>OX422217.1:609358509-610572055 GCA_949130495.1 Sambucus nigra | reverse complement strand
AAATAATTTTTTTTAGCGAGATTCAAATAGTTTTTTATCTATAAAGTTGTATTTATTTTGTGTTTAAACATTTCAAATTAAGGGTTAATTACACTTTGACCCCTTGAACTTTACCCTTATATTCACTTTACCCCTCATACTGTCATTTTGTATACGAAACCCCCTAAACTTTTTAAAAATGATCAAATTACCTTAAATCCTAACGATGTTATGGTGTGGATAGAAAATTGATCATGTGCTTGGCACGTGAGGGTATTTTAATACAAACATATTCTTTTGTGTAATACATACTTTGATCCCTTTTAAAAAGTTCAGGGGGTTAGTGTAAAAAATAAAACTACGGATGGTGATATGAAAATAAGGGTAAAGTTTGAGGGATCAAAGTGTAAATAACCCTAAAAGTAAATATTAGTTTATATGAGATTAAATTTATATATTTGGAAAGCTTTCGACAAGATTTATCAAAAGAAATTCATGAAAGATATTTCATTTTTAAGCTTAAAATTTTCTATTTCGCAATGCAGTTTTCGATGTATTTTTCCGGATGTGAAATTTTGCAGTGTTATATATGAGTGAGAAATTGGATTGTGAATCGCAATGCTATTTCATAGTAAGAAATTACAGTTTTTACTAAAATTTGTTTATATACATGTTCATTTTTTATTAATCATGTATTTTTCAAATGATTATGTTAATTTTTATCATTGAGTTTAATTTTGATTCGAATGTTGGTGGAAAAAATTGGGTAATTTCATATTGAAAATTTGTTATTTGAAATTGTAATACAAAAGTCCATATTGTGAATTTGCGACGTGAATTTTTTTTGGGACGGGTACTCGCTAAAGAGCCATGTGGTTGAAATAGATCAACCTTATGTTTTTAACAAAGTCAAAAGGCTAAAGTTGAAAATTCGAAATAACTTTTTGCAGAAACTCTTATTGTATAAAACTAATTAACATAAGACGAAATAAGATTAATTTGTATAGACAGAGGATTTGAATGTTTTCGTAAAAGAATTAAATAAAATGAGTTTATTAAACCAGATTCAATCAAAGAAGCATGTAAGAGTTAGGAGCACGCAAAGAAAGCATAACACCAGTTTTAACGTGGCAAAACCCCAAACCTAGCACTACACCAAATCTGCCTAATTGTCACGGTCACTTACCTTGACAAGTTCAACTTGTCAAGGTCAATGACCGTGACAAGTCGGGGCGAGACAACTTTTTTTTATCACGGACGTGTCACGGTCATTAACCGTGACAAGTTTGTTAGAATTGTCACGGTCGTGTCACAGGCGATGACCGTGACAAGTTTAGTCACGGTTAATAACTGTGACAAAGCCTTGACCGTTTTTTAAAAAATTGTCACGATCAATGACCGTGACAATTCAGGACAGAATTTAAAAAAAATCTGCTAGGCAGTATGGCCACTACCACTGCCCAATAGTATATTTGTACCTGTTATAGTAACGTTGTACTTGTTCAAACATTATATATCCAAACAAACTAAAGATAATGCAAATATATATTCAAAATAGAAACAATATACATGACGATATAATCTAAATATAATTCAAATGTACCAACTTAAAAATAATGTCACTACATGTCTGGGGTAAATGTGAGGAGGTGAGTAGGCCACATGATATACGAATTGACACACCCACTAATATACATTGTGACGCATTATTCGCGCAATCACAATAGGGAGTTCTCCTTCCCGGGTATCACATGCATGACGAGCACCTTGGACTCGAACTCTTGAAGCTCACATCCATGAACTATTCCACCCTCGACGATATTCGGGTCCCTCAACCCCCGCCCTATCCGCTGGCTATCAAATACGTCCAATATGAACACGCTCGGCCAACCAAGTGTCGACATCGATCTGTTCAAGGGAGCCAAATAGGGAAGTGGATCATCGAAGTATGCACGTGTCGGTGATGAAGCAACGAGGTCCACATCCTCGTCATCCTGCACCTCGTCCTGCCGTACCTCCTCCTTCATCGCCTTCTCCTTCCCTTTTCCCTTACGGTCTCCGCCTAACATACGCTTCATAAATGAGTACATATCTTGGACCGTCACCTCCAAACGGGACAGCTTCGTATCATATGAATCCACCGTTCGAGCTAACCCGGTGTCGCTCGTCTCCAATCCGATGATCCTACATTTGTCCACCTGCGAGCTCACCCCCTTGTCCTCCCTTTGCGATCAGAGCCAAGCACTTGGTTGAGTGCGTCTGTTGACAAAGATACCTTGTCGGCATCAGACTGCGACTCATGCACTTCCTTAAGCTTTGTTTGAAACGATAAAAAGCACATGATTAGTAAAATAAGTAAACTAAAAAATTATAACGTAATTAACAAAAAGTAAACTTTCGGATTACTTACAATCGTGGACGCGACGCTCGGGGACTCCTCCTGGTCCTTCTCCTTCTTCGTCCGAAGAGCCACATAAGTATCGAACCTATGTGGCTTACCCCATGGGTCACTCCCTACCCCCTGAAATAAAATAAAGTAAAATTAGTATCGGCCCCGCAAAGTAAAATAATGAAGAATAATATATTTATGTAGTTATAGAAAAATTAAATCTTACCTTCATCCTATGCTCCACCTCGGCGTAAGACGTCCGGCTGGAGTAGTGCACGTCCGTCTTTTTTGCCCGATTTTCCCTCCCCGATTGGCGAGATGTCAATTGTCGATCCTCGATCTCATTGTCAACAAACTTTTGCCATTATGCTAATGAGATCGGCTCCTTGGGCGGGACGGATCCACGCCATTGGATAATGAACTCTCGTATTTTTCCAAAGTACCGTGTCCGCATATTTTTCTTCCACGTCTTGTGTTGCTCCCTCAACTGCTCCAAGACGGAATCGCGTAGCTTTGGATCCAAGTTGAATTGTTCCTATCCAACAAATACAATGTTAGTTGAGAATAAATATAAATATAAAATGAAATTGAAATTGAAATTGAAATTGAAATCGAAATCGAAATTGAAATTAAAATATTCATATAAATATAAATATATTACTTGTAGTGCCGCCCAAACAGCTAACTTGAGCTCATATGGCACCTCCTTCCAACTCATAAATCTCGGGTCGATGACCGTCTTTAGCAGCTCGAGGGATCTAGCTAATAGCTCCGACTTGTTCTCGATGGTAATCCCAAATTTTCCATATTTGGGGAGCCTGGGGGCCGAGGAGCCCTCGTCGCCTCCGCTACCACCGAGCCCAGACGACATCATCATAACCAGCATCATCATCCTCGCCTTAATACCTGAAGGAGACATTTGCTGTAAAAAAAATGTTATTAGTACAGATAAAAAAAATGTTATTAGTACACATAGACACACACGCACCCCCTCCCCACCCCTACACCACCCCCACCCCCTACCCCCTGCCCCCACCCCCCACCACATAATTTGTGTTATAAGGGATCGAATAAAAGGAATCACCCATTTTTAATTGTTCAGGAAAGAAATATCTTTCTTTATCAAGGTTTAACATGTTACTTGTTTATGTTTGGTTGCCATAAAGAATCTATTCGGGTTTAAAAACATGTCAGGTTTGAATCCAACACTTGTGGGGGGGGGGGGGGGGGGGGGGTACATTGTTCATTATGTGGGTTGTATGTAAAGAAACCAAATTTAATTCATTATAGGTTTGTACCTTAGTTAAAATCATGTTTTTTTGCTTAACACTTATTTAAACTGATATAAAATATGTATTGTATTGATGAATCATATGTTTTAAAGAAACATTAATGATTTAAGACAACTTTTTTTTATCAAAATTCGAAACTACTTTGAACCTTAGTCGCCTTCGTGTTAAAATCGATGATTTAAATCCTACTTTCAGTTTTAACCTTACTAATGATCATAAGTTGTAATTATCATGTTTAGCCTCGTGCCCATGGATGTCGGCAGAAATTAAAGGTGTATTGTATTAGTTTAAGGCCTATGTGTTCCTTTGGGATTTCACTAGGGGCTTTGATTAGGACACTTTGGGGTTTAATCATACAACATTTGCGTTTCATGTGGTTTGGGTTAAAGTACCTTCTTAGTATATATGTATGGATGTTCTATATATATGTATATATTTCTTGTGTGATTGTTGATGTGGACATATCGTATTTGACTTGTGGGAAATCAATCAATAGGACTATGTGTAGGTCGATATATATTTAATCAAACGTCTAGTTGGTCACCCCTACCCCACCCCCCACCCCCCATCCCTGCCCCCACCTCTCACCCCCTCACCCCACCCCCACCACACACACGCACACGTACACACACCACCCCCTGCCCCCCACCACACACACAATAATCCAATAATGATTAATAATTATATATACTATGTGTTCATTTAATTATGTCTTATTTATATTCAAATTCAATTATTAATAATTATATATAGTATGTTTCATTTAATTATGTCTTATTTATATTGTTCGATATACAAAGTAATTTTCAAAAAAAATTGAAAAATTCCACCCCCATATGGACAATAATCCAGTGGTCACGCCACTTTTAAAACTAACCAACCAAACATTTACTAAACAAAATAATCCAACAGCAATGTCAACAACAAATGTGTATCCCGTACGCCTTCTAATTCATCTACTCAATTAATTCATTTCATCAATTAAACTAACAATTAACGTATACAATTATTAATTAACTAATTTACACTGAGGGGATCCTACTTCATATGAAATGGGCACTAATTATTAATTTACTTTTATCTAAAACTGTTTCATTAATTAATTATAGTTTAGTGGATGTAATTATAGAATCTATGGATGGATTCAATTTAATCTTACTATGTGAATGTTTTTATCTACAATGAGTTAACCTTGAAACAATATATATTATCTCATATAATCATCAAAACACGATATTAAGAGAATTACAATGGTACCTTACCTTACCCCCTCCCCCCCCCCCCACACACGCACACAACAGCCCCCCACCCTGCCCCACCCCCTCCCCACCCCCCACCAGCCACACATATACATACACACACACACAACAACCCCCCACCCCTCCACACACACCCACCCACCACACATATACACACACACACACAACAACCCTCCCTGCCCCACCCCCTACCTCCACCCTGCTCCACCCCCCACACATGCACACACACACATGCACATATACACACACACACACATATATACACAAAAACATATATATAAATGGGAGAGAGAGAGAGAGAGAGAGAGAGAAATTAACCTGAAAGTAGAGAGAGAGAGAGTTGGAAAAAGGAGGGAACGGCGGGGGGGGGGGGGGGGGGGAAAGAAGGGGTAAGGATTTTTGTTGCAGAAGTTGTCACGGTCGTGTCAAGGTCCTTGACCGTGACAATTATTTAAAGAATTATCACGGTCATTGACCGTGATAATTCTTTGTCACGGTCGTGTCAAGGTCAATGACCGTGACACAAAACGCGTATTTTTTGTCACGGTCAATGACCTTGACAAGGGTGGCCGGCTGAAAGGTGACAATTTTGTCATTTTGGTGTAGTGTAGGGAAACATCCACAGTGACCTCAACGCCACAAATTAAAATTCAATAAAATAAGGAATATTGTTTACAAATACAAATATGCAATAGATCAAATTGAAAATAAATATACCTAAAATTTGATTACAACAAGGTTCTTTTTTGATTCAGTCATTTGATTAACTAGAATTCTAGTAAGCTTTACGTCGCCTAAAAATTTATTTTCTAGAAAACAACAACACAAACGAAGTGTTGCATGTGAAACAACGTTTGTTAAAAGTGACATATTACATACAAACATGCAAGTCACACACGCGCACTTAAGAGTACAAACAAGACTATCAAATTACGACACGTGTTTATATGAATAAATCTAAACAAACTGTATCATAAATTGTTTAAAATGGTTTCGATCTTTTAAGATCAGGACAAAATAGATTTAAAAGGATATTTTCTTGAAAAAAAGATTTCAAAAGTTATAAATAAATTTCTCAAAGGTTTTGAGATATAAACACTTAAAAAACTTTTGATGAATCTTTTCTTGAAAGAATATGTTATGGATACCTAAAGAAAGAGTATGTGCAAACCACGATCCACTCAAAATATATATAAAAAAAGAGCAAATATTTTAAAAAAATGATTTTGAATCAGATATTTTGAAAAACTAAAGCTCAAAAGTTTGTGTAAAATATATCTCAGAGTTGTAAACCTTGATTTTATTGAGTAAATTCAAGATCTAAAATAAGGGAGAAAATGATTTCTATATAGGACAACAAATCCTAACTCTTTAAACTACTCTCTAAACTCAGGAATAATCAACTCTCACCTATTTGAAGAAAACCCTAAATTTTTCTTTCTCTCTCGATTTTATTCTTTCAAGTTTTCTTTCTTTCTCTACTCTCTGTTCTCCCTTTTTTTCTTCTCTCTCTTGACTTGAGAAAAAGCTAAGAATAACAGATTATAAGGCTTTTTATACACAAGGTCGGCGTTGTTGAAATCAAGCCTCGCAATCAATGGTTAAGATGAATTTTAGTGATTCAGATTGAATCTAATGTCTATAAAAGAACCATCTCAGGTATGCTAACCAGGTGTAATGCCTAACAGATCAAAGAATGGGATTGGTTAAACATGATATTACATGGATCAAGCCAATATTCCTTTTAATATATCGAGAAGGTTCAATCCAATTGTTGAAAAAAGTGATTGTATATGTGAGACTGAAGAAACATGAATTGTTCCAATCACAACACAATAGTTGTAAATCACTAATCGACTTAATTAAACTGGATTAAGCCTTAAAATAATGTTGAATTAAATAAAACACCAATCTTTAAAAAACATTTTAAAAGGTTTATTAATGGGAAAAAGTATTTTTAATTTAAAATAAATTCTAAAAATCATTTTAAAAATCAATTAAAATTCTAAAAAAGAATATGGAATCACTATATATGTGCACGAAATGAAGTAAGTGTCCTAATTTGTGTGGTGTTTTACCTTCTTACCGTAATTCAGGTAGAATTTGAATATATTATTGAAGCAATCTTGAAGTAGGTTGTCTTGAATATTCTTAGGCTTCAAAAAATAACCCTATGAGGTGCTTAATATTGAAAAATAAAATTTTTGTATACATATCAAGTCTAGTTGGGAAACCTATGTTGTATAGACTCAAAACAAACCTCAAAAGTCAATTGCATAGGGTGTTTCAATCATCTCAATATACCTTCCTATAGATTCAAATCTAGTATTGTCAATAGGCATCAAAAAAGAAGTTTGCTACGTGTTTTCAGTGAAATTCCTTTAATCCAACTAGGTCACAAATGAAATGATGTTTTTTTGTCTGTGTTTGGTCCTAAAGTGTTGGACATGATTTGGTGACATGTTAACAGCACGCTGGTTATAACAAAGTAAAGTTAATTAATTTTCAACAACCCCATAGTCATTAAGCATTTGTTTGATCCACAAAATTATGTATAATAACTACTTATAGCGATATATTCAGATTCGATAGTAGATAAGGGTATACAATCTTATTTTTACACTACATAATAATAAGCATCCGAGGTGCTTTTACTATTGTCGGAATATCTTGCCCAGTCAACATTAGTATATCCAACAATGGTACCAGTTGTATTTTTAGTGTACTAAATGCCATATTCAAGAGTTCCTTTAACATACTTAATAAAACAGTTAACACATTATAAGTGGGACTCTTTAGGGGAACTTTGATATTGCGCACAAACACAAACAACATACAGTATATCAGGTTTAGAGGCTGTAAAGTATAGTAGGCTTCCTATTATGCTTTTATATAAAGTTGGATTAATGTTTTTCCCATTTTCATCTTTCGACATTTTAGATGCAATACTCATGGGAGTTAGTGCTATTTTGAAATTATCCAAATCAAATTTTTTAATCAAATCATTCGCATATTTAGATTATGATATAAAAAATATCATCATTAATTTGTTTAACTTATGACCCAAGGAAATGTTGTAAGTCCCCCATAAACGACATTTGGAACTCCCCATGCATAACTTTAGAAAAATCATTAACTTATGTAAGGGCAAATATTTTATTTAAGACTATTTATTTATTTTATTTACACTTTGGCATATTTGGCGTATTTCGTTAGAAATCGACTCGCAATGACACGTCAACCCGAACTACAAAATCTCCAAGTTCAAAAACCATATACATCTCATGATGGTATAAAACTTTTGGGAGTTTAAAACTATTCATAAGGTTATTTGGGATGTTTCTTCTATAAAAAAATTGAGGCTGGATTTTCTATAGTTTTAAAATAAGTTTTCTTTGACCTCGTTCAAACAAGATCAACATCTCATTCGAATGACTTGACTTTGGCATTTGATGCCTCATTAGATACCACATCAAATGAATTACTAACGAGAGCACACTATTGAAATTCGTTAGAAACTTGTTAAAGGTTGGTTCAAATGAGATGGCCATATGTACAAACGAACTGGAATTTTCATTCTAACGAGATGCCAATGTCATTTGAACGACTTGGATTTTCATTCGAATGATATTCGTTGCCTTGAATTTTGTGCATGACTTATAAATACCTATTTCGAAAAGATTTTTTAAAATACTTTTGAAAAATGTAACTTGCATACCTATTTCAAATGTCCTCAAACTTTTTATGTCAAAACACCTATTTAATTCACATAACATCCTCCCTAATAAAATTATGAATCCATTTGAAACCCTAGAAGGTTCATACATGATATATACTTGTAGAGAGAGATCTCTACGGCTGACTTGTGAACCTGAAGGGATCACAGATGAAGGTTGAAGGTTGATCGGTGGATACTGAAAAGTCTCTCAAACTTTTCAGGTAAAAATACCTTTTTAATTCATAAAACATCCCAATATAATTGTAAATCCTTTTGAAACCTTTGAAGGCTCATACATGATCTATACTTGTGGAGAGAGATCTCTAATGCTGACTATGTGACCCGATGGAGTACTGCTGAAAGAAAGCTTGATCGATAGATACCGGGGGTCGACCCCCACCCGTGGACTACTTTGGATCTAAGTGGTATTCTTTAGAAAGTTTTGTAAGTTGGTTGTCTTATAAAACTATCTAAAGTGTTAAAAAAAATTCCCCGAAAAGAGATTTTTCCTCATATCTATTTGTGATTGCAGCGTAGTTTCTTTTCTGTGATTGGAATGATCATCATATGCAAACCTAATTTAATAAATGATTAAAATTTGAAAATAATAGATTTGTGTATTTGCGGAATTTAATTAAATAAGTTAATCCACTAAGATCGTGCGCACTCTCAAATTGGTATCAGCGCATTCCACTATAATAATTGGTATTAGAGCAATTGTTAGAGTGGAATGTTCCGATACCACTTAGTAAATACGTATGAACACGCTCAACAAGGATGGTCATAAATAAAAATTCAATTTTTAAATTTTTATCAATGTAATTCCCAAATATGTATTCAATATACGAAACTTTCTAGGATTAGTCAAGACTTTATAAAATTTAATCGAGGTATTTGATAGCATGTCATTTCTTTTACAAAACTCCTTCAGACCTAATGATTGAGGTTGAGACTTATTTTCTAGTATAAGATTATTCTCATGATTATTTACATTTATTCCGATTGCTAGATTATATTATCATTGTATTTATATTTTTCATTATGATAGTTTTAGAAAAATCAGAAAAGATTTTTATTTTTTTGAAAAATTTTGAAAAATACAAAAAGGATTTTCGGTTTTAAGAAAAAGTTGAAAATGGAAAAAATATTTTTTTTTGATAATTTTTTTAAAAAAGACAAAAAGAGTTTGGTATTTTTTTACACCGTATATGGATGAACATTATTGATGTCTGAATCACGCATTCATTTCATATTCACGTGACTATTTTATAGTGTTTTTGTAAGGACGTGATTTTATAAATGTCCGTTCACAATTGACTATATCGTATACTGTTACAAACGTCGAAGAATGTTCAAGATCACATATGCATCAAAGACGGATCCGAATATCAAATTCTTCAACATTAAAGCCTCCGCGAGACAGATTTTGGTAAGGTTGTGTTTTAGTTCCTTAATGGTTCATTTAAGGTGTTGGGATATTTTTCCTAAAAAGAATTTCTAAGTGTTGGAGCAGAGTTTTTCATCAAAATATTTTTTCTAAGTGTTGAGGCGGACTGGAATAAAAAAATATTTTACACTCCAATCGTTCGAGCGACAGAGGCATGCTGGCATCGTTCAAGCGACAGCCTGTTTCGTTCTAGCGACGCACCGCCTTAGATTTTTTATAAATAGAGTTTTGAAAATTAATTTTTAATCAGAAGACCTGCGAAATTTACAATAGGCGAAATTTCTTTGGCAGAATACTTTGTCTTCTCGCTTTTAGGGATTTAATCCCTTTTGTTTACAATTCATAAAATCCCAATAGTTTGTGTGAATTATTTTTGGAACTAAATAACACATCTTATGTGAATTTTCTCTTATAGTGAGGCTCTCTACTTCTGATCTAGGTGCTCTTGAGGGGAGTATTGGGATGAAGACGACTGCATGTTAATAGGGAGTGCTCGTGGGCGTTCCTGGGCTGAATTGGAACTAAGATTCTGGTTGACTCTAGGCTGCAGTCTATGTGGGTTTTCTGCGGTTAACTCATTGCGGATTCCATTGTAATTGTAAGTATTATAGTGAAATAAAGGTTTTACTGGAAAAGGGGCTTTTTCCTGATATTTATGAGTTGGTTTGATAGTGTTTTGATATGCGTCATCATTTCATTTCGTGATTTACAATGTTTGGAGTTATTGAGATTTGATTTATTGTTATTACCTACATGTTTGAATCATAAGTTCCTCTAATACACACTTGCATGAATTTGTTTGATTATTGTACTTGTTTATCACATATTGGTCGGAGTGTTTTCATCTCAATTCTATCTATAAAACAAACCATATGTGATAAAACTTGACAATGGAAGTAGTGCATGTAAAAATCATTTACCGCGAGGAATTTAATTGCAACAAAATATGATGAGTGAATCACGAAAAAGGGCTGCGAGAGTGTAAAATTGACTCTTCATGAAAACCATCATTTTAAAAAGAGCTCAAAAAATTTAATGTCAATGAAAAGATAAATATGCCAAAAAGGGGCCACCTCAAAAGAAAAATAAATGATTATTATTTATGAAGGAGTTTAGATGGAAAGAAATGACAAACGGGTTTGCACATCCTGACAACGTCATGAAAAATCATTACATAGTTTTAGACATTATTGGTGTGGGAATCATTATTGACTTTGATATGTTGATGGATTGAGTCGATGTCACTTAAATTCAACATTTGTTTTCAGTACCTGAGGACAATTTTGAGATTCATTTGATAGGAGTACACATATTCGTCGTCCACATATGTTATGTTTGACTGCGTTCATTTTCTTATCGAATATGTTCACACCCATTCATTTTGTTTCCATGTTGTCTTAGCGTAAATTCATAGTGTGTGATTTTTTTTGTAAAATTATTTTTTTTGCATTTTTGTATAAAAAATCAAAAAATCAAAAATAGTTTATGGAATCTTTTGAGTTACTCCTTTGCATAAATGTAGTTTGATACATGTTTTCTATGCATTTTTATCGTGACAATTCCATATTTATTTTACTTTATTCATTTCCTTGTCTACTTGGAACAAATAAAAAGGGGGAGAACGAATTATGGGAGAGTTTTTGCATTAAGGAGGAGATTTGATTATATTGTTTATATCATTTCAACCCGATGCGCCACAAAGGTATTTGCTTTGTCTCATATGTTTAGGTACAAAGATTAAAGATCATTATTTTGAAGATTGAAGATCATTATTTTGCACACCCTGATGAGAAAAGCTTAAAGCTTGATTTTTCAACGTTGAAGATTTTGAAGAAAAGTTTTGAGACCTACATGTTTAGTACCTTTTCAGTTATGTATTCATGGGAGGGTATTATATTTATATGGGCATTTGTTTTATTTGATTATTCAGATGTTTTTATTTTGTAGTGACATAAACATAAGGAAAGTTTTGTAAGGGCATGATTTTATAAATCTCCGTTCACTATTGAGTATGCCGTATACCGCTACAAACGTCGAAGAATATTCAAGATCACATATGCATCAAAGACGGATCCGAATATGAAGTTCTTCAATATTAAAGCCTCCAGAAGATAGATTTTGGTAAGGTTGTATTTTAGGCGCTTAACGGTTCACTTAATGTGTTTGGATATTTTTCTCAAAAAAATTTCGAAGTGTTGGAGTGGAGTATTTCGTCAAAATATTTTTTCAAAGTGTTGAGGCAGACTGGAATAAAAAAATATTTTATGCTTCAGCCATTCGAGCAAGATCACCCTGTCGTTCGAGTGACAGAGGCATCTCGCGCGAAGTCGTTCGAGTGACAGCTAGCATCATTCAAGTGATAGCCCTATTTTGTTCGAGAGACGCACCGCCTTAGATCTTTTATAAATAGAGTTTTCTAAATTTGTTTTTAATCTGAAGACCTGCGAAATTTTTAATAGACGAAATTACTTTGGCAGAATACTTTGTCTTCTCAATTTTAGGGCTTTAATCCCTTTTGTTTTCAATTCACAAAATCCCAACAGTTTTTGTGAATTGTTTTTGGAACCCAAGAGCACACCTTGTGTTAAGTTTCTCTTGTAGAGAGGATCTCTATTGTTGATCTAGGTGCTCTTGAGGGGAGTACTGGGCTGTAGACGACCGCGTGTCAATAAAGAGTGCTCGCGGGCATTCGTCGACTGAATTGGAACTGCATTTTGGCATACTCTAGGTTGTGGTCTTTGTGGATTTTTTGCGGTTAAGTCATTGCGAATTTTCATTATAATTATAAGTATTATAGTGAAATAAAGGTTTTACCCGAAAAGGGGCTTTTTCCTGATATTTGTGACTTGGCTATTTATGTTTATTGGTTTGACACACACACACACACACACACACACACACACACACACACATGTAGTTGCATATTTAGGGGCTGATTTAATTTGGTTTAAAATTGAATCCAATCAAATAAGTTTAAATTGGGAATTTTTGAATTTATTCAAATCAGTATCGCACACGGCACACACTTTTAAATTGGTATCAGAGCTTGTTTCACTATTTTATTGTGTTTGTGATCTCGTGACTTTAGGTATGCCTTTCGGTAATTTTGGTGATTTTAGAACTCACGTGTTTGAAACTTCTAATTGGAAATCACTCATGAAGTCTATTGTTAAAATTTTTGTTAAAAAGGATAATTGTGAGAAGTGTCTTTGCTACAAGGTTTTCACCATAAGTTAGATGAATGACCCTACTAAACTTAGGGAGAATTTTAATAAACCGTTAAATCACGTTTCTACCCTTAATGAGAATGACCCAGAAGAAAAAAAAAATATGCTAGTAAAGTGATACCTTCCCACTTTTGTGGCTGATTATGTGATTGATGATGACATACTTTTGCATGATTCTTCCGCATCCACAAGTTGTGATGTCCTAGAAAGTGAGGATGAGATTGAGGATAAAATAGACTTGCAAGATTCCTTCAATGAATTGTATGCTGAAACTATAAAGGTAAAGAAGGAAAATTTGATGTTAGAGGCTAAGTTGAAAGAATGTGACAGAGAAGATAATAATTCCAATTATTTAATTGAGGAAATTAGGGCGCATGAAAAGAAAATTTGAGAGAAGCTAGAATATGTCGAGGGTGGGAGATATAATCTTTGAGGGCTAATGGAAGCTATGATAAAGGAGCTTCTAGAGTTTGAGAATTCTAGGCATTTACTCGAGTCAAGGATAGGCGAGCTCGAGAAGATTTTGAGAGAGTCTAGTAAGGTGAAGTTTGATTTGGAGTCTAGGTCCTAAAATCTAGATACGAGGTTTGGAACTATTCAAATCAAGGGTGATAGGTGTGGTAATGGCTTCGATGATAATGTTGCTTACATTCCCGCAGCCCACCCCACACGTGTGAGAGAGGCTCCTAGGATTATTAAGAGAGAGGCACCTAGTTTTGTTAGGAAAAATCCACCTAGGGAGTCTAGAAAAGGACCACCTTTAGGTAACATTCACCGCCCGATTTACACTTGCACATACTGTGGTAGGTAAGGCCATCTTAGGCGTTTCTGTTACAAACTTCATAGTACTCCTAGGAAGTCATACAAGAGAGAAAATTCGACTCCTAAAACCCCAACGTGTCGTTACAAATCTGTTTGGGTTAGAAATTGAATTTATAGACTTTGGTTTCATTGTTCATGACTCTCGTTTGATTGCACGTGATTCACCCCATGTTAGGTCGGTTGGTTTATTGTGTCGATCGTTTGTCATACGCTAGTTGTGTTTCATAGTTTATTATTGCTAGTGTTATGACATGTATCATTTGTGTATTTATATTTTCTATTTTTGATATATTTTCGAAAATCCAAATAGATTTTTATCTTTGAAAAATTTTGAAAAAATACAAAAAGATTTTCATTTTTTTAGAAAACTGAAGAAGCCAAAAAGATTTTATTTTGATAATTTTTTCTGAAAAATCCAAAATGATTTTTGCATTTTGTTTTGCACCTTATATGAATGGACATTTAGGATGACCGAGTCATAATTTCATTCCATATCCTGTGATGATTTGATAGTGTTTTGATATGCGTCATCATTTCATTTTGTGCTTTACAATGTTTGGAGTCATTGAGATACGATTTATTGTTACTACCTACATGTTTGAATCATAAGTTCCTCTAATGCACACTTTCACGGATTTGTTTGATTATTGTACTTGTTTATCACATATTGGTCGGAGTGTTGTCATCTCAATTCCTTCTATAAAACAAACCATATACGATAAAACTTGACAATGGAAGTAGTGTATGTAAAAAACATTTACCGTGAGGAATTTAATTGCAACAAAATATGATCTGCGAATCACGGGAAAAGGGCTGCGATAGTGTAAAATTAACTCGTCATGAAAGCCACCGTTTTAAAAAGAGCTCAAAAAAATTTAAAGTCAATAAAAAGATAAATATGCCAAAAATGGGTCACCTCTAAAGAAAAATAAATGATTATTATTTATGAAGGGGTTTGGATGGAAAGAAATGAAAAACGGGTTTGCACATCCTGACAACGTCATGAAAAAGGATTACGTAGTTAGACATTATTGGTGTGGAAATCATTATTAACTTTGATATGTTGATGGATTAAGTCGATGTCACTTAAATTTAACATTTGTTTTCAACACCTAAGGACAATTTTGAGATTCATTCGATAGGAGTACATATATTCGTCGTGAACATATGTTATGTTTGATTACGTTAATTTTCCAATCGAATATGTTCACACCTTTTCATTTGGTTTCCATGTTGTCTTAGTGTAAATTCATGGTGTGTGATTTTTTTTTTTTTTTTCCATTTTTGTATAAAAATTTGAAAAATCATAAATAGTTTATGGAATCTTTTGAGTTACTTCTCTGCATAAATTTAGTTTGATACATGTTTGCTATTCATTTTTGTCGTGATAATTTCATGCTTATTTTAGTTTATTCGTTTCCTTGTTTACTTCGAACAAATAAAAAGGGGGAGAACGAATTATGGGGGAGTTTTTGCATTAAGGAGGAGATTTTATTATATTGTTTATATCATTTCGACTCGATGCGCCACGAAGGTATTTTCTTTGTCTCATATGTTTAGGTACAAAGATTAAAGATCATTATTTTGAAGATTGAAGATCATTATTTTGCACACCCTGATGAGAAAAGCTTAAAACTTGATTTTTCAACGTTGAAGATTTTGAAGAAAAGTTTTGAGACCTATGTGTTTAGTACCTTTTCAGTTTTGTGTTCATGGGAGGGTATTATATTTGTATACGAATTTGTTTTATCTGATAATTCGGATGTTTTTATTTTGTACCGACATAGACATGGGAAGAGATTTGTAAGGACATGATTTTATAAATGTCCGTTCACTATTGAATATGCCGTATACAGCTACAAACATCAAAGAATATTCAAGCTCACACATGCATCAAAGACGAATTCGAATATCAAGTTCTTCAATATTAAAGCCTCCACGAGATAGATTTTGGTTAGGTTGTGTTTTAGTCCATTAACGGTTCACTTAAGGTGTTGGGATATTTTTCTCAAAATTTTTTCTAAGTTTTGGAGTTGAGTATTTCGTCAAAATATTTTTTATAAGTATTGAGGCGGATTGGAATAAAAATTTATTTTATGCTCCAGTCGTTCGAGCGAGATTGCCACATCGTTCGTGTGACAGAGGCATCTCGCGTGAAGTCGTTCGAGTGACAGCTGGCATCATTCAAGCGACAGCCCTGTTTTATTCGAGAGACGCACTGCCTTAGATTTTTTATAAATAGAGTTTTCCAACTTCGTTTTTAATCAGAAGACCTGCAAAATTTTCAATAGACGAAACTCCTTTGGCAGAATACTTTGTCTTCTCACGTTTAGGTATTTAATCCCTTTTGTTTTCAATTCATAAAATACCAATAGTTTGTGTGAATTATTTTTGGAACCCAAGAACACATCTTGTGTCAAGTTTCTCTTGTAGTGAGGATCCCTACTGTTGATCTAGGTGCTTTTGAGGGGATTACTGGGCTGAAGACGACTGCATGTCAATAAGGAGTGATCGTGGGCGTTCCTGGGCTAAATTGGAACTGCAATTTTGGCTGACTCTAAGTTATGATCTTTATGGATTTTCTGCAGTAAACTCATTGCGAATTTCATTGTAATTGTAAGTATTATAGTGAAATAAAGGTTTTACCCGAAAGGTTTTTTTTCTGAAATCTGCGAGTTGGCTATTTGTATTTATTGGTTTGACACACACACATACACACACACACACACACACGTAGTTGCATGTTTAGGGGCTGATTTATTTTGGTTCAAAATTGAGTTCAATCAAATAAGTTTAAATTGGGAATTTGCGAGTTTATTCAAATCAGTATCGTACACGGCACACTCTTTAGTTTTGAAAAATGAGATCATTTCATATAAGTGATTTATAATGTGTGGAGTCATTAAGTTGTGATTTGATGATAACTTGCTACATGTTTGACTCATTATCTCATTCAATGCACAACAGAACGAGCCTATTTAAGTATTGCACTTACCTGTCACATGTCGATCCTAGTGTTTTCATCTTAATTTCGCTTCAAGATGAACCAAATGTGAAAAATGAGATAAAAAGTTATGCTTGTAAAAACCATTGCCCAGATTTAAATCCCTTTTCTGAAAATTTTGTTATATATTAAGTAATGGAAAAGGGCTACGAAAGGCAAAATTCTTTGCGTTAAAATTTATCATTTAAAAGAGCCTAAAAAGATTAGAGGCACATAAAACCAGAAGTGCAAGGCTAATTTATTTGAATATTTATGCTTCTCTACAAATGAGCATTAATTTATTTAGAAAATAATTGAGAATATTCAGAGTTATGTGAAATTTTTATGGAGTCAAGTCAAAGATCAATGGGTTTGCATAAACTATATAAATATCAAAAAAGACATTACATAGTTTTGGGCGTCATTGGTGTGAAAATCACTTATGGTCTTGATTTGTTGATTAGGTTAAGTCAATTTCACATGAGTTTACAATCTTTTACACCTATGGTAGACTTTGAGATCACTTGTTAGTGGTATCTCAATCCTTCGTATAGATCTCTTATGTTTGTCTACGTTGATTAACCTATGAAATATGTTCACACGCTTACATTTCATTTCTCTGATTGTGTTTCTCCATGGTGTGCTTTATTTTTAAGTTTTATACTTAAAATATTGAAAAATTTCAAAAAATAGTTTGTCAAACCTTTGAGATTATCATTGCATGTTTGTCATTGTAATATCTTTGTGATGATATCTTACTTCTTATTGGTGATATTTTCATGCTTCTTTAACACCAATAACTTCACCTTGACTGTTCACTATATGGGGAATTAACTTGGTCAGACCACTGCCGACCACCAAAGACAGGTTCAAGTATTTAGTCATTGTTGTTGATTATTTCAACAAATGCGTGGAGGCAGAGCCATTGGTTGATATGCCTTATGAGAAAGTGTATCAATTCATCTGGAATAATATAATCTATCAATATGATTTACCATATGCATTCAATACAGATCATGGCACCCAATTCGACAACGAGGAGTTTAAAGCATACTGTATACAATCCAAAATCCAAAAATCGCATTCTGCATCGGGCTCTCCTCAAAGTAATGGTTAAACATAAGTGACAAATTGAACTATGCTAAATGGACTAAAGAAAAGGCTTGATACTGCCAAAGATAACTGGATTAATGAGTTATACTCTGCTTTTTACGCCTATAGAACAACGCCGAGAACAACAACTGGAGAGACACCATATATGCTTGCATTTGGGACTAAAGCTATGGTACCAGTCAAGATCGGCCTACCAACCCTTAAGGTACTGAATTTTGATTTCTCAGTTAGTGATTTGATGAGGCGATTAGATCTTGACATGTTAGAGGAACTGGGAGAAGATGCAGTTCTGAGAAATGCTGACTACAAACACAGAACTGCTAATAAAAGGGTCAAGTCGCCCAACCTCAAGGAGGGAAATTATGTTCTTAAGAAAGTTATCCAGATGAATAATAAACTTGAAGGCAATTTGTATGGCCCATATCTTATATCAACTGTCATCCGATCAGGAACCTATTGGATATAGAGTTTGGATGGTGAAGAATTAAAAAATCCTTGGAATGTCGAACATGTCTAAAAGTATTATTAGTAATTCCAAAGATTATTATTATTATTATTATTATTATTATTATTATTATTATTATTATTATTATTATTATTATTATTATATTTCATTTGCTTTTATTTTAATATCAATAAAATGTTTATTTTAGTCTCTTTAATTTTTTGGTTTTTTTGGAGTACGATGATATACATCCCCCAAAACACAGATAACTTTTGATCTTCATCTCCGACCATAGGATTACAATCCTCAGCACTTGGTCGGTAATAATAAAAATTAACTAAGTCAAAATTGGATTATAATCTTCAGCACTTGGCTGGCAACAACACTTTACTTCATTTATGACTTCGTAAAAACAAAATCACGACAAGAGATTGATTACTTCATATATGATTTTGTATAAACAAGTCAAGAGCAAGAAGTGTAAAACTTCGTATAAAACTAAAAAAGTTAGAAAGAAATTTTGCCAGACTAAGTTCAATGCAGGAAGATGTGTAAAAATTCCTAGATATTGGAATATAAACATGCATTCCTCACACACTTGGTGACCATTGATTAGTAATGCTAAATTTGGATCAATATATCTAAATGCATTAGCAGAATCAATGGCATTACCACTGGTAACTAATACTAGATTAATATATCTAAGTGTATTAGTAGAACCAATGGCATTACAATCACATGTTAAATGGATGATTAAAATAATCATAAGTTAACAAAAAAACATATTTCATTCATATAAACTCTATTACATTCAAATGAATAACGAAAAATAAGAAAATCATTCAGCTTCATGCTTCCCTTCAGTTTTGGAAGTAAATTGAACTCTCTCCATCCCAGCAGGAGGATCATCGAATGTATAGGGAGAATTGATAAAGTTAAAATCTTCCCGCATTCTTCAGTTACTGCTGCTCGGTGTGTTAATCAAATGTAAAAGACAAATAGTTTCATGAACATCATGAAGGTCATAATCCCCCAAGTATTTAGTGATTAAACATTGAGAAATGGCGTCAGGAGGGATCCATGATTTATCCATCTTGAATGGAGGATTGTCACAATCTATCAGACTAGGTTCATTCCAATACCACAGTTTGATGTCTCGATCATGCTTCAACCAAGTTAGACAATTGGTCAATCCCCACTTATACCCTTTATCACGACTTTGAGAAAGATTATCATCAACGTGGCTAAGAGACTCATAATAGCCTTTCATCCATACTTCTTGAGGTTACTTATGAAACTAAAAAGTCTATATCTCGGCATGATGCTGAAGTCTCTTTATTACATCATCTTTCACCTTTAACTGGGAGGATTGGTCAGCAAGATCATTATCTTTAGCTTTCACTTGTGAAGATAAATTAACAATATCTAGACTTTTAGCTTTCAATTGAGAAGCTTGTTCATCTAAGGTCTTATTAGTCCTGGCCTCCTCAACAGTTGATCGAATTGTTCTTAGTCGTTTGGAGGATTGTTGAGGGTTGGATTTCTCAAGTTTCTCTACAAGTTTAGCATTCTCATTCTCTAAAAAGGAATAATCTTCACCAACATCAGTAGCAGAAGATTGTTTTAAAGTATCAAGCTCATTCTGGAGTTTATTGTTCTTTTCTTTCAAGAGCTTGACAATTTCCTAGGCTTCATCTACCTCTCTGTTCAGTAAGAATTCCTTTTTTCTGTAGGTAGAGGCATATTTTTCTAGTTTATCATTAAAACCCCATTCTTCGCTTAAGGCCTTCTATTTGGCCTCATAGCTAGTGTGCAGTAATGCTTTTCTCTTATTATGCTCTGCATGTAAATCTTCAATCATCTCATAGTATGCGACGTAGTTGGCCACAACCCGATTAAGAAGAAACTTAAGATAAGTGTACGCATCCCTTAACTGATCAAAAGCATCTGTGCTGAGCAAGTCTATTAATTCTTCATGAGTCAAGTCCAAGTGACCAGCTTTAAACAAATTGTTGCAGTGTTTGAGTAGGTCGGAGTCAGTGGAGGTAATTTATCCTATCTTGGCCATGAACTAGAAAGATAAAGCAATAATTAATCAAGAATAAAAGGAGAACAGAGCAACATCCGAGCAGTAAAAAATGACATATGAATTAAAGGAAAAGTTCTTACATTAATAAAAGGCAATGTTACAAAAGATTGCATAAAAAAAATGAAAAAAGAAGATAAAAGAAAGGAAAAAAAATAAAGACTGGAAGCCTTACAAGTCTACACCTTCTTCTTATCCTTCTCATCTTCAGGGTTTATACTATAGTCGGCAGAAGGGGCAGCTGAATCAACACGAGTCGTATCTTTATCGACTGAGGAAACACTAGGCTCAATGGCCAAAGAGGATTCCCCTGAGCCAGCATCATCATCAATCTCATCAACAAGATTATGGGGGATCCCGAATTATGCCTTAGAAATAGCTCTTAGTCCTTAACAGTGCCAACTTCCTTCAGAGCTACCAACTAACCTTGGTGATTCGTATCGTATATTGCATTTAATTACCCTCGAACTTAAGAATTTTAGCCCCCTCGGCTACCTTAATTCCTATATATATGCTCGTTAACTATAAAACCTCCGTTTTATCTGTTAACATGCTATATGAATTATAATTGGGCTTTTGTAGGTATTTAGGTGCTTGGCGTGACGTTTGGTCGCTTTTTGGAAAAGTTTCGTTGGATATTGCATCTTTGGGGGCGATTTAGTAATTTCAACATTCATGTTTTAATCCTGAACCCTCAACAGAAGTTGAAGACCTTTGATTTCTCTTTGTGTATCCACCGACGGTGCATGATTCTGATGTATAATGAAGGAGTTATGGCATTTTTAGGATGGTTTTTACTTCAAATTCACACTCAAGGGCACATTCAAGGGCCTTTTAGTCATTTCGTATTTTGGTTTTTAGGACTAATGTTTCTTGGATGTTTTATCCCTCTGAGTTATCTTCGCGTATCCTCTGAAAGTGCTTAATTTCGAGTTATAATGAAGAAGTTACGTCATTTTTTGTAAAGTTGGACAAAGTTGCAGAATTGAAGACCTGTAGGGGCGAATCCATTCACCCAGGGGAAAATCCATTCGTTTTGCATCAGAATGGCCGCAAATTTGTAATTTTAAGTTTGTTTTTGGTGGAATATTTATTTGTAAACCTTCTTTTTAAGTTGATAGATATTTTTTGACTTGATATCTTCATTTTTTAGGAGTTAGTATCTAGGTTAGGGTTTGAGAGATACTTTGGGGGTTTTATTTGTGCAGTCTCCCTCCTCCATATTTGTTGGTTTGTATCCGTTAATGTAAGTCCTTTTCACTATTCCTCTTTCTTCTCCATCTTATTTATGGTTGTATTCCTTTTATTCCATGCTTTGTATATATTTCTTTCCTAGATAAATTTGTGTAGCTTATTTATTTATTGTGTGCCCTAATTAATTAGTTAGTTTAATTTATGATTTTATTCATGTGTAGTGTCTAGTTTAATATAGGTTGTGTTGGATTAAACTCACCTAGGCTTGATTTAGTTGCTTTTTTTGGTGATGTAGTTGATTCGTTCTTGTCTCGATTGGGTTGTCCTTGTTATTACGCCTATGAGATTTAACGGGGTATATCATGTATGCTCCGTATATACGACCTTGCATGTGTAATTTTGGGGGTATTTGTTTATGCCAAAATCTTATTAGAGGTTTATGCGAATTTAATAGTGTGACAACTCTTGATTTAATTAACTATCGAAACGATACGCAATCTTGATAGACTCGTCGCCCCATGTAACCATTTATACTAATTAACTCTAGGTGAGGGATATCTGACGCAACCTATAGTTTTTATTCTCTTTATTAATTTAGTTTAAATGCACTCATGCCTAGTTTATCTTTTCTTTCTTTTTAGTTAATAAAAATTACCTTTTACAATTTTATTCCTGAAATATTAATTAAATTAAATTCAAGCACTAATCTCTGTGGATTTTTCGATACCCGGACTTGGCCGCTATACTCCCTTAAAAGAGTGTAGTCAATAGTCTAGGTTTTTGTATACAGTTGGTTAGCCGAAAATAAAATGACCAATTCGTAGGTGACTCTCGCGCCGCGGCGAAACTCAGTCTATCAAAATGGCGTCGTTGCCGATGATTTGTTTGCTTTAGAATTTATTTGATTTAGTATTTCGTAGTATTTTCTTTATATTTGTATTTTTTGATAACCTTTTTGTAGGACTTCTACATTTGAGTGCCAAGAATCGCTTGAATTTTTTGGTCGCGCATGACTTTGTGGAATTTCCCACTTCATGCCATCTTTGGGG
The DNA here is from genome assembly GCA_949130495.1 of Sambucus nigra. Classification (NCBI taxonomy): domain Eukaryota; kingdom Viridiplantae; phylum Streptophyta; class Magnoliopsida; order Dipsacales; family Adoxaceae; genus Sambucus; species Sambucus nigra. The sequence continues at coordinate 610,549,052 of OX422217.1, read as the reverse complement.
TAAGCATGTCTTATTCCAATCATTTTGGTAATCATTATGATAATTCTCAAAATCCCCGTAAACCTATAACTTTTGGTCAATACTTAAAGTCCCAAAAAATGCAAATTCAAAAATGTCTTTGGGTGATTATAACAAAAGTCGAGCTTTGAAGTGCGTGTATTTTGAGGATGATTATAACGATTTTGGGTCTCTAATTCATTATATTTGGAATTTTGAAACAAATTGCAATAGTTTTCAAAATTCTTATAATAATGAGTTTGAGTATAGTTCTGATAATAATTTTCAAACTTCTCATTTCCAAGAATCTGGAATCCGACTTATGACTTTTTGTGGGGGTTTCCTCATGCTTGGGAATGAGAGGTATGAGAACTGTTATCGAGAAGAAAATCGATTGTGGGAACATGAATTGGATTTATTATTTGAATCTGACGATGATTTTTCTTCCGAAACTTTTGAAGTCGAGGAATGTTTTGAACCAAATGATGATTTTTGCCTACTTTGGAACAAACCATTCTTGACTTGGACCATGGTTTAATAGATAATGAAAGTGAGGATGAAATGGATGTAGTATCCATTTTTAATGAAATTATTTCGTCTTTGGATCCCAAAGAAGAAAGTTTTATTAAAAATGATCCTATCTCCTTTGAAATTCTAACTTTGAGTGATGATAACTCATCTCTTGAGTTTGAATTTCTTTCATCCCCCTTTTTATTCTCTGTTATCACATCATACAAGTACCCGATGAATCGGTGCCTAACTTTAAAACATTCAACCCTTTCACCGATGAGGAGTACTTGCTCGAGTTTCTTTCCATGAAGGCATCTTTGACTCCTTATGCGCCGCCTCCCATTCCAATTTCAAAATACTTGGGAGATATTCAATTTTGCTTGCCCCCCATGTGTATTTGTCACCCGTCTTATCCAAATCCCCCATCCTCTAGCCAAAAATTTTAATTGAGGATGGTTAACTTCTTACGCCTTACACATGCCTTTCGTTTTTCAAACGGAATTTCTATTTTTTGGGGGCCATGCATGAGTGGAAGGGCCCTCCATGGATCTTTCAAAGTCAATCGTTTTCGGGGTGTACCCTCAACTGTTTAGACTTCTAGTGTATAGTTAGTGTGGAGCCTAAATAGTAGGTTGTATATAGTTAGCTTTGTAATCTTTTTTTTAATCTTTTCTTTCCTTTTTAAATTTAGTCTAGTGTAATTAGTTACCTTTTATTTATTTATTTTTGTTATGCTTTGGTACTAACATGTTTTGTAGAATTATTGGACTTGAACTTTCACGAGATCGCTCTATTTTGGGTAATATCGTTATTTTCCTCTCTTTAACTTGGTTCTTAATTCACATTGAGGACAATGTCAGGTTTTAAGTTAGGGGTGTGGTATATTTTATCCATTCATTGCTAGTTTCTTTGATTTGACTATATGTGTTGATACCAAAATTAGTATGCTGATATAGACGAATCACAAGAAGACACGTGTCGATCTACGTGACACAATAGCAACGAGGAAGTCTATTTCCCCGACCAAGTCAGACTCACTCCGAGTAACAAGTATACTCCGAGGAACTCCAGCTCTCCGAGGAACTCCAATGCTCCGAGGAACTCCAGCTCTCCGAGGAACTCTTGAACGATGAGCAACTAAGGCGGTTCGATCTGCATCTCGACCACATCATTGATTTCCAGATAATCAACAGTTCAACTATTCATTGAATGCTTATCATCTTGACGCACACGCTTGAAGAGCATTAAATGAATTACCCTTTCATATGTATATGATTTAATGTATCACCCTTTCAGATTATAGCCTCAAGGCTATAAATACCTTGTATTACCCTCATTCAAGGGGACCGGAATTTCTTGATAGTACTTGTAATCGAGAATTCCCAAACACTCAGCAATAACATAACAGTGGACGTAGGCCATTCATATAAGGCTGAACCACTTTAAAATATTTTGTCTCATTTATTTATCTGTGATTAAAAAATTAGAGTAATCTAATTTTTTACATCAACAGATTGGCGCCGTCTGTGGGAAGCGACTGTTGTTATCGTTTTTCACCAGAAATCATTCATCATCAATGGCAGATAATCAGGAATCCAGCAATCAAAACGCTGGAAATGCTGGAAATCCTCCAAATCCCTCTGTACCACCAGATCTGGCCGGAATTATGACGAATCTGGCTCAAGGACAAATCGCCATGCAAGAAACAATGCGTCAACTCATACAAACCCTTCATGGCGGTGCACCTGCGCATTCGGGACAGCGAAGTGATCAGAGGAAAACCTATTTACTTTATTCATGATCCAGGCGTACTGAGTCATATCGTAATGAGGAATCTAATGATTTCTCTTATCAACCTGGGCGAACTTCGTCAATACGGGCTACAGATACTGATCAACGTATCACTCTCTCTCCAGAAAGACCCAGCGCCTTGGAAAGACTGAGCAGGGTGTCTCCTTTCAGTCGATTAGGCCCTAGGAGGAAATGAAATCCACCTAAGACCACGTCGAGGAGTTTTCGATGACCATCAGATCTAAGAGAAGAATCAGTACAATCACGACCAGTTGCTCGTCAAGATAGATCTCAGGAGGCCACTTCCGAACAGTCAATTGCTCGAACTAATAGGCCCGAGGAAGGAAATGATGCGTGGAAAGGGTCCATTCAGCGATTGGAGGATAGATTGGGAGAAATGGCTAAGGCAAAGAATCTCCTACAACAAACTTTTGTTCAAGGGACACCTTTTGTCCAGGCCATTGTGGATTTTCCTACCCCGTCGAAATTTAAAGCACCTGTGGTGACCCCCAAGTATGATGGAAAGACAGATCCTGTTCTTCACATAGAGAAATATCAAGCTGCTGCCGACATCTATGATGTTCCCGACGAGATGAAATGCAGAGCATTCTCGGGAACTCTTACTGGATCTGCCCAGATAGGTACAACAATCTTCCTCGGGGTAAGATTTCAACTTTCTTTCAGTTAGCCGAGTTGTTCATTGGCAATTTCTGTTTGGAGCAAAGCCAGTAAAAAGAGTAGCACACTTGTTAAGTGTTAGACAAAAATCTGGTGAGAGTACCAGAGATTACATAACTCGTTTTAATAACGAGAAGCTGGAAGTCATAGATTATGAAGAAAAGACAGTAATCACCTCCTTGATGAGTGGGTTGTTGCCTAACAAGTTGTATTACACTTTGGCGAAAGATCCACCTATAAATATGTCAGAATTGATTGCAAAAGCGGCCAAAATCATAAATGCCGAGGAGGCTATGGCTGCGAAGAAGAATATGGATAAAGAGACCAAGGTGGAAGTCGACAAATCTAAGAAGAAAGAGCATAAGGGCAATGGCGGTGACAAGCATTCCAAGAATAGTAGGTCGTCATGGGAAGTCCTGAAAAAATTCGATAATTATACTCCTTTGAAAATGGGTATTAATTATATCTTGGAAGAAATCAAGAATAGCGAGGAGGTAAAGTGGCCGAAGAAACTGAGGTCAGACCTTGATACGAGGAATAAGGAGAAATATTGCGAGTTCCATAAGGATCATGGTCATATGACCAAAAATTGCATAGCTCTTCAAAACGAGATTGAAACACTCATCCGAAGAGGAAAGCTAGCAAAGTATGTTGATCGGGGAGGTGAAAGAAGAAATAATGACCGAACTAGAGAGAGGTCTAGATCTCCTCGTCGAGCAGAGGAGAAGAAGAAGAGGGATCATGAAGATGATGCAGAGGATGACCCCGATCTTCCCAAAAGGCCAAGGAAACCAGAACGCGAGGTATTTTCAATACGTTTGGGAACATTTGATTGTAATGTTATTACAGGCGGAGATACAGGAGGAGGAGATCTTACTGCAGAAAGAAAAGCTTACCTCGGTGAGGCTCAGGCTTGCTCATACATTCAACGGATAAATTTGGCTGAAGAGGATCACCCGAGGAAGGTAAACAAAGAGAAGATGGTTATTGGTTTTTCAAAAAACGACCTTGCAGGTGTTCTTTACCCTCACGACGACCCTTTGGTGATCAAAATGAGGATGAAGGAAGTAGTGATTTCAAGGGTTTTGGTAGATAATGGTAGTTCGGCGGACATCATGTACTACTCATGCTTTGACAGTTTAAATTTGAAATTATCTCAATTGGAGCCTTATCACAGACCCCTCCTGGGTTTTGCTGGCGAGAAAGTTTTTCCACTTGGGACGATCAAGTTGGATATATTCATTGAAACTTGGCCTGCTTGTCGAACAGAAAGAATACGCTTCTTTGTGATGGATAAAAATGTGCAATCATCTTACAACATCATCATGGGAAGAGTTGGTTTGAAGAAGTTCAAAGCAGTTCCATCTACAGTACATCAGTGCTTAAAATTCCCAACAAATTTTGGAGTAGGAGTTGTGAAAGGTGATCAAAAAGTAGCTCGGGAATGCTATTATTCATCTGCCGAGCAAGAGGAGCTTGAAGAGTCAAGGAAAAAGACTACTACATACCAGGTGGATGAAGGTACAGAAATTGAAACACTGGATCCTAGAGATGAATCCCAACTTGTAAAAGGACAGGTGGTGGAATCTACAAAAAATGTTATTCTAGATGATGAACACCCTGAACGAACAACTCAGATAGGTTCGTCGTTGGATACTTCAATAAAACAGGAGTTGATAGCTTTCTTGAGAAACAGAAAGAAAACATTTGCATGGAGTCATGAAGACATGCCAGGAATATATCCAAACTTCTTATGTCATGAGCTCAATGTGAATAAGGAGATCAAACCTGTAAAACAGAGAAGAAGAGTATTCTGTCCCGAGAAGAATCAAGCTATACAAGAGGAGGTCGAGAAGCTCCAGAAAGCCCAATTCATTGAAGATGTGAAGTATCCAGACTGGTTGGCAAACGTGGTGATGGTAAAGAAGAAAAACAATAAATGGAGAATGTGTGTTGATTTCACCGACCTCAACAAGGCATGCCCAAAGGATCACTTTCCATTGCCCAGAATTGATCAACTAGTGGATGCTACCTCGGGACACGAGCTGCTCAGCTTGATGGATGCTTACTCTGGCTATAACCAGATCAAAATGAAACTTAAAGACAGGGAAAGTACTTCTTTTATTACCCCTAGGGGAACTTATTGTTAAAATGTTATGCCTTTTGGTTTGAAAAATGCAGGAGCGACATACCATCGGCTGATGAACAATGTTTTTGCCGAACAAATCAGTTGCAATATGGAGGTCTATGTCGATGATATGCTGACAAAGAGCAAGAAAGTTGCTGATCATCTAGTTGATTTAGGTCAGACCTTTGATCAACTGGATAAATACCAAATGAAGCTCAACCCGACGAAGTGCACCACTGGAGTACGAGAAGGAATGTTCCTCGGGTACATTGTGTAATACCCAGTATTTTTGGCTATATTTATTTTGGGATTAATTAATTAAATGAGAATTAATTAGAAATTAATCCGGGTAAAATACTAGCGAGATGTGAGTTGGTATTTGACTATATTGAGTATATATGGTGATATATGAATATTGAATTATGAAATTTGTCGTGAGATTGATATACGACAATTTGGTCATTTTATTGGGACGCGTGTAACAGTCGCGTCAGGATATAATTATTCTATTTATAAAAGTGAATTTAAATTCTATTAACCGTATGGTCGTTTTGAGTGCGCCAACGCGTTCGGAAGGGTCGAGATAGTCAGAAAACACTAGCCGGGGGTGTAGTTTGGGTCCCGGGGTATTTTTTAGGCCATACCGGCAATATAAAGGGTATTTTGGTAATTTTGTATTTTAGGAGATTTAAAGTGACGAAAATTAGTGAAGTAAATCTGATGTGGGTTTGACCCACTAAGCCACTAACCAACCCATGTTAACCCAATAGGTTACGTATGTTATTAGAATTAGGTTTCTAATTACTTTCCATAAGAAAACCCTAGCCACCATTAGAGAAAAGCTTGGAGAGAGAGAGATAGAAGGAATTCTGCAGAAAAGCTCCATCAAATCAACATCAAATTCAGAGACACTCAAGGAAAATGGTTTATTATCGTTTAATTTCAGAGAATGCTCTTTCCATGTGTAGGAATTTAATAAAATTGATTTGTTCTTGGTGAAACATGAAAACCCATGTATTTTGGAGTTTAGAACCTGAAATCTTGAGGAGAATTGCATGTAGAATGGTAGGTAGATGATTATACTGATGATATTAGTTATTGGATGAAATTAAAACGGATTTAATTGGGTTAATTCATGATTTAAAATTTTAGGGTTTATGTTCTTGTAAAAATTGGGGGGAAGTGATGTGATTTAATGATTTAATGATGATTGGGATGAATTAACTCCTCAAAATATGTTAGTATGTGACCTAGGTACATTTAGGGATGATTAGAGACCTTAAACAATCGTTGGTTTGATGTGTAGATGAGTTTTGAAGAGATAAAAATGGTGAAAAATGAAACTAAGGAAATCTGGGCTTGAAACTGGTCGTTCGTTAGAAGACCTCCCCAGGTCGTTCGTTAGAAGACCTCCCCAGGTCGTTCGAACGAGCTCGTTCGAACAAGCTTCTAACGAGTTGACCAGCCGCTTCTAACGAGAGGAAATTTCGTTCAATACCTTCGTTCGAATGAGATGTCGTTAGAAGGTGCAGTTCGTTCGAACGAACTGAATCTCGTTCGAATAGCCTCGTTCGAACGAGACTTCGAACGAGTTGACAGTTTAGGCCTTTTTGGCCTGTTTTGACTTTGAGAGTCCCGTAAACTTGTTCGAGGATAGAGATAACATTACTTTGATGATATATTGATAGATTTGGGACATTTGGGTTATCATGAGGAGTAAATTATATACGAGTGATTTAAATAATGGTTAATATGGGATTGAGATGTGAGTGTTTACCACGACGTGAGAATAAATTATGGCGCGTGTATTTATGGACCGGGATTATATAAGTTGTATATATATTAAGATTGGTACAAGAATGCGATAAGTACTACAATTAAATTACGGGATTACTAAGATGTGTGCTTACTTAGTATTGGTATATGAATTGTGTGTATGACATACCTACCATACTTGCTATCACGGGAGGTTTGCGTTTGCTTAGGGCCCTCTAATCCTTGTGTTGCCCGGATTTAGACTGGTTACCTCGATGAACATAGGTCAGAGAAAGACTTATTGGGATGTTAATAAGTCCGCTGATCGTGGGAGCGTAGGTATGTGCGTAACCCATGTGATGTGACTGTGTTCGCCTCCATTATTTGTGATTTGTGTTATCTGAACTATTCCCGAGAGATTCGGAATATGTGATCCTTATGTGCGTGATGTACCGGGATGGATAGCAGAGTATGTGTGCACCGCAACTTAGTCTCGGGGTGCTTATATTGTATATTTATGTTGTGGAAAAATCTACGCTTAACAAACTGGGAACTTTCATATGGTATTGTGTGTAACTATGGAATAACATAGTGGGGTAATCTATAAAGAGTTGTATTACCTTTGTATGAGAACCTGAATTTTTGTTAAGCACCTATTTAACTGAGATCGTTATAATGTTAATGGAACCGAGTAATAAGGGTAGAACCTATGACAGTCTAGCTAGATATGATGTCACGTAGCTAGTGGTTTGTGTCGTTTTAGATGGGTACTTACGTTAGGAGTGCACAGTTAGAGAGAGGTGAGAATATCATGTGAGTGCACGTCCTAACATGTACTTTGCATTTAATGTTTGAAATGTTTTTAAAGCACTTGCAGGTTTTTTTAAAATATCTCCACATTCGGGCTCTGACCCGTTTGCTTTCAAATCTATTTTTTGTAAAACCATTTTAGGTGCCCAGCCACAAGGACACCATGCATATGATATTCATTCAGGTGACGAGATGTAGCTTTTTGTGGAAGCTACAGGGATTTGCTTTTAGACGCTTCTATCATTTAAATTCCATATTCAGTATTTTTCAGTTTTAGGGCATGTTGCCCAGTTCTATTAGAGTTACTTTTCCATTACAGTTTTCAGACATTGGCATGTATTGATTCAGTACTCAGTTTAATTATTTCAGTTTGTGGATTTGTAGTGAGGAGTTTTCCTCCAGACTATATTTATATTATGTGATGGTTATTCTATTTACTTCGGTATGGTGAATGGTGTTATTATTCTTCATTTCACTTTTTGCATGTTAATCAGACTTTAATTAAAATTTGGCAACTTACTTTTTAAATACTAGGTGGTTAGTAATAATAAAAATGTTTTCGACAGTGATGCTATTAGCTGAGCCAACTTGGCATTTTGAATTAATTTAATAAAGGAGTAGCTACCCGGTATTTAATTAGTCGGGGTGTCACAGGTGGTATCAGAGCATCAGGTTCTAGTGTCCTTTAGGATCTGTACGGCTATTATGTTTCCGCAAAGTTTTCATTGATATAGAGGCCTATATTTTAGGACTGTTGTATTCTTGCGTGTATGCTTCGTTCTTCAGCTATTTTAAGTTTATAACTGCGAACTTATAAACTTTGTTCTTATTCCAGATGCCTCCACGACGTGCACGACGAGTTCCCAGGGATGCAACGCCAGAACCCCAGCCCGCTTCAGTTCAGGGCATGATGAACGCCGTTGAGGTTGCAGCTATAGTAGCCCAAGCGGTAAATGCCGTAATTGCCGTAGTTCAGCAGGAACCACCTCAGGCGCCGGTTGCCGCGCCAGTACAGGCAAATGCATTCTCGTCTGCTTGGGAGCGTGTACTTGACGCTTTTCAGAAAGCGCATCCGCCAGAGTTTGCAGGTAGCTCAGATGTGGTAGTCTCGAGCCAGTGGAGGAAGGATATGCAGAGGCACTTGAGGATGTATGAGTGCACGGACGTTCAGAAGCAGGTGCTAGCTACTTTCAAGCTAGTTGGATCTGCACTGCAGTGGTGGGAGTCTATTACCACCGTGGAGGAAAGGGATACTCTCACTATTCCGGACTTCTAGGTGCGGTTTGACCGCAAGTACTTTTCGTCCACTGTACATACGGAAATGAGGTGGAAATTGATGAGTCTGAAGCAGGAGGGTAAGACCGTGGTCGAGTATGAGGCCGAGTTCACAAATCTGTTGAATATCGTTCCGGATGAGATACCAACAGAGAAGAAGAAGATTGAGAAATTCATCGACGGGTTGACATGGAGGATCCGTCAGCATCTGTTAGGGAACCTTTCGTTGGCCACGTATTCTGATGTGGTTAACGCTGCTTTGTTACACTGCCAGGACCACCGCTTTCATATGGCTGAGGGCAAGAGGTCGGGAGAGTCTAGCCATCAGGGCAGGATAGGAGGACATGGTGCCGGTGTGGCACAATCTGTTCAGGGGCAGAGACAGGGGTAGCAGGGTTCCCAGCAGGGGGATCAGAAGAGGTTCCGACCAGGGAACTACAGACAGGGACAGGGAGGTTTCCGTCAGGGCCATCAGGGTCCAAACGGCCATCAGGGCCAACAGGGGCAGAATGGGCAGCAGTTTCAGCAGGGCCAGCAGGGCCAAGGGAGCAACGGTAACGGCCACCAGGGCCGGGGACCGCAGGGGGCAGATAGGAGGGAACTTCCCAGGGAAGTGTTTTGTTTGTGGTAAGATTGGCCATAAACGACAGGATTGTCCTGATAGGGGCAGGGCCCCACAGCAGCAGCAACAGGGTGCTCGCCAGGAGCCACAGAGGCCTATGTTTCCCGCCTCTCTCCCCGCACCGCCACAGATGGAAGCATTGCCACCCATTCCAGCAGTCCCAGTTCAGCAGGGGCAGCTACAGTATGGACGTGTCTACAACGTCCACCAGGCAGCAGTTCCACAGGCACCGCCCGCGATTGAGGGTACGTTTCCTATCCATGGCACTATGGGTCGGGTATTATTTGATACGGGGGCTACACATTATTTTATAGCTACACACTTCGCGAAAGACTTAGGATTGTTAGCTACGGCAGAGAGCACAGTGACGTGTGTCGACTCACCATTGGGGAGTGGGTCACTTATATTCTTTATATGCCAGGGAGTGGGAGTAGAGATTGGTAGTCTGGTATTACCTGCAGATATGTTGGTATTAGATATGCATGTTCACGATGTGATTATCGGTATGGATTGGCTCGCTGATTATAGAGCTATGATTGATTGCTTTGGTGGGAGCATTGTTTTTGCCATTCCGGGGCAAGAGATGTTTGTAGTGGCGATGCCTCGCCCAGAGGGAGGCTCGACCGCTCATTTGTATTACCTAGAGGAGGATACCTCTAAGGAGGTTGTGATTCCTTTAGATTCGATCCCAATTGTCAGGGAGTATTCAGATGTGTTTCAGGAGATACCAGGCTTACCCCCCAGTCGAGAGATAGACTTTGTTATAGACCTATTACCAGATACGAGGCCTATAGCACGCGCACCGTACCGTATGGCTCCGACAGAGATGCGAGAGCTACGAGATCAGATAGAGCAGCTGTTAGGTCAGGGCTTTATTCGCAGGAGTACCTCACCTTGGGGATCTCTAGTTTTGTTTATGAAGAAGAGGGACGGTTCACTGAGACTGTGTGTGGACTATCAGGAGTTGAACAAGGTCACGATACATAATAAGTATCCGTTGCCTCGAATCGATGACCTATTCGATCAGTTGAGAGGAGCTTCTTTCTTCTCGAAGATTGATTTGAGATCGGGATACCATCAGTTGTGTATCAGGGAGGAGGATGTCTCGAAGACTGCGTTCTTGTCGAGATATGGTTCTTACGAGTTTCGAGTTATGCCTTTTGGTTTGACCAACGCTCCAGCAGTGTTTATGGACTTGATGAACAGAGTGCTCAGGGATTTCCTAGATCAGTTTGTCATTGTCTTCATTGATGATATTCTGGTTTACTCCCAGACAAAGGAGGAGCACGCCGAGCATTTAAGGCAGGTTTTAGAGACGCTGCGTCAGAACGAGCTGTATGCAAAATACGAGAAATGCGAGTTTTGGCTGAAGGAGGTCCAGTTTTTTGGACACATTATTTCCGACCGGGGGATATCTATTGATCCGGGGAAGGTATCCGCGATGAGGGAATGGGGACAGCCCACGACACCGACTGAAATTCGTAGTTTCTTGGGCCTAGCAGGATACTACAGGAGGTTCATTCGGGGATTTTTGAAGATAGCGGGTCCTTTGACACATCTGACTCGTAAGGGTGTGCCATTCATCTGGAGTGATGCCTGTCAGTTGGAATTTGATGAGTTAAAGGACAAATTGACCTCAGCACCTGTGTTAGCATTGCCGAGACCGAGAGTTGAGTATTTGGTTTACACCGATGCGTCTCTGCAAGGGCTTGGAAGTGTATTACAGCAGGAAAGACAGGTCATAGCTTATGCTTCCCGTAAGCTTAAGCCTCACGAGAAGAATTACCCCACGCATGATTTGGAGTTGGCGGCAGTGGTATTTGCCCTACGGATTTGGAGGCACTATCTTTTGGGGGAGAAATTCCAACTGTTCACGGACCACAAGTCCCTACAATACCTGTTCACGCAGAAAGAGTTGAATATACGGTAGCGTAGGTGGCTTGAGTTTGTGAAAGACTACCAGTTCGATATCCAATATCACCCAGGTAAGGCTAACGTGGTAGCAGACGCGTTGAGCCGTAGGCCAGCAGATGAGGTGGCAGAGGTGTGGAAGGCAAAGTGGAAGGAGTTGGGACACCAGGATGCAGTGGCCCGATCTTTCATGTCTGTGATGACCGTTACACCGCAGATTGTCACGAAGGTAGTACGGGCGCAGGCTAATGACTCGTTCTGTCAGGAGCAGATAGTTCGATTACTAGCAGAGGGAGCCGAGTCCTATACCGTTAGCTCAGACGGGGGATTACGCTTCAATGGGAGATTGGTAGTTCCAGAAGGGGAGAAATTGCGACACGAGGTGATGGAAGAGTCACACGGCTCACGGTTCGCGGTACATCCCGGAGGGGACAAAATGTACCAAGACATGAGATGCCAGTATTGGTGGAGCGGTATGAAGAAAGATATCGCTGAGTTTGTTTCGAAATTCACCACTTGTCAGCTTGTTAAAGTGGATCATCAGAGACCGGCAGGACTGCTACAGCCGTTGGAGGTCCCGGTGTGGATGTGGGAGAGCATATCCATGGACTTTATCACGGGGTTACCTACGTCTCAGAGGGGTCACGACTCCGTTTGGGTAATTGTGGACAGGTTATCCAAAGTCGCTCACTTTTTACCCGTAAGGACTGACTACACTACGGGACAGTATGCCTAGCTCTTCATTTTAGAGGTTGTGAGACTTCACGGTGTGCCCCTAAATATCGTGTCTGACAGAGACAAGATATTTGTTTCGAGGTTTTGGGAGAGTTTCCAGGAGGCCATGGGCACGGAATTGCGGTTAAGTACGGCTTATAATCCGCAGACCGATGGGCAGACCGAGCGCACAAATCAGATTTTGGAGGACATGCTACGCATGTGCATCATTGACTTTGGGGGTGGATGGGTGCAGTACCTTCCACTGGTGGAGTTTTCTTACAACAACTCCTATCAGTTCACTATTGGCATGGCTCCGTTTGAAGCATTGTACGGTAGGCCTTGTCGTTCCCCAGCATGTTGGTTAGAGGTGGGGGACAACAAACTACTTGGGCCGGAAGTGATTCAGGATACTTCGGCAAGGATTGAGTTGATTCGGAGTCACATTCGGGTAGCTCAAGATAGGCAGAAGAGTTATGCTGATGCGAAGAGATTTTTCAGGGAGTTCCAAGTGGGGGACCAGGTTTTGCTCAGAGTATCTCCTATGAAGGGAATTATGCATTTTGGGAAGAAAGGGAAGTTGGCACCAAGGTATGTGGGGCCGTTTCCTATTATTGAGCAGATCGGACCGGTTGCGTATAGACTTGGGTTATCGGAGCATTTGCATCGGATTCACGATGTGTTTCATATTTTCTCGCTAAGGAAATACCTTAGAGATAATTTGGCTCATTCTCACATTGCTGTGGAGGACATCGATCTCCAGCAGGATAGCTCCTACGAGGAGGGGCCGATTGCTATTTTGGATCGAAGTGAGAGGAAGCTGCGGTCAAAGATAGTTCCGTTAGTGCGTGTTCAGTGGCGACATCACAATGTCGAGGAGTCCACATGGGAGCGCGAGGATGAGATGCGCGAACGTTATCCAGAGTTGTTTTTAGCAGGTACTTTTTAGTTTCGAATTTCGGGACGAAATTCAGTTATTAGGAGGGGAGTATGTAATACCCTGTATTTTTGGCTATATTTATTTTGGGATTAATTAATTAAATGAGAATTAATTAGAAATTAATCCGGGTAAAATACTAGCGAGATGTGAGTTGGTATTTGACTATATTGAGTATATATGGTGATATATGAATATTGAATTATGAAATTTATCGTGAGATTGATATACGGCAATTTGGTCATTTTATTGGGACGCGTGTAACAGTCGCGTCAGGATATAATTATTCTATTTATAAAAGTGAATTTAAATTCTATTAACCGTATGGTCGTTTTGAGTGCGCCAACGCGTTCGGAAGGGTCGAGATAGTCAGAAAACACTAGCCGGGGGTGTAGTTTGGGTCCCGGGGTATTTTTTAGGCCATACTGGCAATATAAAGGGTATTTTGGTAATTTTGTATTTTAGGAAATTTAAAGTGACGAAAATTAGTGAAGTAAATCTGATGTGGGTTTGACCCACTAAGACACTAACCAACCCATGTTAACCCAATAGGTTACGTAGGTTATTAGAATTAGGTTTCTAATTACTTTCCATAAGAAAACCCTAGCCACCATTAGAGAAAAGCTTGGAGAGAGAGAGATAGAAGGAATTCTGCAGAAAAGCTCCATCAAATCAACATCAAATTCAGAGACACTCAAGGCAAGTGGTTTATTATCGTTTAATTTCAGAGAATGCTCTTTCCATGTGTAGGAATTTAATAAAATTGATTTGTTCTTGGTGAATCATGAAAACCCATGTATTTTGGAGTTTAGAACCTGAAATCTTGAGGAGAATTGCATGTAGAATGGTAGGTAGATGATTATACTGATGATATTAGTTATTGGACGAAATTAAAACGGATTTAATTGGGTTAATTCATGATTTAAAATTTTAGGGTTTATGTTCTTGTAAAAATTGGGGGAAAGTGATGTGATTTAATGATTTAATGATGATTGGGATGAATTAACTCCTCAAAATATGTTAGTATGTGACCTAGGTACGTTTAGGGATGATTAGAGACCTTAAACAATCGTTGGTTTGATGTGTAGATGAGTTTTGAAGAGATAAAAATGGTGAAAAATGAAACTCAGGAAATCTGGGCTCGAAACTGGTCGTTCGTTAGAAGACCTCCCCAGGTCGTTCGAACGAGCTCGTTCGAACGAGCTTCTAACGAGTTGACCAGTCGCTTCTAACGAGAGGAAATTTCGTTCGATACCTTCGTTCGAACGAGATGTCGTTAGAAGGTGCAGTTCGTTCGAACGAACTGAATCTCGTTCGAACAGCCTCGTTCGAACGAGACTTCGAACGAGTTGACAGTTTAGGCCTTTTTGGCCTGTTTTGACTTTGAGAGTCCCGTAAACTTGTTCGAGGATAGAGATAACATTCCTTTGATGATATATTGATAGATTTGGGACATTTGGGTTATCATGAGGAGTAAATTATATATGAGTGATTTAGATAATGGTTAATATGGGATTGAGACGTGGGTGTTTACCACGACGTGAGAATAAATTATGGCGCGTGTAATTATGGACCGGGATTATATAAGTTGTATATATATTAAGATTGGTACGAGAATGCGATAAGTACTACAATTAAATTACGGGATTACTAAGATGTGTGCTTACTTAGTATTGGTATATGAATTGTGTGTATGACATACCTACCATACTTGCTATCACGGGAGGTTTGCGTTCGCTTAGGGCCCTCTAATCCTTGTGTTGCTCGGATTTAGACTGGTTACCTCGATGAACATAGGTCAGAGAAAGACTTATTGGGATGTTAATAAGTCCGCTGATCGTGGGAGCGTAGGTATGTGCGTAACCCATGTGATGTGACTGTGTTCGCCTCCATTATTTGTGATTTGTGTTATCTGAACTATTCCTGAGAGATTCGGAATATGTGATCCTTATGTACGTGATGTACCGGGATGGATAGCAGAGTATGTGTGCACCGCTGCTTAGTCTCGGGGTGCTTATACTGTATATTTATGTTGTGGAAAAATCTACGCTTAACAAACTGGAAACTTTCATATGGTATTGTGTGTAACTATGGAATAACATAGAGGGGTAATCTATAACGAGTTGTATTACCTTTGTATGAGAACCTGAATTTTCGTTAAGCACCTATTTAACTGAGATCGTTATAATGTTAATGGAACCGAGTAATAAGGGTAGAACCTATGACAGTCTAGCTAGATATGATGTCACGTAGCTAGTAGTTTGTGTCGTTTTAGATGGGTACTTACGTTAGGAGTGCACAGTTAGACGAGAGGTGAGAATATCATGTGAGTGCACGTCCTAACATGTACTTTGCATTTAATGTTTGAAATGTTTTTAAAGCACTTGCAGGTTTTTTTAAAATATCTCCACATTCGGGCTCTGACCCGTTTGCTTTCAAATCTATTTTTTGTAAAACCATTTTAGGTGCCCAGCCACAAGGACACCATGCATAGGATATTCATTCAACTGACGAGCTGTAGTTGTTTGTGGAAGCTACAGGGATTTGCTTTTAGACGCTTCTATCATTTGGATTCCATATTCAGTATTCTTCAGTTTTAGGGCATGTTGGCCAGTTCTATTAGAGTTACTTTTCCATTACAGTTTTCAGACATTGGCATGTATTGATTCAGTACTCAGTTTAATTATTTCAGTTTGTGGATTTGTAGTGAGGAGTTTTCCTCCAGACTGTATTTATATTATGTGATGGTTATTCTATTTACTTCGGTATGGTGAATGGTGTTATTATTCTTCATTTCACTTGTTGCATGTTAATCAGACTTTAATTAAAATTTGGCAACTTACTTTTTAAATACTAGGTGGTTAGTAATAATAAAAATGTTTTCGACAGTGATGCTATTAGCTGAGCCAACTTGGCATTTTGAATTAATTTAATAAAGGAGTAGCTACCCGGTATTTAATTAGTCGGGGTGTCACACATTGTCAACCAGCGAGGCATTGAGGCGAATCCAGAAAAGATCAAAGCTCTTTTAAGGTTGCGATCTCCAACGACGAAGAAAAAAGTGCAGAGTCTTACAGGACGAGTTGCAGCGCTCAACAGATTTGTGTCCCGAGCAACTGATAGATGCCTCCCATTATTCAAAACACTTCGAAAAACTTTCGAGTGGAATGATGAATGTGAGAAGGCCTTTCAAGACTTAAAGAAATATTTGGGAACACCTCCACTGTTGTCCAGACCAGTAATGGGAGAAAAGTTGTACTTGTACCTGGCAGTATCAGAGAATGCAGTCAGCTCGGCATTGATCAAAGTGGAGAATGGAGTCCAGAAGCCAATTTATTACACAAGTAAAGCTTTCCGAGGTGCAGAGATCAGGTACCCAAAGCTGGAAAAATTGGCATTGGCATTAATTGAGGCAAGTAGAAGAATGAGGCCATATTTCTAGGCCTATACCATCGTCGTGTATACCGACATGCCATTAAGACAAGCCCTTCATAAGCCAGAAAAATCAGGGAGACTGATGTACTGGGCAATAGAGCTCGGTGAATATGATATTGTGTATGAACCCAGATCATCATTAAAAGGGCAAGCTGTAGAAGATTTTATAGCAGAGTTTACATATCCTGATACCCCCGAGAACAAAAGTTGCTCGCTGACCAACCTGTGGATGTTATAGGATCAACAGACATAAGTCCAGACCAACTCCGGTTGGTAAAAGGGCTTGTCGATGTAGAAAGATCATCAAATTCGAGCTCAGATCAACTCTGGTTGGTAAAAGAGCGAGAAGAGATGATCGACGAGAAGCGAAAAATATCAGGGGAGGATGAAAGAAAACAACAGATATTTCACCGAGGAACTTTGTCAGAGAAAAAATTTGAAGATGAGTTACCTACATGGAGATTATATGTAGATGGGTCATCTTGCGCAACAGGTTGTGGAGCAGGGATTGTTTTGAACACCCCAGACGAGATTGACATGGAATACGCCCTGCGATTCCAATTCAAAGCTTCCAATAATGAGGCGGAGTATGAGGCCATAATAGCAGGTCTTAATTTAGCAAAAAGCATGGAAGCGCAGCAAGTGATGGTATTCAGTGATTCTCAATTAATTGTGAATCAAGTGATGGGGACATATGTAGTAAAAGGGGAATTAATGGTCAAGTATCATGCAAATGTGATGAAGTTCTTGGAAGAATTTGATGCCATTCAGTTGATCAGAATACCAAGAATGAAGAATGCACGAGTAGACGCACTGGCCCGACTAGTATCAGCTACTCGTACCGAGCTGCGAAGAACGATACCAATTGAAGTATTAGAAAGTCGGAGTATAGATGAAGATCTGACAATGAATATTATTACCCTTGATTTAGGACCATCTTGGATGGGTCCTATCAGGGCATATATTGAGGAGGGAGAATTGCCGGAGGATAAGCTCGCTGCCAAGAAATTGAAGTTTAAAGCTGCTCGGTATGTACTAACTAATAATATTTTGTATAGACGAGGAATTATGGCAGGTTTGCAAAGATGTGTACATCCCTCCGAGGTGAAGGAATTGATTGAAGAGATCCATGAAGGGTCCTGTGGAGCCCATGTAGCAGGTCGAACACTCTTGCAAAGGGTGATGACGCAAGGATACTACTGGCCAACGATGAGGGCTGATTGTATAGCCTATGCTAAGAGATGTGATAAATGCCAACGTTTTTCCTCCATCCGACGAACTCCACAAGCATTGTTGACACCCATAACTTCCCCTTGGCCATTTGTCATGCGGGGAATTGATTTGGTTGGACCACTGCCTACGACCCGAGGAAGATTCAAGTACCTCGTTGTCGCAGTGGATTATTTTACTAAGTGGGTAGAAGCTGAGCCCTTCATTGATATGACATACGAGAAGGTGTACCAGTTCGTTTGGAAGAACATCATCTGCCGATATGGTCTCCCTCATGCTTTCATCACAGACATGGAACACAATTCGATAATGAGGAGTTTGCCGCCTATTGCCATCAGTCAAACATTTTGAAGATTCATTCAGCACCAGGCCATCCTTAGAGCAATGGACAAACTGAAGTGACGAACATAACATTACTAAATGGTTTGAAGAAGAGGCTAAATGAGGTTAAAGCTAATTGGATTAATAAGCTACAGTCAGTATTGTGGGCTTATCGAACAACTCCCCGAGCAGCAACTGGAGAATCACCATATATGCTGGCGTTTGGAAGTGAGGCTGTAATACTTTCCGAGTTGGGTCTTCCAACACACAGAGTGCTGAATTTCAATTCCCCAGTCAGCGACTTAATGAGAAGATTAGATTTGGACATGCTCGAGAAGGTTAAAGAAGAGGCAGCCATTAGGAATGCTGCTTATCAACAATGAACAACCCTGTTCTACAACAAGAGGGTAAAAAAATGCAACTTAAAAGAAGGAGATTACGTGCTAAAGAGGGTCATTCAGAAGCACAATAAACTGGAAGCAAACTGGCATGGACCTTATCGAGTTACAGAAGTTGTTCGAC
Source organism: Sambucus nigra (assembly GCA_949130495.1). NCBI lineage: Eukaryota > Viridiplantae > Streptophyta > Magnoliopsida > Dipsacales > Adoxaceae > Sambucus > Sambucus nigra. Next base: position 610,530,416 of record OX422217.1, on the reverse strand, counting down.
CACGAACTTACTGAATAGCAACTCTAGAAGGAGAATAATTTAAAAATGCATGGAATGCTGAACACCTACGCAAGTATTATCAGTGATGTAAAATGTAAAGCAGTTCCATCAATATCAATAAAACGATGACATTTTTCCATCTTCTCTCCTTTTATTGAAAGTTTTTCGGGGAATATAGTGTATGTATAACACTACGCTGCTCGACAGCAAAAAGAAGACGATAGTTCGAACCCAGACCAACTCCGGTTGGTAAAAGGGCGCGAACACCCCATACTCCTTTGGTTAGGAGGCGTACATTAGCTCAGACCAACTCCGTTTGGTAAAAGAGTTAGTGGACATGATAGTTCGAACTCAGACCAACTCCGGTTGGTAAAAGAGCGAGAACACGATAGTTCGAATCCAGACCAACTCTGGTTGGTAAAAGGGAGAGAACACCCCATACTCCTTTGGTTAGGAGGCGTACATTAGCTCAGACCAACTCCGGTTGGTAAAAGAGTTAGTGGGCATGATAGTTCGAACTCAGACCAACTCCGGTTGGTAAAAGAGCGAGAACACGAGACTCCTAAAAATGCCAATCTCGGTTGGTTAGGAAATAAGATATACTCTTAAATGCCAACTTATGTTGGTCGGGAGGTAAGAAAATACAAAAAGTTCCTCGTAGAACAAAATATTCCAAACTGAATCAAGTATGGTTGGTCAGGGATAAAAACCCACTAACTATAGTTGGTCGACGAGCAGAAGTTACTGACCTTGGTTGGTCGGACACATTTTATGAAAAAGACAAAAATTTACCAAGTATAGTTGGTCGGGGATAAAAACCCACTAACTGTAATTGGTCGACAAGCACAATTCAACAAGCTTGGTTGGTTGGAAAAAATTTCAACATTTTTATACTCATTACTTCATTATTAAGTGATTGAGCAATATTACTAATACTTGTAATTTTTTATTACTAAGTTGGTCGATGAACCGCACAATATTGTTATGCAAGCACAAATATAAAGTGTTTGACAAATACAAGAGCAATACAAATTTGCAAACAAAAATGAAATTCTTTCATTAAAGTCAAAATGAATTACACAAGTTTATTACATTGATATTAAATTGTGTACTAACTATTACATCAAAATTCCCTATTCTACTGGTTTTTTCCCTTCTGCTTTTGAAATAGGCTCCTCGCCAGCAGGAGGATCTTCCAGGCAAAGGGGAGATTTAATAAAGTTAAGATCTCGCAGCATTCTGACGTTCATTATTGAAGGTGTATCCAGTAAATGCTCCGGACGAGATAATTCAACCTGCGAATGAAGGGCATAGTCACCAAGATACTGGGAGATCAAACAACGAGGGATGGCCCGAGCAGGGATCCAACTCATATCAAGCTTGAATGGTGGATTTGGTAGATCGAGCAGCCCAGGAGCATGATAATCCCATAAATAATAGCCCTGCTCTAGTTTTAATACACCCAGGGCATTCAACCATCCCTGTTTATAACCTTCATTATTGGCATTTTCAATGCGAGCATCCAAGTGACAAAGGGCCTCATTGTAGCCTGCCATCCAGAACTCATGAGGTTGTTTGTGGAATTGGAAAGTTATTCTCTCTAACTGCTCGTGAAGGTTTCTGGCAAAAACATCCTTATTATCCAGAGCAGACTTTGTCGAAGCAAGTTGATCCTCCAGAGTTTGGATTTTCTTGGACATTTCAGACAAATCCCGATCTTTTGCATTCAATTGGAACGCTTGGGTTTCCAATGTTGATTGAGTACGAGCTTCTTCAACAGTACGACGAAGACCTCTTGGTCGTCCCCGAGCAGGTTGAGTACTTTGTTCCTCATCAACATTCTGAGCAACTCTTCCTCGTCCACGAGAACCTCTTCCTCGTCCCCGAATAGCAGTGGAAGGCCCAAATCTTCTCAAAGCCTCTAACTCTTGCCTCAATTTGACATTCTCAACCTCTAAAAATGAGAATCCTTCATCGGTGACCGGTACTAAGGCAGTGGAAGATGAAGCTGCAGACTTATACTGTGCCAACTCTTTCTGCAAATTGTTATTCTCTTGCTCCAGCAGCTCGGCGATCTTTCTGCATGCTTCGACTTCACCCTTTAGGGTTCTCTCTCTCACTTCATAGCCAGCAAGCATCTTGTCATAACCTGTTTCAGCACTAAGTTGTTTGAGTTTCTTCTCATGCCCTTCATGCAAAAGAATTGAAGACTCTTTATACTGCTGCTGAAGTTCATGAAGAGTACCTTGCAAGTCTTCAATCATTTCGTAATAAGCCACATTGTTGGCTACAGCACGGTCAAGAAGACATTTCAAGTATTGATATGCCTCCACTGCTTGGTCTGACGCATCATGACCAAAGATATCAGCAATTTCTGATGCACTCAGGTCAGTATGGACAACTTTAAAATATTCATGGCATTGCTGCATCAGTTTTGTATCATTGGCAGACAGGAATTCCATTATAGCCATAAACTAGTAAAGAAGAGAAGGCAAGAGTTAATAAAAGAAGCAGACAGAACATCAACAACGTAGAGGAACAAAAAGGTGATTTTTATTACATCATCAAAAGGAGTACAACGTTCAGAATACAGAGTACAAGTAAAAGAAAATAAAATAGATACCAAATAACTTCACACCTTTTCCTTGTCTCCCAAGACTTTCTCGGGAGGCTAGGACGAGGAGCTCGATTGCTCGGTGGAAAAAATAATTTGGTCGGTTGGAGTTGGAACTTGTTCAGGAGGAGCAGGCAAAGATGAAATCTCCTCGGTAGCTGTCTGAATAGGTTGGGAAGCAAGGATTTGATCACCCACTGTCATTGAAGACTCCTCGGATGCAACTTCATCTTCTTCCTCATCTTCAATTATAGGAGGGGGGCCAGGAAGATGTTGTTAAAATAGCTCAGAGTCCTCGCTAACCTTCAATTCTTGCAGGGCAGCAACCCAACCATCTCGGAAGTATTTCAAACTCCCATACTGCACCTGGGTCATCATGGTTGCTACCCCCTGTCCCATCCTTTATCCCAATCGATGCGAAAAGATTTTTTCGCAGCCACTTTTCTTTTCATTCTCTCCGAGGAGAGCTTCTCGAATAGAAGATCCTTGGAGGCTTTCAACTTGGCCTCCACCTCCTTCTTCTGGCGATTTACTTCTCTCAGAAGGGTTAGCTCTTCCTCAGCCGATTTCAACTTATTTTCAAGCTCCCCAAAGCTTGTGAGCTTCTCGGCATATTTTTTATTCTCTCTCTCCAACTCTTTCACCTTATTTCCCAACTGCACCTTCTCTGCCTCAGATGCAGCCAACTTCTTCTCCCATTCACCCCTATCCTCGTCATACTTTTGACAAGAATCCTTCAAAGATTGGGCCAAGCCCTGTAAAGCATACTCTACTCCAGACGAGGAGCTAGAAGCCTTGATCGCTTCATCTTTCTTCACTATGGTGTTAAAGCAACTCACCAGCTGAAAAAAGAAGAAAATAATGATAAGTCATTGCAGAGATACTTGTATTGATGGAAAGAAAGAAAAATTCAGGATAAGAGAAACTTACTGAAGCAATGTGACGAGTAGCTAGGGATGTCAGCATATCCCTAGACATGTTTTCCTCAATTCCTTGGACTTCAGGAATGGTCCATGTCTTTACCGAGCTCATTGCAGAGCTCGGGGGAATGATAGTTGGAACACCAGCTCCACTAACTTGGAGCTGGGAAATGTTTTTAGCCAAATTGACCGAGGAGGATTTCTTCAGTCTCCTCGGTGGCATTTCAGTAGTTTCAACCAAAGAACTTTTGGTGGGAGAGATGGTGACCACTTCCACAGAAGCACTTTTCTTGCTCGGAGCCACTGGGGGCTACTTGACAGCCTTTTGAGGAGCAACAGAAGGGGCAACATCTACTTTCTTTGTCCCCTTTGGGACGTCAGACTTGTTCCCTTTTCCCTCTCCAGCAGAGGCAGTCTCCTCAAAGATAGCAGGAACTCTTCTTTTGCCCATTTTCTGACTCAGAGGAATGTGAGAGTCTGGTGAAGAATCCTCAGAAGCTGGCAATGGTTCACTAATGCTGAGCACAGGACGAGCAGTAAAGGATGATGTATAGCTCCTGTACTGCAACAAGTATGAATCAGACCTGACGTGCTCGTCTGTAACTTTCTGATGAAAACTCCAGATATGTTTCAAATGCTTGATATTTACTTCTGATTCTTTAGGAGTTTTTCTCTTACTGTCAACCGCAAACAAATACATAGTGAAATATCAGTCATACATTTTATCAAACATAATGAAATCATAATTTCAGAAATAACACAAGATGAAAATAACCTATCCCATTGCCATATGGAGGGCATCTGGGACCTTGATATACTTCATCTCCAGTCAAAGGGGCATGTTGCCAATTTTTGATAATTACCCCATGTTCAAAATAATCCCTATTTGCATCAGGGAGGTTGACTACTAAGGCCCTATTCAAAAATCTAGTTTTTAAATAATAAACATTGTCTAGAACATCCCATCTATAACAATACATAATCTCATGAATTCCTATACGGGTTCCATGAGTTTGATTTAACCTATACACCCCATTGACTATTCTCCATGTGTTGGGGGCTATTTTCGCAGGGACAACATCGAAATACTGACAGAATTCTAAGAACAAGGGGTTTGGTGGAAAAGAAAATCCACATTCAGCAATAAAGAGGCTGGGGAACCAGTGTCCCTCTGCCAAACGAAAACAATCTAAAGGCTCAGAAAGATTCTCCAAAGTTACCCAAAATGGAATAGAAAAATCAGAATGAAATTTCTTAAGATATTCAATAACATAAACCATGGTGAATAAAAGAAAGGAAGAAGATCTTATAGGAAAAAGGGAGATCTGTTGACAATGAACGAAGAAAAGGATGAACGCACTGGAGAGAGAAAGACTATGGAAAACTCGAAAGAAGAAATTGCAAAAGGTAGAAGACGATGGGATTGCCTATGAAGCTTAAATACTTTGCCTTGGGAAGCGGCGAAAGAAATGATTACAAAAAGAAACTATTACGCCATCGACGGCTAAAAGGACAAAAAGTGCACGAAGATCGAAGCGCTTATAAAAATGCAAAAAGGCGGATTCTGCGAATTTGGAAGGAAATTTAAATACGAAGAAATGTTCCTAAAAACCAGGAAGATCATTTAATATTGCCATATACCGAGAAAGAATGTTCCATACTCCTCAAAGTTCGAAATATGAAACATTGGGGGCTTCTGTTGATACCAAAATTAGTATGCTGATATAGACGAATCACAAGAAGACATGTGTCGATCTACGTGGCACAATAGCAACGAGGAAGTCTATTTCCCCGACCAAGTCAGACTCACTCCGAGCAACAAGTATACTCCGAGGAACTCCAGCTCTCCGAGGAAATCTAATGCTCCGAGGAACTCCAGCTCTCCGAGGAACTCTTGAACGACGAGCAACTAAGGCGGTTCTATCTGCATCTCGACCACAACATTGATTGCCAGATAATCAACAGTTTAACTATTCATTGAATGCTTATCATCTTGACGCACATGCTTGAAGAGCATTAAATGAATTAACCTTTCATATGTATATCATTTAATGTATCACCCTTTCAGATTATAGCCTCAAGGCTATAAATACCTTGTATCACCCTCATTCAAGGGGACCGGAATTTCTTGATAGTACTTGTAATCGAGAATTCCCAAACACTCAGCAATAACATAACAGTGGACGTAGGCCATTCATATAAGGCTGAACCACTTTAAAATATTTTGTCTAATTTATTTATCTGTGATTAAAAAATTAGAGTAATCTAATTTTTTACATCAACAATATGTTTAGTTCCAAGCATGCTTTTCTTGTAAAAATTGAAAATTTTCAAAAATATTTTCTTTCTTTTTTCTTCTTTGTTGTGTATTTTGCCTTTGTTTCCGATGATAAATTTTAATAATTACCCGATCCAATAGACAACTCAATGATGCATGTTCTCAATTTTAGAAGTTATTAGACTTTTTTCCTCAATCATTGATATTATGAATAACTTCATGAATTAAACTTTAATCCCATGATCACGTGCGCTTTTCTTGTTCAATTGATTTGGTTTAAGATTTTTATAACTCGGTAATCCATTGTTGAATTGTATATACTTACACCGAGTAAGATTTGTACCTTTCATCATTTGTGAGTTTTATACACTTTTCTTTCCTAATTGAAAACATTGAATTCATTGGTAATCTCACTATTCTTTCATTTGATCGTTCATTAATTGAGTTCATATATGAAATATATTGCTTGAGCATGATTTTCAAAGTTGTTTTGACTCGAGAATTGCATAAACTTTCGGAAATGATCATGGGCAATCTTTGTTATATCACCTAGATTAACCGACCTCACCTTATATGTTTTTCCTAGTCAACCCCTTTGAGCCTAAATATAGCCTTTCGTTTAATAACCCAAAATCCCATAATCAACTCCACATTGGAGTTTTAAACCATACTCATTACCTTACATACCCTTGTTTGGAATGTTACTTGGGATTGAATGATGTTATTGTCCTGTGGTTGAAATTTAGGCATGTGAGAGTAGAAAAGTAATGAAAAAGTTTAGTAAAAAAGAAAAGAAAAAGTGAAAAATAAAAGAAAACGTGAGAAAAAGAAGAAAAGAAAAGAAAGAGAAAGTTGTATATGTTGTGTATTGCTGTTCAATAAGCTTTGTTTACTCTCCCCATTGCATAGTCAATGCCTTGTATTTTTCCATTTTTTTTATATTACCCGCAATTTCCCATTATCCCGAGTTTTCATCCCGAATACTTTGAATCCGTACATACATTCCTTTCATTTTGTACCCTAGCCTAGCCTACATTATAACCCTATTCAAGTCCTATGTGATCTTAGGTAGATATAATTTAAAAGTTTAAATAGTTTGATAATCTGTGAAAATGCATTTCGGCTCTTTTATTGAGCGGTATCTTTAATTGAGATTACAATTTTTAGTTTCCAATATAGCGTTCTTCATTTATGACATGAGTACGGCCTAGTTTCCATTTACATTTACTCATTATGCCCGCTTGTCCCATATATTACCTCCCTTTTCATAGTGAATTCATTAGTTGAGTGTAATGCCTGGTTAGGATTGACATATATGCATGCTTTAAGGCTTATCCAGTTTATTTATGTTTTTGACAAATCATACATTGCATGTGCTCTCTCCCCTCCCACATTTTAAGTTTTCAATTCAATGAGGTGCATTCTATAATGTTTAATGAATTGGATTTTCATTTGAATTCGTTCATTATGCTAATAGTGTGTATGATATTCTTTTTTATATTGTTGGGCTTGTTGCATGTTGGGTTGGGCATATTTTGAGGAAACTATTTGATGTTTCTGGGTTTTATCCCTGAAAACCCTCACGAGACGACACTCGTCCACTAGGGTAACCTAGGGGTTTAATAGTTTATTGCATATGCTAATTGCAATCGTTCGTCTGCGAAAGTAGATTTTATTTGTTTTTATCCCCTTTGTACATATCTCATTTTTTTTGGTATGCATGTTGTTCTTCTTGCTTTGTACTTCATTACTAGGGACTAGCAATGTGAAGTTAGGGGGTATGATTCGTATCGAATATTGCATTTAATTACCCTCGAACTTACGCATTTTAGCCCCCTCGGGTATCTTAATTCCTATATATATGATCGTTAACCAGACAACCTCCGTTTTATATGTTAACATGCTATATGAGGTATAATTGGTCTTTTGTCGGTATTTAGGTGCTTGACGTGAAGTTTGGTCACTTTCCTGAAAAGTTTCGCTGAATATTACAGCTTTGGGGGCATTTTACTAATTTCACCATTCGGGTTTTAATTCCGAACCCTTCACAAAAGTGAAAGCCCTTTGATTTCTTTTTCGCGTGACCACCGACGGTGCATGATTCTTATGTATAATGAAGGAGTTATGGCATTTTTAGGATGGTTTTTACTTCAAATTCACACTCAAAGGCACATTCAAGGGCCTTTTAGTCATTTCATACTTTGTTTTTTTGGCCCAATGTCTTCTTGGATGTCGTATTCCTCTGAGTTATCTTCGCGTATCCTCTAACTGTGCCTAATTTTGAGTTATAACAAAGAAGTTACGGCATTTTCAGTAAAGTTGGACAAAGCTGCAGAATTGAAGACTTGTAGGGGCGAATCCATTCGCCCAGGGGAAAATCGATTCGCTTTGCACATGAAAGTCCGCAAATTTGTAATTTTATCTTGGTTTTTGCTGGGGTATTTATTTGTAAACCTTCTTTTAAGTTGATAGAAATTTTTTAGACTTGATATCTTCATTTTTTGGGAATTAGTATCTAGGTTATGTACACACTACACCAAATCTGCCGGATTGTCATGGTCATTGACCTTGACAAGTTGGACTTGTCAAGGTCAATGACCGTGACAATTTTGGGAGTGACAACTTTTGTTGTCACGGACTTGTCACGGTCATTGATCATGACAAGTTCATTAAAAAAATTAAGACAGAAAGTAATTTTAGAAAAAAGTCGAAAACTCCCCCTCCCCCCATTTTGACGATAATCCAGTGGTCGTGCCACTTACAAAATTTACCAACTCAAAAAATTAAGACAATATAATTATTTACGAATGTATTTGTGTGAATTAAATTAAGTATTTTACAAAAATTTAACAACTAACTTCCATATCCAACCACCTCCGTCAAATATAATCCAACACCAACAACAAATCAACAAATGTGTATCCCATACTCCATCTAATTCGTCTACTCAACTAATTCAACAATAACAATTTCAAACCTAAATAAAAATAAAGAAATAATATTTATGATGTCCATTCAACATTAACAATTAATTTCAAGTCCTAAACTAAATATTAATTTCAAATCCTTAATCAACATTAACAATTAATTTTAAGTATTAAACTAAACACCAATTAATTTCAATACACACATATATACACATGCGTAGACCCTCCGCACCCCTGCCCCACCACCCCCTCCCCACCACCACCCCTGCCCCACCCCCTTTCCCATCACACACACACACACACACAAACCCACTCCACCCCACCCCCTGCCCCCCACCCCCTACCCCACTACACATACACACACACAAATGCCCATGCAATCACACACATACTCACACACACACCCATGTACCCCCTCCCGACCACCACCACCCCTGGCCCCCCACCCCCTGCCACCTCCCGCCCACCACACACATACGCACTCACACACACACACATGTACATGCACACACACACCCATTTACACGCACACATACATATACACACACACATACATGAACACACACACACACACACATATATATACAAATGAAAGAGAAAGAGAGAAGAAAAAATACCTTGTAGAGAGAGAGTGCAGTCGCTTAGAAAGAGAGAGAGAGAGAAATGGAGGGAATAAAAAACGATGGGAAAAAAAGAGGGAGGGTTTTCTTTACTGACAAAGTTATCACGGACCTGTCACGATCATTGACCGTGACAAGTTTATAAGATTGTCACGGTCATTGACCGTGACAAGTCCGTGATAACTGTACTTGTCACGGTCAATGACCGTGACAAAACACACGTGTTTTTTTGTCACGGTCATTGACCATGACAATGGTGTTCTTCTCAAAAGTGACATTTTTGTCTTTTTGGTGTAGTGACAACATGGATCGAAATGAAGGAAATGAAGAAAAATAAAAAGAAAAAAAGGATTCTTATAGAATATTAGGGATTCAGCAAGAACTATCAAAAGAAAGGAGGAGCGATGGAAAATGATTGCACAAAAGCTCCGAGATGGCTGCTACAGTTAAAAAATTTAGGGTAAAGTAAAACCTGGAAAAATCTCCTGCCTTTTATAGGTTGCCTAAAAAATAGCGAACGAAATGATTAAATGTACCAACGATTGACATTTTGACAGCTTTGTGAATCAAACGATAAAAAAATACTCATTTACCCTTTGACAGTTTGCTAATATTCAAATTTTTTACCAAAATGCCATTTTCAAACAAAGCTAGTAAATTTTATAAGTGTGGAAAGTCGGCTGCCGAATAAACAACATGAAAACTACTCCGAGATACTTACAGAATCAAACGCTCCATACTTTCACGCAAGAATCAAGCATGGAATATTGAGGGCTTTTGTTGATGTTAAAAATTATCCACCTACGTGGATCAATCAGAAGTCAACGCGTGTCCTCCTACATGGCCAAAATCTTAGTCAGCTGATAGTAACTCTGCCGACCAACATGAAGAATATCGACCAATATAAGGAATGCCAACCAACACAAAGAAGGCCGACCAACTAGACCAATGAAACATCATCATACCAAAGGTCATACTACAAGTGGTTTATTCAACCAATAGTCACATTCATTATGTAAGGATGTAAATGATTAATTGTATAAAATAATTCCATCCCTTGACATTCCGACCCTTGACCTTCGGGTCACTATAAATACGTTGTATCCTCTTCATCAAGGGAAAGGTAGAACGGATTCTGGGAGATTCTTATTGATAAGGATACCTAGCTTTTCTGTAACCTCTGAAATCAATACAATAACAGTGGACGTAGGCTTTCTCACATAAACGAACCACTTTAAAAACTCTCTTTCTCACTTTATTTACTATTGCAATTATCTGATCACGTCCAGTTTTTTACATCAACAAAGCCTATTTTAGAGCCCCCAAATGGACCTAAAATACTACCCGGAATGATCCACGACTTTGCTAAAGGGTGTACCTACCCCCGGACCTAATGTAAAACAATAAAAATAGGTAACTGGGACTTTGAGTAACTCTAGAGTCCGCTCCAACTGGTTGTATCACATATTTCATGGTAAAATCTATCAATGCAAATTAAAACAACTAGTTAATTATTTTTTGCGTAATCATATATAATCCAACATAATTAATTACACATATTAATCAATATAACATGTGGTACAAATAAATCCCTAACAAGTAAATTTAATTATCATCTAAATATGAAATTGTTATTACTAATTAACTCAAGTAATTATTAATTTCTTCACATAATTAATTAAAATAAATAAATGCAAAAAATAAGATGTTATCGTCTAAAACTTGTATGTGGATTTTAGGGTTTAGCTACAATATACCGATAATAAATAAAGGAATTATTACTATTAACTTGCCAATTTAGGATGAATAGAGAAGGATGAGATACAAAAAAGTAAATCAAAGATTCTCATGGTTCGGCCCAATGAGCTGCCTACGTCCACATGTATAGTGTTGGTTGTATATAATTCAATAGGCAAAAGTTGTGAAAAGATGATACAATCTCTCAAGTTTTTGTCTAGGGTTTGTATATGGAAATCAAGCACATTAACTTCCGAATCCCTTCTTCCCTTGGATTAAGATCTGTTTATAGGCAGTTATCTATGGAAGAGAGTAGTGGAAGAGGTCGAGTGACTTTATAGGCCAGGCAGGTACACCTTTCTATATTCCAGAAGACGGCTAATGATGATTCAATTACAACTTACTGAAAGGGTGGTCCACCACATAGGATAATCCACATGCATATTAGTGAGAGAGGGGCCGCCTGTATTCCATCATGTGACTCGAACGTACCTTGGTGGGGCTAGTTGCTAATGTCTACTGCTAGTGGCTAGCTACCTAACTGATAAGGAATATCACTAAGCCAGCCAGATTGGTTGTAGCCGATGAAGATTATTGAGTAGGATGAGCACCTTCTGATCACAAGTGTTACAACGATATTGGTCCATTTCATATCCCATAGTTATGGTACCATAAAGCCCACCACGACTTCATTCTTAATTAGAACGAATAGGAGTTTCTCTAGAGCATTCAATAGAGTGTCTAGGAATTTCGAATGAATGGATGAAGTGTTGAATTATATGAGTTGATCAACTTCATAGAAATTGGGGCATAGATCTCTGTTCATGAATTGGTCATCAGATACACTTAGTAGGTTGGCGATCTCAGAGAGTTGGCATATTAGGACTTTTTGTCCTCCCAGTTAGTGATAGTTTTATAAATATGGGCGAGTTTTGGGAAGCAAATAGCTCCATTGTTACCCTGGTAATAAACCACATGTGTTGGCTAGACATCGTCAAAATGAAGCATCAAATATATTTAACCATCATTAGACTTGGATAACTATGCAAACGCCATTTAGGCTTATATAATTTAAGTTCGGACCCTTTTGCTCACTTCTCTTTTCATTCAAAAACTCCCTTTATTTATCTTTAAGTCTTTCAACTGTTATGATAGCTTGCTTTGTGCTTACTTTTCAGTGTAAGGACTCATTCTTCTTTCTTCACTTTACTTTGTGTAATTATTTTTTTTTCTTACTAAAATGGTTTGCACTATTGATGAAAGTTCATTAGAGGCATTTAGGGAATGTGGTCCCTACCCAAGTTGCCCCAAATATTTTGAGGATCATTAATGGGGTTCACCACATTAATAAAATGTATAACACCCACATCATAATTACTGAGCTGATGCACTATTATCGTTAAGTTACTAATAATGAAAACATCCATTACATGAAGACTAGGTTTTTTAACAGAGCTTTAGTTATGAATCTCACTGATTCAAGTAAAGATGATTAGGATCATGGTATAATCATGAAGAATTGGAAATTCTCCACTCTTCATGAGGATATTGTATATGAGCTGCCTAGACGCATTTAGGAAGGTAAGGGGAAAGGTTAAGAAATGAATTTAAAACATCCATATTTGAGTTGTCATTTTCTTGTTGATGCTGATTTTGTTCTTTTATTTTCTTTTTTATAGAAAAGAGTTTGAAGAAAATTCCTCGTGATGTCAGCGTTAATTTTTCCGCCCTTAAGACTGCGTGGTCCACTCAACAAACACTACGCACTGAAGATCACCCTTAGGTCGGCTACTTTTTTTTATTGCGGTATAAGAGCATAACAACTTATTTTGTCATAAAACCTACCGAGAGACCATTTTCCCCCATATCTTTAGCCAATCCAAAAGCCTTAACTTCTGATTCTGAGCTTAGTTCAGAGTCCTCCCCTATAAAAAAAGACAATTTTTCTAAAGAGAATATGTTCATTCTTTGAACCTTTAGAAATTTCTTTCGTGTCTTCCAGTGTTTCCCTGGGCAATATCCTAAAGTGCAAGATCACCAATCTGATTGCCTCCCATGTTAATGCGAGGGTTCCCCCCTACCTGACCAAACAACTATGTATTCCCTTCCTCAATCCAGATTGTTGGACTGTATGAATCACGCTGACCCATTTAAGTTGGTCGTTCATTATTTAATTTTTATTTATGTTTCTTCCACTCCCACTTATAATGTCCTCTTTTGCATATTTGTCTTCGTGGTTCTTGATTGATTATGACCAGATCTCGAGGAGGAAAGATAAGATGAGGGAGTCATCCTTTTACAATGATGTATTTAATGAATGCAAAAGTCTTTGGAGGAAGATCGTCGTGCCAATAAAACCAAAATAAAGGAGAAAATGAAGTTAGAAGAGAGGGTCTAGAAGTTGGAAGAGGAGAAGGTTATGTCAGATAACACCTTGGCTGCTACTGAAAATTCTAAAAAGCAGGCAGATGATGCCAAAGTAGTGGCATAGATGACAAAGACCAAGACCGAGTAACTTTTGTCTTATAATTCCAAATTTAAGGAAAGTGCCTTCACAAAGGGCTCAGATAAGGACTTTACCAATGCTTTCATGCATATCGACTACTCGAGGAAAGTGTTCTTCAAGAATGGGTGGGATGTATCCCTTTTCACAGTTGGCACTACTCGGGAGTCCAACCTCTTCCATCTACACCTTCTTATCACTCCTCCTTAGATTATTGAAGAAACTGATGATGAATAAGATGTCAGTTTTTTACTGAAAATGAGACAATGGTTATCGTTGAGAAGGTTGAGGGTCATGCCACTGCTGACAAGGAGAAGATGGGGAAATAAATCCCTATAGTCCTTCTTAGAGTGTTTGCACATTTTATTTTTCTCATTTTTGCTACTATGAATATAAGGGTCCTTCCCCATTGTTATTCCTTTTACAATGAAATTATATTTTTGTTCGATCTATTGTTGTCCTAATTAAATTCATGCAAGTTCTTTTGCTCAACAAATACTTATATCCATCACATTCTTTGAAATTCAATGTAAGACTAGCATCTCTGGTCACTGTTCAAAATGACTTCAAGGAGAAACAAAGTTGTCTGTTCATCGATGGTCATGAAGATATCGATATAGATGAGCTTGAGGAACTACTTTGTCATGATGCATCATCTCAGGCCCAATAATCATGCTTAAGTATATGTCGTCTTTTCTACTAGGTTGTTGCGAATAACTCCGCCTATCATGACATGACCTTAGCTATTCAGAATGTCCATAAGGAATCCACGATAAATCTTTAAGACGATAATGAGAAGAAACTATCCAAGATACAAAAATATAGTGGTTTCGACCATAAACTACTTTCTTTAGCATCTACTTACTCTAGGAAATAGTTCATTCTCAATGTTGACTAATCGATGCTCGGATGGTTTCCACAATGCTAGAGCAAGAGAATAATACATTGAGGGTGGAGCTTGAAGGTCTCAAAAAGCCCATGTCCATCAGAGAAAATGAGGATGTCTCTTTCTTAGAGGAAGAGAATGCTCACTTGAGGGAGAAGTTGGAGCAGATAAACAAAGTAAAGGGCTAGTCCTCTCAGTAATAATGGAGAATTTCACAGTCAGTTGATAAAGGAAGGACCAAAACGATTTTGCTCAACCACATTGCGACCATGAAAAATCTATTTTTCACGATTTAGAGGATAAGTGATAAGGTTGATCGCCTCACATATCAATTTCATAAACAACCTCGCACTATCTGGATAAATGGTTATGATGAGGCCCTCAGACACAAAGAGGAAGATCTTGACTATGTTCCTAAGGTTGGTTATAAGGATGAATGGCTCAACTCTCTCACTATGGAAAAGGTTTCCAAGGAAGATGAGTCGTGTTATTGGCATGACCCTTATTGCTTTGAACGTCCCAATCGTCTCTTTAAGATTAATGTTTCATGGATCCCTATGGATTTTATCCCAGTGAACTTGATGAGAAAATACCGTGGGGATTACGGCCTTGATGGGTATCAAGATCTTAACCGACCTCAACATATGGTGGACATAGTGAGTTGCAATAGTCAACTAAGGATCAGAAACCTGAGGACGACCATCACCCCACAAGCGTTGGATATTCTTCCTGGTAATTTGAGAATGTCCCGAGCGCGCAAACTCGTCCTAACGAATGAATTTGTTGTACTTTATTTTTGTTTATCATATTGTAATAGCTTTTTCGTAAGCCATAATGCAAATTTATATTCTTGTTTTTCTTAAGACATTTTGGGAAATGTTTTTAAACAAATCATTATAACATTAAGCCATGGTCTACTAGTAGTTTGGTCTATGAACATGTGGTTGGTTATTTCCTGAATGATCTGTCTTACGAGTTTTCAATGTTGGATGAACCTAGGTTGTCTAGTCTTGGGTTCCACTGATGCATATTACTAATCTTATTGTCCTGACCAAGTATCATCATTAGTTACCTAAGACAACCGAATGTATTAGGATTTATCCCTACATTTAGCCAACTATAGTTGGATCTTGTTGTCAATATAGCAATAATAGATTTCCTAAAATTTGGTAAAGTTCTTGTTCTTGTTCTTTCCTTGGGCAAGATCATACATGAAGTGGAACTTCTTATTCATGAACTCATGGGGTCATACATGAAGTTTGTTTTTTTTATTCGTGACCTCATGGGGTAATACATGTAGTCGTTGCATTCTATAATGTGTAGCACGTATGGATGTGATGTCTCTGACTTTAACATTTTACTTTTACCAGGTTTTTAACACATCTCACCCATAGCGAAACGTAAAAAAAATGAAAATTCATTAACGAATTTTATTTGTCGTTGAAACTTGGTTACAAGAAATGAAAAGAGTTTACACATTATTGATAGTATTTCCTTAGGTGTTTTACATTCCAAGGGTTCTTGAACTGCACTCCTTCTAAGGTTTTAATCATGTAAGTTTGTGGTCGGATAATAACAACTATTTTGTATGGACCATGCCCACTTATTCCCTTTTTATATGACCGTTTTCATCATATAGTCTCCCTGTTTTAGAGTGCTCACTTTTACTCTTTAATTATATAATCGAGCAGTTCACTTTTCCTATTATTCCATCTGAAGTGCTACATGTTCTCTGACTTCCTCCATCAGGTCCATATCTACTCTTCTCATTAGGTCGCTCCTTGGTGAGTCAAAATTGAGGACATGGTGACTTGG
This sequence comes from Sambucus nigra, assembly GCA_949130495.1. Taxonomy (NCBI): domain Eukaryota; kingdom Viridiplantae; phylum Streptophyta; class Magnoliopsida; order Dipsacales; family Adoxaceae; genus Sambucus; species Sambucus nigra. The sequence goes on along the minus strand of OX422217.1, from coordinate 610,514,116 downwards.
CAGATCAATTCCTATTAGAACCACTGTCTCTATTATAAAGGCTGACATATAAGTGTCCCACCCATTATTATTCTCGACATTGTTTTGTATGCTCTTAGGACACTCTAGATCTTATTGATCCAATTTCCTTTACTATCGTCTAGTGACTTCTTTATTCTATCGAGTAAGATTTTTTTTATTACGTCTATTTGCCCGTCACATTATGGATGAACAAGTGGAAAATATTGCTTTTGGATTTTAGATCATATGTAGTAGTCTTTGAACTCCTAATTTTGAAATTGAATACCTTGGTCGGTGATGAAGGAATATGGTATCCCATAATGACAAATAATATTATTTCACATAAAATGAAGGAACTTCTGATATGGCTTATCCACCAGGTATTCAACCTCCAACCATTTGGTGAAATAGTCCATTACAGCGACTAAATACTTAAATTTGCCTCTGGTCTTGAGTAGAGGTCCAACCAAATCCATTACTCACATGGCAAACAACTAAGGTGATATGATCGGTGTAAGAGAATACCCTAAACGTTTGTTGATGGTGGCATATTTGTGGAATATAACACACTTCTTCATATAGTCCGTTCAGTCTGCCTTCATGGTAGGCCAGTAATAGCCTTGTGTGGATACTCATTTTACCAATGATTTTCTTATTGAATATGCTCCATAAGAAAGCCGATGTACCTTTTTTTATCAAATCATTGACTTCGTTTTGGTATACACCTCTAAGAAATAGTATGACGAACCGTCTTACATACATAATTCCTCTTTCTAGTACATACCTCATTGCCTTATATCTGAGTCTTCTTGTATCTTTTAGATCTACTGGTACTGTGAAGTTCTCCAAATATGCTTGTATGGATTCCATCCAGGATGGTTCCAGCTCGAACTCTATTAAGCTAGTATTCTCTTTTTCTGTAATTATCTTTGTGAGAATATCTACATGCAATATTCTTCTTAGTTCTATCCTTGTGGAAGATGTAAGCCGAGCCAGTGTGTCTTCTCAGATAATCTCTGCCCTTGGAATTTTAGACATCCTAATAACTGGAAACTTTTCCAATAATCCCTGGGCTTTGGACAGCTATTTTATGATGAATTCTTCTCTTTCCTCGTACACCCCTAACAGTTTCATTACTATGAGCTGAGATCTTGTATTTAATAGGCTCCAAGAGATAATGCTAGGAAAAATTCTTCTATAAGTGCTTCCTATATGTCTTTATTTTCGAAGGCCTTAAATTGGAACTTGAGGTCCTATTCCACATCGATGTTATCTGGTATCGTAATTACTAATCTTACATGCTAGTGGTGTAAGATAAGGTATATACAAACATCATTCAGACAAGTTCCTCTTTTATAAAATTTTCATCGACAAGATGACCATATATGAATAGCTTTTTCATTTTGTCTTATTCGTGCCAAACTTCTTTTCGCTTGGTCCATGACTCTGGTACATCAATATTTTGGTAGGATGTATTAATGATAGAGATATCTCCTATAGGAGTCCACGTGTTTTGTTGAACTGGTGAGCTCTCGTTCGGAGAAGCGTGCTTGGTGTGCTGTGGGGATAAGAGCTTTTTTGTAGTATGCTCGGCCCTTTTTGTCGTTGCACTCTCTTCCTTAAAATTATGCTCAACAGGATACTCTTTATATATAAACTTAGCAATTAAATATGCTACTATTTGGCCTTTGATGGATGTGTTAAGTTCATACTAGATATCATAATTTATTGGTTTTATGGCCCAGTCCATTAGTCTTCCCGATTTCTTAGGCTTATGAACAACTTGGCATAGAGGTAGGTATGTATATACAATGATAATATGAGCCTAAAAATACAACTTTATCCATTAGGAAGCTTCAATTAGGTCTAATGCTAGTTTTCCATTCTAGGATACCAGATATTTGCTCTTTGGTGTGTCTTGCTAGTTTAATAAATAGTTTTTTTATATTCCTTCTTCTTATTAGGCTAGAGTTGAACTAATCACAATTTCTGATACGAATATGTACAAATACAACTTCTCACCTAGGATATGTATTGAAACAAGGAGTGGAGACCCCAAGTATATTTTCAGTTCTAGGAACGCAGTTTCATATTCATCGATCCTCTCAAAAGTTTTCTTAATACCTTAAAAGAGGGAGGCGTTTGTTAGTGGCTCTTGAAACAAACTTGTTCAATGCTGCCACACACCCAGTTAGCCTCTAAACTTCCTTTTTATTCATTGGTTAATGTCTAAAATTTATAAAGGTTGTCCTCAGTACCCCTTTGATTGACTATGAAGACTAGGAATATCCTTTCCTTTACCCCGAAGATATATTTTTTCTAGTTGAGGTTCATTTTATATTTTTCTGGTTGGTTGAGCGTTTGCCCTAAGTCTTTGATATGGTCAACAATCGTTCTGCTCTTCGTCATCATGTCACCGACATACACCTTTATGTTTCCACCAGTCTGGTCTTCAAATACTTTATTTACCAACCTCTAATATATTGCTCCATTATTTTTTAGTCCAAAAGGCATAATGTTGTAGCAATAAGTACCTCTGTTGGTGATGAATGTAATATTTTTTTATCTTTCAGTTTTATTTTTATCTGATTACATACTGAGTAAGTATCCAAGAAACTGAAGAGCTTGTGACTCGAAGTATCATCGATCAGATGGTAAATTCTAGGAAGAAGATAATGATCTTTTGGATACACTTTGTTTAGATCGGTGAAGTTGATGCACATACGCCACTGTTTAGTCTTCTTCCTTATTATGACTATATTGGAATGCCACTCCAGGTATTCAATGTCTTTGATGAATATTTTTTTGTAGGTTATCTAATTCTTCTTACATGACTATGTTCTTCTCCTGACTGAAGACATGCCATTTCTGTTTCATCGGATTAGATTTTTTTACTATGTTGAACTCGTGGAAAATAAACTCTGGATCAATCCCTAGCATGTCTTCATGACTCCAAGAAAACATGTCCTTATGTTGTCTTAGAAAATTAGCCAAGTTTTCTTGAGGTTTGGATCCAGCGATGAACCGATCTAAGATTTTCTCTTCGGGTTCTCATCATCCAAGATAATTGATTCAAAGCCCCCTATATGACCCACCCATTAACTATTTTTTCCTCGCCACGGGAACCCATCGTCTTAATCTAGTAGGTTATGGTCATCTTCATTTGTTTATCCTGATCGACTGAGGTATATATTATTCTATGTCTTTGACTTGACTTCCTTTTAAAACACCGATAATATAATGAATGGGGAATTTCATTCATTAGTATAATGTGGAGGGAATCGCCTCAAGTTTCTTCATCCCTACCCTGCTGAACATGAAGTTGTACATTGTGGGGATAATCTTATCCAAGATAAATAAATGAATTTTATCAATTCGGTATGTAGGCCATGTGTTGATCACAAATTCCAATTTAATCATACCCAAAGGGTATACCTTTTTCATAAAAAACATGAGTGGTCTGTGATAGGATTTATGTTTACTGTCCCTCAACCTCAAACTTTTGAAGAAGTTGTAAAACAAGACATCGACTGGGATACCTTTATCAACCTGAATTATTACCACCCTACTTTCATGTACCATCATCGTGATGACCATAGGATCACCGTGTGGGTAAAGTACATAGGATAAGTCATCATTAGATAAACCAACCACCAAGCGATATGTGTTCATCATCCTCGGGTGAGTATCCATAGTGCTGGTCAGGTTGATATGCCTAAGCTTTGCCTCATTGAGTTAGGATTTCCTTTCCACAGGTTTATCTCAGCCTCCAATGTCTCCTCTTGTAATAAAGTTACACCTAAAATAAATCCTTTTAACCTCATGCACCGGCTTCTTAGGCCTTTTGGAAAGATTTGGGTCATCCTCGGAATGATCTTCTCTGCCTCTTGTCTTCTCATCAGGTTTTCTACATGGATACCATTACCATTTCGTAGACTTTACTCGTCCTTTTAATATGCCTGACCAATTTTCTCTATAATTTTTAATAATTTTTCCCTTCTGATTAGATTCTCTATCTCATTATTTAGGGCAAAGCAATTGTCAGTGTCACCGTTCGTGATCCTTGTAGAACTCATAGTATTTTCTCATATCCCTTCTGTTCACTGGGGATTTCAGTTTATTGGGACAATTTAAGTCTTTACTTGCACAAATCTCCTTAAGGATATAATGTACACCAATGGTCAGAGGATTATACTCATTGTATCTCTTTGGTTTGTTAACCTTTTTACCATTCTACTCTTTTTTCTCTAAGATTTTGATGGTGTTGGCTTTGGGGTTTCTCACTTATTTGACATAGCTTCCTCGATGTTCATAATCTTCTCGGCCTTGGGTAATAGCTCAATCATCATCTAGGGAGGCTCCTTAGCCAATGCCTAATACATCTTTCCCGACAGTAGACAAATCATTAGGGTTGTGATTATTGTCTTCTCATTATATTCGATCACGTCTAGCTTCTCGCTATTGAAAAGGATAATGAACTCTCAAGTCGTCTCGTTGGACTTTTGCCTAACATTTAATAGATAGGCCACCCTCTTTTTGTCTTGGTTACAAAGTAGAAATTGCTAACGAAGAGATTGACGAGCTATTAAAAACTAAAAATCCACCGTCGCGATAAGCTATTGTATCTGATTTGCGCGGATCCCCTGATTGTACTGGAGAATTCCTCATAACGCATCTCATCTATAAAAAAAATATTGACAGTAGCCTGATTCTATTCTACGTGTAACACTGGGTCAGTCTTACCATCATACTTCGGGGTCACCACTAGCGATTTGAACTTCACGGGTGTGGGATAGCCCATAATTGATGGGATGAATGGAGACCATTTCATAAAACCTTTGTGCAAAGGATATTTTGATTTAGTGATTTCCCCTAAATGATCTTCCACATGCTGAATCAACCCATTCTAGGGTTGGTCATCTCGCTCGGCCATGGCTATGATGGATTTGCCTAGTTGGCCATGAATATCTACCGAACTCTCTTTCTTAAAAGTCTGTTCATCTCATGCCGACCCTTATATAACTGATTTAGATATGACCAAACACTCCATTCCTCGGGTGGAAAACCTTTTTGATTCTTCCCCACACTGTCTAGGCCTCACAAATCCTTGTGGTAATGCCCCGTTAGTGCTCATGGGCCTAGATGATCAAATCCAGAACCCTGCTCTACCTTTTCTAGCACGCTCAACCTCTTTTTAAAGGAGGTTTATTCTTCATCAAAGCCTATAGTTTTGAGGGATCAGGCATCCATTGGTTGATCCGAGTTATTATCTTCTGATCTAGAGTTCTTGGACCTTCACCCTCCTTCTTGTGAACCCCAACTCAGACTACTTGGGTTCTCTAAGGTCTGATCATGATAGGCCTTTCATTTACCTCGATAGGGGGAAGGAGGTGGCATTTTTACCCTCTTGCCCAACTATTTACCCACTATCGGGTTGATGAGTTCCTCTCTGAGTCTACCTTGTTCTACTTAAAGTGTATACGTCATTTACTTTACACTTTTTTGCATCACCTCCAGTCCATGATCATCATAATTCTTTGTATATTCCCCATTCCAATAGGGTTTGAAGGTGGAATTATTTCATTCGTGCAACTACTTTCTGGATTTTCTTCCATTTCCAAAAATTACAACTATAATAAGGTATTTGAATGAACACGAATCATATATTTTTGTGAAAATGAGGTTTGTGGATAGTAAATGGTATGAAATAACAAATGGCTTATCGACTTCCCGCAGACGATGCCAATCTGTTATTGTCTAAAAGTGATGTATGGATTTTAGGGCCTTGGCCATAATATATAGATAACAAATAAAGAAATTAGTGCTGTTAACTTGCCAATTGACAATTAGTACATAGGGATGAGAGACAAAGAAAGAAAGTAGAGATTATCGTTGTTCGACCCAATGAGGTGCCTACGTCCACATGTGTTGTGTTGGTTATATGCAATTCAATAAGTAAAATCTATGAAAAATATTATACAGACTCTTAAGGTTCTCTCTTGGGTTTTTATATGACAATCAAGTAGATTAACTTCGAGATCCCTTTTTCCTTAGTATTGAGCATCATTTATAGGTAGTTTTTTATGAGAGAGAGAGATAGAGAGTAGTCAAAGAGGTGGAGTGATTTTATAGGCCATGCAGTTACACCTCTCTACATTTTAAGAGATGGATAATGATGATTAAGTTACAACCTCCTAAAAAGGTGGGCCATCACATAAGATAATCCACGTCCGTATTAGTGTGAGAAGGGATACTCGTATTCCATTATATAACTAACACGTGCCTTGGTGGGTCTAGCTACTAACATTAACTTGTGGTGGTTAATTATCTACCCAACCAGGAATATCACTGAGTTGACCAGATTGGTTGTAGCTGACTAAGTTTAGTGAGTAGGCCGAGCACCTTCTGTTAATGGGTGTTATAATTTTATTAGTCCATTTCATGTCCCTTATTTATGGTACAACATACGGGGTACTACATTACCCCTAATAAAGCAATTTCATCCTCAAAATTTCATATTTACCTTACTAGAAGAGTCTTGAATATTTCTTTCATATGTCATCCTCTTTCTCCCACTTCGACGCATCCTCGTTGTGGTTCCCCCATTGGACAAACTAAATGAATCGCCTTAGAATGAAGTATCCTGTCCCTTGGATGTAAGATATCAATCGACTTCTCCTCGTAACGGCAGGATGAATCTCTTTCTCATCAAGTTCAGTATGTTGATAGGCTAATGTGACTCTAAGGAATCTGTATAACGTCATGACTGGTCTGATCCTCTCAATAATGGTAAATGGCCCCATATATCGGGGAGCCAACTTCCCCTTCTTCTCCAACTGCATAAATCCCTTTATGGGAGACACCCTAAGTGGTACTGATCCCCAACCTCGAAGTCTATGTGCCTTCTCCCTACATCTCCATGACTCTTTTGTTGACCCTGGGTAATCTGAATCATATCTCTTATCATCTTCACCTTTTTTAAGGTCTTTTGAATGAACTTTGATCCGAAAAGATCGTTGTACCTGAACTTTAAACAACAAGATGGTGACCGATAAATTCTCTTATACAATTCCTCAAATGGGGCCATGCCAATCATTAATTGGTAACAATTGTTATAAGGAAACTCTAGTAATGATAATACTTCTCCCAACTACCTTTGGAGTTTAAGATACACATCTGCAACATGTCTTCTAACATCTGACTTACCTGCTCAGTCTGACCATCCGTTTATGGGTGATACGTGGTACTCAACCTCAACTTCGTTCCCAATGGCCGCTGAAAACTCCTCCAAAAGTGGTATACAAATGTATTATCCCTATCTGATATAATATTCAGTGATACAACATGAAATTTCATAATATCAGCAAAGAACAGCTCAGCATACTATTCAAGACTGATTTGGCAAGAAGTGAGCTACCTTTGTCAATTAGTTCATAATCACCTAGATAGAATCGTGTCCCCGCTGTGACATAGGTAACCCAATGATAAAATCCATGGAAATTCACTTCCAGTTCCACATTAATATCTTAAGGGGTTGTAGAAGGCCAATTGTTCTCTGGTGATCTACCTTTACCATCTGGTAAGTGGCACACTTGGACACAAATACTGTGATGTCCCTCTTTATATTCGTTCACTAATATTAGCGCCTCATATCTTGGTACACCTCATCCCAACTGGGATACACCGTGAAACACGACCTAAGTGCCTGCCTGCTATAACTCCCCAACTTCAGGAACTACGAGTTTATCGTGGAATCACAACCCTCCATCAGATCATATCGAGTATGACTCTACTCTCTCTGCTAACAACTTTTGGACCTTGTCATGACAAGAAGAATCCTTTACCCGTGCTGTTAAAACCCGGATGATTATCTCGAGTGTGAGGGTCAACACTTCCATGAATGCATTAGAAAACTCATATTCCATGCTAAGTCAAAATAATTTGGGGGTGTAGTAAAAAAAATTGGAATTTTGTTTTTGACACACACAAATATATATGTGTGTGTGTGATATTTAAATTTATATATGCTCATTTTTTATAAACATATTTTTGGATTTAAAATAAATTATTTGAAAAATTTTGTTATTAAAATTTATAAAAAAAATTACGTTATCCATAAAATATTGGACGCTAATTTTTATATAAAGAAAATTGTATGTTAACTATTTTTTATTTTACAAAAGTACTTTACTTTTTATTAAAAACACTGTACATTACTTGAATTTATTTATGGCTTTTTTTAAAAATAGTACAATTTTTAACTAAATTTTAAATCGTGTTATTTTGAGACTATTATTAATAAAATATTTCAAAATATTTTTTTAATATAAAATTTATGTATTTTTTTTAATGTTTTTGACATTTTTCTATATAATAAAACTTTCTTCAACTTTATTTTGACTTAATTTTATAAAACAAATACGTGCATTTTTAAAAAAATATACATTTTTTACTCTATAAATCCAATTTAAAAACATACATTGTTGGAGAAACATGTAAAATTAAAGTATATTTTTTGAAAAAAAATATAAAAAGTTATTGTATAGTTTTTAAGATAAAAAAGTAGTTAAAAATATGATGTACAACCAAAGTTCTTTTTTATTATTTTTATTTTGAGAGTTAATTACGCAAATGTGTAGCTAAATTTCTAGTTTGGTCACTGAACTTTATTCATTAGAAATATAACACTGGACTTCAGTTTTGTATAAATTCTACTAATGATACACTAAGCTGTCACACTTACTAAATGATGTGGCAATCAACTTGAAGAAAAAAAGCACCCCAACTAGTGACCAAAAACATGATTGGAACCCACATACTACTAAATAAAAGCAAAATCAAAATCAAAATCTCAGGTCCGTTTAGTTGTGAAAAATTGTTTTTCATTTTTCATTGTCATTTCTTGTTCTAAATCTTTATCAATGGGTCATTAAGATGGGAATGAGGAGTGAACAACTGTTTTTCAACTTAAGGGATTCTAGAAAACATGTATTTTATGATTTTCAGATTAGCTTAAGTTGGAAAATAATTTTCCATGAAATAACATTATTATTCCCATTTAGACGATACACTTTGCAATATTATAACATAAAATATGAAAATTAAAAATAAAAAACAATTTTCCACAACTAAATGCACCCTTAACTTTCATATCTATTTTCGTTCATCATTTTAGGCTTAATTAAAATGTCAACTCTCTCTCTCTCTCTCTCTCTCTCTCTCTCTCTCTCTCTCTCTCTCTATATATATATATATATATATATATATATATATATATATATATAATGATGCTCTTATGAGGATCAGTCCACATTTTAAGAGTGCGGACCGAAAATGTGTCACTTGACTGTGAGCGTAGAAATTATCGACTAAATTATATGCACACTCTCTCTCTTTTTCGGGCTCACCACCAGGTGACACATATTCGGTCCGCTTTGTTAAAATGCGGACTGATCCACACAAGAGCAGTACTATATATATATATATATATACACACACATACTAGGGTATGCTCGTCCCTAAAGGCACGCTAATAATTTTGAAAAGCATAAAATCGTGTATAATATATATAACAAATATTTTATATGTTAGAAGTGTAAATTTTCAAAGTATATAATCGAGTAAATTTAAGCCGAACAATTTTTTCACAACACAAACGTATAAATGTTTTAAAGTATACCCGTGCCTAATGGAAGAACGGATTTTTTTTGGCCTGAAGGCATGGGGAAAATTTACAAAGTACGTAATCGTAAAACAACGAATATTTTGAAAACACGTAATCGAAAAATGACAAAAATATCGTTCTCCAACAAAACATCTGTAAGAGCATGAATGATTGACATTGGTGTGAAGTTGTTAATAAATGAATTTCCCAACTCATTAACATTCATGTATAGGTATTCCTTTAGGTTCAAAGTCTACAAAAAGTATAACCGATTTGTACGACATGTATGGTATAGGCACACCACGCGTCAGTAATTTTTTACCAACTACAAATCTAAAAAACTACGTCAACTAAGAATTGTAATCATAGAATTTATTATAAAACATAAAAATGTGTACAAAATTAAAAACAGTTGGGCAAAATTTCCTCTATTTATAAGACTATCCACATGTTTGAGAAATCAAAACTACTCGGCTATACAAATAGTTCATCCCATACAAATACATAAGCCAACAAAAAAATCATTATTATCACTATTATTAATAACAACTTAAATCCATGATAACAATGCCCGTTTATGTTAAAACGCTAATAAAATTGTAAACAAAATAAATATAAATTATTATCTTAATCGAGTATCCCATGTAGATCTGGCAAATATTTGCACCTTTGGAACACATACTACACATGTGTATGGCACTTATTAACAAAAAGTGTCATAAACACTTTCATAATATAATCCAACATTCAAAGAAAACAATCCCCTTTCACCACTAAATTTGCATCACATGATGAGTAGACTTCTGAAGTAATAAAAAACCCTTGATGATGAATAGAGGGGCGTGGTGTTTTTCAAAAGATTTAACCAATCTTTAGTCTTTTGTTTATTTCCTGTACCCAAAAATATAAGTGTGCATCTTTGACAATTAGTAGAAACTCAGTTTGGTCAGTTTGGATCAAGTCCCTGCAATGACATGTTTGGATAAAGTGTTAGTAAAGAAAACTCTTTAACATATATGATATAGAAAACACAGCCACAAAAACATGTTCCCATTGACAGAGAGATGAAATTAATTCTAATAATAAAGAAAGACATGTAACATTTAAGTTATTTAAGTGTTAAATCAAACTGTTAGCGAGCAAAAAATTTATCCTCGAACTTTTCCTCGAACATAGTCGAGAATTTAAGCCTACGCATCATTGAGGAACAAAGTCTTACTATATTGAGGATATAAGTCGTACAGAAGAACCCCAAACACAAACCTTAAATAAAATATCAAAATAAAGTCTATCACAAAATACATAAATACTATTGTGCCCGCAATTTTGATCGAATTTTGGTAGACATAATGACGTGGTGGCTTGTTATTGGTTGGTTTATGGGGTCCGTAAAAGTGCTCCACAAAAAATATATAGACAAAAATGAAGAGAAGAACTAAAGGATAAAATAGGAAACAAAATTTGGATTATATTAGAAAGTAAAAAATAAAGTTTATAAAACCAACCATGAGAGCAAAGCAGAGCAGGTAAAGGAGTTCATTTTAGCCACCCCATAAAATTTATAATCTTTTCAAGCTCTTCTTTCGGGCATCCATCTAAAAATTAAGAACTAAATGTGGCGGCGTTTTTATTTGTTCAAGTGATTAATCTAAAAACTAAGACTAAAGAACGATATGAGCAATCTAAACCACTTCAAAGAACACAAACAAAAATAATTTACTTTTCTAAGGGAAATTTGAACATATAAGTCAAATGCATTATTTGGTAATCCAAAGAGGATTTTGTTTGGAAGAATCTGAAATGCTGTGTCACCCTCCACCGTTTGAATCAAAAGAAGAGATTATGGGGGAACACGTATACAGTGAAAGAAGATGAAGCATAAGAAAAAAAGTTCAAATATTAAATACCAAGCTTAACATAATCAATAACTCCATCTCCAAGACAACCTATAATATGAATAAGCACAAACCCCTCAATTAGAGCAAATTCGGTGCTTTATACTAAATATGGTTGTGTAGTTGAATTTATCTAAGTTAATAGTCGGAATACCAAATTCTTTGGCCAATCCATAGTCGGCAAGCTTTACTTCATTGGTATCAATTCTCCTACTAAAAAATCAAAATAACAAACCAAAATGGCATAAAAGAATACATGATAATTAAAGAAGTACGTTTAGGTAAATAATGAACCCACCAACTATTGAGAGTGAAAACCAAAACCCAATGTGATTAGAACAAAAAAAATATGAATGCCGAAATTTGAAATCTCAAAGAGAAGATTCAAACATTTGAACTTCATATATACCAACCCGAAAATATAAGTCAAATCCCCAAGAATGAAATACAGAGAACCTTAAATCTGAACTTGATATGAACATTAAGGCTCTCAAGAACCGGTCTACTTTAAAACTTCAAAATGATCAGAGTGTGAAAGCCCAAAATCTAAAAAACTACTATAGAAAACACCTAATATAAATAACTAATTCAAATAAACATTAGTAATATTGCCAATTATTTTGATCAACACTACCTGTGTTCGTTATATTAATTCAAATGTTTATGTTCATTGAAAGGGGAATTCAGAAAAAAAAAATTCAAAAGAGAATCAAACAAAGTTTTCTACTTAAAAAAACTTTTTCAATGTAAATCCTAGTTTTTTTACCAATACAATGCTAGTGAAGAAAAAACTATAATTTTTTAAGCACTCAATCGCATAAACCTAAACTAAAACCAACAGAACGTGTGAAGAGACACCAAGTTGAGTGAAAACGTGAACGATAATGATGTTTGAACTTTGGTCTACTAACACAGATAACATTAATATACAATTACAGTGCATATGAAACAGATAATGTGAAAAAAAACAAGTTGAGTGAAACAAGTGAACTGTAATGATGTTTGAACTTTGGTTTACCAACACAGATATCATTAATATACAATCACAGTGCAGATGAAATATATTATTAAATAGAAAAACATAAATGATTGAACCGAAATGTCCAGGAATCAAACCTTACATCATCTTTGTAATGTTGGGAATCAGAAATGTCCAGGAATAAAAATCAAGTCCCATAATGTTTCAATCAACTCCCACAGTCTTTCAATCAACTCCCATAATTTTTGGGGGGTCTAATCTTGATCTCGATCATTTTACCTCAAAAAATCTTTAGACAACCCTATAAATATACAAATTAGATTGTATGCATTTGATGATATCAATTCGTGCCAACTTAGTATGCATTTGATGACACCAGTTGCTGTAATTCCATCTATTAGTCCAGGAAGTTGATAATTTTATGCCTCCTTTAAAATCTCTAAATATTCAGTCATTCAGTGTGGTAACTACCCTATCCCTAAACCAATTTAAAATATGAAGAAAATGTTTCCCATCCCTATCAACACACACACAACCCTTTTCATAATCCTTGCAGAGAGTGTGGCAACCATTGAACATTGCAGCAAGCATGGAATCAGGCTATCAATGGGTCAAAGTATCAACTATTGTGCAAAACTTCTTTCCCCCGATGTTAAGACGAACCAATGGAGCACACACATCGGAGAACATAGTCATTTTCTTTACTTTGTGATTTGCTACACCACATAGTAAACATGATCAAATGTGAGAAATTTGTAATTAGAGTTGTAAATAAGTTATAAACATAATGGGGTGAAATGTAACATAATGTGACTCTCCCTTAATTAATCAGTCACGGATCTAACAAATTTAATTTAGATTGAGTTGTTTAATCCAAATTAGTACAATAAAAGGACTAATGTGGTGAAGATATATTACAACAACACATATCAGTGTATATGCAAATATGCACGGTCGTAATCACCCTTGTACAACAACAGTGAGAACATTTCCTAGTTTACAAACACAAAAAGCTAAAACTAAGACAAATAAGAACATTTCCTAAATTGAGTTGAATGGTTTTCCTTGTTTCTCACCATCTAATTGCTTTGTCTAGACCTTTAGCCTATATTTTAAGGAAATCAAAACTCAGTTGCAGTCGTGAGTAGCCTATATTTTAAGGAAATCAAAACTCAGTTGCAGTCGTGAGTACTTATACTGATATGACAACATCAACATTAGCACAAAACATGAAGTTGGGGGAACCTAAAATTTGGAAGATACCGCGACAAAGAAATTAACTACTATGTATCAACATTGGGAGTTTAAATTTGTATTAACCTAAAACTTGGAAGATAACAAAGATTTAAAGTAAAAAGGGTTTTTAAAAAAACCAGAGTGTACCAACATTAGGAGTTTAAATTTGCATTATAGAAACTGATACTATGTATAGCATACTCCAAGAAAGACTACTATGTCAAAAGTAGTACACAAATAATCTATAATGAAAATAGTAAGTGTTTTACTTATTTCTGACCAAATTCCATATGCTCCACAAAAAGAGACCCGACATAAATGATCTCAAGTAACCTGAAACATATGCAAAGACATTGTAGCTCAAATTGTGTAACATTATAATAGGGAACATCCCTCTGTAGATCTGCAAAAAGAGAAACATGATACGAAAAAAGAATATTAATTACTAATCCTTCATATAATTGATTTAGAAACCTGGGAGATTACCTTCTATAATATAAATGATGAAACCCGAGATAAAGTTGTCCAGTTAGGTAGTAGATCTGCGAAAAGATGAAGACAAAATGAAATCGCTGGCACTTAAACATCACACAAAAATTCATTAGTAAGCCAAAAACCTTAACAATAACTTAAAGTTGGGGCAAAAACATAATAACAAAGGTGGTGAGAATTATTACCCTACCTCCTATTATGTTTGCAGAAAATCAGTATCAAGTAAGATGTGAGTACCTTGAAATTTGATGCATGAATGTGTTAAAAAAGAAACAAACATAATGAATGTGTTAAAAAGAACCAAACAGGTTGAATGAACATTCAATATAAATACACCAGCCCCTTCCCTCTGTCTAAGCCCAAGTATTGCTCTGAAAACTGGACATTCAATATAAACAGAATGAATGAAATTCAAAAAATTCAAAAAAATCGAACCAAGACTAAATCCAAGTATTGCTCCGAAAATAAATGCAATAGCCCATTTGTCTAAAGCACACCCACCCTTAGATGAAACCCAACACTCGCAAACTCAACACATATGGGTTTATAGTGTATTAGAACACTATAAAAATAATAAAAACACTACATGAAATAACTAAAGAAACATAATAGAACTTTCCAATAGGAATCAAAAACTTTAACATGTGATTTATCTTGATAAAATAAAAAATAGAACTTTCCAAGCATCAGTCCACAAAACATTTATCTTCGTCATCCAAATAAAAAGGAAATAAAATATTAGATATAAAAAGGAAATAAAAGTAAGAACTTTTCAAGCATCAATCCAGAAGACATTTATCTTCATCAACCAACAGTTATACTTGCAAAAATTCTAAAATTTCTCAGATTTCATGTTTAGCACAATTACATCAAAGAAAGATCAACAAATAAAATAACGTGCAAGTTTGCACCTGCAATTTAAACACCAAATTCGTGAAAACCCAAGTTAGTACCAGTAAAATCAAACACAAACTAAACACCAAATTCATATAAACCATACAATAAAAACCTAACCCATTTTCAGAATCAAAATAGATCGACAAATCTAAAAAAATAAAAATAAAAACCAAACTCAAGATTCAAAGTTGTCCTCAAACAAATCATAACCTTAAATTAGATCTTATCTTTCATCGAAATGTAAAACCCTAAATTAAAAAGAAAAAAAGGAATAAAGATGGAGAGACCACACCCAAGATTTAAAGTTGTCCTCAAACATCACATCACTGCTTTGAATCCAACAAAACAAACATTGGCCAGACAAATTAAAATACCATAAAAAATGAACATTAGTCAATCAAATCAAAGTGTTGTTTAATACCTTCGTTTCAAGCTTCAAGCCCTATATCTACAATTTGCAAAACAATACCCAAATCATAACCCAAATGCTAGTGGAGAAAGTGTAGAGAAAAACCCAAATGCGAGAAATCTTCATCACAACAAAGCTACCCTCAAACACCACACCTTGGTTTTGAATGAATTTCCAATACCCAAATCTGAAACCCAAAGATTCTCGTAGAGAGAGAAGAAAGAGAGTGTACATAATGAGAAGAGGTGTATGTCAGAAGATGTGTGATGGGAAATAAAAAAAGTTTATTAGAAGTTCAAATTAAAGTGGAAATGCAAAATCCCCACGTATCATTACAAATTTAATATTCTACCCTTGTTTTTTAATTTTGAAGGGAGGGGAAATAAATTAGAGTGTGTCAAAAGAGAGAGAAAAAATAATTTGAGGGTAAAATGGATATTGCAGGAAAAATGCATATTGATGACATCATCAATTAAGCTTATGACATACATAAGTTTTCTACTTTATATATATAGTCCTGTTAAGAATGCAAACCGGAGATGTGTCACCTGGCGATGAGCCCAGAAAGGAGAGAGAATGTGCCTATAATTTAGGCAATAATTTCTAGGTGCACCGTTAGGTGACACATGTCCGGTCCGCATTCTTAAAATGCGGACTAGTCCACACAGGAGCATATATATATATATATATATATATATATATATATATATATATATATATATATATATATATAATAATAATAATAATAACAATAATAATTGTTGATGTAAAAAATTAGATCACTCTAATTATTTAATCACAGATAAATAAATGAGACAAAAGATTTTAAAGTGGTTCAGCCTTATAAGAATGGCCTACGTCCACTGTTGTTTTATTGCTGAATGTTTGGGAATTCTTGATTACAAGAAATTTCGTTCTCTCGATTCCAGGGTTTGGATTCGATCCCCCCACAATGAGGATTGTACAATGTATTTATAGCCCTGAGGCTATAATGTGAAAGGGTAATACATTAAATGGTATACATATGAAAGGGAAATACATTTAATGTTCTTTTTGCGTGTGCGTCTGAATGATAAGCATTTAATGAGCAGTGAAACTGTTGGTATCCTGCTTCGAGGTGCAGCTCGGACCGCCTGAGTTGCTCGGACCGCTTGAGTTTCTCGGTGCTAAGGAGTTCCTCGGAGAGGTGAGTTCCTCGGAGTGTATGAGTTCCTCGGAGTAACATGGTTCCTCGGAGCGTGCGATCATCTCGGAAATGCTTATTGTTGCCGTGTAGATAGCCACGTGTCTTCAAATGATTGGTCCATGTCAGCAGATTAAATTTGGTATCAACAGAAGCGCCCAATGTTTCATAATTCGAAATTTGAGGAGTATGGAACATTCTTTCTCGGAATATGGTAGCTTTAAATAGTCTTCTTGATTTTTAGGAGCGTTTCCCTTGTATTTACTTCTCCTTCCCAATTAGTAGACTCATACTTTTTTGGAATTTTCTGCGCGCTTCGATTCCCGCGTTACTTTTCGTCTTTTTAGCCGCTGTTGTCCGCTTTGATTCCCGCGCCATTTTTCATCTTTTTAGCCGCTGTTGTCCGCTTTGATTCCCGTGCCACTTTTCATCTTTTCAGCCGCCGGTAACGTAATCATCTTTTTTTCGTAAGCATTACTTCACCATTTCCCAAGGTGAGGTATTTAACTTCACACACACTCCTATCGTCTTCTACCTTTTCAGATTTTCATCTTTAAGTTTTACGTCGTCTCTTCCTACTCACTTATGCGTTCATCTTTTCCGTCGTTCGTTGTCAGCAGATCCATTTTTTTCCTGTAAGATCTTCTTCCTTCTTCTTTATTTCTTTATTCACTATGGTTTACCCTGTTGAGTCTCTTGAGAAGTTTCGTTCTGATTTCTCCATTCCCTCTTGGGTTGTCTTGGAAGATCTTTCTGAGCCTTCTGATTATTTCAATTTGGCTAAGGGACATTGGTTCCCAATCTCTTTTTTGCTGAATGTGGATTTTCTTTTCCACCCAATTCCTTGTGTCTGGAATTCTGTCGGTACTTCGACGTTGTTCCTGCACGAATAGCCCCCAACACATGGAGAATAGTTAATGGGGTGCATAGATTAAATCAAATGCATGGAACTCGTATAGGAATCCCAGAAATCATGTTCTGCTATAGATGGGCAGTTAATGATAATATTTTTTATTTAAAAACTATATTTTTAAATAGAGCCTTAGTAGTCAATCTCCCTGATGCCAATATGGATTATTTTGAGCATGGGGTTGTCATAAAAAAATTGCAACACCTTCTAATAACTGGAGATGAGGTTTACCAGGCTCCCAGATGCCCTCCTTATGGCAATGGGATAGGTTATTTTCATTTTATTTTATTTATTTTGAAATCATGTTTCTTTTGTGTTTGATAAAATGTGCCACTGATAACAATGTTTATTTATTTGCAGTTGATAGCAAGAGAAAGTGCCCAAAAGAAACATATGTCAATATAACGCATTTGAAACTTATCTGGAGTCTGCATCAAAGTGTTGCCGACGATCACATTAGATCAGCTTCGTATCTGCTCCAGTACAAGAGCTATACCACTTCTTTCACTGCTCGTCTAGTGATTAGCGAATCAGAGCCAGTACCAGCTTCCACCAGCTCATCGCCTGAATCTCATATTCCTTTAAGTGAAAGGATGAAGAAGAGAAGACCTCCTACCCTGTTTGAGAAAACTGCCTCCGATTCTGGGGAGGCAAAAAGGAGTAGGATTGATGTCCCAAAGGAGGGGACAAAAAAGAATGATGCAGCTCCTCTAGTTGCTTCTGCTAAAGTTGCTGGGAAGGTAGCTGAGAAGGTTGCTGAGAAGCCCGCAGTGGCTCCGAGCAGGTCTGCTGCTCTTGGAGAGGTGATTGTGATATCACCGACCAAGGGTTCTTCCTTGGTTGAATCTGTACCTGTTCCCCCGAGGAGGATGAAGAAGAGCTCCTCAATCAGTTTGGCTGACACCTTTACTCAGCCCCCAGCTGTTGGGGTTGGAGTTCCCACTTTTATTCCCCCGAGCTCTACCATGAGCTCGGTAAAATCCTAGGTCATTCCCAGGTTCCAAGGTACTGAAGAAAACCTTACTCGGGATATGGTCACCTCGCTACCTGCTCGTCACCTTGCTTCTGTAAGTCTCTTTACTTTGAATTTTTCATATTTCCTTTGTCATTTTTGTTTCTAACTTGCTTTTGTTTTTTTATGTTCACAGTTGACGAGTTTCTTCAATATAATATTGAAGAAGGATGAAGCGATTAAGGCTTCTTGCTCCTTATTGATACCAAAATTAGTATGTTGATGTGGACGATTAATAAGAAGACACGTGTCAATTTACATGGCACAATAGCAACGAGGAAGTTCATTCCCCCGACCTAGTCATACTCACTCCGAGCAACAGGTGTATTCCGAGGAATACCAGTCCTCCGAGGAACACCAACTCTCCGAGGAACACCAGCTCTTCGAGGAACTCTTAAACGACGAGCAACTAAGGCGGTTCGAACTGCATCTCGACCACAGCATTGATTGCTAGATAATCAATAATTCAACTATTCATTGAATCCTTATCATCTTGACGCACACGCTTGAAGAACATTAAATGAGTTACCCTTTCATATGTATATCATTTAATGTATCACCCTTTTATGTACAGCCTAAGGGCTATAAATACCTTGTATGACCCTCATTCAAAGGGACCGAAATTTCTTCATAGAACTTGTAATCGAGAATTCCCAAACACTCAGCAATAATATAACAGTGGACGTAGGCCATTCATATAAGGCTGAACCACTTTAAAATTCTTTGTCTCATTTATTTATCTGTGATTGAATTATTAGAGTAATCTAATTTTTTACATCAACAGATTGGCGCCGTCTGTGGGAAACGACTGTTGTTATCGTTTTTCACCAAGAATTATTCATCATCAATGGCAGACAATCCAGAATCTAGCAATCGAAACGCTGGAAATGCTGTAAATCCTCCAAATCCCTCTGCACCTCCAGATCTGGCTGGGATTATGACGAATCTGGCTCAAGGACAAACCGCCATGCAAGAAACAATGCGACAACTCATACAGACCCTTCATGGCGGTGCACTTGCACGTTCGGGACATCGAAGTGGTCAAAGGCAAACCTATTTACTTTCTTCACGATCCAGGCGTACTGAGTCATATCGTAATGAGGAATCTGATGATTTCTCTTATCAACCTGGGCGAACTTCGTCAATAAGGGCTACATATACTGATCAACGTATCACTCTCTCTCCGGAGAGACCCAGTGCCTTGGAAAGACTGAGTAGTGTGTCTCCTTTCAGTCGATTAGGCCCTAGGAGGAATAGGAGTCCACCTAAGACCATGTCGAGGAGTTTTCGACAACCATCAGATCTCAGAGAAGGATCAGCACAATCACGACCAGTTTTTCATCAAGATAGATCTCAGGAGGCCACTTCAGAGCAATCAATTTCTCGAACTAACAAACCCGAGGAGGGAAATGATGCGTGGAAAGGTTCCATTCAACGATTGGAGGACAGATTGGGAGAAATGGCTAAGGCGAAGAATCCCTTACAACGAACTTTTGTTCAAGGGATACCTTTTGTCCAGGCCATTGTGGGTTTTCCTACTCCATCAAAGTTTAAAGCACCTGTGGTGACCCCCAAATATGATGGAAAGACAGATCCTGTTCTTCATATAGAGAAATATCAAGCTGTCGCCGACATCTATGCTGTCCCCTACGAAATGAGATGCAGAGCATTCTCGGGAACTCTTACTGGATCTGCCCAGATATGGTACAACAATCTTCCTTGGGGTAAGATTTTAACTTTCTTTCAGTTGGCCGAGTTGTTCATCGGCAATTTCTGTTTTGGAGCAAAACCAGTAAAACGAGTAGCACACTTGTTAAGTGTTAGACAAAAATCTGGTGAGAGTACTAGAGATTACATAACTCGTTTGAATAACGAGAAGCTGGAAGTCATAAATTATGAAGAAAAGACAGCAATCACTGCCTTGATGAGTGGGTTGTTGCCTAACAAGTTGTATTATACTTTGGTCAAAGACCCACCTACAACTATGTCAGAGTTGATGGAAAAAGCAGCCAAAATCATGAATGCCGAGGAGGCTATGGCTGCGAAGAAAAATTTGGATAAGGAGACCAAGGTGGAAGTCGACAAATCTAAGAAGAAAGAGCATAAGGGCAATGGCGGTGATAAGCATTCCAAGAATAATAAGACGTCATGGGAAGTCCTGAAGAAATTCGATAATTATACTCCTTTGAAAATGGGTATTAATCATGTCTTGGAAGAAATCAAGAATAGCGAGGAAGTAAAGTGGCCGAAGAAGCTGAGGTCAGACCCTAATACGAGGAATAGGGATAAATATTGCGAGTTCCATAAGGATCATGGCCATATGACCAAAAATTGCATAGCTCTTCAGAACGAGATTGAAACACTCATCCGAAGAGGAAAGCTAGCAAAGTATGTTAATCGGGGAGGTGAAAGAAGAAATAATGATCGAACTAGAGAGAGGTCTAGATCTGCTCGTCGAGCAGAGGAGAAAAAGAAGAGAAATCATGAAGATGATCCAGATGGTGACCCAGATCTTCCCAAGAAACCAAGACAGCCAGAACGAGAGGTATTTTCCATACGTTTTGGTTCATTTGATTGTAATGTTATTACAGGAGGAGATGCAGGAGGAGGAGACCTTACTGCAGAAAGAAAGGCTTACCTCGGAGAGGCCCAAGCTTGCTCATACATTCACCGAATAAATTTGGCTGAGGAAGATCGCCCGAGGAAGGTAAACAAAGAGAAGCTGGTCATTGGCTTTTCAAAAAATGACCTGGCAGGTGTTCTTTACCCTCACGACGACCCTTTGGTGATCAAAATGAGGATGAAAGAAGTAGTGATTTCAAGGGTTCTAGTAGATAATGGTAGTTCGGCAGACATCATATACTATTCATGCTTTGACAGTTTAAATTTGAAATTATCTCAATTGGAACCTTATCACAGACCTCTATTGGGTTTTGCTGGCGAGAAAGTTTTTCCACTTAGGACGATCAAGTTGGATATATTCATTGGAACTTGGCCTTCTTGTCGAACAGAGAGAATACGCTTCTTTGTGATGGATAAGAATGTGCAATCAGCTTACAACATCATCATGGGAAGAGTTGGTTTGAAGAAGTTCGAAGCAGTTCCATCTACAGTACATCAATGCTTAAAATTCCCAATAAATTTCGGAGTGGGAGTTGTGAAAGGTGATCAAAAAGTAGCTCGGGAATGCTATTATTCATCTGCCGAGCAAGAGGAACTTGAAGAGTCAAGGAAAAAGACTACTACTTACCAGGTGGAGGAGGGTACAGAAATCGAAACACTCGATCCTAGAGATGAATCCCAACTTGTAAAAGGACAGGTGGTGGAATCTACAGAAAATGTTATTCTGGACGACGAGCATCCTGAACGAGTAACCCAGATAGGTTCGTCGTTAGATGCTTCAATAAAACAGGAGTTGATAACTTTCCTGAGAAACAGGAAGAAAACTTTTGTGTGGAGTCATGAAGACATGCCAGGAATGGATCCAAACTTCTTATGTCACAAGCTCAATGTGAATAAGGAGATCAAGCCTGTAAAGCAAAGAAGAAGAGTATTTAGTCCCGAGAAGAATCAAGCTATACAAGAGGAGGTCGAGAAGCTCCAGAACGCCCAATTCATTAAAGATGTGAAATATCCAGACTGGTTAGCAAACGTGGTGATGGTAAAGAAGAAAAACAATAGATGGAGAATGTGTGTTGATTTCACCGATCTCAACAAGGCATGCCCAAAGGATCATTTTTCATTGCCCAAAATTGATCAACTAGTGGATGCTACCTCGGGACACGAGCTACTCAGCTTCATGGATGCTTACTCTGGTTACAACCAGATCAAAATGAAACCTGAAGACAGGGAAAGTACTTCTTTCATTACCCCTAGGGGAACTTATTGTTATAATGTTATACCTTTTGGTTTGAAAAATGCAGGAGTGACATACCAGCGGCTGATGAACAAGGTTTTTGCCGAATAAATCAGTTGCAATATGGAAGTCTATGTCGATGATATGCTAACAAAGAGCAAGAAAGTTGCTGATCATCTAATTGACTTAGGTCAGACCTTTGATCAACTGGATAAATATCAATCGAAACTCAATTCGACGAAGTGAACATTTAGAGTACGAGAAGGAATGTTCCTCCGGTACATCGTCAACCAGCGAGGCATTGAGGCAAATCCAGCAAAGATCAAAGCTCTTTTAGGGTTGCGATCTCCAACGACGAAGAAAGAGGTGCAGAGTCTTACAGGACGAGTTGCAGCGCTCAACAAATTTGTATCCCGAGCAACTGATAGATGCCTCCCATTCTTCAAAACACTTCGAAAAACTTTCGAGTGGAATGATGAATGTGAAAAAGCCTTTCAAGACTTGAAGAAATATCTGGGAGCACCTACACTGTTGTCCAGGCCAGTAATGGGAGAAAAATTATACTTTTACCTGGAAGTATCAGAGAATGCAGTCAGCTCGGCATTGATCAGAATGGAGAATGGAGTCCAGAAGCCAATTTATTACACAAGTAAGGCTTTCCGAGGTGCAGAGATCAGGTACCCAAAGCTGGAAAAATTGACATTGGCACTAATTGAAGCAAGTAGATGAATGAGGCCTTATTTCCAGGCCCATACCATCGTCATGTATACCGACATGCCATTGAGACAAGCCCTTTATAAGCCAAAAAAATCAGGGAGACTGATGTATTGGGCAATAGAACTCGGTGAATATGATATGTGTATGAACCCAGATCATCATTAAAAGGGCAGGCTGTAGCAGACTTTATAGCAGAATTTACATATCCTGATACCCCCGAGGAACAAAAGTTTCTCGTTGACCAACCTGTGGATGTTATAGGATCAACAGACATAAGTCCAGATCAACTCCGGTTGGTAAAAGGGCTTATGGATATAGAAAGATCATCAAACTCAAACCCAGACCAACTCCGGTTGGTAAAAGGGCGAGAAGAGATGGTCGACGAAGAGCGAAAAATACCAGGGGAGGATGAAAGGAAACAGCAGATATTTCACCGAGGAACTCTGTCAGATAAGAAATTTGAAGACGAGTTACCTACATGGAGATTATATGTAGATGGGTCATCTTGCACAACAGGTTGTGGGGCAGGGATTATTTTGAAAACCCCAGACGAGATTGACATGGAATATGCCTTGCGATTCCAATTTAAAGCCTCCAATAATGAGGCTGAGTATGAAGCCTTGATAGCAGGTCTTAATTTAGCAAAGATTATGGAAGCGCAACAAGTGATGGTATTCAGTGATTCTCAATTAATTGTGAATCAGATGATGGGAACATACGCAGTTAAAGGAGAATTAATGGTCAAGTATCATGCAAAGGCGATGGAGTTGTTGGCAGAATTTGATGCCATTCAGTTGATCAGAATACCAAGAATGGAGAATGCACAAGCAGACGCATTGGCTCGACTAGCATCAGCTACTCGTACCGAGCTGCGAAGAATGATACCAATTGAAGTATTAGAAGCTCGGAGCATAGATGAAGACCTGATGATGAATGTTATTACCCTTGATTTAGGACCATCTTGGATTGATCCCATCAGGGCATATATTGAGGAGGGAGAATTGCCGGAGGATAAGATCGCTGCCAAGAAATTAAAGTTTAAAGCTGCTCGGTATGTACTAACTAATGGCGTTTTGTATAGAGGAGGAATTATGGAAGGTTTGCAAAGATGTGTGCATCCCTCCGAGGTGAAGGAATTGATTGAAGAGATCCATGAAGGGTCCTGTGGAGCCCATGTAGCAGGTCGGTCACTTTTGCAAAGGGTGATGACACAAGGATACTACTGGCCAACGATGAGGGCTGATTGTATAGCCTATGCTAAGAGATGTGATAAATGCCAACGTTTTTCCTCCACCCGACGAACTCCACAAGCATTGTTGACACCCATAACTTCCCCTTGGCCTTTCGCCATGTGGGGAATGGATCTCGTTGGACCAGTGCCAACGACCCGAGGAAGATTCAAGTACCTCGTCGTCGCAGTGGATTATTTTACTATGTGGGTAGAAGCTGAGCCTCTGATTGATATGACATACGAGAAGGTGTACCAATTCGTTTGGAAGAACATCATCTACCGATATGGTCTCCCTCATGCCTTCTTCACAGACCATGGAACATAATTTGATAACGAGGAGTTTGCCGCCTATTGTTATCAGTCAAACATTTTGAAGGTTCATTCAGCACCAGGCCATCCTCAAAGCAATGGGCAGACTGAAGTGACGAACAGAACATTACTAAATGGTTTGAAGAAGAGGCTAAGTGAGGCTAAAGCTAATTGGATTAATGAGCTACAGTCAGTATTGTGGGCTTACCGAACAACTGCCCGAGCAGCAACTGGAGAATCACCATATATGCTGGCATTTGGAAGTGAGGCTGTAATACCTGCCGAGTTGGGTCTTCCAACACATAGAGTGCTGAATTTCAATTCCCCAGTCAGTGACTTGATGAGGAGATTAGATTTGGACATGCTCGAGGAAGTTAGAGAAGAGGCAGCCATTAGGAATGCTGCTTATCAACAGCGAACAACCCTGTGTTAACAACAAGAGGGTGAAAAAATGCGACTTAAAAGAAGGAGATTACGTGCTAAAGAAGGTCATTCAGAAGCACAATAAGTTGGAAGCAAACTGGCATGGACCTTACCGAGTTACTGCAGTTGTCCGACCAGGAACTTACCGAATAGCAACTCTAGAAGGAGAGGAATTTAAGAATGCATGGAATGCTGAACACCTACGCAAGTATTATCAGTGATGTAAAATGTAAAGCAGTTCCATCAATATGAATAAAACGATGATATTTCACAATCTTCTCTCCTTTTATTAAAAGTTTTTCGGGGAATGCTAGTGTGTTTAACACTACGCTGCTCGGCACACAACGCTGCTCGGCAGTAAAAAGAAGACGATAGTTCAAACCCACGACCAACTCCGGTTGGTAAAAGGGCGAGAACAAACTATACTCCTTTGGTTAGGAGGCGTACACTAGCGTGACCAACTCCGGTTGGTAAAAGAGCTAGTGGACATGATAGTTCAAACCCACGACCAACTCTGATTGGTAAAAGGGCGAGAACAAACTATACTCCTTTGGTTAGGAGGTGTACACTAGCGTGACCAACTCAGGTTGGTAAAAGAGCTAGTGGACATGATAGTTCAAACCCACGACCAACTCCGGTTGGTAAAAGGGCAAGAACAAATTATACTCCTTTGGTTAGGAGGCGTACACTAGAGTGACCAACTTAGATTGGTAAAAGAGCTAGTGGACATGATAGTTCGAACTCAGACCAACTCTGGTTGGTAAAAGAGCGAGAACACGAGACTCCTAAAAAGGCCAATCTCAGTTGGTTAGGAAACAAGATATGCTCTCAAAAGCCAACTTATGTTGGTCGGGAAGTAAGTTTATTACATAAAAGTTCCTCGGAGAACAAATATTCCAAACTGAACCAACTATAGTTGGTCGGGGATAAAAACCCACTAACTGTAGTTGGTCGACGAAGAAAAATCATCGACCTTGGTTGGTCGGGCACATTTTACGAAAAAGACAAAAATTTACCAAGTATAATTAGTCAGGGATAAAAACTCTCACTAACTATAATTGGTCGACGAGCACAATTTGACAACCTTGGTTGGTTGGAGTACTTTTCAACATTTTTATACTCATTACTTTATTATTAAGTGATCGAGCAATATTACTAATACTTGTAATTTTTTACTAAGTTGGTCGATGAACCACACAATATTGTTATGCAAGCACAAATATAAAGTGTTTGACAAGCACAAGACAATAGCAATACAGATTTGCAAACAGAAAATGAAAGTCTTTCATTAGAATTCAAAACGAATTACATGTTACATATGTGTACTAACTATTACATTGAGATCCCTACTCTATTGGTTTCTTTCCCTCTGCTTTTGAAATAGGTTCCTCGCCAGCAGGCAGATCATTTAAAGTCTGCGGAGAGTTAATAAAGTTCAAGTCCTTCAGCATCCTAACGTTCATCACAGAAGGTGTGTCCAGTAGATGCTCGGGACGAGATACCTCGATCTGAGAATGAAGATTGTAGTCACCAAGGTATTTTGAAATTAACCTCCGAGGAATGGCACGAGCTGGGATCCATTCCATGTCCAATTTATAAGGCGGCACAGGCAAGTCTAGTAGCCCAGGAGCATGATAATCCCATAAATAATGGCCCTGCTCTAGTTTTAATACACCCAGGGCGTTCAACCATCCCTGCTTATAACCTTCATTATTGGCATTTTCAAGGCGAGCATCCAAGTGACAAAGGGCCTCATTGTAGCCTGCCATCCAGAACTCACGAGGTTGTTTGTGGAGTTCGAAAGTTATTCTCTCTAACTACTCATGAAGGATCCTGGCAAAAACATCCTTATTATTCAGAGCAGACTTTGTCGAAGAAAGTTAATCCTCTAGAGTTTGGATTTTCTTGGACATTTCAGACAAAGCCCGATCTTTTGCATTCAATTGGAACGCTTGAGTTTCCAATGTTGATTGAGTACGAGCTTCTTCAACAGAACGACGAAGACCTCTTGGTCGTCCCAGAGCAGGTTGAATACTTTATTCCTCGTCAACATCCTGTGCAACTCTTCCTCATCCACGAGAACCTCTTCCTCGTCCCCGAGTAGCAGTAGAAGGCCCAAC
Source organism: Sambucus nigra (assembly GCA_949130495.1). Taxonomy (NCBI): domain Eukaryota; kingdom Viridiplantae; phylum Streptophyta; class Magnoliopsida; order Dipsacales; family Adoxaceae; genus Sambucus; species Sambucus nigra. Next base: position 610,486,783 of record OX422217.1, on the reverse strand, counting down.
TCTTCTTAAGGTCTTTAATTCTTGCCTCAATTTGGCATTCTCAACCTCTAAAAATGAGAATCCTTCATCGGCGACCGTTACCAAGGCTGTGGAAGATGAAGCTGCAGATTTATACTGTGCCAACTCTTTCTGCAAATTATTATTCTCTTGCTCCAGCAGCTCGGCGATTTGTCTCCATGCTTCAACTTCACCCTTTAGGGTTCTCTCTCTCACTTCATAGCCAGAAAGCATCTTGTCATAACCTGTTTCAACACTAAGTTGTTTGAGTTTCTTCTCATAACCTTCGTGCAAAAGAACTAAAGACTCTTTATATTGCTGCCGAAGTTCATCGAGAGTACCTTGCAAGTCTTCAATCATTTCGTAATAAGCCACATTGTTGGCTACAACACGACCAAGAAGACATTTCAAGTATTGATATGCTTCCACTGCTTGATGTGAAGCATCATGACCAAGGATATCAGCAATTTCTGATGCATTCAGGTCAGTATGGCCAGCTTTAAAATATTCATGGCATTGCTGCATCAGTTTTGTATCATTGGCAGATAGAAATTCCATTCTAGACATAAACTAATAAAGAAGAGAAGGCAAGAGTTAATAAAAAAGCTGACAGAGCATCAACAATGTAGAGGAAAAAAAAGTAATTTTATTACATCATCAAAAGGAGTACAGCGTTCAGAATACAGAGTACAAGTAAAAGAAAAATAGAAAGAGAATACCGAACAACTTCACACCTTTTCCTTGTCTCCCAAAACTTTCTCGGGAGGCTGGGACGAGGAGCTTGGTTGCACGGTGGGAACAATGAGTTGATTGGCAGAAGTTGAGACTTGAGGAGCAGGCAAAGACGAGATCTCCTCGGTGGCTGTCTGATTGGGTTGTGAAGCAAGGACTTGATCACCTACTATCATTGAAGACTCCTCGGACGCAGCTTCGTCTTCTTCCTCATCTTCAATTACAGGAGGGGGGCCAGGAAGATGTTGTTGAAATAGTTCAGAGTCTTCACTAACCTTCAGTTCCTGCAGGGCAGCAACCCAACCATCTCGAAAGTATTTCAAACTCCCATACCTCACCTGGGTCATCATTGCTGCTACCCCCCTATCCCATCCTTTGTCCCAACCAGTTCGAAATGATTTTTTCACAGCCACCTTTCTTTTCATTTTCTCCGAGGAAAGCTTCTCGGATAGAAGATCCTCGGTGGTTTTTAACTTTGCCTCCACCTCCTCCTTCTGGCGATTTACTTCTCGCAGAAGGGTCAGCTCTTCCTCGGCCGATTTCAATTTATTTTCAAGCTCCCCAAAGGTACTGAGCTTCTCGGCATATTTTTTATTCTCTCTCTCCAAGTCCTTCACTTTATTTCCCAACTGCACCTTGTCTGCCTCAGACGCAACCAACTTCTTCTCCCATTCACCCTTATCCTCGTCATATTTTTTACGGGAATCCTTCAGAGATTGGGCCAAACCTTGAAAAGTGTCCTCTACTCCAGACGAGGAGCTGGAAGCCTTGATTTCTTCATCTTTCTTCACTATGGTGTTAAAGCAACTCACCAGCTGAAAAAGAAAATAATGATAAGTCAGTGCCGAGATACATATATTGACTAAAAGAAAGAAAAATTCTGAATAAGAGAAACTTACTGAAGCAATGTGATGAGTAGCTAGGGATGTTAGCATATCCCTAGAAATGTTTTCCTCGATTCCTTGGACTTCAGGAATGGTCCAAATCTTTACCGAGCTCATTGCAGAACTCGGGGAAATAATGGTTGGAACACCAGCTCCACTAGCTTGGAGCTGGGGAATGACTTCAGAAAAATTGACCGAGGAGGATTTCTTCAGTCTCCTCGGTGTCTTCTCAACAATCTCAACCAAAGAAGAACTTTTGGTTGGAGAGATGGTGATTACTTCCACAGGTGCATCCTTCTGCACAGGAGCCACTGGGGACTTCTCGGCAGCCTTCTGAGGAGCAACAGAAGGAGCAGCATCCACTTTCTTTGTCCCCTTTGGGACATCAGCCTTGCTTCTTTTTCCATCTCCAGCAGAGGAAGCCTCCTCGAAGATAGCAGGAACTCTTCTTTTGCCCATCTTCTGACTCAGAGGAATGTGAGAGTCTGGTGAAGAATCCTCAGAAGCTGGCAATGGTTCACTAATGCTGACCACAGGACGAGCAGTAAAGGACGATGTATAGCTTTTGTATTGCAACAAGTATGAAGCAGACCTGACGTGCTCGTCTGCAACTTTCTGATGCAAACTCCAGATATGTTTCAAATGCTTTATATTAACTTCTGATTCTTTGGGAGTTTTTCTCTTGCTGTCAACTGCAAACAAAAACATATTGAAATGTCAATCATGCATTTATTCAAACATAATGAAATCATAATTTCAGAAATAGAATAAAATGAAAATAACCTATCCCATTGCCATATGGAGGGCATTTGGGACCCTCATATACTGCATCTCCAACCAAAGGGGCATGTTGCCAATTTTTGATAACTACCCCGTGTTCAAAATAATCCCTATTAGCATCAGGGAGATTGACTACTAAAGCCCTATTTAAAAATCTAGTTTTTAAATAATAAACATTGTCTAGAACAACCCATCTATAACAATACATAATATCAGGTATTCCTATACGAGTTCTATGAGTTTGATTTAACTTATACACCCCATTAACTATTCTCCCTGTGTTGGGGGCTATTTTTGCAGGGACAACATCGAAATATTGACAGAACTCTAAACACAAAGGGTTTGGTGGAAAAGAAAATCCACATTCAGCAATAAAGAGGCTAGGGAACCAATGTCCCTCAGCCAAATTAAAATAATTTGAAGGCTCAGAAAGATTCTCCAAAGTTACCCAAGAAGGAATAGAAAAGTCAGAACGGAATTTCTCAAGAGATTCGATAATATAAACCATGGTGAATAAAAAGAAATGAAGAAGAAGGAAGAAAATCTTACAGGAAAAAGGAGATCTGTTGACAAACAAACGAAGAAAGGGATGAACGCACAAGAGAGAAAAAAGCTATAGAAAACTCGAAAGCAAAAATTGAAAAAGGTAGAAGACGATGGGATTGCCTCTGAAGCTTAAATACTTTGCCTTGGGAAACGGCGAAAGAAATGATTACAAAAAGGAAACTATTATGCTACCGGCGGCTAAAAGGACAAAAAGTGCACGAAGATCGAAGCACTTATAAAAATGCAAAAAGGCGGATTCTACGAATTTGGAAGGAAATTCAAATACGAAGAAAAGGCTCCTAAAACCCAGGAAGGTCATTTAATATTGCCATATACCGAGAAAGAATGTTCCATACTCTCAAAGTTCGAAATATGAAACATTGGGGGCTTCTGTTGATACCAAAATAAGTATGCTGATGTGGACGAATAATAAGAAGACACGTGTCAATCTACGAGTCACAATAGCAACGAGGAAGTTCATTCCACCGACCTAGTCATACTCACTCCGAGCAACAGGTGTATTCCGAGGAATACCAGTCCTTCGAGGAACACCAACTCTCCGAGGAACACCAGCTCTCCGAGGAACTCTTAAACGACGAGCAACTAAGGCTGTTCGAGCTGCATCTCGACCACAGCATTGATTGCCAGATAATCAACAGTTCAACTATTCATTGAATGCTTATCATCTTAACGCACACGCTTGAAGAGCATTAAATGAGTTACCCTTTCATATGTATATCATTTAATGTATCACCCTTTCATGTACAGCCTAAGGGCTATAAATACCTTGTATGACCCTCATTCAAAGGGACCGGAATTTCTTGATAGAACTTGTAATCGAGAATTCCCAAACACTCAACAATAATATAACAGTGGACGTAGGCCATTCATATAAGGCTGAACCACTTTAAAATTCTTTGTCTCATTTATTTATCTGTGATTGAATTATTAGAGTAATTTAATTTTTTACATCAACACTCTTCGTCCAGTGTGGAGGGAGCTCTGGAAGAAGCTACCAAGTCCCTGGCAGATTCTCGCCAGAAATATGCTGATGACAAAGCTGTTTGGGAGAAGAAGCTTGCTTCCTCCGAGAAAGAAAAGGCTCGGGCTGTTGATGCCTCCAAGGAGTTGGAGAAGAAAATAAATTCCCTGAAGATGGAAAATAAAGATCTCGAGGAGAAGCTCAAAACAGTTGGCTAAACTTCAGGAAGTAGGTCGGCAGAAGGAGGAGGTAGAAAATAAGTTGAAGGATGCTGAGAACCTGCTGTTCGAGAAGCTTTCCTCGGAGAAGCTGAAGAGAAAAGATGCTGTGAAGAATTCCTTCAGCTCTGGATGGGACAAGGGGTGGAACAAGGGGTTGGCTGCCGTGGTGTCGCAAGTAGACTATGGCAGTCTTAAATACTTTAGGGATGGATGGGTTGCTACCCTTAAGGAAATGAAGGTCGAAGAGTCTTCCGAGCTCTTCTAGAGACATATCCCTGGTCCCCCTCCAACTCCAGAAGAATTAGAAGAGGATGAAGCTACCTCTGAAGAGTCTTCGATGGTGATGGGAGATTGTGCTCTAACCATCCAGCCTGCTACAGAGGAAAATTAGCACATCATTTCTTCTTCTGAGAAACTGCCTACTCTACCCGAGCAACTATCTCTTCCCTCCGAGCAACCTACCTCTTCATCCCAGCCTTTCGAGAAGGTTTTGGGAGATAGGGAAAAGGTTTAGTGTTATTCGGGCTTCTCTTTATTTTGTTTCTCTTTATCAAATGTAACTCAGAAGATGTAACTCTTAATTATGATCTAATAAAACTTAAACTTTTTGCATATTGCTGTCTATCTTTTATTCATACTCTTCTTATTCTTCTTATTGATGATTATCTTCTTTCTCTGCTAGTTCTGGCCAGGATGGAACTGCTATCTGCCCATAACACAAAGTTGCTGCAACAATGCAATGAGTAGTTTAAGGATGGTCACACAGACTTGAGTGCTGCACAATTTACCGACATCCTTGGTCATGATGCTTCAGAACAGGTAGTTGAAGCATATCAGTACCTGAACTGTCTACTTGATCGAGCAGTGGCCAATAATGTGGCTTACTATGAAATGATTGAGGATCTCCAGTGTACCCTCGAAGACCTTCAGAATCAATACAAGGAATCAACTGCCCTATTGCATGAGGGGTACGAAAAGAAGTACAAGCTGATCATGGCTGACAAGGGCTACGAGAAGCTTTTTGCTGGGTATGATGTAAGGGAGAGAACCTTGAGAGGCGAGGTCGAAGAATGTAGACAGATTGTTGAGTTGATGGAAAAGAAAAACAACAACCTGCAAAAGGAGTTGTCACAACTGAAGTCTACAGCTTCTACTTCTAGTGCCTTGATCCCAGTGACCGACGAGGATTTTCGTTCTTAGAGGTTGAGAATGCTAAGTTAAGGGAAGAGTTGGACACCTTGAGGAGTTCAGGCCCTTCCACATCTTCTCGGAGCCGAGCAAGAGCTCCTCAGGGACGAGCAAGAACAGCTCGCGTTCTTGTCGAGGAACAGAGGACTCAGTCTGCCTTAGAGAACCAGGCCTTCCAACTAATGGCAAAGAACCAGGCGTTGTTCGATATGTCAAAGAAAATTAGGGACCTGGAAAAACAGCTCTCCGCGCAGAAGTCAATTTTGGAGAACAAGGAGCTTTTCATCAAGAATCTCCACGAGCAGCTAGAAAGGCTAACATATCAATTCCACAAACAGCCCAGGGAGTTCTGGATGGATGGATACAATGAAGCATTATTCCACCTGGACGATCGTATCCAGAATGCCAACAATGAGGGCTACAAACAAGGCTGGCTGAATGCCTTAGGTGTGTTAAAGCTCGAACAAGGTCATTATCTGTGGGACTATCATGATCCCGGGTTGCTCGACTTGCCTGTGCCGCCATACAATTTGGAGATGGATTGGATCCCTGCTCGGGCTATTCCTCAGAGCTTAATTTCAAAGTATCTCGGTGACTATAATTTACATTCTCAAATTGAGGTATCTCGTCCCGAGCATCACTTAGATCGACCATCCGTGATGAATGTCAGGATGTTTAAGGATCTCAACTTCATCAATTCTCCTCTGTCTTTAAATGATCCGCCTGCTAGCGAGGAACCCGTGTCAAGAGCAGAGGGGAAAAGACCAGTAGACTAGGAATTTTTGATGTAATAGTTAGTATACATGCCGATGTAACTGTAATTTCATTATCAATGTAATTTATTTTGAATTCAATGAAAGACTTTCATTTTTGTTTGCTATTATCTTGTTGTTATCAAACACTTTATATTTATGCATATCTGTTAAAAAGATAACAATATTGTATTGTTTGTCGACCAGCTCAGTAATAAAAAGTTTCAAGTTTCAATAATATTGCTCGATCACTTAATAATAAAGTCACGAGTATAAAAAATGTTTTAAAATTTTTCCAACCAACCAAGGTTGTTAAATTATGCTTGTCGACCAACTACAGTTAGTGGGTTTTTATCCCCGACCAACCATGCTTGGTAGATTTTTTATAAAATGTGTCCGACCAACCAAGGTCGAAAATTCTTCTTGTCGACCAACTACAGACCAACCATACTTGGTAGAGTTTTTATAAAATGTGTCCGACCAACCAAGGTCGAAAATTCTTCTTGTCGACCAACTACAGTTAACGGGTTTTTATCCCCGACCAGCCATACTTGGTAACTTTTGCATTTTCTGGAATAATCTTACCTCTCGACCAACATAAGTTGGCCTTTTCGAGAATATATGTACCTTCCGACCAACATAAGTTGGCATTTGCGAGAATATTTTGTTTCCTAGCCAAACAGGTTGGCATTTTTTGGAATATTTCATTTCCTAGCCAAACAGGTTGGCATTTTTAGGAATATTTTGTTTCCTAGCCAAACAGGTTGGCATTTTTAGGAATATTTAGTTTCCTAACCAACAGAAGTTGGCATTTTTAGGAATATATTGTTTCCTAACCAATCGAAATTGGCATTTTTAGGAATATATTATTTCCTAACCAACCGAAGTTGGCATTTTTAGGAATATTTCGTTTCCTAACCAACCGAAGTTGGCATTTTTAGGAATATTTTGCTGAGCAGTCTGAGTAGCTTTGCCGAGTAGTGTGTAGCACTAGTATTCCCCGAAAAATTCTCAATAAAAAGGAGAGACTTTGGCAGAATATCTTCGTTTTATTCATACTAATGGAACTGCGTTACATATACATCACTGATAATACTTGCGCAGATGCTCTGCGTTCCATGCATTCTTAAACTCTTCGCCTTCTAAAGTTGCTATTCGATAAGTTCCTGGTCGAACAACTTCTATAACCCGGTATGGTCCATGCCAGTTTGCTTCCAGTTTATTATGTTTTTGAATTACTTTCTTCAGCACATAGTCTCCTTCTTTCAGGTCGCACTTCTTCACCCTTTTGTTATAGAACAAAGTTGTTCGCTGTTGGTAAGCAGCATTTCTAATGGCTGCTTCTTCTCTAACTTCCTCGAGCATGTTTAAATTCAGTCTTTTCATTAAGTCGCTAACAGGGGAATTGAAATTCAGTACCCTGTGTGTTGGGAGGCCCAACTCGGCAGGTATGATAGCTTCACTTCCAAATGCCAGCATGTATGGTGATTCTCCAGTTTCTACTCGGGGAGTAGTTCGTTAAGCCCAAAGTACTGATTGTAGATCGTTGATCATCCAATCTTTTCTTCAAACCGTTCAGCACCGTTCTATTTGTTACTTCAGTTTGTCCATTGCTTTGAGGATGGCCTGGTGCTGAGTGGACCTTCAAAATGTTTGATTGATGACAATAGGTGGCAAACTCCTCGTTATCAAATTGTGTTCCATGGTCTGTGATGAAGGCATGAGGTAGACTATATCGACAAATGATGTTCTTCCAAACAAATTGGTACACCTTCTCGTACGTCATGTCAATGAGTGGCTCAACTTCTACCCACTTAGTAAAATAATCCACTGCAACGATGGGATACCTGAACCTTCCTCGGGTCGTTGGCAGTGGTCCAGCCAAATCTATTCCCCACATGGAAAATGGCCAAGGGGAAGTTATGGGTGTCAACAATGCTTGTGGAGTTCTTTGGATGGAGGAGAAGCGCTGGCACTTGTCACACTTCTTGGCATAGGCTACACAATCATCCCTCATCGTCGGCCAGTAGTATCCCTGCGTCATCACCCTTTGCAAAAGCGTCCAACCTGCTACATGTGCTCCACAAGACCCTTCATGGATTTCTTCAATCAATTCTTTCACCTCGAAGGGATGTACGCATCTCTGCAAACCTTCCATAATTCCTCGTTTATATAAAACACCATTAATTAGTACATATCGAGCAGGTTTAAACTTTAATTTCTTGGCTACGAGCTTATCAATTGGCAATTCTCCCTCCTCGATATACGCTCTGATGGGATCCATCCAAGATGGTCCTAAATCAAGGGTGATAAAGTTCATCGTCAGATCTTCATCTATACTCCGACCAGCTAACACTTCAATTGGGATTGTTCGTCGTAGCTCGGTGCGAGTAGCTGATGCTAGTCAATCTAGGGCGTCGGCTCTCGTATTCTCAATTCTTGGTATTCTGACTAGCTGAATAGCGACAAATTCTGACACCAGCTCCTTTGCCTTTGCATGATATCTGATCATTAATTCTCTTCTAACTGCATATACTCCCATAATTTGGTTTACAATCAATTGAGAGTCATTGAAGATCACAACTTGCTGAGCCTCCATAATTTTTGCCAAGTTAAGCCCTGCAATCATTGCCTCATATTCAACCTTATTATTGGAAGATTTGAATTGGAAATTCAAGGCGTATTCCATGTCGACCTCGTCAGGAGTGCTCAAAACTATCCCCATGCCACATCATGCAGTGCAAGATGAGCCATCTACATATAGCCTCCATATAGGTAACTCGTCTTCAAATTTCTGATCAGTCAGAGTTCCTCGGTGAAATATTTCCTGCTTCGTTTCCTCCTCGGATTTTTTTTGCTCTTCGTCGATCATTTCTTCTTGCCCTTTTACTAATCGAAGTTGGTCTGAGCTCGAATTCAATGATCCTGTAACATCCACTTGCCCTTTTACCAACCGAAGTTGGTCTGAGCTAGTGTTTGTTGATCCTGTAACATCCACAGGTTGATCAACGAGCAACTTTTGCTCCTTGGGGGTATCAGGATAGGTGAACTCTGCTATAAAATCTACTACAGCCTGCCCTTTTAATGATGATCTGGGTTCATAAATTATGTCATATTCACCGAGCTCTATTGCCCAGTACATCAATTTCCCTGATTTTTTTGGCTTATGAAGGGCTTGTCTCAATGGCGCATCAGTATATACTACTATAGTGTGAGCCTGGTAGTATGGTTTCATTCTCCTACTCGCCTCAATCAGTGCCAGTGACAATTTTTCCAACTTTGATATCTGAGCTCTGCTCCTCGGAAGGCCTTACTTGTGTAGTAAATTGGCTTTTGTACTTCATTCTCCACTCTGATCAACGCCGAGCTAACTGCATTCTCGGACACTGCAAGGTACAAATATAATTTTTCTCCCATCACCGACCTGGACAATAGTGGAGGTGCTCCCAATTATTTCTTCAAGTCTTGGAAAGACTTCTCACATTCATCATTCCACTCAAAAGTCTTTCTGAGTGTGTTGAAGAAAGGGAGACATCTATTAGTTTCTCATGACACAAATCTATTGAGTGCCGCTACTCGTCCTGTGAGACTCTGTACTTCCTTCTTCGTCGTTGGAGATCGCAGCCCTAATAGAGCTTTGATCTTTTCAGGATTTTCTTCAATGCCTCGTTGATTAACAATGTACTCGAAAAACATGCCTTCTCGTACTCCAAAGATGAACTTCGTCAGGTTCAGCTTCATTTGATATTTATCTAGTTGATCAAAAGTCTGACTCAAGTCAACTAGATGATCGGTAGCTTTCTTTCTTTTCATCAGCATATCGTCAACATAGACTTCCATATTGTCATTGATTTGTTCAGCAAAGACCTTGTTCATCAGCCTCTGATATGTCGCACCTGCATTTTTCAAACCAAAAGGCATAACATTATAACAATAAGTTCCCCTAGGGGTAATGAAAGAAGTACTCTCCCTGTCTTCAGGTTTTATTTTGATCTGATTATAACCAGAATAAGCATCCATGAAGCTCAGCAACTCGTGTCCCAAGGTAGGATCCACCAGTTGATCAATTCGGGGAAATGGCAAGTGATCCTTTGGGCATGCTTTGTTGAGGTCGGTGAAGTCTACACACATCCTCCACTTATTGTTCTTCTTCTTTACCATCACCACATTAGCTAACCAATCTGGATATTTAACATCTTCAATGAAACAAGCTTTCTGGAGTTTCTCGACTTCCTCCTGTATAGCTTGATTCTTCTCGGGACTGAATACTCTTCTTCTCTGCTTCACAGGCTTGATCTCCTTATTCACATTGAGCTCGTGACATAAAAAGTTTGGGTCTATCCCAGGCATATATTCATGACTCCATGCAAAAGTTTGTCTTTTGTTTCTAAGGAAAGTTATCAATTCTTGTTTTAATGAGGCTTCCAACGATGAACCTATTTGAGTAGTTCGCTCAGGGTGCTCGTCGTCCAGAATGATGTTTTCAGTAGCTTCCACCACTTGACCCTTCACGATTTTTGACTCATCTCTAGGATCTAATGTTTCAATTTCTGCACCTTCATCCACTTGATAGGTAGTAGTCTTTTTCTTTGATTCTTCCAGTTCTTCTTGCTCGGCGGATGAATAATAGCATTCTCGAGCTACTTTCTGATCACCTTTCACAATTCCTACTCCAAAGTTTGTTGGAAATTTTAGGCACTGATGCACTGTAGATGGCACAGCCACGAACTTCTTCAATCCTACCCTTCCCATGATGATATTGTATGATGATTGGACATTCTTATCCATCACGAAGAAACGTATTCTTTCTGTCCGACAAGCAGGCCACGTACCAATGAATATATCCAACTTGATCGTCCCAAGTGGAAATACTCTCTCGCTAGCAAAACCGATGAGGGGTCTGTGGTAAGGCTCCAGTTGAGATATCTTTATATTTAAACTATCGAAACACGAGTAGCCGAGCTACCATTATCGACCAGCACTCTTGAAATCATTACCTCCTTCATTCTCATCTTGATCACCAACGGGTCATCATGAGGATATAGAACACATGTAAGGCCGTTCTTTGAGAACCCAATGACCAACTTCTTCTTTTTCACCTTTCTCGGGCGATCTTCCTCAGCTAGATTTATTCGCTGAATATACGAGCAAGCTTGAGCCTCACCGAGGTAAGCTTTCCTTTCTGTAGTAAGGTCTCCTCCGCCTGCATCTCCTCCTTTAATGACATTATAATCAAATGACCCAAAGCGTATTGAAAATACCTCTCGTTCTGGCTGCCTCGGTTTCTTGGGAAGATCGGGGTCATCCTCTGGATCAACTTCATGGTTTCTCTTCTTGTTTTCCTCTGCTCGACGAGGAGATCTAGACCTCTCTCTATTTCGGTCATTGTTTCTTCTTTCGCCTGCCCGATCAACATACTTCGCTAGCTTTCCTCGTCGGATGAGTGTTTCAATCTCATTCTGAAGAGCTATGCAATTTTTAGTCATATGGCCATGATCCTTGTGGAACTCGTAATATTTTTCCCTATTCCTCTTGTCAGGGTCCGCCTTCATTTTCTTTGGCCAGTTTAACTCCTCGCTGTTCTTAATTTCTTCCAGGACGTGGTTCATATTTACCTTCAAAGGTATGTAATTATCAAACTTCCTCAAGACCTCCCATGACGACCTATTTTTGGATTGTTTGTCACCACCATTGTTCTTATGCTCTTTCTTCTTAGCTTTATCACCTTCCGCCTTGGTTTCTTTGGCGTCCATATTCTTCTTCGCAGACATAGCCTCCTCGACATTCATAATCTTGGACGCTTTTCCCATCAGGTCCGACATGGTTCGAGGTGGATCTTTGGACAAAGTGTAGTACAACTTGTTTGGCAATAGTCCACTCATCAAAGCGGTAATCGCTGTCTTCTCTTCATAATCAATGACTTCGAGTTTCTCGTTATTAAAACGAGTTATATAATCTCTGATACTCTCACCAGCTTTTTGTCTAACACTTAACAAATGTGCTACTCGTTTAACTGGCTTCGCCCCAAAGCAGAAATTTCCAATGAATAACTCGGCCAGTTGAAAGAAAGTTGAGATCTTACCTCGAGGAAGATTATTATACCATATCTGAGCTGATCCGGTAAGAGTTCCTGAGAATGCCCTGCATCTCATCTCGTCTGGGACAGCATAGATGTCGGCAGCAGCTTGATATTGTTCTATATAAAGAACAGGGTCGGTCTTTTCATCATATTTGGGGGTCACAACAGGTGCTTTGAACTTTGATGGTGTTGGAAAATCAACAATATCCTGGACAAAAGGTGTTCCTCGGACAAAGGTTCGTTGTAGAGGGTTCTTGGCCTTAGCCATTTCTCCTAATCTATCCTCAAGCCTCTGAATAGATCCTTTCCATGCATCATTTCTTTCCTCAGACCTACCGGTTCGAGCAACTGATCGCGTTGAAGTGGCTTCCTGGGATTTATCTTGACGAGCTGCTGGTCGCGACTGGGCAGATCCTTCCCTTAAATCTAATGATCGTCGAAAGCTCCTCGATGCTGCATTAAGAGGACTTTTGTTCCTCCTAGGGCCTAATCGATCGAAAGGAGAAACCCTACTTAATCTTTCTAATGCGCTGGTCCTTTCTGGGGAGAGGGTGACACGTTGTTCAGTATCTATGGCTCACACTGACGAAGTTTGTCCAGGTTGATAAGAAAAATCTTCAGATTACTTATTGCGATATGAATTAGTACGCCTAGTACACGAAGAAAGCGCACGGGTATTTCTTTGAATGCTTGGTGGTCCGGAATGGGCTGATGCAATGGAGAGTTTGGATGAGTTGTCGCATTGTTTCTTGCATGACGGTCTGGCCCTGAGCCAGATTTTCCATTATTCCAGTCAGATCTGGAATAATTGGTGGAGCAGATGGATTTGGAGGGGTTCCAACATTTCGATTGCTGGATTCAGGAATATCAGCCATTGGTAATGGATTGTTTTTGATGAAAAACGATATTATCAGTCGTTTTCCACAGACGGCGCCAATCTGTTGATGTAAAAAATTAGATCACTCTAATTATTCAATCACAGATAAATAAATGAGACAAAAGATTTTAAAGTGGTTCAGCCTTATAAGAATGGCCTACGTCCACTGTTGTTTTATTGTTGAATGTTTGGGAATTCTTGATTACAAGAAATTCCGTTCTCTCGATTCCAGGGTTTGGATTCGATCCCCCCACAATGAGGATTGTACAATGTATTTATAGCCCTGAGGCTGTAATGTGAATGGGTAATACATTAAATGGTATACATATGAAAGGGCAATACATTTAATGTTCTTTTTGCATGTGCATCTGAATGATAAGCATTTAATGAGCAGTGAAACTGTTGGTATCCTGCTTCGAGGTGCAGCTCGAACCGCCTGAGCTTCTCGGTGCTAAGGAGTTCCTCGGAGAGGTGAGTTCCTCGGAGCGTATGAGTTCCTCGGAGTAACATGGTTCCTCGGAGAGTGCGATCATCTCAAAAGTGCTTATTGTTGCCGTGTAGATAGCCACGTGTCTTCATATGATTGGTCCATGTCAGCAGATTAAATTTGGTATCAACAATAATAATAATAATAATAATAATAATAATAATAATAATAATAATAATAATAATAATAATAATGCTCTTGTGCGGACTATTTTAAGAGTGCGAACTGGACATGTGTCACCTGGCGGTGAGTGCAGAAAAAAGAGAGAGAGTGTGCCTATAATTTAGGCAATAATTTTCAAGCGCGCCGTTAGGTAACACATGTCCGGTCCGCATTCTTAAAATGCGGACTAGTCCGCACAAGAGCATTATATATATATATATATATATATATATATATATATATATATATGTATGTGTGTGTGTGTGTGTGTGATTAAAAAAACATATAATCGTAGAAAAACATTCATATATTTTCTAAAACTTTTAGTTAAATAACCTATAGTATCAAGGGTCTCTACGAATCTTGATAGCAAAAGAAACACAATGGGAAACTTAGTGGTAACAAAACTATGGGAAACATAACGCACAAGAAGCTGCCTCAGATCTTCGGTGTCTAATAAGATCTCCAACTTTGAATTGAATTAGTTATTTCTCTTCATTGTTCATTCAATATATTTGAACCCAACAACACCAGAACCCAACAACCTCAATCCCTTTTTCGACCTCAATTTGAGTATCAATCACTAGTGCTTAAAAATTGAACACGAGTATGGTTATTACAAAAAGCATGGATTGCATATTTCTTTCAACAAATTTCAATATCATTCGTAACCTCTTTCAACTTTGTTCGGCGGTTTGAAGGTTTAAAGTTATTGTTCATAGTGAGTTTAAAATTGTTTGGATATGGACATTTGATATTCTTAGTTAGATTAAATTTACAACACATATATTTTTTATATTTAAAAGATTTTATAGCATCTATTATATACCTCTAATACAATAGTATTATAGGTATAAATAGTGTTTAATTATCATTTATTGCTAACTCAATGGATCACCCATATCAAATGTCCCATACACATTTATTGATAAAGCCTGAAACAATTCCATATGTCCTTTCACCTCACGATAGAAAATTTGTTACGCCCTTTCCTTTTCTCGAATCTTATTTTTCTTTCGTTGCCATTTTCACTTTCCTCTGTCTTTTCTATCTCCCAGCCCTTAATTTTTTTTTTGTGGTGAACTCTTTGACCTTCACACACCACAAAACCATGACGACAAAGCGCCTTTCTACTCTACCTTTTTCTTCCTCAATCCCTACCAACAAAACAAACCCACAAAAATCGTCAATAAAAACGTCTCTATTCAATTCAACCGTAAAACCCGGTGCTCACTCCAACTGATCGCCACCTTCTTCTTTGGTTCCTGATCCTTGGTAAGAATCCCCCCTTTAATATTCTAAATTTCTTAAAAACAAAACAGACCCATGTCCTATTTTTCCATAAAAAACAAAACCCATATCTTAATTCTCAAAATTTTATGTTTTTATAGGGTAATCACTTTTCAGCTCATAATCTGCAGCTTTCTTGGAAAAATTAGGGTTTTGTTTCTTGAATTGGTTTTTATTTCTGTTATTTGTTATCAAAAATGAATCTTTAAGGGTTTAATTTGTTTGTGGGTGTGTGGGTTTTTCTTTGTATTGTTAAATCTTGAGTTTTGAAAATTGTATGTACTACGTACTATGTATGATCACGTGTATTAGGTTTTGGGGGATATTTATATCTTTAGGGGTTTACCCCTTTATATTATGTTCACATTTTCCCTCCCTGATTTTAACCTTCTTCTCATAGTTGTGTTTTTTCTTCATATTTTGAGATTTGATATGTTACGATCTTAGTTCTTTTGGATTGATTGTTTCTTTACGTTTAAGGATTGGCTGTTTCTTCACATTTATATTCTGAACTCTGTAAGTATTTTTCTATTTTTTCTTTAATTTCTAACATTGATTTCACATTTGGCTTCTTCAGGAGTTGAAAAGCAGTGGGGTTTTGTATAGTGAGCACGAATTTGATGGAATCAATGGGTTGCCTTTTTGGTAAATGTTTGAATGAGTTTATTTATTTTTTCTTTTCTTGGCAAACTTTTTGGATGTATTATTCTACCAAATGACTTGGTACTCAACTGGTGCCATATGAAACGTGCACCAAAATTTTCTTTAGTTTCTATTAAAATTATTTTTTGTGTATTTCATTGAGTGTTGCATAATATTAACGGATGACATATTTATTACTACACAGATTTCAAGAATTGGTTGCTTTTGGATGAAGGAGAAATAGATTTTCAAGAAAATCAAGCACTTTACACTTTAGGTATTTGTGCTTCCCATTTGTGCTTTGTTTTTGTCTTAATTCTTCAATTCATTTTAATTGTTCTTTTATAGGCTTATTTCTTTACAAAACAATAATCTAAGTTGTTTTATCTGTACCTACTTTTTTTCATTCTCTATTTTGATTTTTTCATTGGTTTGAAATTTGTTTATAGTTCTTTGTAGTTGGTAGTTGTATCTTAGGCTGTTAATAATACGCAATCGGTCGGAATTGATAGTTGACAACAATCATATGATGTGAATATTCGAATACAACTCTTTTTCCCCCATCACACAGTGATGTTATGGAAGCAGATACGAGATTGCGAGTATTGAAAAAAAAATAGTCTAAATTGGAAATCCACAACGAAAACCTGTATTTTTTACATCACATTTGTGATTTTAGTATTCATATAAGGCGTGCAAAAAACATAACAAACAAATGATTAATATCAATAGAAATTTAGTAATTAAAACTTCTTGATCATTTTACATAAAATAATGTTATTTTGCAGGAACAAAGGAATCGACATCAGGGATTTGTCGACCACAGTAAAGCCTAGAATGTTGAAGACATATTGAAAGTTTGAACTTTATATATTTTTTTGCATTACGAAAATAAAACCGAGTATATTGGTTTAACAAAGTTGATTTTGTATTTCATTATACTTTTGCAATAAATATACTTTTAATAAAAAAATTATTATATTTTTCATCACATTTTATCATCTTCTACATTTATGCCCGCGCATCGCGCGGGTTACCTGCTAGTTTACATAATACGTCTAATTAATGATGTTAAGTTTCGTGGCAACAAAATGAATGTTCATTGTTATAAATTCCAAAAAATATGTTCCATGACCAAAGTGGAAAAAGTTTACAGGGCGTCGCATATTTGTGTAATTAACACTAATTTTAATAACATATTTTCTAATTAAAACCATTTTTAAATAAAAACTATTTTTATAACTATAACGTGTGTGTATATAGTGTGTGTGAGAAACAAAGTTAATTTTTTTTACTTTGACCCATAATTTTGAGGTACCAAACCCAAATTAAAATTTTAGACCTTAAATAAGGTCATTTTTTGGTTTGAACGCTAATTTGATGGTGTGGCTAATGATTTGACCATTGACTTAACCTTTTCATGTTTAATTGGGGCCAAAGGCTAAGAAAGTCAAATTGCGGGGGTCTGACTGAATACAAAAAATAAAATGGGTGCCAAATCCTACATCACATTAAAAAAATACTACAAGTAATTAAGTAAATACCATAAATGATCCATCGTATGATATTAAAGAAATATTTTTTACGAAGTCACAAAGGCGACTATGTTAAAATTATTGAGCCACAACATTTTGTGGTTGTTTAATTCAATGGGTTCTAACTCACTTTCACAGGTTTTTGGTTGCCGTGGCTCAGTATCTTTGCCACTTTATTGGAAAAATATTACTCCCCAACATTTATGTCATTATGGTTGAGCAATTCAACAACTTATAACCCATAAAAATCGAGTTTTCATCTAGATCTTTGTCTTGTTCATAGTCTATGATGATGTTGTGAATAATAATTAAATTTATCACGATGCATACTAGATCTTCAGAATAGTGTAAATAAGTTGGACATTTCCAATAGAACAGAAATCGTGTAAAACACCAAATGATCGATCAACATCCTTATCTTCTCCATCTTGGCACTTCACTAAGTGTTAATGTTATCTGGTTTGCATATAGTAAATTATTATTTGGATAAAAGTGGACCATTTTGGATATATGTCATCCGCAAGACGTTGACCCATATCATACAAGTGTACAAGTAATTATGATGACGGGCTTTGTTATGCATAAGATCTTAAAAAATGTCTGATTGAATGGGAACGATCGAATAGTTATTCAACTCGACCTAACTAAAAATGCATGCCAAAAGCACAAATCTTAGTTAGGTATGATATCCAGTATGACCGTAGACTTTATGTGGTGACTTGGTGTAACACCTCGTAAATTCAAGGACCTTTAATTTAATTATAATTGGGAGAAAAAGAATTTATTTTATTGGGAGGAATTAAATTCATGTTTTGGAAAAATTTTAAATTGGAGGATTTATTTAAACTGACAGACTGAGATGTAATTGTTCGAATTATTTTTGTGTCGCATTTTTTAAGTAATTTTTTTAAGAATGTTATAAATGAATTCGGATTGACAATTCTGAGTGCATGGTTGAGTCCGAATGGGTCAAAATAGTTAGAAAAGTGTACCTAGGGGTATTAAATGGGTCTTTGGGTATTTTTAGGCATATTTAAGCCTACATAAGAGTGTTTGAGCCCTTTTTATAAAGCCCATAAGTCTAAAAATAGGTTTGAGGTATTAAAACCTAAAAGTGAGAGGGTGTGGCAGTCATAACACATTTTAGAAAAACCCTTATAGAGAGTGAAAGTAGGTGCAAGTGCGAGAAGCTATGGGAGCTAAAAATAAAAACAATCGTGTGTGTTATTCACCAAATAATCATCATCTACACCAACGGATTCAAAGACTATGAACCCTAATGTACGTGGTTAAAATTGGTTTTAAATTAATTGCAGATTTCTACTAATATCATAGTGGGTGTGATAAGATGGTGTGATTTTGGGGTTAGTTGATATCTAAATTGGGTTTTGATGGGTAGGGTTGAATTGTAAGACAACTTCTTGAATTTGAAGAAGTCTATGAAGTTAGGTGAATTAAACCATTTTTGAAACTTTTTTCTGACATTTTGCTTCCAAAAATGGCGATTTTGTCTGCATTGCCTCATAAAAAATCCCGTTTTCTACATTTTGTTTTTGATACGTTTTCTCCAAAAACGGTTCCAAAATGCCTCAAAACGACATTTTAAAAATCTGGGCAGATTCGTGGGGCAAATTTTAAGAAATGTTATTTTTAGTTGTTATTCCGTTGGAGGTTGCCTAGATTGATTGATTGTGATTGTTGTTTTATACTAAGGACATTAGGCCTAAAGTAGAGATTAGGTTTACATAAAGTGAGACAAGTATTGGGATAATTGAGAAAATAATCCATAGGGGAATTAAGGTTGAAATTGAGTAAATTGAAAACCTTAGATTAATAAGTGTGTAAAGTTTTTAAGGAGAATTTGAATAGTAAATAATAAGTATTGTATTTTCGGGCCAAGTAAGTGAGTCCGGGTACGATGGTTGAGTGATGCCAAGATAATAAATTAATTAATGCGTGATTGATTCAATTGAGTCGGGATATTGACTCGGGTGAGACTTCGAACTAGTGCTACGAGTGTTTAGGCACGAATTTGGTCGAGTTAATTTATTATAGGGTTATATACTAAATTATGGAATATTCAAAATAAAAAGGGTGTTAACCTTAATATGTCGAATTTGAGGTATAAGTTCTACAAGATGAGATTTCGGGCCATAGGAGCGTGACGGGTAATTTAGTTGGGTGATACAACTTGAATAATAAATAAATAAGTGTGGGAATTATTTAAACATCAAGTCGGTATATAGACTTAGGATTGTTAGGCTAGTGTTACGGTAATTGTGCATGGGTAGCGTGGATTTAATTTTATATATATATATATATATATATATATATATATATATATATATATATATATATATATATATTTGTGTGATTAATATTTATAGGAATACATGCCCATTTAATGATATCATGGGAGGTTGCGCGATGTGGGTGAATCCCCTGACTTGAGGAGCAGGGGGAGTATAGTCCTCAGGTCATAGTGTCTGTATTGTTAGGGGTGAGTCGTCTTGGGTGTGACTCAGTCTCATTTTGGGGGGGGGGGGGGAACTATGACTGCCTCCACTGCATTTATTTTGTGTTACTGATTCGGGGAGCTAACCGTGTCAGGGGGTCTGGATGGATGAGTATACCTGGAAATGATAGCATTTTAGAGAACATCCGGTGAGCGCCTACTCGGGAGGATGGATTATATATTTACGAAATGTGTGTGAATGTTGTAATATGATGATACATATATATTGTGCAAATATGTATGTAAGGGTAAAATACATGATTTGACTTGTATATATATATTTCATATGGCTCGTGAGAATGTTATATGGTCCTAAATGAGTAATGATTAATTAAGTTAATGTGATAAATAACTTACAAATCGTATATTAAACATATTCAGTCTAGAGAAGTGTGACAGGAAGGACATCATTGAGAACTAGTTAGGGGGTAAGTGACTAAGTGGGTTATATAGAGAAGCATTAGGTGTGCACAATAGTTGAGGGGTGAGCCGATTCACAAGGGAGTGCGATACTAGCTTAAATATGAAGAGCATTCATGCATTTTAATTTACTGCAATTTAATTCACTTGCTAAATATTTTCAAAATGTTTTGGGTTTTAACGCTTGGTATATAATATTTTCAAAATCTTTTAGGTGTCCAGCCAGAGGGACGCTATAATTATTCTATTCCAGGGTTACGCAACTGCGACATATGTGGATGTTGCAGGATTTTGAGTTAGCCATTTCAGTCATTTCATTCCTAGAGTAGGATGCAGTAAGTAATTCAGTTGGGCATGTCGCTTTAGTTATTTCCTTTATTCCAGCTAGATGATTTACTAATTTTATCATTATTGTAGTTCATATTTTTATATTTAGGTTGTAGCGAGTGGTTTTCTCAGCAAATATTGTAATTATTTATTTTTAGTATTGCTTGAATCAGTGATTGTGTGAATGGTTTATTATCTATTCTTTCGCTTGTTGTTAGTGACGTTTAATAAAAATATAAAATTTGACACAATGTCTTTTTGGATACTAGGTGGTTAGTAAGTTTTAAAAAGGTTTTCGACAGTGATGCTAAGAATGAACTAGATGAGCTTCTTGGTTAATTTGATATATGACTAATCACCCGGTATTTTATTAGGTGGGGTGTAACACTTGGATGTCTTCCATGCCATGCCTACCAGACAATGCATATAATTTATAATAGCTAACATACTTAAGAGTCATTGTTTCTTTATTTTTTCCAGTAATATTGGACACCCTAGGTCATTGTTGTCCTTAAGCACTTGGTTAAATATATAAAATATATCGATATGAAAAATTTCTTTAACGAATCATTAGAAGAACTCCTCTTAGGGAGTTGAACTGGTTGAGCACCACTATGTGAGCATTTATGGAGTTTCTATCATTCTTACATACCTTAAAATCTCCGTTTTTCATGTGAATCTCTATTTCTAACGAGACATTCAATGTAAGAAGAAATATTGTCAATGATACAAAGGAACAATGAGTATCTCATACGGGTTCGATGTCGCCATAGGGGTGTAAACAAATATTCAAAAATCTAAATTTGTATTCGATGTTTGAATCCATTTTCTCGATATTTATCTGTATTGAAATCTAGAAATGCGAATTCTGATAACATTGTTAAATATCCATGAAAAATGGATATGGATATTAGGGTATCCATCAATGATGATTTGTATCCAAAGAGGGCTATCCGTAGTTACGGATACCCTCTCTGGAATTTTGTATATATAATACTATCTATTATATATATATTACATAAGTAATAATATGAATGGTTGGTCTCAAATAATTTATACTATTCATTGTTTGATGTATAAACACCATACATAAAACTATGTCTCGTCATCTATTTTCTTTAACAATATATTACACACTACATCTCTATTTTATACTAGCCATCTTTTTAAAGTAAATTCGTTACAACTTTGGATATTGACCTTTCGGTCGACATAGTCACAATGACTCATAATTGTGTTACCAATTTAATGTGTCTCATAAAAATTAAATTAATTTGACACTAATCAGTATTTCTTACTTTATGTGTTCACGAGATTATTTTCCCAAACTCTCGTTGACCCAACATAACCCGTTACTGAGCTAATAATGGGTCTCTTAGTATGCATTAAAAATTAGCGTTTGTATTTAATCTCCATGAAATTTGTTTCTCTATTTTTATGTATTCATATTAAACAAAACATTTTATCTAAATGATGTATAGGTTTTTCTTAAGTGTATGTGAGTGTGTAGTAATATTTGATCAAATGTTTGATTGATTGAAAAGTGATCTACCTTACAATTTTATTCCTAGCACTCTAAAATCTCTTGAAGCTTTATATGTTGATATCTTTATTATTAAATCATGATTTGTAGACATTCCATGCCAATTAAACTTTGACTTTCCTTTGAATGTCTGAAGTAAGAGAGTTTATTATTGTCTATGTTCATTGGCTGAGTGAATTTAACTATAATTGATGTGACCTTTTATATTCTTGTATAAAATTTGGTAAGTTTGATGTATCTTTGGTTGCATCAATGTGACACTCCTCCTAGTATAATACCGGGTGATCATTCCTATATCAAATTAAACAGGAATCTCATGTGGTTTCATTCTCATCATCACTTGTCCAAAACCAAATTAATTACTAATTACCTATTAGGCCTGGCGTCCAATTTTAAACTTTCTAATCTTTTTAACTAAAGCACATAATAAAAATCCATCCATACAATAAATACACAACAAATGAAATGAATAAATGAGTAACCGATAACTCTCGATAAATATATATTATAACAAAATCGAATGCGCGTAAAATAAAATCGCTATAAATAAAATAAATGACATTAATTGGGCAACATGACTGATTATTACAACAGTACCTCCTATCTAGATCATAAGAATAGAAAGTGTCTAAAACAATTTCCTGCCAACATTCATAGCTGCGGCAGCACGTCTGACTCGAAGGAGTAGTCATCCAGGCGTCCCTGTGTATGGGCACCTAAAAAGTATACGAAGAAAATGAAAAAAAGAGAAACAGATACAGGTCAGAGCCCGGGTTTTGAAAATATTTTAGCAAGTTCTTAATTTACTTTAATATATAAAATATGATACTCCTCATATTTAAATTGGTGTCGCAGTCACATGAGATACTCCTCACCTCTCATCTAACAGTGCACACCTAATGCATGTATTTTAAATCACCCTAGTTAGCTACCCCACCTAACTAGCACCACACCGAGCTTTTAAATCCCCATACACTATCTCATGACCCATATATAACCTTCTAAGCATTTTCCCAATCTTATACAATTATAATCTCTCGTTTCTCATGGGACCATTTATTTTAAATAACCTTCACTAGTTACTACCCCATCCTCATTTTAGGGTCATTATTTCAGATATAATATTCTCATCTTTATATACTTTGACCATATTTTTATTTCGGATTTTATACTCCCGGATATCAGAAATTAACTCACATTTATTTCCTTATTTTAGTCCATGCATATATATATATATATATATATATATATGATATACTGTACACATCAAGTATATCCGTACTTATATATCACACACTATATAAGCGTAATAACCATCCCTTAGAGTTATAACTCAATGGATGGAGTCTCTCAGTGCGATCATCTTCCAGGGCATACTCACACATCATCCTGGGTACCAGCGGTCGGACTCTCATACCAACTTGGTAAAAACTAAATCAAAACATATGGGAAGCGGCCATAGTTCCTCACTGGAAATAAGACGAATCATACCCAAGACATCTTAACCCTGAACCTCACATATGGTTAATGCTGGACGACTATGACCTGGGGACTATACACTCCTGCTCCTCGAGCCAGGGCCTCACGTACATCGCGCAACTTCCCATGATACATAAATATATCATTAACACACATATATTTAAAATAACATCATGTATATACTGTCTCTATACCCGTATATATATATATATATATATATATATATATATATATATATATATATATATATATATATATATATATATATATATATATATCACATCATATCCGTCTATAAATGCCTATCTCTCATGGCATTAGCCTGTAATCCAAATATACCCATTCATATTAAATAATAAGTATACACACTAGTTATTTTAATCCCATAAGTATTCAGTCACTTATGATATAATTCTCACATTTCTTATCTCTGAATTGTAGCATTTCACGTCTAGGGATTATTCTTATATCATCATATTCGCACCTTAGGATATTACTAATACATATTCGACATATATATATATATATATATATATAATAAGGAGTAAGTGTGTTTTTTCTGTTTAACAAGATGATAACATAATTGAGGGTGGATATTGAACGTGGGAGTTTGAATCTAATGGTTTAATATAGATCCACATGGCATCTCTCGAGCCTCCAAATTTGCAGTCTACCTCGAGCCTTTCAATTAATCACCCAACCACTATTGCAGTCTACCTCGAGCCTTTCAATTAATCACCCCTCATTTTGACAGCAAAACTCTAAAGGGACGATTGAGATTTAGACCATTATAAGCTTTATTACACGATTACCAACACTGCCTCTTCCTTTTCAGGCTTTTATTACTCATGTCAGCTCACTTGCTCCCATTTTCTCACTCAAACAAGACTATAAACCCATCTCACGAGCTGCCTCAAGATCCAATGGAAAAAAGCCACAACCCTAGAAGATTTACCTTTCAAAATGGTCAACATATCAGATGAAGGATTGCTGGAGTTCTACTTCTGCAGTCAAAGAAGAAGATGAATATTGGATAATAGGTGACAACCCATCTAAGATTGGAGAAGATGCAGACTGATATGTGAGCTACCAGATCTGAAAGAGATCGGAGTTCACTCTAAAAAATGTCACGATTTTGCCAACAAGAAAAAAAAGGAACGGTTGAGATGAGATGATTCTAATGCTTATTTGAATTTACTTTAATTTAAATTATCACTCACTACCTTTTTACCACGATTTCCTCTTCCTTTTTCAGACTTCTCTCAATTATGTCTTTTCAGTCACCTCCTCTCACCTACTCCATTCTTTTATCACTCACAACAAAAAACCCCTAACCCCTATTTCTCTATATTTTTCATGCAAATGCTTGCTTACAACCTCGATTTTGGCATACTGATGGCCAGGATTACCACCACTTTTTTCTTATCGATGAAGTAAGGTACCCACTCTTTCTTTTCACCATTCTCTTTTTGGTTTAGTTTATTTTTGTGGGTTTTGGATGTAGTCACTCACAAGGGTTAATATACATTTCTCTCTCATTTTTTGATCTTTTGGGGTTTTCAGTTGAATTTCTGAGGTTAATGGAGCTTCTGTAGTTTGCGAATTCAAATTTAAGGGAGATTGGAGTCGTTCAAGTGAGATAAAAAGAACGTTCAAGGTTTCAGAACTATTGGTACCGTATTCTTTGAGTTGCCATTCTTTTTTATTTAGATCTATTGTTTTTTTTTCTTACTGTTGCATTTCATTTTTCTTACTGTTGGCAATCTTTGAGTTGGGATTAACTGTTGGTGTTGTAAAGGTAAATCGGTCTGACCATAATTGTCTTCCCAAACGTTGCAAAGATGGTTGTAATCTTTGAGTTGGGATTATTGATGGTCAATTAATATATATGATTGCAACAATGCTAAACTCTATTTTGCAGATAGTAAAAGAGAGGATAGACTCATAACGACTTTAATGATGAGCAAGAATGGGAGATGTTGAACTCATAACCTTTGTATTAATAGTGTGAATGGATCATTTTTTGTGTTTTCTATCTCATAAATTAATTACATTCTTTCTTTGTCTTTGTGTGTGGGTATGTGTGTAGATCTATGGATGATGCCACATGTGTAGATCTATGGACGATGGGCTAGGTTTCAAATCTAACTCTTCATTTTTTCCTTTTGTAATTTGTTTTTGTAATTTTAAATTCTGACTTCAGCCATATCCTTATGCTTTTATTTTTTTTAGATTTTTTTTATTCATGGACTTCAAATATATCTGTATGCTCTTACTTTTTTACTTTTTTATTTTGTAATTTGTTTACTTAATTTTAAATTTTTACTTCAACTATATCAGCAGGTCTGAATTCTATCTTTTACAACAAATGGGTTTTATGGGTTTCTCCACCCCAGGGTACACCACAAGGCACTGCATTCAAGGATTTAAGGGTTTCAACCACAGGGTACACCATATAATTATTCCCTAATAGAGAAAGAAGTCTGGAGAGTTTATATCCTGTAGCTTTTGTATTTTCTTGGCGCGCATGAATCTTCCTTTTTTTCATTTTATACACAGATTTACACTACTACCAACCACACCTAAGTGCGACGATGATCTGAAGTACAGAGCCCCCCTCAATATAATAATCCTGAACTGTTTTGTTATCTCCCAGTTGCTTCCCCGCATAGATAGCCTTTGAAACTGCATGAATACATTGAACACTTGCAAAATCATTAAGGGTCTGTTTGGCAACCCAATTCCAAGCCATGAAATTGGAATTGGAAGGCCAATTTTAATTCCACGGAATTAAAATTGGCCTTTAATTTCCAATTCCAAGCCTTGGAATTGGGATGCCAAACGGGCCCTAAAAAAATCTATTTTGCACAAATTCACATAGCTTGAATTGAAAAGATGATAGTTGAAAGTTTTTAACATGACAAGTTCAGGGATAAGGCAGAAGTATTTGAGAAGTCAAAATATGATTCATTTTTATGGGCCTAAATGTTTAGTAATTTGATATATATAAGTATGTCTGATACAAGCATAATTCTATGGCAGACACCTACTCCTAGGATTCCTCCCCAGATATGAGTGTTTCCTCTATAGTTATTCCCACAACTTCGGAGGAGCCCAATCCCATATTTAAACTATTTTTTTTATAATGTATTTGAAATCAAGTAGGCATGATTGATTGCGTTAGGTGGCAATTTGTCATTTTTGGCATATTTAGTAGTCTTCATTTGTCTTGAAATTTTGTCAACTTACACAAGTAGCACCCAACAATGTACATTTTGAATTTTGATGATTTGCCATGATAAGTTTCGGGCAAATTTGTCACCACTATGGCCTAAATTTTTAGTAATTCTATGGCAGACACCTACTCATTTTTTGTTGAGCACGGGAGAATGCGGCTGAGTTCATTTTTTGTTGTGTATGTATCTCTACTCCACATTTTGTGTATGCAACTCTGTTTTTATGGACTGTTGTTGATAATATGTTATTGTGTGCTTACATCATGGCATTGGGCTTCATTCTACAGAGAAAATAAAGTACAAATGATAATGGCTTAATTTTTTATTAATTATAAACACCCACAACAGACATGAAAAAAGTGAAAGGCTTAATTTTTTAGGTTGCTCAATGTAGAGAAAGGCTAAGGTGACCCGGGACTACTGTGCGAGTTTTTTTTAAAAAAACTATTTTTGTATTTCTTTTTTGTGTCGATTCTAAATGTTTCAAGGTTCTTAAAAAATTAACTTAAAATGATTTTTTTAATATTTTAAAAAATGGGTCAATATTTGACAGTTTTTCAAACAACTTAAAATTGTTAAATATTGACATATGTTTTAAAATACTACAAATATTTAAAACCAACACCAAATAAATCAAAACAAAAACATTTTTTTTTATGAAATCCATCTACATGGGAGTCCTGCATTTGGGCTTCCGCACATGAGCCATTTTTTCTCAATGTAATAATGATTTGTACAAAGACCAAAGAGTGAAGCCTGGACAAGAAAATATGTTTTAATCAAACACTCGATTATCCCAAGTTATTAAAAATTCTTTTTAAAGATTCCCATTTTTAAATTTAGCTTAGGAAAAATTTAATAACAAAAACTTTAAAATTATCGTTGTGAGTTTCACATTTTTAAATCTACCTAAGTGCTTATTGTAAAATTAGCGTTGAAAAACTCAATTGCACATTTTAAAGTATCTTAAAAGACTAATACTAGACTCTTTTTCGTGATCCATTTTGTGACATTGTTAATGTGTCAAACACACAGTGGGTGGTATTTTGAATGGACGAACTTGAATTACAAATATCACTCCATGTGTGTTTGACAAATGGGTAACAAAAAAGTGTTACGAAAAAAGTTATCCCTGATATTATTAGTTCATGTATGAGAGATCTTGATTATGTTATTCATCTTTGATTTATGATTTCCTTATTTTTATTGGTGTGGATTTGTAACGAGACTTGGGGATTAATTTTGTTGTAAATGGGTATTCTTTTTTCAATTAAAGCATGTAATATCATGTATATGGAGGCAATACAACGATACAAAACACATGGGTGGTGATAACATTACTTATTATTTAATGTCAAAATTTAGTTCTATCAATTCATGTAAAAAAAAACACCAACGTCTTAGTATCATTTCATCTCATTTCATTTCATTTGGTATTAATATTGCAGGTTATTTGACTTGGATGAAGATCACTGATTTTTCACCAAGTATCGTTACTGATTTTTCAGGAGTCGACTGTAATGTACGAGGTTCTAGGATACTTTCTATAATTTAGCAAGCGGGAACATTTTCAATTCGAGGCCACTACATTGGGATATAAATAATGTTTGGTGAATTTGTTTAGGTTTTGAATTGTATACGTAAATCAGTAGACTTTATTCATAATTTTATATATGCCTTTCTAATTCATGTGTCTATTCTTTAACTAACTGAATGTTTTTAATATATATTGACATTAAATAAGGTTGAATTGTTGTATTGGTGTTTTTTTCATGAATCGAGTTAAATTGATTATTAATGTATTAGTAATGTTGGAGTATTTTTATTAATGTATTAGTAATGCATTAGTAATGTTGGAGTATTTTTCATTATCGGATTTGGTTTTTGTAAGTTTTTTTTGTCAATTTTTACTTATTTTGATCGTGTCCCATGGTAGTTAATTCAACTTCACATATAAGTTCTTGGACTATTTATTATTGGTTAAACACGATGGATAGTCCTACTAATAAAGGATATCATAGCCGATTTTTTTTAATTTACACTTTTTTTGTCAGGGAACGAAATTTTTGTCGTTTTACAGTTACATGTTATCGAAATTTTCACCATTTCGCTAGTGTGTGTATATATATATATATATATATTCTACATGCATAAATATATATGTACGAACCGGCCGAATAATTCCTCGAATGTCGTTCATCCCAAACATTCCTAATTTTAAACTCCGGATCTTTCCCACTAACTCGAGACTTATACATCCCCCATTTACTCTTTTAGAGACCCCCACACTCTATTTAGGATCCCCTAACATTTATCTCTAAAAGGAATTCATCTAAAATCCTTTTAGTCCAAGTACAACTTTTCACATTTTCTGCCAAAACCGGACCGAACCGATTTCTAAGAAAAATGAACCGGTCTGGTTACCGGACCGAACTAATTACCTAGAAAAACAGACCGGTTCAGTTGGTTCATATTTTTTCTTTTGACGAAATTCACTCTTATACTCATCCAACCCAAATTCTATGGACTCTAACAACACCCAACATCAGTATATATATCCACACACTATAATTTACCCAATACACCAATTAATTTATGGGATTCCATAATTTTTCAAGAATTAAACCCTAATTCTTATTAAACCCACCATTACCATTTCTTCCAATTTTCTCACAAAAGATTTTACCATTAACATGGATTTTATCTCAGATTTCATGTAGGATTATTATCTCATATATTTCTTATGAAATCATCTTCCAAAAATCCATTTTTGTGCAAGAATCCCAGACCCAAAATCTTGTACTGTTTTATCACCAACTATAATATGAAAAATAAACACACTTCAATCACTAAAGCAAGTTAAACACTTGCCTAGTTGGATAAATCCAATGATCTCATGCCAGAATCCATCGGAGCTTGGCCGAAAATCTTCTCTTTTCTCCCTTTCTTCCATCCTTTCTCCTCTTCCTTGTTTCTTTCTTTCTTTCTTTCCTTTCTCTTTCTCTCTTTCTCTCATGACCTATAAGGGAGAAACGATGGTTTGACCCTTATTAAACCCAAAATTGACTCGTATATACAATTGTGAGTCTCTACTTATTCAAAAAGTCCTCCGAACCCAAACACTACATCCGAGTACTCAATTCTAACTATATCGGCCCTTCCGAGATCAACTGTGCACTCAAAATTTCCATCCAAGTCACTTAACAAAAATTCACGTCTTAACGCAATACATCTCCACATGAGTTTTTTGCATAAAATTACATCACCTATAGCTTTTATTCACCGACGACATGAAATGTAATCGGTCCATCTCATTTACTTTAAATTCTCAGATTATTAAATTGCTGTAACACCCCGCCTAATTAAATACCGGGTGGCCAGTCCCATACCAAATTAAAACACAATATACAGTTGGCTCATTCTTAGCATCACTGTCGAAAACATTTACAAATCACCAAATACCTAATTAAGCTGGTGTTAAAAACTTTCCAAATTTTAATTCAACAAAAATCATTTTTAGTTTACGCATAACACTACACATTTTATTCTATCACAATAAAAACTGAACAGATAACTCAAAAGAATTTAAATGCAATTGGAATAAACATTCCCAAATAATAATCCAATACAGTAATCCCAACAAAAGTATTAAAATGACACGAGTACAAGACTGTATGACTCAGATAGAAAGATGACAACAAAATTCCTCTGGGCGGCATGCCCTAAACAAAATATCACTATAAATCAAATGAAGATACGCGTCTAAGCAATATTCCATAGCTCCGTAGCTCGTTACAATCCCCTAAGGTTGGCGTTCCTGCTGCTGGATATTTGATATAGAAGATACAATATAAAATAGAATATGCAAGGAAACGGGTCAGAGCCCGATGTGAAAATGATTTTTAAAATAGCAAGTATTTAACAAGTGCAATAAAGAATTTATTATGGACATGTTAGTATCCAAACTCTCACTTGCTATTCTCACCTCTCATCTAGAGTGCACGCTTAACATTTCCTATTAACCTCTTAGTTAATGGTTCCTTTTAACTAGTTTCCATAATATGATTCTATCCCATATCATAACCCTGTATGTTCCATACCATACATAATATAATCATTCTTATACGTTTCTCATTAATATGAATTAAGCTTTTCAATTCTATAAGAATAAATATTCATTAACTTAATTAAATTCTTTTTCTCTATTCTCCATTATCTACAATTATCACACAGTAGATCGATCAAACCAATCTATATTAAATCATTATATGTATATACATATATAATACGGCACACCGAGTCACAACTGCGGTGCAATGCATTACTCTGTTATCATGTCCCAATATTGATGGTCACCAAATAGTGGACTAAAGGTTCGGTAAGGATTCCTCGAACCACAAAATAACAACACAAAAATTGGAGGCGAACATAGTTCTTGTATGCATGGGTCACGCACATACCTAGGTACCCATAGTCAGCGGACTTATCAACTCCCCGATAAGACTTTCATAAACCTATGTTCTTGAGCGACAAATCAAAGATCCCATGAATTCATCAGGATATGACCGCCCTCACGCGCAAACCTCCCACCTATAGCAAGTAAGCTAGGTATGTCATACACATAAATCATCAATAATCAAATAGGAATTAGCATACCTATAATATAATATCAACAAGGTACTCACACTACCCTTCGATAATTTCCATACGTAGCATTATATCTCTCAAATCCTACGTATTAAAATATTACGACTTTACTTCCCAAATTTAATTATCCCCGGGCCTCACTCATTACTCAAGGTTCAAATAGGTTTTTCCTCAACATTTTATTTAGTAAGAAATCACTAATATCCTACTAGTCCATATCATCTTATCTCCCGAATTACTACGAATTAAACTCTCATTTGATTAGGGGTATAAAATGATAGTTTCTAATCTCTCATAAACACATCCTCTATCACATAGGATTAAACCCTCTTGTAAACTTAAAGCTACCCAGGTGGTTTATTAAATTTCCCCTACTGGGCCTATCCTTAATACTCATGCATACAAATCGAAATCCAATACATAAATCTAGCTACCGAAATTTCTTTCAATTTAATTAATATAATTCTAATCAATTAAATCCCAATCACATTAATTCGATTCTTACCTAGGGCTTACTGATCTTCCTAAGTCCCATTATATCCAATTAATAATCACCAAAGATTTAGAAAAGGTTTGGGATACGAACAAGCATTAAAAAGAAACAACTTCAAGGATTTTGGGGAGGTCGATCGATCGAAGCCAGGGGGTCGATCGATCGATCGCCCAGATATCAGCCTAGTTTTCTGCATTTCTTCTACTACGGGTTTCATCACTTTTGATCATTCAAACATTCATATTAACAACCCAAATTCCTTATGAACCTTACTACATGATATAGCAACATATGTAAGTGATTTCTAATGCTCTAAACATCCTAGAATCATCAAGAGTTTGGATTAAGAGCCAATGTTTATCCTCTTTATTTTCAAAAAATTATCAACATAATATCTTCAAGAACACACCAATGATTCTCAGAATTTCTTCAACAACTTAATGATTATTTCGTGGATTACTAGCTTCCTATAACATGAGTGTGATTCCTCTATATCTCCATTTTTTCAGAAATCCATCAACAACTCTATCTTTATCTCCCAAACATAAAAAATCTGATCATTGTATAACTATCCTAACATAGACAATATAGAAATTTAGAGATTGCAATTATCAAACACTTGCCTCTAATGAAGGTCTGATCCTTTGGAGTTGAATAACACAGGTGGTTCTCCCTTTCTCTGGCCAACTTTCGATGGTGGTTGGTGGTGGTGACCTTTGGTCTTTGGTTCTCCTCCTTTCCAAGCAAGTTTCTCTCTTCCCAAGCAACCTTTCACTCTCTCACAAGGTGACCTCTCAAGTTTTGTATAGAAGAGATGAATGAACCCATGTACAACTAATATCCAAATACTTATAATAAGACAAAATCCGAAATCACTATTCATCCCTTATAAAAATGACCAAAATGCCCTTTTGGGTTGTCTTTTCATTTCCAAATGGCCCGAGACTTAAAACTAACATCCAAATAGACTTTTCTGACTATTTCAACCCTTCTAGATGTAACGACGCACTCGAAATGACTATAAGGTTGATATACAAATATGTTTCCTTTTTAATTTAACAAATTAGTCCCGACACGTCCCATACCGCGTCCGACTAAAAATTCAAATTACTGAATTAATATCACACAGTCATATCAATAACATCCCATTCATATATTACTTAAATATCTTTAAGTAATATCCAGAATCATTCATTTTAATATCCACAATTTGGATACCCAAATGAAATAAAATCCAATTAATCCATTAATTTAAAGTATAACACATTTTAAAAGTCATTAAAATTACGGGGTATTACATACTTCCCCCCTATAACATAATTTCTTCCCAAAATTCGGATAGATAAGTCATACTGGTAAGTTCAACTCTGAGTATAAATCTCACATTGCAAGTAATCTATACCTCCCTTATAGTACATTAACGAAAATCCCCATTGATGTTATATGCCAAGCCTCACCATATAGTTTCGACTGAATCGAATTTAAACTTTATCTAATCTTCCCTATACCATCCTCATGAAAATGTTTGGGAAAAGTAATCCTCACTTATTAAACAAATAAATCCTGAAGTCACAACTACTTATTGTTTCACAATTATGAAAAATACTACAATCCAATCATCCAGGGCGCCCATACACCCTATCGTACAACTTTCATTATAATATTTATCACAAAGGTTATAAACTCATATCCTAAAGACCTAACTTATTTCGACTCCCAACGGTTATTAGTTTCATGCGCGGGGTGTCTCGCAAGCGAAATCCAAACAAGGAACCCACCCGATACACTACTACCTAAAGTAATTGGTCATCAAAACTCCTCAGGTCCTTAGTCAATAGTATATAACCTCTCTACAGGTTTTATCGATTGGAAATAAAAGTCTACTCATCTACTCTCTTGATAAAGATAAGATGCTAGTTATAGTAGTACATACGCTCTCATAAACCACAAGTCAATCCACGCCTCTAGTCACATCATGTTCGGACATGCCTAAAGTAAGTAATTTCTTGATAAAAATCAAACTCAAGTGTTGATATGAAAAATATAGGTGTCCCACACCCCCTCGGTGAGTCTTGTAAGTAACAGTGCTATAGGCTAAGTTTAGCAACCCTTTTTCCCATACAATTTTAATTGCTACATAAATCAGTATGCGCCTCATAAGTCCTTAGATACAAAACATACCCGCATTCGTGGGCGGTGGTTGTTGACTCCCACTATTATAACTTTTCTCTGATGAGTCAAGAAAAATTTTACCCCAAATTTTTAGTTCTAGTTAACCACACTCCACTATTTGTCCACACCTCTGAATATATTGCCTTCATTGGGTAACACACCCAATTCCCGCATTTTTAAAACTTCTACTGACGACTCTCCTCAATTTTCCATTCGACCCTCTCCCAATCTTCCTACATTGGGTGAATCTAATTTGGCATCACCTTCGACTATATCAGCACTTGGAATTTGTACGCAGCGTCCTAACCGTATTTACAGTCCTGGCCTCTCATGCCATAATAGAGGTGACCTCGACTACGGTCATCATCCTCGAGCATACTTCATAAGCTCCTAAGTACGACCTCCGCTATCCGTCCAATGGCCCTCATCTTCCATACTTCTTGTACGAACACGTCCGAACGCAAATAATATTCACTAATATCTACGTTATAGCAAGAGAACAAAATCTCACCAAGGAAATCAACAATCCTAAACATAGTGCTCTACATCAAATAACACTAAGCTGAAAACACAGTAAGCCGTACAGACCCTAAAGGACACTAGAACCTGATGCTCTGATACCACCTGTAACACCCCTCCTAATTAAATACTGGGTGGCCAGTTCCATACCAAATTAAAATAGAATATACACTTGGCTCATTCTTAGCATCACTGTCGAAAACATTTACAAATCAACCAATACCTAATTAAGCTGGTGTTAAAAACTTTCCAAATTTTAATTCAACAAAAATCATTTTTAGTTTACGCATAACACTACACATTTTATTCTATCACAATAAAAACTAAAGAGATAACTCAAAAGACTTTAAATGCAATTGGAATAAACATTCACAAATAATAATCCAATACAGTAATCCCAACAAAAGTATTAAAATGACACGAGTACAAGACTGTATGACTCAGATAGAAAGATGACAATTGAATTCCTTTGGGAGAGATGCCCTAAACAAAATATCACTATGAATCAAATGAAGATAGGCGTCTAAGCAATATTCCATAGCTCCGTAGATCATTACAATCCCCTAAGGTTGGCGTCCCTGCTGATGGACACCTGATATAGAAGATACAATAGAAAAGAAAATATGCAAGGAAACGGGTCAGAGCCCGATGTGAAAATGATTTTTAAAACAGCAAGTATATAACAAGTGCAATAAAGCATTTATTATGTACATGTTAGTATCCAAACTCTCACTTGCTATTCTCACCTCTCATCTAGAGTGCACACTTAACGTTTCCTATTAACCTCTTAGTTAATGGTTCCTCTTAACTAGATTCCATAATATGATTCTATGCCATATCATAACCCCGTATGTTCCATACCATACGTAATATAATCATTCTTATACGTTTCTCATTAATATGAATTAAGCTTTCAATTCTATAAGAATAAATATTCATTAACTTAAATCAATTCTTTTTCTCTATTCTCAATTATCTACAATTATCACATAGTAGATTGATCAAATCAATCTATATACATTCATTTAAATCATTATATATATACATATATAACACGGCACCCCGAGTCACAGCTGCGGTGCAATGCATTACTCTGCTATCATGTCCCAATATTGCTGGTCACCGAATAGGGGACTAAAGGTTCGGTAAGGATTCCTCGAACCACAAAACAACAACACAAAAATTGGAGGCGAACATAGTTCTCGTATCCATGGGTCACGCACATACCTACGTACCCATAGTCAGTTGACTTATCAACTCCCCGATAAGTCTTTCATAGACCTATGTTCTTGAGCGACAAATCAAAGATCCCATGGATTCATCAGGATATGACTGCCCTCACATGCAAACCTCCCACCGATAGCAAGTAAGCTAGGTATGTCATACACATAAAGCATCAATAATCAAATAGGCATTATCATACCTATAATATAATATCAACAAGGTACTCAAAATACCCTTCGATAATTTCCATATGTAGCATTATATCTCTCAAATCCTACGTATTAAAATATTATGACTTTACTTCTTTAATTTAATTATCCCCGAGCCTCACTCATTACTCAAGGTTCAAATAGGTTTTTCCTCAACATTTTATTCAGTAAGAAATCACTAATATCCTACTGGTCCATATCATCTTATCTCCCAAATTACTACGAATTAAACTCTTCTTTGATTAGGGTTATAACTGATAGTTTCTAATCTCTCATAAACACATCTTCTATCACATAGGATTAAACCCTCTTGTAAACTTATGGCTACCCAGGTGGTTTATTAAATTTCCCCTACTGTACCTATCCTTAATCCTCATGCATACAAATCGAAATCCAATACATGAATCTAGCAACCGAAATTTCTTTCAATTTAATTAACATAATTCTAATCAATTAACTCCCAATCACATTAATTCTATTCTTACCTAGGGCTTACTGATCTTCCCAAGTCCCATTATATCCAATTAATAATCACCAAAGATTTAGAAAAGGCTTGGGATACGAACAAGCATTAAAAAGAAATAACTTCAAGGGTTCTGGGGAGGTCGATCGATCGAAGGCAGGGGGTTGATCGATCGATCGCCCAGATATCAGCCCAGTTTTCTGCATTTCTTCTACTATGGGTTTCATCACTTTTGATCATTCAAACCTTAATATTAACAACCCAAATTACTTATAAACCTTACTACATGATATAGCAACATATGTAAATGATTTTTAATGCTCTAAACATCCTAGAATCATCAAGAGTTTGGATTAAAAGCCAATTTTTATCCTCTTTATTTCCAGAAAATTATCAACATAATATCTTCAAGAACACACCAATGATTCTCAGAATTTCTTCAACAACTTAATGATTATTTTGTGGATTACTAGCTTCCTGTAACATGAGTTTGATTCCTCTATATCTCCATTTTTTCAGAAATCCATCAACAACTCTATCTTTATCTCCCAAACATAAAAAATCAGATCATTTTATAAATATCCTAACATAGAAAATATACAAACTTAGAGATTGCAATTATCAAACACTTGCCTCTAATGAAGGTCTGATCCTTTGGAGTTGAATAACACAGGTGGTTCTCCCTTCTCTGGCCAACTTTCGGTGGTGGTTGGTGGTGGTGACCTTTGGTCTTTGGTTCTCCTCCTTTCCAAGTAAGTTTCTCTCTTCCCAAGCAACCTTTCACTCTCTCACAAGGCGACCTCTCAAGTTTTGTGTAGAAGAGATGAATGAACCCACTTACAACTAATCTCCAAATACTTATAATAAGACAAAATCCGAAATCATTATTCATCCCCCTTGTAAAAATGACCAAAATGCCCTTATGGGTTGTCTTTTCATT
The DNA here is from genome assembly GCA_949130495.1 of Sambucus nigra. Lineage (NCBI taxonomy): Eukaryota > Viridiplantae > Streptophyta > Magnoliopsida > Dipsacales > Adoxaceae > Sambucus > Sambucus nigra. The sequence continues at coordinate 610,449,442 of OX422217.1, read as the reverse complement.
TCCAAATGACCCGAGACTCAAAACCAACATCCAAATAAACTTTTCTGACTATTTCAACCCTTACGGATTCGAAGACGCACTCGAAATGACTAGAAGGTTGATGTAGAAATATGTTTACTTTTTAATTTAACAATTAGTCCTGACACGTCCCATACCGCGTTCGACTAAAAATTTAAATTGCTGAATTAATATCACACAGTCAAATCAATAACATCCCATTCAAATATTACCTAAATATCTTTAAGTAATATCCAGAATCATTCATTTTAATATCCACAATTCGGATAATACCCAAATGAAATTAAATCCAATTAATCCATTAATTTAAAGTATAACACATATTAAAAGCCATTAAAATTATGGAGTATTACAATTGCATCCACTCATGTAATTTAATTATCCATAAAAGTACGGGGTATTACATTATCCCCCCCTTACAACGAAATGTCACCCTCGAAATTTGGAGAAAACTTGTACCAAAGACTTGGATCACAACCACACCACCTGCTCTAGTTCCCAAATTCAAATCACACCTCGATAAAGGTACGATCTCTCCACTATATGCCTGTTAGTGGTACCCACTTGCCTAGAGGCATACTCACGATAGCCCTAGCTTTACAATAAGATTGTTTGATTCTCCACATACCAATACACTCCATCAGTCATAAACTCTGTCTTCAATAATGGCACATTACATATTGTGCTCTACCAATGATATCCAAATAAGATGAGCCTATACATCACTAGATCTATCGGCTTAATTCTATGGGAAGACAGTACATCACAAAGTGCCAGCTTCCTGTGTAAAATACCAACATAAATGTCCCATCTTGAGAGAAACCACAAGGACATCAGACCATTCCTGGTAGTCCTCCAAATCCTAGTTCACGACGACGTAACTCCTAGGACGCCCAAAAGTCACCTCAACAGTTCGTGGTTAATGTCCCTCTTGAAAATGGACTCTAAATCATGTCGGATCCAAAAGTCTATTTATTCTTTCACCTCTAAACAACAAAAGGGAGAATATCTAGGCTATTCCACACAAAACCTTAATAAGTACCATGTCCACAACAAATAGGCACAAGTGGCTAGACACAACTTTGCCAATCGATAATTTCTCCTCTCAATTGTCGTACCATGCTTTCTTTCAATTACAAACTATGTCGGTTGGGGAAATAAACTAGTCGCAATGACTTCAGAATAACATTCATACAATTTTACTAGTCAGCAGTCACCTCCCGTCTACTCATCGGTCCATAGGTGACACGACTTATCCAAAACAAAACATCACCCCCCCCCCCCCCCCCCCCGCTTCTTAAAAATTCCTATCGGAGGTGGGGTTCAGGATCTCATCCTGATTTAAAACCATATTGGGTGTCACCTCGCACCAGTGCATTCCTCCTTTACAAATCTGTCCATTCATTCCGTCACTAGAATTTCATGCTTGATACAAAAGTTCTAGTCAGCCATCCCGAGCCAACCTATTTCCATTTGTAAGTGGTGCACCCGGAGACGTTTCACTATGTCTCACCAAACACCAACTTCCACTTATTATGTCTCACATTAAGTGGTACCTATACTCCCCTTCTTCGTCGGGGTATACCAAGAGTTTTGGCCCGTGCAATTTTTCGCGACAACGTACAATTCTGGGCTCTTCATACCTTATTAACATCACTATTTTATTTACGCTCAAGTCACTCTCAACATTTAAGTGAGTAAGACTCTGATCCAAATTTCCCAATATTTAGACTTTTCCTATTCTCAAGAGATATCCTTTTAAATGGGTTCCCACAACCTTTCAACTCATCTCAGGTGTGCCAACTCTCATTGCACACATATACGTTGATTATCGTCATTCTCACACCACTACACCAAAATGGCTAAATTGGCACCCTTCTAGCGCTTAGCCTTGTCACGGTCAATGATCATGACAACAAACACGCATTTTGTGTCACGGTCATTGACCGCGACAAGGCCGTGATAATACTTATAATGTTGCCACGGTCAATGATCGTGACACGACCGTGACAAATGTCGCAGTAAAAAAACCCTTTCCCCTTCTTTTTTCTCCCGCCGTTTCTTCCCTCCTTTTTTCTCCCTCTCTCTACGCCGCTCTCTCTCTCTATCTATCTCTCTCTCTCTCTCTCTCTCTCTCTCTCTTACATTTATATATATATGTGTGTGTGTGTATATGTGCGTGTCTGTGCGCGTGTGGTGGGTGGGGAGGGGGTGGGGGTAGGGGTGGGTAGGGTGGGTGCGGGGCTGTGCGTGTGTATGTGTGGTGGGTGGGGGTGGGGTAGGGTGGGGGGATGTTTGTTTGTGTGTGGTGTGTGTGTGTGTCTGTGTGGTGGGTGGGGGTGGGGAGGGGCGTGATACGAGGTGGGGGGAGGGGGCAGGGATGGGTGGGGGGCTGCGTGTGTGTGTGTGTGTGTATGTGCGCGTATGTGTATATGCGTTTGTAGTGTGCGTGTTTGTGCGTAATGCCCCTTGTAAATGAATTGATTGATTGTCCCTCATTGTAAATTAGTAAAGTAATAAATGATTAATTATAAAAGTAGGATTGCCCCTCATTATAAATTAGTAAATTAATAATTGTATACTTTAATTGTTAGTTTAATTGATGAAAATAATTAATTGAGTAGATGAATTAGAAGGAGTACGGGATACACATTTCTTGTTGACATTGATGTTGGATTATAGTGGATCGATGTTGGGTTGGTTAATTTTAAAAGTGGCATGACCACTAGATTATTGTCCATACGGGGGTGGGATTTTTCAACTTTTTTTGAAAATTACTTTATATATCGAACAATATATATATATATATATATATATATATAATGATAATTAAATGAAACATACTTGAAATTAGATATAGTGCGCATAGATACTAGCCTTCTAGTTCTTATGCGTACGCATTCAATAGACCTTAGACCTGTTCGAGAGACATTACCCCTGTAATGAGATCTCTCGAATTGTCCTGTTTGGATAGTTTGGGACTGCATAATTTCTGTATAATATTCTTAGTGGGTTAAAGTTGTTACTTTTGGAGGAACATCTGCAGTCGTATCCTAATGTTCTCTGGGTACATACTTTTGGAATTCAGAATTGAGGTGTTTAACAGTAACAATTCATTTTTATTTGTAGTAATTATACATATTTGCATGTCTTCTTTTAATTCATTTTGATATGTACTAATAACATTCTTTTACAGCAAATGTCTCCTTCAGGTATTAAGGCAAGGATGATGATGCTGATTATGATGATGTCGTTTGGGCTCGTTGGTAGCGGAGGCGACGAGGGCTCCTCGGCCCCTAGTCTTCCCAAATATGGCAAATTGGGGATGCCCATCGAGAACAAGTCGGGACTATTAGCAAGATCCCTCGAGCTGGCAAAGACGATCATCGACCCGGAGTACATTAGTTGGAAGGAGGTGCCATATGAGCTCAAGTTAGCTCTTTGGGTAGCACTACAGGTAGTATTTTTATATTTATATTTATATGAATATTTCAATTTCAATTTCAATTACATTTTATATTTATATTTATATTTATATTTATATTTATATTTATATTTATATTTATATTTATTTGCAACTAACATTGTATTTGTTGGACAAGAACAATTGAACGTAGATCCGAAGCTACGCGATTTCGTCTTGGAGCAGTTGAGGGAGCAACACAAGACGTGGAAGAAAAATATGCGGACCCGATACTTTGGAAAGACACGAGAGTCCATTATCCAAAGGCGTGAATCCGTCCCGCCGAAGAAGACGATCTCATTGGCACAATGGCAAAGGTTCATTGACAATGAGATCGGGGAGCGACAATTGGCATCTCCCCAATCGGGAAGGGAAAATCGAGCAAAAAAGACGGACGTGCACTACTCCGATCGGATGTCTTATGCCGAGGTGGAGCATAGGATGATGGTAAGATTTAATTTTTCTATAACTACCTAAAATATATTATTCTGCATTATTTTACTTTGCGGGGCCGAAACTAATTTTACTTTATTTTATTTCAGGGGACAGAGAGTGGCCCTGGGGGTAGGCCACATAGGCTCGATACTTATGTGGCTCTTCGGACGAAGAAGGGGAAGGAAAAGAAGGTGTCGCCAAGTGTCGCAGCCACGATTGTAAGTAATCCGACAGTTTACTTTTTGCTAATTACGTTATAATTTTTTAATTTACTTATTTTACTAATCATGTGCTTTTTGTCATTTCAGGCAAAGCTTAAGAAAGTGCATGAGTCGCAGTCTGATACCGACAAGGCATCTTTGTCCACAGACTCACTCAACCAAGTTCTTGGCTCTGATCGCAAGGGGAGGACAAGGCGCTGCGGGAGGAGGTGCGGGAGGAGGAGGTGTGGGAGACCGAGGACGAGGACGTGGACCTCGCTGCTTCATCACCGAGACGTGCGGACTTTGATGATCCACTTCCTTATTTAGCTACCTTCAACAGACCGATGTTGACACTTGGTTGGTCGAGCTTGTTTATAAAGGACATATTTGATGGCCAGCGGATAGGGCGGGCGATGAGGGACCCGAATATCATCCAGGGTGCACTAGTTCATGGACGTGAGCTTCAAGACATCGAGTCCAGAGTGCTCGTCACGCATGTGATGCCCGGGAAGGAGAACTCCCAATTGTGGTTACGCGAACAATGCGGCACAGTGTATATTATTAGATGTGTTAATTCGTATATCGTGTGTCCTACTCACCTCCTCAGCGTTAACCATACTCCAGACATTTAGTGACAATGATTTAAGTTTGAATTGAATTGTTTTAAGAATTTACATTTGAATTATATTTGGATTATATGGTGATGCATATTCTCTCTATTTTGACTTTATATTTTCATTATCTCTATTTTATTTGGATATATGATGCTTGAACAGGTACAACGTTGCTATAACAGGTACAAATATACTGTTGGGCAGTGGCAGTGGCCATACTGCCCAACATAATTTTTTTCAATTCTGTCCAGAATTGTCATGGTCATTGATCGTGATAAGTCCTTGACAAAGAAACTTGTCACGGACTTATCATGGTCAATGACCGTGATAATTTTTTAAAGAATGTCACGGGCTTGTCACGGTCCTTGACCGTGATAAATATTGTTGTGGTCAAGGACCGTGACACGACCGTGACAATTCTAATGAACTTGTCATGGTCAATGATCGTGACTTGACCGTGACAAAAAACGTTATCTCGCCCAGAATTGTCATGGTCATTGACCTTGACCGACAGATTTGGTGTAGTGCACGATGTTCAATCCCTCATTCAATTCTAGCTTATTTATAACTTCCCCACAAGCATACATTCCACACACTTATTCCCACGTCCTCCTATCTTGGACGATTTTAAAATTCGCTAACCAGGGCACTCACACGCCCTATAATCCAAATATATTAATGTAGACATCACACACGTAATACACATAATCATGTTGCCCTCACATTCACAACGTGGCTATCATACTTGGGTATTCACAATAACACCATAAATCAAAATTTTAATTCTCATTAACATCGTTCCACCCTTTAACTTGCGGTGAAAAGAAGAAATTTTTTTAGTGCTCTCTCATGGCACTACAGGCTCCACTGGTCTTATATCATAATATAACTTTTAAATCACAGTTATAACTAGATACTTGTATAATAACCGAGGTACCAGACTCGTGGACTAAAGACCAAACATCTCCCCACTTCCAATGATACACTAAGTTTCATACGTGGAACATCCCGCAAAGAAAAATCCAAACAAGAAACACCCCCCCCCCCAATACACTACTACCTAGCATTGTTGGAACATCAAAATCTGTTAGGCCCTCAGTCCATAACACGTACCCTCAAATTCCTATCTCTTGACACAATAGTATACTCATCCACAATGTGTTACACAAGACCACATATATCACGACTCTCTTACTATCACTAGTTTCTTTGCGTAAATAAATCACAAGTTATGTCTCTCTGCTCGATAAAACCCAACATACCCGAAATCAGATCAGTAAACGTCCCTACTCACTGGAATCAATTATAACTAGACAACATACACATAGAAGTCTGCTACACAGTGCATCATAATGTATACACACATACACACACACACACACACACACACACACACACACACACACACACACACACACACACATATATATATAGGTTCATCTCATCGAAGAGATACACCGAATCCCAAAATTTTATCCATTTAATTATACTAAGAACAATAATCCAAAATGTCCCAGGGTCTAACATCTCCTAGCTCCCGACACTTGCTGCTTTCATGCGCGGGAGGTCTCGCAATGCGAAATCTAAACAAGAAAGCCTCTCGATACACTACTATGCAGCTTTGTCGGTTATTGAGATCTGTCGGTATAGGACCTAAATCTAATAATGTATTTAAATCAATTTATATGACTCCGTAGGTCAACTCACTACAAGTGATACCTACCAATATAAATCATATACATGATAACATCATATTCATATAACACATCACTAAAATGAGTAATCTAATTAAAAAATACTCTCACTGTCTACACTCGCTAAACAATAGGAAATACATGCAGATAATAATGTTACCGATATAGCAAATAAACTCATCTCACATGTGAATCTAACACTAATAAAAATACTGTGCCTCGCTCGTGTTACATAAATCATGCCTCATTCCCCCGAGAATAAAACTCATATTCATATCTTGCCAATCAACCTGGTTGCTTAAATGGTTCCCAAACATAACACGCTCGTCTTGGCCGAACAAAAAATTAACTTAATCATTGTCCCACTAGGAAGCATACTCTTATCCCCTTACTCACTTTGGGAAAAATCAATGCATGTGGTCTTACCCCCACATGATATCTCTCCATATAATCCATTTATCTTTGGACATGCTGACCGTATCTAGGTTATCCTTTTCTCGGACACTGTTAGCCTCAACCATGATGACTACCTCATTATTCCCTTAGCTCTGCTGGACCTAAGGAATACACTGCTAGAAACTCCTCTCGCGAGTCCATTACTCATTTAGGAATTTTCTTCTCTATTGTACCTACTTCATCTAGTAAGAAATTCATTTTCACAAATGGACCTCAGTTCGACCCTTCTTGTGATGAGTTTAGGACACTGTTCACATCTCCTTCTGAATAAAGGATGAAGGAACTTACAGTCAAACCGTACCTAAGATCCTTCCATTGGTATTATAATTCACTTTTTAAATGTGGTGATCTAGTCCCACCATTTTGTGACACCTCGATTAATTAAATTCCTAGTAGCTACTTCTTTATCTCATTAATATAGAATATCAAGTTGGTTCATATTTAGCATCACTGCCAAAAATATTTTTAAACAATTACTAGCCACCTAATATTTAAAAAGTGAGTTGTATAACTATTATTAAATTAAATTAACATGCAACCCATTTAATTAAGCTAACCATACAACATCCACACTATAATCACAATAGAATAATAATGGAATAATAAAATGAGTCTGGAGTAACACTCTCCTAAATAATCCAAATACTGAATAATCCCCAATACAAAAGTCTGAAAAACTAGATAAATCCAAAATTGAAATAAATCTGAAAGTTTGAGAATGCTATCTCTAAATGGAAAGGGGCGACATGCCTTAATAGATGAATAACCCTGAATAGAATCAAATGCATAATGTCGAGGCGTCTAATAATGAGATCGTGTAACTTCCACAACAGGTATATCATGTCAATGTAATGGAACTCCTAAGCTTGGCATCCCTGTGGCTGGGCACCTAAAAATGTTTTCCAAGAAAAATAGATTTGGAAGAAAATGGGTCAGAGTCCGAGGTGAAAACAGTTTAAAAATATAGCAAGTGTTTAATTGAATTAAACAGTAAATATTATATACATGTTAGTTACGTGCTCTCACATGAGTTCCTCACCCCTCACCTAATGTGCACGCCTAACGTATACCCTTAACCCATCCTAGTTATGCCGCTAACTAACTAATCTATACCACTTCCTGTCTTTACATTATAATATAGGGGTCTATTCGTATCATTCTAATATATTTCGCGTGTAACTCACCTTTACATTAATCAGAATTATTACATCAATTAATATATGAATTCTCACATTTTTAATCCCATTCAAATATCTCAATTATTTGTAATCACAATTTGACAGCGAGCCAGTTATAAGTACAAGTATATCATTCTCAGCATAAATATACAAATATTCCAACCCCTAGGCTAAGCTGTGGTGCATGCATACTCTGCTATTGAATCCCGGTACATCATGTACATAAGAACTACGCGTTCCGAATTGCTCAGGAACCGTTTCAATAAATAAATCACACATATTGGAGGCGAACGTAGTTCACATACCCATAGTTCATGCACATACCTACGCTCCCATGGTCAGCTGACTTATCCACTCACAAATAAGTCATTCATATTCCTATGTCCTTAAGTTACCAATCTAAATCCCTCTGTAGGCACATAAAGATTAGATGGTCCTTTTTCGAAAGACAACCTCTCATGATAGCAAGTATGGTAGGTATGTTATACACACAATAGTCCATAAACTAAGCATTCACACAACTTAGGTAATTATTATATTATTAAAGGTATATTTTCAGCCTCATACCATCAGTCTTATTCGTACGCTATTATCATCACAACTTATGTATAATATGTTTTGCTAATAAATCTCACGTCGTATAGTTTAGATTACTTAAACATGTCCTAAAAAGGTTACTAAGTCTCCTACGTATCCCACATGTCAATTCAGTACTTCGAGGTCCATATTTCTGTCTCTAATCCTAACTTATCACTCATACGAATTTAAGTCATGCTCTCGCATCATATAATGGTAAATGACTCGTCGGACACTCGTAAGTTCAACACTACGTTCCAACCCAATTGTAATATGTTTCGGGCTTTAATTTCATCCCTACTGGTCTCCCTAAAGTCCTAATGTATTTACATAGTCCCCACCTACAACTTTCAATTGCCAAAATCGCTTAAATTTAACGAAGGAAAAATATCACAATTTTTTGGGAGGTCGATGGATCGACCTATGAATGTCGATCGATCGATCAACCTATGAATGTCGATCGATCGATCGAGCATCTCCAGGTCCCGGATTTATTCATTTTCAGTCCTAGTTTTGTCCCAATTCTTCATTACAAGTTGTTAAATTCTAAAGTAAACATATTGGGTAATCATACAACCTAAATACACGTTTCTTAGCGTTCCAGAATTCTTAAATCATCATCACTTATACCTTTCTTGGATCAAATCATCCTATTATCATGAAAAACCCTATTTTTCCATTTTCTGCAAGAATCATCATACATCTCCTCATAAATTAATAATTAACTATGCATGGTTTATGATTTATTTAATAAGATACTTCCAAAATCAAAACTACATATAAATCCTACCCAGAATTAAAGGTTTCATCTCCAAATTTCACGAGTTTCAACCTTTACATGAATTATCAAATCCTAAACTATGATGGATAGATTATTTGCTGAATATTAATGAATTAAATCACTTTCCTGGAAATTCGATGTTCTGATCCTTTGATGACAATAAAGGTTGGTTCCCTTTCTTTCTTCGGTCACAATTCCGGCGATAGTGATGGTGTGTGGTGGTTATGGCCTTGGAAAATCCCTTGGAACTTCTCCTCTCTTCTCACATTGCCCACTACTTGGTTTGACAGATAATGGACCTAGTGTCCCTAAGGTTGGTTGATAAATATGTGACACCCCGCCTAATAAAATATCGGGTGATCAGTCCTATACCAAATTAAAATAGAAATCCCAGTTGGTTCATTCTTAGCATCACTGTCGAAAACTTTTTTAAACTTACTAACCACCTAGTATTCTAAAAATACGGTGCCAAATTTTAACTTTTTAATTAAACAAACAATAATATGCGGAAATTTAATATGAGTCATACACAACAACTGAATTAAATCAACTGAATAATTAATTAAACAATTTGCTGAATAAACCATCGGCCACCAAGGTAAATAGTCCAATACAAACATCCAACACGTGAATAAATAAATCTGAAAATTGTACTGAAAAGTCTGGGCGACAAGACCTAAGTAAAACTGAAACTGATAGATGATTCCTACTCTAGGAAATAATGAATGAGGCGACAAATCCAAGATCCTGCTAGCATCCACTTATGCCGCAGCTCCGTGCCTCTGGAATAGAATATCAATCCTGGCATCCTTGTGGCTGGACACCTAAAAGGTTTTGAAAATAATTTTATAGCAAGGGTTAGAATCCAAAACATTTTGAAAATATTTAGCAAGTGAATTAACTGCAGTAATTAAAAATGTATGAATGCGCTTCATATTTAAGTTAGTGTCAAACTCTCTTGAGGACATACTCGCCCCTCCACTAATGTGTACACCTAACGGTTTCCTTAACCCCACCTAGTTGTACTACCCTGTCCAACTAGTCCTGGTATAATCCTCCCTTGTCGTTCTACTCTAAACCGAGTATTATTATTCATGGGTTATAAGTTATCTCACCAATTAACTTAATTAATACGTTTTAAATAATATCATATAACCGTGACACAAGTTATATAAAGTAAATACATCACACACTGTATTATTACCCGCATATAATATTTACTACCATTATATAAGTACGTTTACAAAGAACATCCACACATATATCATATGTATATCCATCCCTCCAAGTATACCCTCGCCGGATAATTTCCTCTAAAGTGCCTCAAAAGGTGTGATCACATAACCTAGTTACCCAAGTTGGAATCGCTCACCATCCTAGACCAAAATATAAACGTAGTGGAGGTAGTCATAATCATTCCCTGAAAGTGAGATAAACCCCTCACGCATGTACCGAACGCTATAACCTGGGGATATACTCACCCTAGTCCTCAAGCTAGGGGATTCACCCACACCGCGCAACCTCCCTTGATAGCACTAGAGTATATAACTTAAACAAATATCTAGTCCCTGATATTTAATAGCACACACAAAGTACACACATACATATATACTATCACCACGCCGTATATATATAATATAACTCCCGACTTTATCGTGTACTAAAACCCGTAATACTAGCCTGTATATTCTCGAGTCTATGGTCCGACTCTAATTTCATTAATTCACTCCTTAACTAATTTTATTACCTTCCCAAGTCTATGATCCGACTCTAATTTAATTAATTAACACATCAATTAATTTAATACTTGGTGTCGCTCAACCAATATACCCGGACTCGCTCACTTGGCCCGTACCATCGTTAATACCCAATTCTATATTCCGCCCCCAAATTAATTAATTACACCTCAATTCTTGTAATAATGTAGTGTCACTCAACTATAATACCCGAACATTTTCCCTCGGTCCAAAAATCAATACCAACGAATTATTTCCCAAAATTTATTCATCTTGTGACATACAATTATCACCCTCTTAAACCCAATTATACCCCCTTATAATTGCTAAGGAATATGTGCTACACACTACACCAAAACTGGTGATTGGTCACGGCCAAAATCCCTGACCAAAGCTGTGGGTCGCGGACTTGGGCCGTGACCATTTCGGGCATGACCATTTTCGTCCATTTTCGTGAGTCGCGGCCCAAGTCCGTGACCAAAAAATGGTCACGGCCGAGAGGGGTCACGGCCTAAATCCGCGACCATGTCATGACGGGTCGCGGCCCTCATCCGTGACCCACAACCGTGATAAATTGGTCGCGGCCAAAGTCCGCGACCCACGACCGTGATAAAAAAAATTTAAAAAAATTGGTCACGGCCCTGATCCGTGACCCACAACCGTGACAAAAAAATAAAAAAAAATTGGTCGCGGCCCTAATTCGTAACCCATAACTGTGACGAAAAAAATGGTCGCGGACTTTGGCCGGGACCATTTTTATGCGTGACAAAAAAATAAAAATGGTCATGGACAAAGTCCATGACCATATTTAACTACAATTTTAAAAAAAATGTATTTTTTTTGTCCAATCCTAAAATTGGGGGTCCTGTGAGTGCACCATCAGTTGCTACGTGTAACGTTTGACGCGTACGAGGTGTTAAAAATATTTATTATTGGCAAAACCATAAAAAAAATCACAAATTGTGAATCGAGAACGCTGTTAATAAACAAATATATATACAAACTTATAAAAATTACACGTCTTAATAATTCACAGACCAAAAAAAATTGGGCTGAGTTTCCTATATTTTCTAGACATTCCAAAACCTGTAAATGTAAAACCTACTTATTATAAAGCCCGCACGGCCATAAAATTCAACAATCAAATTATAAAGCCCGCACGGCCATAAAACTAAACAATAAAAGCCCGCACGGCCATAAAACTAAACAATAAAAGCCCGCACGGCTGTAACACAAAAATCAAAATCCTGAATGTCCACAACCTATAAACAATCTTCATGCTGTAGACCATTGCCTCATTCATTTGTTCCGCATGAAAAAATCCTACAAATGATAGGATACATAAAAAAAATATCGGTAACCAAGTAGTTTTACAAAAAATTTAATCAAGCAGAAAAATTGCATATATGAGTTAAAATTATTAGCAACCAAGTAGAAATATGCAAATTACCTTCGTATTCTCAAACCGGGAGTCCCGCGGCTGCGGGGTCAGTTCCTACGATTTACATTGGTCCCGTGGGAGGTGTTGGAGCCATCCACGGGGACGTTCGGGGGCTATTTCGAGTTCTCACCCTCTAACGCCATGTTTTTAAGCGTAAGTCTACAAATATGAAAATTATCGTCGTATTCTCAAACAGGGAGTACCGCGGCTGCGGGGTCAGTTCCTACGAGTTACATTGGTCCCGTGGGAGGTGTTGGTGCCACCCACGAGGCCGTTCGGGGGCTGTTTCGAGTTTTCACCCTCTAACGCCATGTTTTTAAGCCTAAGTCTAGAAATATACAAATTATTATCGTACTCTAAAACAAGGAGTCCCGTGGCTGCGGGGTCAGTTTCAACGAGTTACATTGGTCCAGTGGGAGGTCTTGGTGCCACCCACAGAGCCATTCGGGGGTTGTTTCCAGTTTTCACCCTCTAATGCCATGTTTTGCTTAAGTCTAGAAATATGCAAATTACCATCGTATTCTTAAACCGGGAGTCCCGCGGCTGCGGAGTCAGTTCCTACGAGTTATATTGGTCCCGTGGGAGGTGTTGGTTCCACCCACGGGGACGATCGAGGGCTGTTTCGAGTTCTCACCCACTAACGCCATATTTTTAAGCCTAAGTCTAAAAATATGCAAATTACCGTTGTATTCTCAAACCGGGAGTCCTGTGGCTGCGGGGTCAGTTCCTACGATTTACATTGGTCCCGTGGGAGGTGTTTGTGCCACCCACGGGGACGTTCCGAGGCTGTTTCGAGTTCTTACCATCTAACGCCGTGTTTTTAAGCCTAAGTCTAGAAATATGCAAATTATCGTCGTATTCTCAAACCGGGAGTCCCGCGGCTGCGAGGTTAGTTCCTACGAGTCACATTGGTCTCGTGGGAGGTGTTGGTGCCACCCACGGGGCCGTTCGGGGGCTGTTTCGAGTTCTCACCCACTAACGCCATGTTTTTAAGCCTCAGTCTAGAAATATTCAAATTACCGTCGTATTCTAAAATTAGGAGTCCCGCGACTGCGGGCTCAATTCCTACGAGTTACAGTGGTCCCGTGGGAGGTGTTGGTGCCACCCACGGGGACGTTCGGGGGGCTATTTCGAGTTCTCACCCTCTACCGCATTGTTTTTAAGCCTAAGTCTACAAATATGCAAATTATCATCGTATTCTCAAACCGGGAGTCCCGCGGTTGCGGGGTCAGTTCCTATGAGCTATAATGATCCCGTGGGAGGTGTTGGTGCCACCCACAGGGACGTTCGGGGGCATTTTCGAGATCTCACCGTTTAACGCCATGTTTTTAAGCCTAAGTCTATAAATATGCAAATTACCATCATATTCTAAAATCGGGAGACCCGCGGCTGCGGGGTCAGTTCCTAAGAGTTTTTTTGGTCCCGTGGGAGGTGTTGGTGCCACCCACGGGGCCGTTCAGGGGTTGTTTCGAGAGTTCACCCTCTAACGCCATGTTTTTCATAGGTCTAGAAATATGAAAATTACCGTCGTATTCTTAAATCGGGAGTCCCACGACTGCCGGGTCAATTCCTAAGAGTTATATTGGTCCCGTGGGAGGTGTTGGTGCCACCCACGGGGACGTTCGGGGGTTGTTTCGAGTTCTCACCCTCTAACGCCATGTTTTTAAGCGTAAGTCTACAAATATGAAAATTATCGTCGTATTCTCAAACAGGGAGTACCGCGGCTGCGGGGTCAGTTCCTACGAGTTACATTGGTCCCGTGGGAGGTGTTGGTGCCACCCACGAGGCCGTTCGGGGGCTGTTTCGAGTTTTCACCCTCTAACGCCATGTTTTTAAGCCTAAGTCTAGAAATATACAAATTACTATCGTATTCTAAAACAAGGAGTCTCGTGGCTGCGGGGTCAGTTCCAACGAGTTACATTGGTCCCGTGGGAGGTCTTGGTGCCACCCACAGAGCCGTTCGGGGGTTGTTTCCAGTTTTCACCCTCTAATGCCATGTTTTGCTTAAGTCTAGAAATATGCAAATTACCATCGTATTCTTAAACCGGGAGTCCCGCAGCTGCGGAGTCGGTTCCTACGAGTTACATTGGTTCCGTGGGAGGTGTTGGTGCCACACACGGGGCTGTTCATGGTCTGTTTCGAGTTCTCACCCTCTAATGCCATGTTTTTGAGCCTATGTCTATATATATGCAAATTACCATCGTATTATCAAATTGGGAGTCCCGCGGCTGAGTGGTCAGCTCCTACGAGTTACATTGGTCCCATGGGAGGTGTTGTTGCCACCCACGGGGAAGTTCGGGTGAAGTTTCGAGATCTCACCCTCTAACGCCATATTTTTAAGACTAAGTCTATAAATATTCAAATTACTGTCGTATTCTCAAATCGGGAGACCCGCGGCTACGGAGTCAGTTCCTAAGAGTTATATTGGTCCCGTGGAAGGTGTTGGTGCCACCGACGGGGACGTTCGGGGGCTGTTTCGAGTTTTCAACATCTAACGCCATGTTTTCAAGCCTAAGTCTAGAAATATGCAAATTACTGTCGTATTCTAAAACCGGGAGTCCCACAGCTGCGGGGTCGGTTTCCACGAGTTATATTGGTCCCGTGGGAAGTGTTGGTGCCACCCACGGGGCCGTTCGGGGGATGTTCCGAGTTATCACGCTCTAACGCCATGTTTTTAAGACTAAGTCTATAAATATGCAAATTACAGTCGTATTCTAAAATCGAGAGTCCCGCGACTGCGGGGTCAGTTCCTACGGGTTACGTTGGTCCCGTGGGAGGTGTTGGTGTCACCCACGGGGACGTTCGGTGGCTGTTTCGAGTTCTCACCCTCTAACGCCATGTTTTTAAGCCAAAGTCTATAAATTTGCAAATTACCATCATATTCTCATACCGGGAGTCCAGCGGCTGCGGGGTCAGTTCCTACGATTTACATTGGTCCCGTGGGAGGTGTTGGTGGCACCCACAGGGACGTTCAGAGGCTGTTTCGAGTTCTCACCCTCTAACGCCATGTTTTTAAGCTTGAGTCTAGAAATATGAAAATTATCATCGTATTCTCAAACCTAGAGTCCCGCGAGTGCGGGGTCAGTTCCTAAGAGTTATATTGGTCCTGTAGGAGTTGTTGGCGCCACCCACGGAGCTGTTCGGGGCCTGTTTCGAGTTCTCACCCAATAACGCCATGTTTTAAAGCCTGAGTCTATAAATATGCAAATTACCGTCGTATTCTCAAACTGGGAGTCCCACGGCTGCGGGGTCAGTTCCTACGAGGTACATTGGTCCCGTAGGAGGTGTTGGTGCCACCCACGGGGACATTCGGGGGCTATTTCAAGTTCTCAACCTCTAACGCCATGTTTTTAAGCCTATGTCAATAAATACGCGAATTACCATCGTATTCTCAAATTGGAAGTCCCGCGGCTGCGTGGCAAGTTCCTACGAGCTACATTGGTCCCGTGGGAGGTGTTGGTGCCACCCACGGGGAAGTTCGTGGCAGTTTCTAGATCTCACCCTCTAACGAAATGTTTTTAAGCCTAAGTCTATATATATTCAAATTACCATTGTATTCTCAAATTGTGAGACCCGCGGCTGCGGAGTCAGTTCCTAAGAGTTATATTGGTCCCGTGGGAGGAGTTGGTGCCACCGACGGGGACGTTCGGGGGCTGTTTCGAGTTTTCGCCCTCTAACGCCATGTTTTCAAGCCTAAGTCTAGAAATATGTAAATTACCGTCGTATTCTTAAACCGGGAGTCCCGCGGTTGCGGGGTCGGTTCCTACGAGTTACATTGGTCCCGTGGGAGGTGTTGGTGCCACCCACGGGGCCGTTCGGGGGCTGTTTCGAGTTCTCACCCTCTAACGCCATGTTTTTAAGCCGAAGTTTATAAATATGTAAATTACCATAGTATTCTAAAACCGGGAGTTCCGCGGCTGCGAGGTCAGTTCCTACGAGTTATGTTGGTCCTGTGGGAGGTGTAGGTGCCACCCATGGGGACGTTCGGTGGCTATTTCGAGTTCTCACCCTCTAACGCCATGTTTTTAAGCCTAAGTCTAGAAATTTGCAAATTACCATCGTCTTCTCAAACTGGGAGTCCCGCGGCTGCGGGTTCTGTTCCTACGATTTACATTGGTCCCGTAGGAGGTGTTGGTGCCACTCACGGGGACGTTCGGAGGCTGTTTCGAGTTCTCACCCTCTAACGCCATGTTTTTAAGCCTAAGTATATAGAAATTTGCAAATTATCGTCGTATTCTCAAATTGGGAATCCCGCGGCTGCGGGGTCAGTTCCTATGAGTTACATTGGTCCCGTGGGAGGTGATGGTGCCATCCACGAGGCCGTTCGGTGGCTGTTTCGAGTTCTCTCCAACTAACGCCATGTTTTTCAGCTTAAGTGAAAAAATATGCAAATTATCGTCGTATTCTAAAAACGGGAGTCCCCCGGCTGCAGGGTCAGTTCCTATGAGTAACGTTGGTCCCGTGGGAGGTGTTGGTGCCACCCACGGGGCCGTTCGGAGGCTCTTTCGAGTTTCACCCTATAACGCCATGTTTTTATGCTTAAGTATAGAAATATGCAAATTATCATCATATTCTCAAATCGGGAGTCCCGCGACTGCAGGGTCAATTCGTACGAGTTACATTGGTCCTGTGGGAGGTGTTGGTGCCACCCACGGGACTGTTTAGCGGCTGCTTTGAGTTTTCACCCTCTAACGCCGTGTTTTTAAGTCTAAGTCTAGAAATATGAAAATTACCGTTGTGTTCTAAAATCGGGAGTCCCGTGGCTGCGGGGTCAGTTCCTACGAGCTACATTGGTCCCGTGGGAGGTGTTGGTGCCACCCACGGGGAAGTTCGTGGCAGTTTCTAGATCTCACCCTCTAACGCAATGTTTTTAAGCCTAAGTCTATAAATATTCAAATTACCATCGTATTCTCAAATCACGAGGCCCGCGGCTGCGAAGTCAGTTCCTAAGAGTTATATTGGTCCCGTGGGAGGAGTTGGTGCCACCGACGGGGACGTTCGAGGGCTGTTTCGAGTTTTCGCCCTCTAACACCATGTTTTCAAGCCTAAGTCTTGAAATATGTAAATTACCGTCGTATTCTTAAACTGGGAGTCCCGCGGTTGCGGGGTCGATTCCTACGAGTTACATTGGTCCCGTGGGAGGTGTTGGTGCCACCCACGGGGCCGTTCGGGGGCTGTTTCGAGTTCTCACCCTCTAACGCCATGTTTTTAAGCCTAAGTCTATAAATATGTAAATTACCATCGTATTCTAAAACCGGGAGTTCCGCGGCTGCGGGGTCAGTTCCTACGAGTTATGTTGGTCCTGTGGGAGGTGTAGGTGCCACCCATGGGGACGTTCGGTGGCTATTTCGAGTTCTCACCCTCTAACGCCATGTTTTTAAGCCTAAGTCTAAAAATTTGCAAATTACCATCGTCTTCTCAAACTGGGAGTCCCGCGGCTGCGGGTTCAGTTCCTACGATTTACATTGGTCCCGTAGGAGGTGTTGGACACTCACGGGGACGTTCGGAGGCTGTTTCGAGTTCTCACCCTCTAACGCCATGTTTTTAAGCCTAAGTATAGAAATTTGCAAATTACCATCGTATTCTCAAACCGGGAGTCCCGCGGCTGCGGGTTCAGTTCCTACGATTTACATTAGTCCCGTGGGAGGTGTTGGTGCCACCCACAGGACGTTCGGGGGCAGTTTCGAGATCTTACCCTCTAACGCCATGTTTTTATGCATAAGTCTATAAATATGTAAATTACCATCATATTTTCAAATCGGGAGACCCGCGGCTGCGGGGTCAGTTCCTAAGAGTTTTTTTTGTCCCGTGGGAGGTGTTGGTGCCACACACGGGGCCGTTCAGGGGTTGTTTCGAGAGTTCACCCTCTAACGCCATGTTTTGCATAAGTCTAGAAATATGAAAATTACCGTCGTATTCTCAAACAGGAGTCCCACGACTGCCGGGTCAATTCCTAGGAGTTATATTGGTCCCGTGGGAGGTGTTGGTGCCACCCACGGGGACGTTCGGGGGCTGTTTCGAGTTCTCACCCTCTAACGCCATGTTTTTAAGCCTAAGTCTAAAAAATTGCAAATTACCGTCGTATTCTCAAACCGGGAGTCCCGCGACTGCGGGGTCAGTTCCTATGAGTTACATTGGTCCCGTGGGAGGTGTTGATGCCACCCACGGGACAGTTCAGGGGCTGTTTCGAGTTCTCACCCACTAACGCCATGTTTTTAAGCCTATGTTTAGAAATATGCAAATTACCATCGTATTCTTAAATTGGGAGTCCCGCGGCTGCGTGGTCAGTTCCTACGAGTTATATTGGTCTCGTGGGAGGTGCTGGTGCCATCCCCGGGGACGTTCAGCGGCAGTTTCGAGATCTCACCCTCAAATGCCATGTTTTGAAGCCTAATTCTATAAATATGTAAATTACCGTCGAATTCTAAAATCGGGAGTCCCGCGGCTACGGGGTCGGTTCCTACGAGTTACATTGGTCCCGTGGGAGGTGTTGGTGCCACACACGGGGCCGTTCAGGGTCTGTTTCGAGTTCTCACCCTCTAATGCCATGTTTTTGAGCCTATGTATATAAATATGAAAATTACCATCGTATTATCAAATTGGGAGTCTCGCGGCTGCGTGGTCAGCTCCTACAAGTTACATTGGTCCCATGGGAGGTATTGGTGCCACCCACGGGGAAGTTCGGGTGCAGTTTCGAGATCTCACCCTCTAACGCCATGTTTTTAAGCCTAAGTCTATAAATATTCAAATTACTGTCATATTCTCAAATCGGGAGACCCGCGGCTGCGGAGTCAGTTCCTAAGAGTTATATTGGTCCTGTGGGAGGTGTTGGTGCCACCGACGGGGACGTTCGGGGGCTGTTTTGAGTTTTCAACATCTAACGCCATGTTTTCAAGCCTAAGTCTAGAAATATGCAAATTACCGTCGTATTCTAAAACCGGGAGTCTCGCAGCTGTGGGGTAGGTTCCCACGAGTTACATTGGTCCCGTGGGAAGTGTTGGTGCCACCCACGGGGCCGTTCGAGGATGTTACGAGTTCTCACGCTCTAACGCCATGTTTTTAAGCCTAAGTCTATAAATATGCAAATTATAGTCGTATTCTAAAATCGGGAGTCCCGCGACGGCAGGGTCAGTTCCTACGAGTTACGTTGGTCTCGTGGGAGGTGTTGGTGCCACCCACGGGGACGTTCGGTGGCTGTTTCGAGTTCTCATCCTCTAACGCCATGTTTTTAAGCTTAAGTCTAGAAATTTGCAAATTACCATCATATTCTCAAACCGGGAGTCCCGCGGCTGCGGGGTCAGTTCCTACGATTTACATTGGTCCCGTGGGAGGTGTTGGTGGCACCCACAGGGACGTTCAGAGGCTATTTCGAGTTCTCACCCTCTAACGCCATGTTTTTAAGCCTGAGTCTAGAAATATGAAAATTATCATCGTATTCTCAAACCTGGAGTCCCACGGGTGCGGGGTTAGTTCCTAAGAGTTATATTGGTCCCGTAGGAGGTGTTGGTGCCACCCACGGAGCCGTTCGGGGGCTGTTTCCAGTTCTCAACCTATAACGCCATGTTTTAAAGCCCGAGTCTATAAATATGCAAATTACCGTCGTATTCTCAAACTGGGAGTCCCACGGCTGCGGGGTCAGTTCCTACGAGGTACATTGGTCCCGTCGGAGGTGTTGGTGCCACCCACGGGGACATTCGGGGGCTATTTCGAGTTCTCAACCTCTAACGCCATGTTTTTAAGCCTATGTCAATAAATATGCGAATTACCATCGTATTCTCAAATTGGGAGTCCCGCGGCTGCGTGGAAAGTTCCTACGAGCTACATTGGTCCCGTGGGAGGTGTTGGTGCCACCCACGGGGAAGTTCGTGGCAGTTTCTAGATCTCACCCTCTAACGAAATGTTTTTAAGCCTAAGTCTATATATATTCAAATTACCATTGTATTCTCAAATTGTGAGACCCACGGCTGCGGAGTCAGTTCCTAAGAGTTATATTGGTCCCGTGGGAGGAGTTGGTGCCACCGACGGGGACGTTCGGGGGCTGTTTCGAGTTTTCGCCCTCTAACGCCATGTTTTCAAGCCTAAGTCTAAAAATATGCAAATTACCGTCGTATTCTAAAACCGGGAGTCCCGCAGCTGCGGGGTAGGTTCCCACGAGTTACATTGGTCCCGTGGGAAGTGTTGGTGCCACCCATGGGGCCGTTCGAGGATGTTACGAGTTCTCACGCTCTAACGCCATGTTTTTAAGCCTAAGTCTATAAATATGCAAATTATAGTCGTATTCTAAAACCGGGAGTCCCGCGACTGCAGGGTCAGTTCCTACGAGTTACGTTGGTCCCGTGGGAGGTGTTGGTGCCACCCACGGGGACGTTCGGTGGCTGTTTCGAGTTCTCACCCTCTAACGCCATGTTTTTAAGCTTAAGTCTAGAAATTTGCAAATTACCATCATATTCTCAAACCGGGAGTCCCGCGGCTGCGGGGTCAGTTCCTACGATTTACATTGGTCCCGTGGGAGGTGTTGGTGGCACCCACAGGGACGTTCAGAGGCTGTTTCGAGTTCTCACCCTCTAACGCCATGTTTTTAAGCCTGAGTCTAGAAATATGAAAATTATCATCGTATTCTCAAACCTGGAGTCCCACGGGTGCGGGGTTAGTTCCTAAGAGTTATATTGGTCCCGTAGGAGGTGTTGGTGCCACCCACGGAGCCGTTCGGGGGCTGTTTCGAGTTCTCACCCTATAACGCCATGTTTTAAAGCCTGAGTCTATAAATATGCAAATTACCGTCGTATTCTCAAACTGGGAGTCCCACGGCTGCGGGGTCAGTTCCTACGAGGTACATTGGTCCCGTAGGAGGTGTTGGTGCCACCCACGGGGACATTCGGGGGCTATTTCAAGTTCTCAACCTCTAACGCCATGTTTTTAAGCCTATGTCAATAAATATGCGAATTACCATCGTATTCTCAAATTGGGAGTCCCGCGGCTGCGTGGCAAGTTCCTACGAGCTACATTGGTCCCGTGGGAGGTGTTGGTGCCACCCATGGGGAAGTTCGTGGCAGTTTCTAGATCTCACCCTCTAACGAAATGTTTTTAAGCCTAAGTCTATATATATTCAAATTACCATTGTATTCTCAAATTGTGAGACCCGCGGCTGCGGAGTCAGTTCCTAAGAGTTATATTGGTCCCGTGGGAGGAGTTGGTGCCACCGACGGGGACGTTCGGGGGCTGTTTCGAGTTTTCGCCCTCTAACGCCATGTTTTCAAGCCTAAGTCTAGAAATATGCAAATTACCGTCGTATTCTAAAACCGGGAGTCCCGCAGCTGCGGGGTAGGTTCCCACGAGTTACATTGGTCCCGTGGGAAGTGTTGGTGCCACCCACGGGGCCGTTCGAGGATGTTACGAGTTCTCACGCTCTAACGCCATGTTTTTAAGCCTAAGTCTATAAATATGCAAATTATAGTCGTATTCTAAAACCGGGAGTCCCGCGACTGCAGGGTCAGTTCCTACGAGTTACGTTGGTCCCGTGGGAGGTGTTGGTGCCACCCACGGGGACGTTCGGTGGCTGTTTCGAGTTCTCACTCTCTAACGCCATGTTTTTAAGCTTAAGTCTAGAAATTTCCAAATTACCATCATATTCTCAAACCGGGAGTCCCGCGGCTGCGGGGTCAGTTCCCACGATTTACATTGGTCCCGTGGGAGGTGTTGGTGGCACCCACGGGGATGTTCAGAGGCTGTTTCGAGTTCTCACCCTCTAACGCCATGTTTTTAAGCCTGAGTCTAGAAATATGAAAATTATCATCGTATTCTCAAACCTGGAGTCCCACGGGTGCGGGGTTAGTTCCTAAGAGTTATATTGGTCCCGTAGGAGGTGTTGGTGCCACCCACGGAGCCGTTCGGGGGCTGTTTCGAGTTCTCACCCTATAACGCCATGTTTTAAAGCCTGAGTCTATAAATATGCAAATTACCGTCGTATTCTCAAACTGGGAGTCCCACGGCTGCGGGGTCAGTTCCTACGAGGTACATTGGTCCCGTAGGAGGTGTTGGTGCCACCCACGGGGACATTCGGGGGCTATTTCGAATTCTCAACCTCTAACGCCATGTTTTTAAGCCTATGTCAATAAATAAGCGAATTACCATCGTATTCTCAAATTGGGAGTCCCGCGGCTGCGTGGCAAGTTCCTACGAGCTACATTGGTCCCGTGGGAGGTGTTGGTGCCACCCACGGGGAAGTTCGTGGCAGTTTCTAGATCTCACCCTCTAACGAAATGTTTTTAAGCCTAAGTCTATATATATTCAAATTACCATTGTATTCTCAAATTGTGAGACCCACGGCTGCGGAGTCAGTTCCTAAGAGTTATATTGGTCCTGTGGGAGGAGTTGGTGCCACCGACGGGGACGTTCGGGGGCTGTTTCGAGTTTTCGCCCTCTAACGCCATATTTTCAAGCCTAAGTCTAGAATAAATCTAAATTACCGTCGCATTCTTAAACCGGGAGTCCCTCGATTGCGGGGTCGGTTCCTACGAGTTACATTGGTCCCGTGGGAGGTGTTGGTGCCACCCAATGGGCTGTTCGGGGGCTGTTTCGAGTTCTCACCCTCTAACGCCATGTTTTTAAGCCTAAGTCTATAAATATGTAAATTACCATCGTATTCTAAAACCGGGAGTTCCGCGGCTGTGGGGTCAGTTCCTACGAGTTATGTTGGTCCCGTGGGAGGTGTTGGTGCCACCCACGGGGACGTTCGGTGGCTATTTCGAGTTCTCACCCTCTAACGCCATGTTTTTAAGCCTAAGTCTAGAAATTTGCAAATTACCATCGTATTCTTAAATCGGGAGTCCCGCGGCTGCGGGTTCAGTTCCTACGATTTACATTGGTCCCGTAGGAGGTCTTGGTGCCACTCACGGGGACATTCGGAGGCTGTTTCTAGTTCTCAGCCTCTAATGCCATGTTTTTAAGTCTAAGTCTATAAATATGAAAATTATCGCCGTATTCTCAAACCTGGAGTCCCGCGGGTGCGGGGTCTGTTCCTACGAGTTACATTGGTCCCGTGGGAGGTTTTAGTGCCACCCACGGGGCCGTTCGGAGGCTGTTTCGAGTTCTCACCCACTAACAACATGTTTTTAAGTCTAAGCCTAGAAATATGCAAATTACCGTCGTATTCTTAAACAGGGAGTCCCTCGACTGCGGGGTCAGTTCCTTTGAGGTACATTGGTCCCGTAGGAGGTGTTGGTGCCACCCACGGGGACGTTCGAGGGCTATTTCGAGTTCTCACACGGTGACGCCATGTTTTTAAGCCTAAGTCTAGAAATTTGCAAATTATCATCGTATTCTCAAATCGGGAGTCCCGCGGCTGCGGGGTCAGTTCCTACGAGTTACATTGGTCCCGTGGGAGGTGTTGGTGCCACCCACGGGGACGTTCGGGGGCTATTTCGAGTTCTCACCCTCTAATGCCATGTTTTTAAGCCTAAGTCTAAAAATATGCAAATTACCTTCGTATTCTCAAACCGGGAGTCCCGCGGCTACGGGGTCTGTTCCTACGATTTACATTGGTCCCGTGGGAGGTGTTTGTGCCACCCACGGGGACGTTCAGAGGCTGTTTCGAGTTCTCACCCTCTAACGCCATGTTTTAAGCCTAAGTCTAGAAATATGCAAATTATCATCATATTCTCAAACCGGGAGTCCCGCCGCTGCGGGGTCAATTCCGAAGAGTCACATTGGTCCCGTGGGAGGTGTTGGTGCCACCCACGGGGCCATTCGGGGGCTGTTTCGAGTTCTCACCCACCAACGCCATGTTTTTAAGCCTCAGTCTAGAAATATGCAAATTACCGTCGAATGCTAAAACTGGGAGTCCCGCGGATGCGGGGTCAGTTCCTACGAGTTACAGTGGTCCCGTGGGAGGTGTTGGGGCCACCGACGGGTACGTTCGGGGGCTGTTTGGAGTTCTCACCCTCTAACGCATTGTTTTTAAGCCTAAGTCTAAAAATATGCAAATTATCGTCGTATTCTCAAACTGGGAGTCCCGTGGCTTTGGGGCAAGTTCCTACGAGCTACAATGATCCCGTGGGAGGTGTTGGTGCCACCCACGGGGATGTTCGGGGGCAGTTTCGAGATCTCACCCTCTAATGCCATGTTTTTAAGTCTAAGTCTATAAATATGCAAATTACTGTCATATTCTCAAATCGGGAGACCCGCGACTGCGGGGTCAGTTCCTAAGAGTTATTTTGGTCCCGTGGGAGGTGTTAGTGCCACCAACAGGGCCGTTCAGGAGTTGTTTCGAGAGTTCACCCTCTAACGCCATGTTTTGCATAAGTATAGAAATATGTAAATTACTGTTGTATTCTCAAACCGGGAGTCCCGCGACTGCGGGGTCAATTCCTAAGAGTTATATTGGTCCTGTGGGAGGTATTGGGGCCACCCACAGGGACGTTTGGGGGCTGTTTCGAGTTCTCACCCTCTAACGCCATGTTTTTAAGCCTAAGTCTAAAAAATTGTAAATTACCGTCGTATTCTCAAACCGGGAGTCCCGCAGCTGCGGGGTCAGTTCCTACGAGTTACGTTGGTCCCGTGGGAGGTGTTGGTGCAACCCACGGGGACGTTCGGGGTCTGTTTCGTGTTCTCACCCTCTAATGCCATGTTTTTAAGCCTAAGTCTAGAAATATGCAAATTATAGTCGTATTCTAAAACCGGGTGTCCCGCGGCTACTGGGTCAGTTCCTATGAGTTACATTGGTCCCGTGGGAGGTGTTGGTGCCACCCACGGGCCGTTGGGGGGTTGTTTCGAGTTTTCACCCTCTAACGCCATGTTTTTAGGCCTAAGTATAGAAGTATGCAAATTACAGTCGTATTGTAAAAACGGGAGTCCCGCGGCTGCAGGGTCGGTTCCTCCGAGTTACATTGGTCCCGTGGGAGGTGTTGGTGCCACCCACGGGGACGTTCGGGGCCTGTTTCCAGTTCTCACCCTCTAACGCCATGTTTTTAAGCCAAAGTCTAAAAAAATGAAAATTACCGTCGTATTCTCAAATCGGGAGACCCGTGGCTGCGGAGTCAGTTCCTAAGAGTTATATTGGTCCGGTGGGAGGTGTTGGTGCCACCGACGGGGATGTTCGGGGGCTGTTTTGACTTTTCACCCTCTAACGCCATGTTTTCAAGCCTAAGTCTAGAAATTTTCAAATTATCGTCGTACTCTAAAACCGAGAGTCCCGCTGTTGCGGGGTCGGTTACCACGAGTTACATTGGTCCCGTGGGAGGTGTTGGTGCCACCCACAGGGCCGTTCGGGGGCTGTTTCGAGTTCTCACCCTCTAACGCCATGTTTTTAATCCTAAGTCTATAAATATGAAAATTACCGTCGTATTCTGAAATCGATAGTCTCGCGGCTGCAGGGTCAGTTCCTACGAGTTACGTTGGTCCCGTGGGAGGCGTTGGTGCCACCCACGGGGACGTTCGGTGGCTGTTTCGAGTTCTCACCCGTAATGCCGTGTTTTTAAGCCCAAGTCTAGAAATTTGTAACTTACCATCATATTCTCAAACCGGGAGTCCCATGGCTGCGGGGTCAGTTCCTACGATTTACATTGGTCCCGTGGGAGGTGTTGGTGGCACCCACGGGGACGTTTGGAGGCTGTTTTCGAGTTCTCACCCTCTAACGCCAAGTTTTTAAGCACGAGTCTAGAAATATGTAAATTACCGTGGTTTTCTCAAACTGGGAATCCCACGGCTGCGGGGTCAGTTCCTACGAGGTACATTGGTCCCGTAGGAGGTGTTGGTGCCACCCACAGGGACGTTCGGGGGCTATTTCGAGTTCTCACCCTCTAACGCCATGTTTTTAAGCCTAAGTCTAGAAATATGCAAATTATCGTCATTTTCTCAAATCGAGAGTCCCGCGGTTGCGGGATCAGTTCCTATGAGTTACATTGGTCCCGTGGGAGGTGTTGGTGCCATCCACGGGGCCGTTCGGTGTCTGTTTCGAGTTCTCACCAACTAACGCCATGTTTTTAAGCGTAACTCTAAAAATATTCAAACTATCGTCGTATTCTAAAATCGGGAGTCCCCCGGCTGCGGGGTCAGTTCCTACGAGTAACGTTGGTCCCGTGGGAGGTGTTGGTGCCACCCACGGGGCCGTTCGAGGGCTGTTTCTAGTTTTCACCCTATAACGCCATGTTTTTAAGCCTAAGTATAGAAATATGCAAATTATCATCGTATTCTCAAATCGGGAGTCCCGCCACTGCAGGGTCAGTTCCTATGAGTTACATTGGTCCCGTGGGAGGTGTTGGTACCACCCACGGGGCCGTTTGAGGGCTGTTTCGAGTTCTCACCCTCTAACGCCATGTTTTTAAGCCAAAGTCTATAAATATGAAAATTACCGTCGTATTCTGAAACCGAGAGTCCCGCGGCTGTGGGGTCTGTTCCTACGAGTTACGTTGGTCCCATGGGAGGTGTTGGTGTCACCCACGGGGACGTTCAGTGGATGTTTCGAGTTCTCACCCTCTAACGCCATGTTTCTAAGCATAAGTATAGAAATTTGCAAATTACCATCGTATTCTCAAACCAGGAGTCCCGCGGGTGCGGGGTCAGTTCTTACAATTTACATTGGTCCCGTGGGAGGTGTTGGTGCCAGCCACGGGGACGTTCGGAGGCTGTTTCGAGTTCTCACCCTCTAACGCCATGTTTTTAAGCCTAAGTCTAAAAAATTGCAAATTACTGTCGTATTCTCAAACCAGGAGTCCCGCGGCTGCGGGGTCAGTTCCTACGATTTACATTGGTCCCGTGGGAGGTGTTGGTGCCACCCACGGGGACGTTCGGAGGCTATTTCGTGTTCTCACCCTCTAACGCCATGTTTTTAAGCTTAAGTCTAGAAATATGAAAATTATCGTCGTATTCTCAAACCTGGAGTCCCGCGGGTGCGGGGTCAGTTCCTAAGAGTTATATTGGTCCCGTGGGAGGTGTTGGTGCCACCCACGGAGCTGTTCGGGGGATGTTTCGAGTTCTCACCCACTAACGCCATGTTTTAAAGCCTAAGTCTATAAATAGGCAAATTACTATCGTATTCTCTAACTGGGAGTCCCATGGATGCGGGGTCAGTTCCTACGAGGTACATTGGTCCCGTAGGAGGTTTTGGTGCCACCCACGGCGACGTTCGGGGCCTATTTCGAGTTCTCACCCTCTAACGCCATGTGTTTAAGCCTAAGTCTAGAAATATGCAAATTATCGTCGTATTCTCAAATCGGGAGTCCCGCGGCTGCGGGGTTAGTTCCTAGAAGTTACATTGGTCATGTGGGAGATGTTGGTGCCATCCACGAGGACGTTCAGTGGCTTTTCGAGTTCTCACCAACTAACGCCATGTTTTTAAGCCGAAGTCTAGAAATTTGCAAATTACCATCGTATTCTCAAACCGGGAGTCCCGCGGCTGCTGGTTCAGTTCCTACGATTTACATTGGTCCCGTAGGAGGTCTTGGTGCCACTCACGGGGACGTTCGGAGGCTGTTTCGAGTTCTCAGCCTCTAATGCCATGTTTTTAAGTCTAAGTCTATAAATATGAAAATTATCGTCGTATTCTCAAACCTGGAGTCCCGCTGGTGCGGGGTCTGTTCCTACGAGTTACATTGGTCCCGTGGGAGGTTTTAGTGCCACCCACGGGGCCGTTCGGAGGCTGTTTCGAGTTCTCACCCACTAACAACATGTTTTTAAGTCTAAGCCTAGAAATATTCAAATTACCGTCGTATGCTCAAACAGGGAGTCCCTCGACTGCGGGGTCAGTTCCTTTGAGGTACATTGGTCCCGTAGGAGGTGTTGGTGCCACCCATGGGGACGTTCCAGGGCTATTTCGAGTTCTCACCCCGTGACGCCATGTTTTTAAGCCTAAGTCTAGAAATTTGCAAATTATCATTGTATTCTCAAATCGGGAGTCCCGCGGCTGCGGGGTCAGTTCCTACGAGTTACATTGGTCCCGTGGGAGGTGTTGGTGCCACCCACGGGGACGTTTGGGGGCTGTTTCGAGTTCTCACCCTCTAATGCCATGTTTTTAAGCCTAAGTCTAAAAATATGCAAATTACCTTCGTATTCTCAAATCGGGAGTCCCGCGGCTACGGGGTCTGTTCCTACGATTTACATTGGTCCCGTGGGAGGTGTTTGTGCCACCCACGGGGAAGTTCAGAGGCTGTTTCGAGTTCTCACCCTCTAACGCCATGTTTTTAAGCCGAAGTCTAGAAATATGCAAATTATCATCATATTCTCAAACCGGAAGTCCCGCCGCTGCGGGGTCAATTCCGAAGAGTCACATTGGTCCCGTGGGAGGTGTTGGTGCCACCCACGGGGCCATTCGGGGGCTGTTTCGAGTTCTCACCCACTAGCGCCATGTTTTTAAGCCTCAGTCTAGAAATATGCAAATTACCGTCGAATGCTAAAACTGGGAGTCCCGCGGATGCGGGGTCAGTTCCTACGAGTTACAGTGGTCCCGTGGGAGGTGTTGGGGACACCCACGGGTACGTTCGGGGGCTGTTTGGAGTTCTCACCCTCTAACGCATTGTTTTTAAGCCTAAGTCTAAAAATATGCAAATTATCGTCGTATTCTCAAACTGGGAGTCCCGCGGCTTCGGGGCAAGTTCCTACGAGCTACAATGATCCCGTGGGAGGTGTTGGTGCCACCCACAGGGATGTTCGGGGGCAGTTTCGAGATCTCACCCTCAAATGCCATGTTTTTAAGTCTAAGTCTATAAATATGCAAATTACCGTCATATTCTCAAATCGGGAGACCCGCGACTGCGGGGTCAGTTCCTAAGAGTTATTTTGGTCCCGTGGGAGGTGTTGGTGCCACCAACAGGGCCGTTCAGGAGTTGTTTCGAGAGTTCACCCTCTAACGCCATGTTTTGCATAAGTATAGATATATGTAAATTATTGTCGTATTCTCAAACCGGGAGTCCCGCGACTGCGGGGTCAATTCCTAAGAGTTATATTGGTCCCGTGGGAGGTATTGAGGCCACCCACAGGGACGTTTGGGGACTGTTTCGAGTTCTCACCCTCTAACGCCATGTTTTTAAGCCTAAGTCTAAAAAATTGTAAATTACCGTCGTATTCTCAAACCGGGAGTCCCGCAGCTGCGGGGTCAGTTCCTTCGAGTTACGTTGGTCCCGTGGGAGGTGTTGGTGCAACCCACGGGGACGTTCGGGGTCTGTTTCGTGTTCTCACCCTCTAATGCCATGTTTTTAAGCCTAAGTCTAGAAATATGCAAATTATCGTCGTATTCTAAAACCGGGAGTCCCGCGGCTACTGGGTCAGTTCCTATGAGTTACATTGGTCCCGTGGGAGGTGTTGGTGCCACCCACGGGCCGTTGGGGGGTTGTTTCGAGTTTTCACCCTCTAACGCCATGTTTTTAGGCCTAAGTATATAAATATGCAAATTACAGTTGTATTGTAAAAACGGGAGTCCCGCGGCTGCAGGGTCGGTTCCTCCGAGTTACATTGGTCCCGTGGGAGGTGTTGGTGCCGCCCACGGGGACGTTCGGGGCCTGTTTCCAGTTCTCACCCTCTAACGCCATTTTTTTAAGCCAAAGTCTAAAAAAATGAAAATTACCGTCGTATTCTCAAATCGGGAGACCCGTGGTTGCGGAGTCAGTTCCTAAGAGTTATATTGGTCCGGTGGGAGGTGTTGGTGCCGCCGACGGGGATGTTCGGGGGCTGTTTTGACTTTTCACCCTCTAACGCCATGTTTTCATGCCTAAGTCTAGAAATTTGCAAATTATCGTCGTATTCTAAAACCGAGAGTCCCGCTACTGCGGGGTCGGTTACCACGAGTTACATTGGTCCCGTGGGAGGTGTTGGTGCCACCCACAGGGCCGTTCGGGGGCTGTTTCGAGTTCTCACCCTCTAACGCCATGTTTTTAAGCCTAAGTCTATAAATATGAAAATTACCGTCGTATTCTGAAATCGAGAGTCTCGCGGTTGCAGGGTCAGTTCCTACGAGTTACGTTGGTCCTGTGGGAGGCGTTGGTGCCACCCACGGGGACGTTCGGTGGCTGTTTCGAGTTCTCACCCGTAATGCCATGTTTTTAAGCCTAAGTCTAGAAATTTGTAACTTACCATCGTATTCTCAAACCGGGAGTCCCACGGCTGCGGGGTCAGTTCCTACGATTTACATTGGTCCCGTGGGAGGTGTTGGTGGCACCCACGGGGACGTTCGGAGGCTATTTCGAGTTCTCACCCTCTAACGCCAAGTTTTTAAGCCCGAGTCTAGAAATATGTAAATTACCGTGGTTTTCTCAAACAGGGAGTCCCACGGCTGCGGGGTCAGTTCCTACGAGGTACATTGGTCCCGTAGGAGGTGTTGGTGCCACCCACGGGGACGTTCGGGGGCTATTTCGAGTTCTCACCCTCTAACGCCATGTTTTTAAGCCTAAGTCTAGAAATATGAAAATTATCGTCGTTTTCTCAAATCGAGAGTCCCGCGGTTGCGGGATCAGTTCCTATGAGTTACATTGGTCCCGTGGGAGGTGTTGGTGCCATCCACGGGGCCGTTCGGTGTCTGTTTCGAGTTCTCACCAACTAACGCCATGTTTTTAAGCGTAACTCTAAAAAAATTTCAAACTATCGTCGTATTCTAAAATCGGGAGTCCCCGGGCTGCGGGGTCAATTCCTACGAGTAACGTTGGTCCCGTGGGAGGTGTTGGTGCCACCCACGGGGCCGTTCGAGGGCTGTTTCTAGTTTTCACCTTATAACGCCATGTTTTTAAGCCTAAGTATAGAAATATGCAAATTATCATCGTATTCTCAAATCGGGAGTCCCGCCACTGCAGGGTCAGTTCCTACGAGTTACATTGGTCCCGTGGGAGGTGTTGGTACCACCCACGGGGCCGTTTGGGGGCTGTTTCGAGTTCTCACCCTCTAACGCCATGTTTTTAAGCCAAAGTCTATAAATATGGAAATTACAGTCGTATTCTGAAACCGAGAGTCCCGCGGCTGTGGGGTCTGTTCCTACGAGTTACGTTGGTCCCATGGGAGGTGTTGGTGTCACCCACGGGGACGTTCGGTGGATGTTTCGAGTTCTCGCCCTCTAACGCCAGGTTTCTAAGCATAAGTATAGAAATTTGCAAATTACCATCGTATTCTCAAACCAAGAGTCCCGCGGCTGCGGGGTCAGTTCTTACAATTTACATTGGTCCCGTGGGAGGTGTTGGTGCCACCCACGGGGACGTTCGGAGGCTGTTTCGAGTTCTCACCCTCTAACGCCATGTTTTTAAGCCTAAGTCTAAAAAATTGCAAATTACTGTCGTATTCTCAAACCAGGAGTCCCGCGGCTGCGGGGTCAGTTCCTACGATTTACATTGGTCCCGTGGGAGGTGTTGGTGCCACCCACGGGGACGTTCGGAGGCTATTTCGTGTTCTCACCCTCTAACGCCATGTTTTTAAGCTTAAGTCAAGAAATATGAAAATTATCGTCGTATTCTCAAACCTGGAGTCCCGCGGGTGCGGGGTCAGTTCCTAAGAGTTATATTGGTCCCGTGGGAGGTGTTGGTGCCACCCACGGAGCTGTTCGGGGGATGTTTCGAGTTCTCACCCACTAACGCCATGTTTTAAAGCCTAAGTCTATAAATAGGCAAATTACAATCGTATTCTCTAACTGGGAGTCCCATGGCTGCGGGGTCAGTTCCTACGAGGTACATTGGTCCCGTAGGAGGTTTTGGTGCCACCCACGGCGACGTTCGGGGCCTATTTCGAGTTCTCACCCTATAACGCCATGTGTTTAAGCCTAAGTCTAGAAATATGCAAATTATCGTCGTATTCTCAAATCGGGAGTCCCACGGCTGCGGGGTCAGTTCCTAGGAGTTACTTTGGTCACGTGGGAGATGTTGGTGCCATCCACGAGGACGTTCAGTGGCTTTTCGAGTTCTCACCAACTAACGCCATGTTTTTAAGCCTAAGTCTAAAAATATGCAAATTATCATCGTATTATAAAACCGGGAGTCCCCCGGCTGCGGGGTCAGTTGCTATGAGTAACGTTGGTCCCGTGGGAGGTGTTAGTGCCACCCACGGGGCTGTTTCGAGTTTTCACCCTATAACGCCATGTTTTTAAGCCTAAGTCTAGAATTATACAAATTATCGTCGTATTATCAGATCAGGAGTCCCGCGGCTGCAGGGTCAGTTCCTACGAGTTACATTGGTCCCGTGGGAGGTGTTGGTGCCACCCACGGGGCCGTTCGGGGGCTGTTTCGAGTTCTCACCCTCTAACGCCATGTTTTTAAGCCTAAGTCTTTAAATATGCAAATTACCATCATATTCTGAAACTGGGAGTCCCGCGACTGCGGGGTCAGTTTCTACGAGTTACATTGGTCCCGTGGGAGGTGTTAGTGCCTCCCACGGGGACGTTCGGGGGCTGTTTTGAGTTCTCACCCACTAACAACATGTTTTTAAGTCTAAGTCTAGAAATATGTGAATTACCGTCGTATTCTCAAACAGGGAGTCCCACGACTGCGGGGTCAGTTCCTACGAGTTACATTGGTCCCGTGGGAGGTGTTGGTGCCATCCACGACGCCGTTCGGGGGCTGTTTCGAGTTTTCACCCTATAACGCCATGTTTTAAGCCTAAGTCTAGACATATGCAAATTATCATCGTATTCTCAAATTGGGAGTCCCGCGGCTGCAAGGTCAGTTCCTACGAGTTACATTGGTCCCGTGGGAGGTGTTTTTGCCACCCACGGGGCCGTTTGGGGTCCGTTTCGAGTTCCCACCCTCTAAAGCCATGTTTTTAAGCCTACGTCTATAAATATGCAAATTACCGTCGTATTCTCAAACCGGGCCGCGGGTGCGGGGTCGGTTCCTACGAGTTACATTGGTCCCGTGGGAGGTGTTGGTGCCACACACGGGGCCATTTGGGGGAAGTTTCTAGTTCTCACCCTCTAACGCCATGTTTTTAAGCCTATGTTTATAAATATGCAAATTACCATCGTATTCTTAAATTGGGAGTCCCGCGGCTGCGTGGTCAGTTTCTACGAGTTATATTGTTCTCGTGGGAGGTGTTGGTGCCACCCACGGGGACGTTCGGGGGCAGTTTCGAGATATCACCCTCAAATGCCATGTTTTTAAGCCTAAGTCTAGAAATATGTAAATTATCGACGTATTCTCAAACAGGGAGTCCCACGACTGCGGGGTCAGTTCCTACGAGGTACATTGGTCCCGTAGAAGGTGTTGGTGCCACCCTCGGGGACGTTCGAGGGCTATTTCGATTTCTCACCCTCTAACCCCATGTTTTTAAGCCTAAGTCTAGAAATTTGCAAATTATCGTCGTATTCTCAAATCGGGAGTCCCGCGGCTGCGGGGTCAGTTCCTACGAGTTACATTGGTCCCGTGGGAGGTGTTGGTGCCACCCACGGGCTGTTGGGGGGTTGTTTCGAGTTTTCACCCTCTAACGCCATGTTTTTAGGCCTAAGTATAGAAATATGCGAATTACAGTCGTATTTTAAAAACGGGAGTCCCGCGGCTGCAGGGTCGGTTCCTCCGAGTTACATTGGTCCCGTGGGAGGTGTTGGTGCCACCCACGGGGACTTTCGGGGCCTGTTTCCAGTTCTCACCCTCTAACGCCATGTTTTTAAGCCAAAGTCTAAAAAAATGAAAATTCCCGTCGTATTCTCAAATCAGGAGACCCGTGGCTGCGGAGTCAGTTCCTAAGAGTTATATTGGTCCGGTGGGAGGTGTTGGTGCTACCGACGGGGATGTTCGGGGGCTGTTTTGACTTTTCACCCTCTAACGCCATGTTTTCAAGCCTAAGTCTAGAAATTTGCAAATTATCGTCGTATTCTAAAACCGAGAGTCCCGCTGCTGCGGGGAAGGTTACCACGAGTTACATTGGTCCCGTGGGAGGTGTTGGTGCCACCCACAGGTCCGTTCGGGGGCTGTTTCGAGTTCTCACCCTCTAACGCCATATTTTTAAGCCTAAGTCTATAAATATGAAAATTACTGTCGTATTCTGAAATCGAGAATCTCGCGGCTGCAGGGTCAGTTCCTACGAGTTACGTTGGTCCCGTGGGAGGCGTTGGTGCCACCCACGGGGACGTTCGGTGGCTGTTTCGAGTTCTCACCCGTAATGCCATGTTTTTAAGCCTAAGTCTAGAAATTTGTAACTTACCATCGTATTCTCAAACCGGGAGTCCCACGGCTGCGGGGTCAGTTCCTACGATTTACATTGGTCCCGTGGGAGGTGTTGGGGGCACCCACGGGGACGTTCGGAGGCTGTTTCGAGTTCTCACCCTCTAACGCCAAGTTTTTAAGCCCGAGTCTAGAAATATGTAAATTACCGTGGTTTTCTCAAACTGGGAGTCCCACGGCTGCGGGGTCAGTGACTACGAGGTACATTGGTCCCGTAGGAGGTGTTGGTGCCACCCACGGGGACGTTCGGGGGCTATTTCGAGTTCTCACCCTCTAACGCCATGTTTTTAAGCCTAAGTCTATAAATATGCAAATTATCGTCGTTTTCTCAAATCGAGAGTCCCGCGGTTGCGGGATCAGTTCTGATGAGTTACATTGGTCCCGTGGGAGGTGTTGGTGCCATCCACGGGGCCGTTCGGTGTCTGTTTCGAGTTCTCACCAACTAACGCCATGTTTTTAAGCGTAACTCTAAAAATATTCAAACTATCATCGTATTCTAAAATCGGGAGTGCCCCGGCTGCGGGGTCAGTTCCTACGAGTAACGTTGGTCCTGTGGGAGGTGTTGGTGCCACCCACGGGGCCGTTCGAGGGATGTTTCTAGTTTTCACCCTATAACGCCATGTTTTTAAGCCTAAGTATAGAAATATGCAAATTATCATCGTATTCTCAAATCGGGAGTCCCGCGACTGCAAGGTCAGTTCCTACGAGTTACATTGGTCCCGTGGGAGGTGTTGGTGCCACCCATGGGGCCGTTTGGGGGCTGTTTCGAGTTCTCACCCTCTAACGCCATGTTTTTAAGCCAAAGTCTATAAATATGCAAATTACCGTCGTCTTCTGAAACCGAGAGTCCCGCGGCTGTGGGGTCTGTTGCTACGAGTTACGTTGGTCCCATGGGAGGTGT
The DNA here is from genome assembly GCA_949130495.1 of Sambucus nigra. Classification (NCBI taxonomy): domain Eukaryota; kingdom Viridiplantae; phylum Streptophyta; class Magnoliopsida; order Dipsacales; family Adoxaceae; genus Sambucus; species Sambucus nigra. The sequence continues at coordinate 610,413,828 of OX422217.1, read as the reverse complement.
TGGTGTCACCCACGGGGACGTTCGGTGGATGTTTCGAGTTCTCGCCCTCTAACGCCATGTTTCTAAGCATAAGTATAGAAATTTGCGAATTACCATCGTATTCTCAAACCAGGAGTCCCGCGGCTGCGGGGTCAGTTCTTACAATTTACATTGGACCCGTGGGAGGTGTTGGTGCCAGCCACGGGGACGTTCGGAGGCTGTTTCGAGTTCTCACCCTCTAACGCCATGTTTTTAAGCCTAAGTCTAAAAAATTGCAAATTACTGTCGTATTCTCAAACCAGGAGTCCCGCGGCTGCGGGGTCAGTTCCTACGATTTACATTGGTCCCGTGGGAGGTGTTGGTGCCACCCACGGGGACGTTCAGAGGCTATTTCGTGTTCTCACCCTCTAACGCCATGTTTTTAAGCTTAAGTCTAGAAATATGAAAATTATCTTCGTATTCTCAAACCTGGAGTCCCGCGGGTGCGGGGTCAGTTCCTAAGAGTTATATTGGTCCCGTGGGAGGTGTTGGTGCCACCCACGGAGCTGTTCGGGGGATGTTTCGAGTTCTCACCCACTAATGCCATGTTTTAAAGCCTAAGTCTATAAATAGGCAAATTACAATCGTATTCTCTAACTGGGAGTCCCATGGCTGCGGGGTCAGTTCCTACGAGGTACATTGGTCCCGTAGGAGGTTTTGGTGCCACCCACGGGGACGTTCGGGGCCTATTTCGAGTTCTCACCCTCTAACGCCATGTGTTTAAACCTAAGTCTAGAAATATGCAAATTATCGTCGTATTCTCAAATCGGGAGTCCCGCGGCTGCGGGGTCAGTTCCTAGGAGTTACATTGGTCACGTGGGAGATGTTGGTGCCATCCACGAGGACGTTCAGTGGCTTTTCGAGTTCTCACCAACTAACGCCATGTTTTTAAGCCTAAGTCTAAAAATATGCAAATTATCATCGTATTATAAAACCGGGAGTCCCCCGGCTGCGGGGTCAGTTGCTATGAGTAACGTTGGTCCCGTGAGAGGTGTTAGTGCCACCCACGGGGCCGTTCGGGGGCTGTTTCGAGTTTTCACCCTATAACGCCATGTTTTTAAGCCTAAGTCTAGAATTATGCAAATTATCGTCGTATTATCAGATCGGGAGTCCCGCGGCTGCAGGGTCAGTTCCTACGAGTTACATTGGTCCCGTGGGAGGTGTTGGTGCCACCCACGGGGCCGTTCGGGGGCTGTTTCGAGTTCTCACCCTCTAACGCCATGTTTTTAAGCCTAAGTCTTTAAATATGCAAATTACCGTCATATTTTGAAACTGGGAGTCCCGCGACTGCGGGGTAAGTTTCTACGAGTTACATTGGTCCCGTGGGAGGTGTTAGTGCCACCCACGGGGCCGTTCGGGGGCTGTTTTGAGTTCTCACTCACTAACAACATGTTTTTAAGTCTAAGTCTAGAAATATGTGAATTACCGTCGTATTCTCAAACAGGGAGTCCCACGACTGCGGGGTCAGTTCCTACGAGTTACATTGGTCCCGTGGGAGGTGTTGGTGCCATCCACGACGCCGTTCGGGGGCTGTTTCGAGTTTTCACCCTATAACGCCATGTTTTAAGCCTAAGTCAAGACATATGCAAATTATCATCGTATTCTCAAATTGGGAGTCCCGCGGCGGCAAGGTCAGTTCCTACGAGTTACATTAGTCCCGTGGGAGGTGTTTTTGCCACCCACAAGGCCGTTTGGGGGCCGTTTCGAGTTCCCACCCTCTAAAGCCATGTTTTTAAGCCTACGTCTATAAATATGCAAATTACCGTCGTATTCTCAAACCGGGCCGCGGGTGCGGGGTCGGTTCCTACGAGTTACATTGGTCCCGTGGGAGATGTTGGTGCCACACACGGGGCCGTTCGGGGGAAGTTTCTAGTTCTCACCCTCTAACGCCATGTTTTTAAGCCTATGTTTATAAATATGCAAATGACCATCGTATTCTTAAATTGGGAGTCCCGCGGCTACGTCGTCAGTTCCTACGAGTTATATTGTTCTCGTGGGAGGTGTTGGTTCCACCCACGGGGACGTTCGGGGGCAGTTTCGAGATATCACCCTCAAATGCCATGTTTTTAAGCCTAAGTCTAGAAATATGTAAATTATCGACGTATTCTCAAATAGGGAGTCCCACGACTGCGGGGTCAGTTCCTACGAGGTACATTGGTCCCGTAGGAGGTGTTGGTGCCACCCTCGGGGACGTTCGAGGGCTATTTCGATTTCTCACCCTCTAACCCCATGTTTTTAAGCCTAAGTCTAGAAATTTGCAAAATATCGTCGTATTCTCAAATCGGGAGTTCCGCGGCTGCGGGGTCAGTTCCTACGAGTTACATTGGTCCCGTGGGAGGTGTTGGTGCCACCCACGGGGACGTTTGGGGGCTGTTTCGAGTTCTCACCCTCTAACGCCATGTTTTTTAGCCTAAGTCTAAAAATATGAAAATTACCGTCATATTTTCAAACCGGGAGTCCCGCGGCTACGGGGTCAGTTCCTACGATTTACATTGGTCCCGTGGGAGGTGTTTGTGCCACCCACGGGGACGTTCAGAGGCTGTTTCGAGTTCTCACCCTCTAACGCCATGTTTTTAAGCCTAAGTCTAGAAATATGAAAATTATGATCGTCTTTTCAAACCGGGAGTCCCGTGGCTGCGGGGTCAGTTCCTACGAGTCACACTGGTCCCGTGGGAGGTGTTGGTGCCACCCACGGAGCCGTTCGGGGTCTGTTTCGAGTTCTCACCCACTAACGCCATGTTTTTAAGTCTCAGTCTAGAAATCTGCAAATTACCGTCGTATTCTAAAACTGAGAGTCCCGCGGCTGCGGGTTCAGTTCCTACGAGTTACAGTGTTCCCGTGGGAGGTGTTGGTGCCACCCACGGGTACGTTCGGGGGCTGTTTCGAGTTCTCACCCTCTAACGCCATGTTTTTAAGCCTAAGTCTAAAAATATGAAAATTACCGTCATATTTTCAAACCGGGAGTCCCGCAGCTACGGGGTCAGTTCCTACGATTTACATTGGTCCCGTGGGAGGTGTTTGTGCCACCCACGGGGACGTTTGGAGGTTGTTTCGAGTTCTCACCCTCTAACGCCATGTTTTTAAGCCTAAGTCTAGAAATATGAAAATTATCATTGTCTTTTCAAACCGGGAGTCCCGCGGCTGCAGGGTCAGTTCCTACGAGTCACACTGGTCCCGTGGGAGGTGTTGGTGCCACCCACGGGGCCGTTCGGGGGCTGTTTCGAGTTCTCACCCACTAAAGCCATGTTTTTAAGCCTAAGTCTAGAAATATGCAAATTACCGTCGTATTCTGAAACTGGAAGTCCCGCGGCTGCGGGGTCAGTTCCTTCGAGTTACAGTGTTCCCGTGGGAGGTGTTTGTGCCACCCACGGGGACGTTCAGAGGATGTTTCGAGTTCTCACCCTCTAACGCCATGTTTTTATGCCTTAGTCTAGAAATATGCAAATTATCGTCGCATTCTCAAACCAGGAGTCCCGCGGCTGCGGGGTCAGTTCCTACGAGTCACATTGGTCCCGTAGGAGGTGTTGGTGCCACCCACGGGGCCGTTCGGGGTCTGTTTCGAGTTCTCACCCACTAACGCCATGTTTTTAAGTCTCAGTCTAGAAATCTACAAATTACCGTCGTATTCTAAAATTGAGAGTCCCGCGGCTGCGGGGTCAGTTCCTACGAGTTACAGTGTTCCCGTGGGAGGTGTTGGTGCCACCCACGGGTACGTCCGTGGGCTATTTCGAGTTCTCACCCTCTAACGCATTATTTTTAAGCCTAAGCCTACAAATACGCAAATCATCATCGTATTCTGAAACTGGGAGTTGGTCCCGTGGGAGGTGTTAGTGCCACCCACGGGGACGTTCGGGGGCTGTTTCGAGTTCTCACCCTCTAACGCCATGTTTGTAAGCCTAACTCTAAAAATATGCAAATTACCGTCATATTTTCAAACCGGGAGTCCCGCGGCTACGGGGTCAGTTCCTACGATTTACATTGGTCCCGTGGGAGGTGTTTGTGCCACCCACGGGGACGTTCGGAGGCTGTTTCGAGTTCTCACCCTCAAACGCCATGTTTTTAAGCCTAAGTCTAGAAATTTGTAAATTATCATCGTATTCTCAAATCGAGAGTCCCGCGACTGCGGGATAAGTTCCTACGAGTTACATTGGTCCCGTGGGAGGTGTTGGTGCCATCCACGAGACCGTTCGGGAGCTACTTTGAGTTCTCACCCACTAACGCCATGTTTTTAAGCCTAAGTCTAAAAATATGCAAATTATCGTCGTATTCTCAAATCAGGAGTCCCGCGGCTGCGGGGTCAGTTCCTACGAGTTACATTGGTCCCGTGGGAGATGTTGGTGCCACCCACGGGGACGTTTGGGGGCTGTTTCGATTTCTCGCCCACTAAAGCCATGTTTTTAAGTCTCAGTCTAGAAATCTACAAATTACCGTCGTATTCTAAAACTGAGAGTCCCGCGGCTGCGGGGTCAGTTCCTACGAGTTACAGTGTTCCCGTGGGAGGTGTTGGTGCCACCCACGGGTACGTTCGGGGGCTGTTTTGAGTTCTCACCCTCTAACGCCATGTTTTTAAGCCAAAGTCTAAAAATATGAAAATTACCGTCATATTTTCAAACCGGGAGTCCCGCGGCTACGGGGTCAGTTCCTACGATTTACATTGGTCCCGTGGGAGGTGTTTGTGCCACCCACGGGGACGTTCGGAGGCTGTTTCGAGTTCTCACCCTCTAACGCCATGTTTTTAAGACTAAGTCTAGAAATATGAAAATTATCATTGTCTTTTCAAACCGGGAGTCCCGCGGCTGCGGGGTCAGTTCCTACGAGTCACACTGGTCCCGTGGGAGGTGTTGGTGCCACCCACGGGGCCGTTTGGGGGCAGTTTCGAGTTCTCACCCACTAAAGCCATGTTTTTAGGCTTTAGTCTAGAAATATGCAAATTACCGTCGTATTCTGAAACTGGAAGTCCCGCGGCTGCGGGGTCAGTTCCTACGAGTTACAGTGTTCCCGCGGGAGGTGTTTGTGCCACCCACGGGGACGTTCAGAGGATGTTTCGAGTTCTCACCCTCTAACGCCATGTTTTTATGCCTTAGTCTAGAAATATGCAAATTATCGTCGTATTCTCAAACCAGGAGTCCCGCGGCTGCGGGGTCAGTTCCTACGAGTCACATTGGTCCCGTGGGAGGTGTTGGTGCCACCCACGGGGCCGTTCGGGGTCTGTTTCGAGTTCTCACCCACTAACGCCATGTTTTTAAGTCTCAGTCTAGAAATCTGCAAATTACCGTCGTATTCTAAAACTGAGAGTCCCGCGGCTACGGGGTCAGTTCCTACGATTTACATTGGTCCCGTGGGAGGTGTTTGTGCCACCCACGGGGACGGTCGGAGGCTGTTTCGAGTTCTCACCCTCAAACGCCATGTTTTTAACCCTAAGTCTAGAAATTTGTAAATTATCATCGTATTCTCAAATCGAGAGTCCCGCGACTGCGGGATCAATTCCTACGAGTTACATTGGTCCCGTGGGAGGTGTTGGTGCCATCCACGAGACCGTTCGGGAGCTACTTTGAGTTCTCACCCACTAACGCCATGTTTTTAAGCCGAAGTCTAAAAATATGAAAATTATCGTCGTATTCTTAAATCGGGAGTCCTGCGAATGCGGGGTCAGTTCCTACGAGTTACATTGGTCCCGTAGAAGGTGTTGGTGCCACCCTCGGGGACGTTCGGGCGCTGTTTCGAGTTCTCACCCTCTAACGCCAAGTTTTTAAGCCTAAGTCTAAAAATATGCAAATTACCGTAGTATTCTCAAACCGGGAGTCCCGCGGCTGCGGGGTCAGTTCCTACGATTTACATTGGTCCTGTGGGAGGTGTTTGTGCCACCCACGGGGACGTTCGGAGGCTGTTTCGAGTTCTCACCCTCTAAAGCCATGTTTTTAAGCCTAAGTCTAGAAATATGCAAATTATCGTCGTATTCTCAAACCGGGAGTCCCGCGGCTGCGGGGTCAGTTCCTACGAGTCACATTGGTCCCGTGGGAGGTGTTGGTGCCACCCACGGGGCCGTTCGGGGGATGTTTTGAGTTCTCACCCACTAACGACATGTTTTTAAGCCTCAGTCTAGAAATATGCAAATTACCATCGTATTCTAAAACTGGGAGTCCCGCGGCTGCGGGGTGAGTTCCTACGAGTTACAGTGGTCCCGTGGGAGGTGTTGGTGCCACCCACGGGTAGGTTCTGGGGCTGTTTTGAGTTCTCACCCTCTAACACATTGTTTTTAAGCCTAAGTATACAAATATATAAATTATTGTCGTATTCTCAAACCGGGAGTCCCCCGGCTGCGGGGTCAGATGCTACGAGTAACGTTGGTCCCGTGGGAGGTGTTAGTGCCACCCACGGGGCCGTTCGGGGGCCGTTTCGGATTTTCACCCACTAACAACATGTTTTTAAGTCTCAGACTAGAAATTTGCAAATTACCATCGTATTCTAAAACTGGGAGTCCCGCGGCTGCGGGGTGAGTTCCTACGAGTTACAGTGGTCCCGTGGGAGGTGTTGGTGCCACCCACGGGTACATTCTGGGGCTGTTTTGAGTTCTCACCCTCTAACACATTGTTTTTAAGCCTTAGTCTACAAATATAATTACCGTCGTATTCTCAAACCGGGAGTCCCGCGGCTGCGGGGTCAGTTCCTTCGAGTTACATTGGTCCCGTGGGAGGTGTTGGTGCCATCCACGAGGCCGTTCGGTGGCTGTTTCGAGTTCTCACCAACTAACGCCATGTATTTAAGCTTAAGTCTAAAAATATGCAAATTATCATCGTATTCTAAAATCGGGAGTCCCCCGGCTGCGGGGTCAGTTGCTACGAGCGATGTTGGTGCCGTGGGACGTATTACTGCCACCCACGGGGCCGTTCGGGAGCTGTTTCGAGTTCTCACTCACTAACGCTATGTTTTTAAGCTTCATTCTAGAAATATGCAAATTACCATCGTATTCTAAAACTGGGAGTCCCGCGGCTGCGGGGTGAGTTCATAAGAGTTACAGTGGTCCCGTGGGAGGTGTTAGTGCCATCTACGGGTACGTTCTGGGGCTGTTTTGAGTTCTCACCCTCTAACACATTTTTTTTAAGCCTAAGTCTACAAATATGAAAATTATCATCGTATTCTCAAACTAGGAGCCCCGCGGCTGCGGGGTCGGTTCCTACGAGTTACATTGGTCCCGTGGGAGGTGTTGATTCCACACACGGGCCCGTTCGGGGGCCGTTTCGAGTTCTAACCCTCTAACGCCATGTTTTTAAGCCTATGTTTATAAATATGCAAATTACCATCGTATTCTTAAATTTGGAGTCCCGCGGCTGCGTGGTCAGTTCCTACGAGTTACATTGGTCCCGTGGGAGGTGTTGGTGCCGCCCACGGGGACGTTCGGGGGCAGTTTCGAGATCTCACCCTCTAACGCCATGTTTTTAAGCCTAAGTCTAGAAATATGCAAATTATCATCGTATTCTAAAACCGGGAGTCCCGCGGCTGCGGGGTCAGTTTCTACGATTTACATTGGTCCCGTGGGAGGTGTTAGTGCCACCCACGGGGCCGTTCGGGGGCTGTTTCGAGTTCTCACCCACTAACAACATGTTTTTAAGTCTAAGTCTAGAAATATGTAAAATACCATCATATTTTCAAACATGGAGTCCCACGGCTGCGGGGTGAATTCCTACGAGGTACATTGGTCCCGTAGGAGGTGTTGGTGCCACCCACGGGGACGTTCGAGGGAAATTTCGATTTATCACCCTCTAACACCTTATTTTTAAGCCTACGTCTATAAATATGAAAATTACTGTCGTATTCTCAAACCGGGCCGCGGCTGCGGGGTCGGTTCCTACGAGTTACATTGGTCCCGTGGGAGGTGTTAGTGCCACACATGGGGCCGTTCGGGGAAAGTTTCTGGTTCTCACCCTCTAACGCCATATTTTTAAGCCTATGTTTATAAATATGCATATTACCATCGTATTCTTAAATTGGGAGTCCCGCGGCTGCGTGGTTAGTTCCTACGAGTTATATTGGTCCCGTGGGAGGTGCTGGTGACATCCACGGGGACGTTCGGGGGCAGTTTCGAGATCTCACCCTCAAATGCCATGTTTTGAAGCCTAAGTCTATAAATATGTAAATTATCATCGTATTCTCAAACAGGGAGTCCCACGACTGCGGGGTCAGTTCCTACGAGTTACATTGGTCCCGTGGGAGGTGTTGGTGCCACACACGGGGCCGTTCGGGGGCAGTTTCTAGTTCTCACCCTCTAACGCCATGTTTTTAAGCCTATGTTTATAAATATGCAAATTACCATCGTATTCCTAAATTGGGAGTCCCGCGGCTGCGTGGTCAGTTCCTACGAGTTACATTGGTCCCGTGGGAGGTGTTGGTGCCACCCACGGGGACGTTCGGGGACAGTTTCGAGATCCCACCCTCTAACGCCATGTTTTTAAGCCTAAGTTTATAAATATGCAAATTACCATCGCATTCTGAAACCGGGAGTCCCGCGGCTGCGGGGTCAGTTCCTATGAGGTACATTGGTCCCGTAAGAGGTGTTGGTGCCACCCACGGGGACGTTCATGGGCTATTTCGAGTTCTCACCCTCTAACGCCATGTTTTTAAGCCTAAGTCTAGAAATTTGCAAATTATCATCATATTGTCAAATCGGGAGTCCCGCGGCTGCGGGGTCAGTTCCTATGAATTACATTGGTCCCGTGGGAGGTGCTAGTGCCACCCACGGGGACGTTCGGGGGCTGTTTCGAGTTCTCACGCTCTAACGCCAAGTCTTTAAGCCTAAGTAAAAAAATATGCCAATTACTGTCGTATTCTCAAACCGGGAGTCCCGCGGCTACGGAGTTAGTTCCTACAATTTACATTGGTCCCGTGGGAGGTGTTTGTGCCACCCACGGGGACGTTCGGAGGCTGTTTCGAGTTCTCACCCTCTAACGCCATGTTTTTAAGCCTAAGTCTAGAAATATTCAAAATTATCGTCGTATTCTCAAACCAGGAGTCCCGCGGCTGCGGGGTCAGTTCCTACGAGTCACATTGGCCCCGTGGGAGGTGTTGGTGCCACCCACGGGGCCGTCCGGGGGCTGTTTCGTCTTCTCACCCACTAACGCCATGCTTTTAAGACTCAGTCTAAAAATATATAAATTACCTTCGTATTCTAAAACTGGGAGTCCCGCGGCTGCGGGGTCACTTCCTACAAGTTATAGTGGTCCCGTGGGAGGTGTTTGTGCCACCCACGGGGACGTTCAGAGGCTGTTTCGAGATCTCACCCTCAAATGCCATGTTTTGAAGCCTAAGTCTATAAATATGTAAATTATCGTCGTATTCTCAAACAGGGAGTCCCAAGACTGCGGGGTCAGTTCCTACGAGTTACATTGGTCCCGTGGGAGGTGTTGGTGCCACACACGGGGCCGTTCGGGGGCAGTTTCTAGTTCTCACCCTCTAACGCCATGTTTTTAAGCCTATGTTTATAAATATGCAAATTACCATCGTATTCCTAAATTGGGAGTCCCGCGGCTGCGTGGTCAGTTCCTACGAGTTACATTGGTCCCATGGGAGGTGTTGGTGCCACCCACGGGGACGTTCGGGGACAGTTTCGAGATCTCACCCTCTAACGCCATGTTTTTAAGCCTAAGTTTATAAATATGAAAATTACCATCGCATTCTGAAACCGGGAGTCCCGCGGATGCGGGGTCAGTTCCTATGAGGTACATTGGTCCCGTAGGAGGTGTTGGTGCCACCCACGGGGACGTTCGAGGGCTATTTCGAGTTCTCACCCTCTAACGCCATGTTTTTAAGCCTAAGTCTAGAAATTTGCAAATTATCATTATATTGTCAAATCGGGAGTCCCGCGGCTGCGGGGTCAGTTCCTATGAGTTACATTGGTCCCGTGGGAGGTGCTAGTGCCACCCACGGGGACGTTCGGGGGCTGTTTCGAGTTCTCACCCTCTAACGCCAAGTCTTTAAGCCTAAGTCAAAAAATATGCCAATTACCGTCGTATTCTCAAACCGGGAGTCCCGCGGCTACGGAGTCAGTTCCTACAATTTACATTGGTCCCGTGGGAGGTGTTTGTGCCACCCACGGGGACGTTCAGAGGCTGTTTCGAGTTCTCACACTCTAACGCCATGTTTTTAAGCCTAAGTCTAGAAATATTCAAAATTATCGTCGTATTCTCAAACCAGGAGTCCCACGGCTGCGGGGTCAGTTCCTACGAGTCACAATGGCCCCGTGGGAGGTGTTGGTTCCACCCACGGGGTCGTCCGGGGGCTGTTTCGTCTTCTCACCCACTAACGCCATGCTTTTAAGCCTCAGTCTAAAAATATAAAAATTACCTTCGTATTCTAAAACTGGGAGTCCCGCGGCTGCGGGGTCACTTCCTACAAGTTATAGTGGTCCCGTGGGAGGTGTTTGTGCCACCCATGGGGACGTTCAGAGGCTGTTTCGAGTTCTCACCCTCTAACGCCATGTTTTTAAGCCTAAGTCTAGAAATATGCAAATTATCATCGTATTCTCAAACCAGGAGTCCCGCGGCTGCTGGGTCAGTTCCTACGAGTTACATTGGTTCCGTGGGAGGTGTTGGTGCCACCTACGGGCTGTTGGGGGGCTGTTTCGAGTTTTCACCCTCTAACGCCATGTTTTTAAGCCTAAGTTTAGAAATATGCAAATTATCGTCGTATTATAAAACCGGGAGTCCCGCGGTTGCGGGGTCGGTTCCTATGAGTTACATTGGTCCCGTGGGAGGTGTTGGTGCCACACACGGGGCCGTTCGGGGGCAGTTTCGAGTTCTCACCCTCTAACGCCATGTATTTAAGCCTATGTTTATAAATATACAAATTACCATCATATTCTTAAATTGGGAGTCCTGCGGCTGCTTGGTCAGTTCCTACGAGTTACATTAGTCCCGTGGGAGGTGTTGGTGCCACCCACGGGGACGTTCGGGGGCAGTTTCGAGATCTCAACCTCTAACACCATGTTTTTAAGCCTAAGTCTAGAAATATGCAAATTATCGTCATATTCCAAAATCGGGAGTCCCGCGGCTGCGGGGTTAGTTCCTACGAGTTACATTATCCCGTGGGAGGTGTTAGTGCCACCCACAGGGCCGTTCGGGGGCTGTTTCGAGTTCTCACCCACTAACAACATGTTTTTAAGTCTAAGTCTAGAAATATGTAAATTACCGTCGTATTCTCAAACTGGGAGTCCCACGGCTGCGGGGTCAGTTCCTACGAGGTACATTGGTCCCGTAGGAGGTGTTGGTGCCACCCACGGGGACGTTCGAGGGCTATTTCGAGTTCTTACCCTCTAACGCCATGTTTTTAAGGCTAAGTCTAGAAATTTCTAAATTATCGTCGTATTTTCAAATCGTGCGTCCCGCGGCTGCGGGGTCAGTTCCTACGAGTTACATTGGTCCCGTGGGAGGTGTTGGTGCCATCCACGAGGCCGTTCGTGGGCTATTTCGAGTTCTCACCCACTAACACCATGTTTTTAAGCCTAAGTCTAAAAATATGCAAATTATCGTCGTATTCTTAAATCGGGAGTCCCGCGGCTGCGGGGTCAGTTCCTACGAGTTACATTAGTCCCGTGGGAGGTGTTGGTGCCACCCACGGGGACGTTCGAGGGCTATTTTGAGTTCTCACCCTATAACGCCATGTTTTTAAGCCTAAGTCTAGAAATTTGCAAATTATCGTCATATTGTCAAATCGGGAGTCCCGCGGCTACGGGGTCAGTTCCTATGAGTTACATTGGTCCCGTGGGAGGTGCTGGTGCCACCCACGGGGCCGTTCGGGGGCTGTTTCGAGTTCTCACCCTCTAACGCCATGTTTTTAAGCCTAAGTAAAAAAATATGCCAATTACCGTGGTATTCTCAAACCGGGAGTCCCGCGGTTACGGAGTCAGTTCCTACAATTTACATTGGTCCCGTGGGAGGTGTTTGTGCCACCCACGTGGACGTTCGGAGGCTGTTTCGAGTTGTCACCCTTTAATGCCATGTTTTTAAGCATAAGTCTAGAAATATTCAAATTATCGTCGTATTCTCAAACCAGGAGTCCCGCAGTTACGGGGTCAGTTCCTACGAGTTACATTGGCCCCGTGGGAGGTGTTGGTGCCATCCACGGGGCCGTCCGGGGGCTGTTTCGTGTTCTCACCCACTAACGCCATGCTTTTAAGCCTCAGTCTAAAAATATGCAAATTACCTTCGTATTCTAAAACTGGGAGTCCCGCGGCTGCGGGGTCACTTCCTACAAGTTATAGTGGTCCCGTGGGAGGTGTTTGTGCCACCCACGGGGACGTTCAGAGGCTGTTTCGAGTTCTCACCCTCTAACGCCATGTTTTTAAGCCTAAGTCTAGAAATATGCAAATTATCATCGTATTCTCAAACCATGATTCCCGCGGCTGCGGGGTCAGCTCCTACGAGTCACATTGGCCCCGTGGGAGGTGTTGGTGCCACCCACGGGGCCGTTCGGAGACTGTTTCGAGATCTCACCCACTAACGCCATATTTTTAAGCCTTAGTCTAGAAATCTAAAAATTACCGTCGTATTCTAAAACTGGGAGTCCCGAGGCTGCGGGGTCAGTTCCTACGAGTTACAGTGGTTCCGTGGGAGGTGTTGGTGCCACCCACGGGTATGTCTGTGGGCTGGTACGAATTCTCACCCTCTAACGCATTGTTTTTAAGCCTAAGTCTACAAATATGCAAATTATCGTCGTATTCTCAAACCGGGAGTCCCGCGTCTGCGAGGTCAGTTCCTAAAGTTATTTTGGTCCCGTGGGAGGTGTTGGTGCCACCCACGGGGCCGTTCAGGGTTTATTTCGAGAGTTCACCCTCTAACGCCATTTATTGCATTAGTCTAGAAATATGCAAATTACTGTCGCATTCTCAAACCGGGAGTCCTGCGACTGCAGGGTCAATTCCTAAGAATTATATTGGTCCCATGGGAGGTGTTGGTGCTACCCACGGGGACGTTCGGGGGCTGTTTCGAGTTCTCACCCTCTAACGCCATGTTTTTAAACCTAAGTCTAAAAATTGCAAATTACCGTCGAATTCTTAAACCAGGAGTCCCGCGGTTGCGGGGTCAGTTCCTACGAGTTACATTGGTCCCGTGGGAGGTGTTGATGCCACCCACGGGGACGTTCGGGGCCTGTTCCGAGTTTTCACCCTCTAACGCCATATTTTTAAGCCTAAGTTTAGAAATATGAAAATTATCGTCGTATTCTCAAACCGGGAGTCCCACGACTGCGGGGTCAGTTTCTACGAGTTACATTGGTCTCGTGGGAGGTGTTGATGCCACCCATGGGGATGTTCGGGGGCTGTTTTGAGTTCTCACCCACTAACGCCATATTTTTAAGCCTAAGTCTAGAAATAAGCAAATTATCGTCGTATTCTAAAACCGGGTGTCCCGCGGCTACTGGGTCAGTTCCTAACAGTTACATTGGTCCCGTGGGAGGTGTTGGTGCCACCTATGGGCCGTTGGGGGGCTGTTTCGAGTTTTCACCCTCTAACGCCATGTTTTTAAGCCTAAGTCTAGAAATATGCAAATTATCGTCGTATTCTAAAATCGGGAGTCCCGCGGCTGCGGGGTCGGTTCCTATGAGTTACATTGGTCCCGTGGGAGGTGTTGGTGCCACACACGGGGCTGTTCGGGGGCAGTTTCGAGTTCTCACCCTCTAACGCCATGTACTTAAGCCTATGTTGATAAATATACAAATTACCATCATATTCTTAAATTGGGAGTCCCGCGGCTGCTTGGTCAGTTCCTACGAGTTACATTGGTCCCGTAGGAGGTGTTGGTGCCACCCACGGGGACGTTCGGGGGCAGTTTCGAGATCTCAACCTCTAACACCATGTTTTTAAGCCTAAGTCTAGAAATATGAAAATTATCGTCGTATTCCAAAACCGGGAGTCCCGCGGCTGCGGGGTCAGTTCCTACGAGTTACATTTTCCCGTGGGAGGTGTAAGTGCCACCCACGGGCCGTTCGGGGGATGTTTCGAGTTCTCACCCACTAACAACATGTTTTTAAGTCTAAGTCTAGAAATATGTAAATTACCGTCGTATTCTCAAACAGGGAGTCCCACGGCTGCGGGGTCAGTTCCTATGAGGTACATTGGTCCCGTAGGAGGTGTTGGTGCCACCCACGGGGACGTTCGAGGCCTATTTCGAGTTCTCACCGTCTAACGTCATGTTTTTAAGGCTAAGTCTAGAAATTTCTAAATTATCGTCGTATTCTCAAATCGTGCGTCCCGCGGCTGCGGGGTTAGTTCCTACGAGTTACATTGGTCCCGTGGGAGGTGTTGGTGCCATCTACGAGGCCGTTCGGGGGCTATTTCGAGTTCTCACCCACTAACGCCATGTTTTTAAGCCTAAGTCTAAAAATATGCAAATTATCGCCGTATTCTTAAATCGGGAGTCCCGCGGCTGCGGGGTCACTTCCTACGAGTTACATTAGTCCCGTGGGAGGTGTTGGTACAACCCACGGGGACGTTCGGGCGCTGTTTCTAGTTGTCACCCTCTAACGCCAAGTTTTTAAGCCTAAGTCTAAAAATATGCAAATTGTCGTCGTATTCTCAAACCGAGAGTCCCGCGGCTGCGGGGTCAGTTCCTACGATTTACATTGGTCCCGTGGGAGGTGTTTGTGCCACCCACGGGACGTTCGGAGGCTGTTTCAAGTTATCACCCTCTAACGCCATGTTTTTAAGCCTAAGTCTAGAAATTTGTAAATTATCATCGTATTCTCAAACCGGGAGTCCCGCGGCTGCGGGGTCAGTTCCTACGAGTCACATTGGTCCCGTGGGAGGTGTTGGTGCCACCCACAGGGCCGTTCGGGGGCTGTTTCGAGTTCTCACCCACTAACGTCAAGTTTTTAACCTTCAGTATAGAAATAAGCAAATTACAGTAGTATTCTAAAACTGGGAGTCCCGCGGCTGCGGGGTCAGTTCCTACGAGTTGCAGTGGTACCGTGGGAGGTGTTGGTGCCACCCACGGGTACGTTTTGGGGCTGGTTTGAGTTCTCACCATATAACGCATTGTTTTTAAGCCTAAGTCTACTAATATGCAAATTATTATCGTATTCTCAAACCGGGAGTCCCTCAGCTGCGGGGTCAAGTCCTACGAGCTACAATGATCCCGTGGGAGGTGTTGGTGCCACCCATGGGGACGTTCGGAGGTAGTTTCGAGATCTCACCCTGTAACGCCATGTTTTTAAGCCCACGTCTATAAATATGCAAATTATCGTCATATTCTCAAATCGGGAGACCTGCGGCTGCAGGGTTAGTTCCTAAAGTTATTTTGGTCCCGTGGGAGGTGTTGGTGGCACCCACGGGGCCGTTCAGGGGTTGTTTCGAGCGTTCACCCTCTAACGCCATGTATTGCATAAGTCTAGAAATATGCAAAATACCGTCGTATTCTCAAACCGAGAGTCCCACGACTGCGGGGTCAATTCCTAAGAGTTATATTGGTCCCGTGGGAGGTGTTGGTGTCACCCACGGGGACGTTCGGGGGCTGTTTCGAGTTCTCACCCTCTAACGCCATATTTTTATGCCTAAGTCTAAAAATTGCAAATTATCGTCGTATTCTCAAACCGGGAGTCCCGCAGTTGCGGGGTCAGTTCCTACGAGTTACATTGGTCCCGTGGGAGGTGTTGGTGCCACTTACGGGGACGTTCGGGGTTTGTTCCGAGTTTTCACCCTCTAACGCCATGTTTTTAAGCCTAAGTCTAGAAATATGCAAATTATCTTTGTATTCTCAAACCGAGAGTCCCACGGCTGCGGGGTCATTTCCTATGAGTTACATTGGTCACGCGGGAGGTGTTGATGCCACCCACGGGGCCGTTCGGGGGCTGTTTCAATTTCTCACCCACTAAAGCCATGTTTTTAAGCCTAAGTCTAGAAATATGCAAATTACCATCGTATTCTCAAACCGGGAGTCCCGTGGCTGCGGGGTTTGTTCCTATGATTTACATTGGTCCCGTGGGAGGTGTTTGTGCCACCCACGGGGACGTTTGGAGGCTGTTTTGAGTTCTCACCCTCTAACGCCATGTTTTTAAGCCTAAGTCTAGAAATATGAAAATTATCATCGTATTCTCAAACCAGGAGTCCCGCGGCTGCGGGGTCCGTTCCTACGAGTCACATTGGTCCCGTGGGAGGTGTTGGTGCCACCCACGGGGCCGCTCGGGGGCTGTTTCGAGTTCTCACCCACTAACACCATGTTTTTAAGCCTCGGTCTAGAAATATGCAAATTACCGTCGTATTCTAAAATAGGGAGTCTCGCGGCTGCGGGGTCAGTTCCTACATGTTACAGTGGTCCCGTGGGAGGTGTTGGTGCCACCCACGGGTACGTCCTGGGGCTGTTTTGACTTCTCACCCTCTAACGCATTGTTTTTAAGCCTAAGTCTATAAATATGCAAATTATTGTGGTATTCTCAAACCGGGTGTCCCGCGGCTGCGGGGTCAGTTCCTACGAGCTACAATGATCCCGTGGGAGGTGTTGGTGCCACCCACGGGGACGTTCGGGGGCAGTTTCGAGATCTCACCCTCTAACGCCCTGTTTTTAAGGCTAAGTCTATAAATATGCAAATTACCCTCAGATTCTCAAATCGGGGGACCCGTGACTGCGGGGTCAGTTCCTAAGAGTTATTTTGGTCCCGTGGGAGGTGTTGGTGCCACCCACGGGGCCGTTCAGGAGTTGTTTCGAGAGTTCACCCTCTTACGCCATGTTTTGCATAAGTCTAGAAATATGCAAATTACCGTCGTATGCTCAAACCGGGAGTCCTGCGATTGTGGGGCCAATTGCTAAGAGTTATATTTGTCCCGTGGGAGGTGTTGGTGCCACTCACGGGGACGTTCGGGGCCTGTTTCGAGTTCTCACCCTCTATGGCCATGTTTTTAAACCTAAGTCTAAAAAATTGCAAATCACCATCGTATTCTCAAACCGGGAGTCCCGCGGCTGCCGGGTCAGTTCCTACGAGTTACATTGGTCCCGTGGGAGGTGTTGGTGCCCGTTCGGGGTGTGTTTCGAGTTTTCACCCTCTAACGCCATGTTTTTAAGCCTAAGTCTAGAAATATGCAAATTATCATCGTATTCTCAAACCAGGAGTCTCACGGCTGCGGGGTCAGTTCGTACGAGTTACATTGGTCTCGTGGGAGGTGTTGATGCCACCCACGGGGCCGTTCGGGGGCTGTTTCGAGTTCTCACCCACTAACGCCATGTTTTTAACCCTAAGTCTATAAATATTGAAATTATCGTCGTATTCTAAAATCGGGAGTCCAGCGGCTGCGGGGTCAGATCCTACGAGTCACATTGGTCCCGTGGGAGGTGTTGGTGCCACCCACGGGGCCGTTCGGGGGATGTTTCGAGTTCTCACCCACTAACGCCATGTTTTTAAGCCTTAGTGTAGAAATATGCAAATTACCGTCGTATTCTAAGACTGGGAGTCCCGCGGTTGGGGGGTCAGTTCCTACGAGTTACAGTGGTCCCGTGGGAGGTGTTGGTGCCACCCATGGGTACATTCTGAGGCTGTTTTGAGTTCTCACCCTCTAACGCATTGTTTTTAAGCCTAAGTCTACAAATATGCAAATTATTATCGTATTCTCAAACAGGGAGTCCCGCGGCTGCGGGTTCAGTTCCTACGAGCTACAATGATCCCGTGGGAGGTGTTGGTGCCACCCACGGGGACGTTCAAGGGTAGTTTCGAGATCTCACCCTCTAACGCCATGTTTTTAAGCCTAAGTCCATAAATATGAAAATTACCATCGTATTCTCAAATCGGGAGACCCGCGGCTGCGGGGTCAGTTCCTAAAGTTATTTTGGTCCCGTGGGAGGTGTTGGTGCCACCCACGGGGCCGTTCAGGGGTTGTTTCGAGAGTTCACCCTCTAACGCCATGTATTTCATAAGTCTAGATAAATGCAAATTACCATCATATTCTCGAACCGGGAGTCCCGCGACTGCGGGGTCAATTCCTAAGAATTATATTGGTCCCGTGGGAGGTGTTGGTGCCACCCACGGGGACGTTTGGGGTCTGTTCCGAGTTTTCACCCTATAACGCCATATTTTTTAGCCGTCTAGAAATATGCAAATTATCGTCGTCTTCTCAAATTGGGAGTCCCACGGCTGCGGGGTCAGTTCCTACGAGTGACATTGGTCTCGTGGGAGGTGTTTATGCCACCCACGGGGCCGTTCGTGGGCTGTTTCGAGTTCACACCCACTAACGCCATGTTTTTAAGCCTAAGTCTACAAATATGCAAATTATCGTCGTATTATAAAACCGGGTGTCCCGCGGCAGCTGGGTCAGTTCCTACGAGTTACATTGGCCCCGTGGGAGGTGTTGGTGCCACCTACGGGCCGTTGGGGGGCTGTTTCGAGTTTTCACCCTCTAACGCCATGTTTTTAAGCCTAAGTCTAGAAATATGCAAATTATCGTCGTATTCTAAAATCAGGAGTCCCGCGGCTGCGGGGTCGGTTCCTACGAGTTACATTGGTCCCGTGGGAGGTGTTGGTGCCACACACGGGGTCGTTCGGGGGCAGTTTTGAGTTCTCACCCTCTAACGCCATGTATTTAAGCCTATGTTTATAAATATACAAATTACCATCGTATTCTTAAATTAGGAGTCCCACGACTGCATGGTCAGTTCCTACGAGTTACATTGGTCCCGTGGGAGGTGTTGGTGACTCCCACGGGGACGTTGGGGGGAAGTTTCGAGATCTCAACCTCTAACGCCATGTTTTTAAGCCTAAGTCTAGATATATGCAAATTATCGTCGTATTCTAAAACCGGGAGTCCCGCGGCTGCAGGGTCAGTTCCTACGAGTTACATTGGTCCCGTTGGAGGTGTTAGTGCCACCCACGGGGCCGTTCGGGGGCTGTTTCGAGTTCTCACCCACTAACAACATGGTTTTAAGTCTAAGTCTTGAAATATGTAAATTATCGTCATATTCTCAAACAGGGAGTCCCACGGCTGCGGGGTCAGTTCCTACGAGGTACATTGGTCTCGTTGGAGGTGTTGGTGCCACCCACGGGGACGTTCGAAGTCTATTTCGAGTTCTCACCCTCTAACACCACGTTTTTAAGCCTAAGTCTAGAAAATTGTAAATTATCGTCGTATTCTCAAATCGGAAGTCCAGCGGTTGCGGGGTCAGTTCCTACGAGTTACATTGGTCCCATGGGAGGTGTTGGTGCCATCCACGAGGTCGTTCGGGGGCTGTTTCGAGCTCTCACCCACTAATGCCATGTTTTTAAGCCTAAGTCTAAAAATATTCAAATTATCGTCGTATTCTTAAATGGGGAGTCCCGCGGCTGCGGGGTCTGTTCCTACCATTTACATTGGTCCCGTGGGAGGTGTTTGTGCCACCCACGGGGACGTTCGGAGGCTGTTTTGAGTTCTCACCTTCTAACGCCATGTTTTTAAGCCTAAGTCTAGAAATATGCAAATTATCATCGTATTCTCAAACCGGGAGTCCCGCGGCTGCGAGGTCAGTTCCTATGAGTCACATAGGTCCCGTGGGAGGTGTTGGTGCCACCCACGGGGCCGTTCGGGGGCTGTTTCGAGTTCTCACCCACTAACGCCATGTTTTTAAGCCTCAGTCTAGAAATATGCAAATTACCGTCGTATTCTAAAACTGGGAGTCCCACGGCTGCGGGGTCAGTTCCTACGAGTTACAGTGGTCCCGTGGGAGGTGTTGGTGCCACCTACGGGTACGTTCTGGGGTTGTTTTGAGTTCTCACCCTCTAACGCATTGTTTTTAAGCCTAAGTCTACAAATATGCAAATTATTGTGGTATTCTCAAACCGGGTGTCCCGCGGCTGCTGGGTCAGTTCCTACAAGCTACAATGATCCCGTGGGAGGTGTTGGTGCCACCCACGGGGACGTTCGGGGGCAGTTTCGAGATCTCACCCTCCAACGCCATGTTTTTAAGCCTAAGTCTATAAATATGCAAATTACCGTCAGATTCTCAAATCGGGGGACCCGCAACTGCGGGGTCAGTTCCTAAGAGTTATTTTGGTCCCGTGGGAGGTGTTGGTGCCACCCACGGGGCCGTTCAGGAGTTGTTTCGAGAGATCACCCTCTAACGCCATGTTTTGCATAAGTCTAGAAATATGCAAATTACCGTCGTATTCTCAAACCGGGAGTCCCGCGATTTTGGGGCCAATTGGTAAGAGTTATATTTGTCCCGTGGGAGGTGTTGGTGCCACTCACGGGGACGTTCGGGGGCTGTTTCGAGTTCTCACCCTCTATGGCCATGTTTTTAAACCTAAGTCTAAAAAATTGCAAATTACCGTCGTATTCTCAAACCGGGAGTCCCGCGGCTGCTGGGTCAGTTCCTTCGAGTTACATTGGTCCCGTGGGAGGTGTTGGTGCCACCCACGGGGACATTCGGGGTTTGTTTTGAGTTTTCACCCTCTAACGCCATGTTTTTAAGCGTAAGTCTAGAAATATGCAAATTATCATCGTATTCTCAAACCGGGAGTCTCACGGCTGCGGGGTCAGTTCGTACGAGTTACATTGGTCTCGTGGGAGGTGTTGATGCCACCCACGGGGCCGTTCGTGGGCTGTTTCGATTTCTCACCCACTAACGCCATGTTTTTAACCCTAAGTCTAGAAATATTGAAATTATCGTCGTATTCTAAAAGCGGGAGTCCCGCGGCTGCGGGGTCAATTCCTACGAGTCACATTGGTCTCGTGGGAGGTGTTGGTGCCACCCACGGGGCCGTTCGGGGGCTGTTTCGAGTTCTCACCCACTAACGTCATGTTTTTAAGCCTTAGTGTAGAAATATGCAAATTACCATCATATTCTAAAACTGGGAGTCCCGCGGCTGCGGGGTCAGTTCCTACGAGTTACAGTGGTCCCGTGGGAGGTGTTGGTGCCACCCATGGGTACATTCTGGGGCTGTTTTGAGTTCTCATCCTCTAACGCATTGTTTTTAAGCCTAAGTCTACAAATATGCAAATTATTATCGTATTCTCAAACAGGGAGTCCCGCGGTTGCGGGGTCAGTTACTACGAGCTATAATGATCCCGTGGGAGGTGTTGGTGCCACCCACGGGGACGTTTAAGGGTAGTTTCGAGATCTCACCCTCTAACGCCATGTTTTTAAGCCTAAGTCCATAAATATGAAAATTACCATCGTATTCTCAAATCGGGAGACCCGCGGCTGCGGGGTCAGTTCCTAAAGTTATTTTGGTCCCGTGGGAGGTGTTGGTGCCACCCACGGGGCCGTTCAGGGGTTGTTTCGAGAGTTCACCCTCTAACGCCAAATATTGCATAAGTCTAGATCAATGCGAATTACCATCATATTCTCGAACCGGGAGTCCCGCGACTGCGAGGTCAATTCCTAAGAATTATATTGGTCCCGTGGGAGGTGTTGGTGCCACCCACGGGGACGTTTGTGGTCTGTTCTGAGTTTTCACCCTATAACGCCATATTTTTTAGCCTAAGTCTAGAAATATGCAAATTATCGTCGTCTTCTCAAATCGGGAGTCCCACGGCTGCGGGGTCAGTTCCTACGAGTTACATTGGTCTTGTGGGATGTAATTATGCCACCCACGGGGCCGTTCGGGGGCTGTTTCGAGTTCACACCCACTAACGCCATGTTTTTAAGCCTAAGTCTACAAATATGCAAATTATCGTCGTATTATAAAACCGGGTGTCCCGCGGCTGCTGGGTCAGTTCCTACGAGTTATATTGGTCCCGTGGGAGGTGTTGGTGCCACCTACGGACCGTTGGGGGGCTGTTTCGAGTTTTCACCCTCTAACGCCATGTTTTTAAGCCTAAGTCTAGAAATATGCAAATTATCGTCGTATTCTAAAATCGGGAGTCCCGCGGCTGCGGGGTCGGTTCCTACGAGTTACATTGGTCCCGTGGGAGGTGTTGGTACCACACACGGGGCCGTTCGGGGTAGTTTCGAGTTCTCACCATCTAACGCCATATATTTAAGCCTATGTTTATAAATATACAAATTACCATCGTATTCTTAAATTAGGAGTCCCACGACTGCATGGTCAGTTCCTACGAGTTACATTGGTCCCGTGGGAGGTGTTGGTGACTCCCACGGGGACGTTGGGGGGAAGTTTCGAGATCTCAACCTCTAACGCCATGTTTTTAAGCCTAAGTCTAGATATATGCAAATTATCGTCGTATTCTAAAACCGGGAGTCCCGCGGCTGCAGGGTCAGTTCCTACGAGTTACATTGGTCTCGTTGGAGGTGTTAGTGCCACCCACGGGGCCGTTCGGGGGCTGTTTCGAGTTCTCATCCACTAACAACATGTTTTTAAGTCTAAGTCTTGAAATATGTAAATTATCATCATATTCTCAAACAGGGAGTCCCACGGCTGCGGGGTCAGTTCTTACGAGGTACATTGGTCTCGTTGGAGGTGTTGGTGCCACCCACGGGGACGTTCGAAGGCTATTTCGAGTTCTCACCCTCTAACACCACGTTTTTAAGCCTAAGTCTAGAAAATTGTAAATTATCGTCGTATTCTGAAATCGGGAGTCCCGCGGTTGTGGGGTCAGTTCCTACGAGTTACATTGGTCCCATGGGAGGTGTTGGTGCCATCCACGAGGTCGTTCGGGGGCTGTTTCGAGTTCTCACCCACTAACGCCATGTTTTTAAGCCTAAGTCTAAAAATATTCAAATTATCGTCGTATTCTTAAATCGGGAGTCCCGCGGCTGTGGGGTCTGTTCCTACCATTTGCATTGATCCCGTGGGAGGTGTCTCTGCCAGCCACGGGGACGTTCGGAGGCTGTTTCGAGTTCTCACCTTCTAACGCCTTGTTCTTAAGCCTATGTCTAGAAATATGCAAATTATCATCGTATTCTCAAACTGGGAGTCCCGCGGCTGCGGGGTCAGTTCCTATGAGTCACATTGGTCCCGTGGGAGGTGTTAGTGCCACCCACGGGGCCGTTCGGGGGCTGTTTCGAGTTCTCACCCACTAACGCCATGTTTTTAAGCCTCAGTCTAGAAATATGCAAATTACCGTCGTATTCTAAAACTGGGAGTCCCACGGCTGCGGGGTCAGTTCCTACGATTTACAGTGGTCCCGTGGGAGGTGTTGGTGCCACCCACGGGTACGTTCTGGGGATGTTTTGAGTTCTCACCCTCTAACGAATTGTTTTTAAGCCTAAGTCGACAAATATGCAAATTATTGTTGTATTCTCAAACCGGGAGTCCCGCGGCTGCGGGGTGAGTTCCTATGAGCTACAATGATCCCGTGGGAGGTGTTGGAGCCACCCACGGGGACGTTCGGGGGAATTTTCGAGATCTCACCCTCTAACGCCGTGTTTTTAAGCCTAAGTCTATAAATATGCAAATTACCATCATATTTTCAAATCGGGAGACCCGCAGCTGCGGGGTCAGTTCCTAAGAGTTATTTTGGTCCCGTGGGAGGTGTTGGTGCCACCCACGGGGCCGTTCAGGGGTTGTTTCGAGAGCCCACCCTCTAACGCCATGTTTTGCATAAGTCTAGGAATATTCAAATTACCATCGTATTCTCAAACCGGGAGTCCCGCGGTTGTGGGGACAATTCCTAAGAGTTATATTGGTCCCGTGGGAGGTGTTGGTGCCACTCACGGGGACGTTCGGGGGCTGTTTCGAGTTCTCTCCCTCTATGGCCATGTTTTTAAACCTAAGTCTAAAAAATTGCAAATTACCACCGTATTCTCAAACCGGGAGTCCCGCGGCTGCGGGGTCAGTTCCTACGAGTTACATTGGTCCCGTGGGAGGTGTTGATGCCACCCACGGGGCCGTTCGGGGGCTGTTTTGAGTTCTCACCCACTAACGCCATGTTTTTAACCCTAAGTCTAGAAATATGCAAATAATCATCGTATTCTAAATTCGGGAGTCCCGCGGCTACTGGGTCAGTTCCTACGAGTTACATTGGTCCATTTGGAGGTGTTGGTGCCACCCACGGGCCCGTTGGGGGGCTGTTTCGAGTTTTCACCCTCTAACGCCATCTTTTTAAGCCTAAGTCTCGAGATATGCAAATTACCGTCGTATTCTAAAATCGGGAGTCCCACGACTTCGGGGTCGGTTCCTATGAGTTACATTGGTCCCGTGAGAGGTGTTAGTGCCACACAAGGGGCCGTTCGGGGGCTGTTTCGAGTTCTCACCCTCTAACGCCATATTTTTAAGCCTATGTCTATAAATATGCAAATTACCATCTTATTTTCAAGTTGGGAGTCCCGCGACTGTGGGGTCAGTTCCTACGAGTTACATTGGTCACATGGGAGGTGTTGGTGCCACCCACGGGGAAGTTCGGGGGCAGTTTCGAGATCTCAACCTCTAACGCCATGTTTTTAAGCCTAAGTCTATAAATATTCAAATTATCGTCATATTCTCAAATCAGGAGACCCGCGGCTGCGGAGCCAGTTCCTAAGAGTTATATTGGTCCCCTGGGAGGTGTTGGTGCCACCGACGGGTACGGTCGGGGGCTGTTTCGAGTTTTCACCCTCTAACACCATGTTTTCAAGCCTAAGTCCAGAAATATGCAAATTACCGTCATATTCTAAAACCGGGAGTCCCGCTGCTGTGGGGTCGGTTCTTACGAGTTACATTAGCTTCGCGGGAGGTGTTGGTGCCACCCACGGGGCCGTTCAGGGGCTGTTTCTAGTTCTCACCCTCTAACGCCATGTTTTCAAGCCTAAGTCTATAAATATGCAAATTACCATCGTATTCTGAAACCGGGAGTCCCGCGGCTGCGGGGTCAGTTCCTACGAGTTACGTTGGTCCCGTGGGAAATGTTGGTGCCACCCACGGGGACGTTCGGTGGCTGTTTCGAGTTCTCACCCTCTAACGCCATGTTTTTAAGCCTAAGTCTAGAAATTTTCAAATTACCATCGTATTCTCAAACCGGGAGTCCCGCGGCTGCGAGGTCAGTTCCTACGATTTACATTGGTCCCGTGGGAGGTGTTGGTGCCACCCACAGGGACGTTTGGCGGCTGTTTCGAGTTCTCACCCTCTAACGCCATGTTTTTAAGCCTGAGTATAGAAATATGAAAATTATCGTCGTATTCTCAAACCAGGAGTCCCGCGGGTGCGGGGTCAGTTCCTAAGAGTTATATTGGTCCCGTGGGAGGTGTTGGTGCCACCCACGGAGCCGTTCAGGGGTTGTTTCGAGTTCTCACCCTCTAATGCCATGTTTTAAAGCCTAAGTCTATAAATATACAAATTACCGTCATATTCTCAAACTGGGAGTCCCACAGCTGCGGGGACAGTTCCTACGAGGTACATTGGTCCCGTAGGAGGTGTTGGTGCCACCCACGGGGACGTTCAGGGGCTATTTCGAGTTCTCACCCTCTAACGCCATGTTTTTAAGCCAAAGTCTAGGAATATGCAAATTATCCTCGTATTCTCAAATCGGGAGTCCCGCGGCTACGAGATCAGTTCCTATGAGTTACATTGGTCCCGTGGGAGGTGTTGGTGCCATTCACGAGGCCGTTCGGTGGCTGTTTCGAGTTTTCACCAACTAACGCCATGTTTTTAAGCCTAAGTTTAAAAATATGCAAATTATCGTCGTATTCTAAAACTAAGAGTCCCCCGACTGCGGGGTCAGTTGTTACGAGTAACATTGGTCCCGTGGGAGGTGTTGGTGCCACCCACGGGGCCGTTCGGGGGCTATTTCGAGCTTTCACTCTATAACGCCATGTTTTTAAGCCTAAGTCTAGAAATATGCAAATTATCTCCATATTCTCAAATCGGGAGTCCCACGGCTGCAGGGTCAGTTCCTACGAGTTACATTGGTCCCGTGGGAGGTGTTGGTGCCACTAACGGGGCCGTTCGGGGGCTGTTTCGAGTTCTCACCCTCTAATGCCATGTTTTTAAGCCTATGTCTATAAATATGCAAATTACCATCGTATTCTCAAACCTGGAGTCCCGCGGCTGCTGGGTCAGTTCCTACGAGTAACATTGGTCATGTGGGAGGTGTTGGTGCCACCCACGGGGACGTTCGGTGGCTGTTTCGAGTTCTCACCCTCTAACGCCATGTTTTTAAGCGTAAGTCTAAAAATTTGCAAATTACCGTCGTATTCTCAAATCGAGAGTCTCGCGGCTACGGGGTCAGTTCCTACGATTTACATTGGTCCCGTAGGAGGTGTTGGTGCAACTCACGGGGACGTTTTGGGGTTGTTTCTGGTTTTCACCCTCTAACGCCATGTTTTTAAGCCTAAGTCTAGAAATATGCAAATTATCGTCGTATTCTAAAACCGGGAGTCCCGCGGCTGCGGGGTCAGTTCCTACGAGTTAAATTTGTCCCGTGGGAGGTGTTAGTGCCACCCACGGGGCAGTTCGGGGGCTGTTTCAAGTTCTCACCCTCTAACGCCATGTTTATAAGCCTAAGTCTAGAAATTTGCAAATTATCATCGTATTCTCAAACCGGGAGTCCCGCGACTGCGGGGTCAGTTCCTACGAGTTACATCGGTCCCGTGGGAGGTGTTGGTGCCATCCACGAGGCCGTTCGGGGGCTGTTTCGAGTTCTCACCCACTAACGCCATATTTTTAAGCCTAAGTCTAAAAATATGCAAATTATCGTCGTATTCTTAAATCGGGAGTCCCGCGGCTGCGGGGTCAGTTCCTACGAGTTACATTGGTCCCGTGGGAGGTGTTGGTGTCACCCACGGGGCCGTTCGGGGCCTGTTTCGAGATTTCACCTACTAACGCCATGTTTTGTTTAAGTTTATAAATATGCAAATTACCATCGTATTCTAAAATCGGGAGACCCACGGCTACGAGGTCAGTTCCTACGAGTTACATTGGTCCCGTGGGAGGTGTTGGTGCCACCCACAGGGTCGTTCGGGGGCTGTTTCGAGTTCTCACCCTCTAACGCCATGTTTTTAACCCTAAGTCTATAAATATGCAAATAACCGTCGTATTCTCAAACCGGGAGTCCCGCGGCTGCGAGGTCAGTTCCTACCCGTTACATTGGTCCCGTGGGAGGTGTTGGTGCCACCCACTGGGACGTTTGGGGGCAGTTTCGAGATCTCACCCTCTAACGCCATGTTTTTAAACCTAAGTCTATAAATATGCAAATTACTGTCGTATTCTCCAATTGGGAGACCCGCGACTGTCGGGTCAGTTCCTAAGAGTTATATTGGTCCCGTGGGAGGTGTTGGTGCCACCCACGGGGTCGTTCGGGGGTTATTTCGAGTTTTCATCCTCTAACGCCATGTTTGCTTAAGTCTAAGCCTAGAAATATGCAAATTACAGTCGTATTCTCAAACCGGGTGTTTCGTGGCTGCGCGGTCAGTTCCTATGAGTTACATTGGTCTCGTGGGAGGTGTTGGTGCCTCCCACAAGGCCATTCGGGGGCTGTTACGGGTTTTCACCCTCTAACGCCATGTTTTTAAGCCTAAGCCTGTAAATAGGCAAATTACCGTCGTATTCTAAAATCGGGAGTCCCGCGGCTGCGGGGTCAGTTACTACGAGTTACATTGTTCTCGTGGGAGGTGTTGGTGCCTCCCATGGGGCCGTTCAGGGGTTGTTTTGGGTTTTAACCCTCTTACACCATGTTTTTAAGCCTAAGTCTAGAAATATGCAAATTATTGTCATATTCTCAAATTGGGAGTCCCGTGGATGTGCGGTCAGTTTCTACGAGTTACATTGGTCCCGTGGGAGGTGTTGGTGCTACCCATGGAGCCGTTAGGGGGTTGTTTCAGATTTTCACCCCCTAACTCCCTGTTTTTAAGCCTAAGTCTAGAAATATTCAAATTAACGTCATATTCTCAAATCGGGAGTCCCATGGCTGTACAGTCAGCTCCTACGAGTTACATTGGTCCCGTAAGAGGTGTTGGTGCCTCTCACGGGGCCGTTCGAGAGCTGCCGTTTCCGGTTTTCACCCTTTAACGCATTATTTTTAAGCTTAAGGCCTCATATTTTAAAATTATCGTCGTATTCTCAAATCGGGAGTCCCGTGATCATGCATTCTATTCCTACATGTTACATTGGTCCCGTGAGAGGTGTTGGTGCCTCTCACGGGTCCGTATGAGGGTTATTTCGTGTTTTTGCTATCTAACGCCTTGTTTTTAAGCTTAAGTCCTAATATTTTTTAATTATCGTCGTATTCTCAAATTGGAGGTCCCGTGATCTTGCGGTCAGTTTGTACGAGTTGTATTGGTCCCGTGTGAGGTGTTGGTGCCATGTTTTTAAGTTTAAGTCTCGACATTTGCAAGTTATCCTATCATCGTATTCTGAAACCGGGAGTTTAAAATATTTTCAACATATTATCCAACAGTGAAACCAATAATTATCCCGTACTCCTTCTAATTATCCCATACTCCTTTGAAAATACTATCCAACAACATTACAATAACCAATAATTATCCAACAGCCAAACCAAACAAAACCAATAACTATCCCGTACTCCTTATATCATCTAAAAGATTTAATAGATAATGCATATCAATTATATAACTACTTTAGTTAATGTACATAGTACCTGGTGTGTAATGAAGAACTGGTATGTAATGAAGAACTGGTATCCAATTGGTTAGATCTGTAATACGTAAATAATGTGTTATGAAGAACGGGTATGTAAAATTAAATAAAGTATCTCACAAAACCACTGAATTGTTTTTTAAAATTAAGGAAAGTACGGTACCATATGGGGACTGCTACAAAAAAATATAGGGGATGCTACAAAACTTCCTGCAAACAAAATAGGGGCTGGGGTTTGTTTTTGCGTAGGTAGAGGAATGTTTGAGTTGGATTCTTTGGTTTTCTTGGGTTGGGTTTTGAAGATGCAATAATCATACATATGACCTTTGTCCATATACTAAGAGCAGAGGGATGGAATATTTTTACGTGAAATATGAAATTCATCCTCAACACTTGTCCACTAATGCCATTGATCCTCACGACCACGACTTTGCTGTGCTAACCTCCAATGTACCTACAACTGTTATGTTTATGAATGGATGGACTATAGACCTGCTCGATCATCTTGACTACTACAATCAACTATGTAAAGAATTGAAAATACAATAAACGCATAACAAAACTATTAATAAATAATCAAAACTTTACCTCGATGAATGTAGTGGTTAAATTAAATCCAATATCTTAGTACTGAAGTTTGGAAACCCTACATTTAAATTAGTCAAAAGGTTAATAAAAACAAATAAAGATAAAAATTTATACTCAACTTCTTAACAGAGAAAATAATCAAAACCTCAAACGCAATAATTATCCACGTTTGAAATGCTCTCTCTTTTATTCTTCGGTTTCTAAATGACATCTCAATTTGTTAAAAAATGAGGAGTGTACAATTAATTTGTATGTTTAGCATTAGTCTTCCAAATGCGTGATGAAAAGATAAAAACTCTTATCAACGTAATATATGAAAGGAAAAACAGTAAGATAAATGATAGTATAATTACATCGCAGTAGCCTTGAATGAGTGAGTGTCTGTCAAGAATAGAGAAAAGCGATGCAACTGCTGCAGAGCCCTTGGCAAAATAGGAAGTCATGCTCCCAGCATCAGTTATGACTTTCCCATTACTAACCAGTATGAAAAAAGTCTTAAAAACATCATCTGTTGTATGCATATATGCCCAAATCATTAATTTCAACACATGAACACATTATGACTAATTAGAAATCCATTTTATTATGCCCATGTGAGCATTGTAGAGTTGCCCGTGTCTAAGAAATTTTGTGAGCATTTTCAAATACTTAAGAGAGAAAGAACCGCATGGGTATGATCATTTAACACCCAAACAACAACTAACTAAAACTATTCTAAAAAACGATAGGAAAAAAATACTTACTTTGATTTACAAAAAGAAATATTACTACAATTACCTCGACAGATTGTTGTGTGTTGTCCCCAAAAGTGTCCCAAATAAAGGTCTCCATAACGTTATTATCAATTTTATCACTACCTACAGGACAAACAGACAACCATGTAATGTATGGCGTTAGTATAAAATTCCAAGATATAACACCCCAAATGTTTGATCCTATAGTACAAACAAAAAATACAGCCAAGTAATGTATGATGTAAGTTTAAAATTTCAAAATATAGCACACCAAATGTTTGATGAAGTGATAAACAAAATTATAGCACACCAATTTTTTTGTCGATGATATGAAAATGAAAAGAAAATTACTAATTGAAATCTTCCTAAGAAAAAAGAAGATACAAATTATGAAAACAAAATTTTAAAATTGACAATACCTGTACCCACTGTGTTATAGCTCCATCACCCAAGCCCGATTTGGTCCAACAAAAATCAACCCACCAGACATAAACCGGGCAGAATTCCGACAACAGCCCAGTTGAAAATCGAGACCCAAACCCAACAACCCTCACCGAACCCAGTTGAAAATCGCAACTAGCACTGGCAGTGGTGCGGGTTTACGAAGAAAACTCTCACAAAGATGTGGACCCGATTCTCATTCTCTCTCTCTCTCTCTCTCTCTCTCTCTCTCTCTCTCTCTCTTCTCTACCAACTGTCTCATCTCTCTCTCTTACGCCGCACCCCAATCACTGCTCCCTTATTTCAAGAATCAATCAACACCGATGAAACCTAAGATTTTTCACTGAGTTGGTCCGGGCCGGCCGTTTGTCAACCCAAAACCATCCCGCCCATTTTTTACCTGAACCCAAATTCGACCCGCCCATTTTCACCCATACGCGCCCAAATGCCAACGCTAATCAGAACCCAGTTGAAAATTGCCCCTGCCTCAATAACCCTCACCGTTGCCCTCCTGAAAAACTCGCCCAACCTCCATACACGGACATACCTGCTACCAGTGTTTGGGGAAGAAACGCCATACCTGCTACCAGCGTTTGGGGAAGAAATAAACAAGATGAGCGGGGAAATGAAAATTTTTAGGCGCTTTTTTTGTTTTAGGATTAACAGTGGTCACGGCCTAGAGCCGTGACCCACCCACCGCGACCCATTAATGAAGCTAAGTGGGATGTGTACTGCCTATTGGTCACGGCCCATAGCCGTGACCCATACCCAGAAATGGTCACGGCCCATAGCCGTGACCCTCAAACTATGATGCGCGACCCTTTTTATCAACAATAGTGCTTGAATGAGGGATGGTCACGGCCCATAACCGTGACCCACACCCAGAAATTATCACGGCCCTAAGTCATGACCCTCAATGTGTGTACTTTCTTTTTTGTCATGCTATGGGTCACGCCCATCCGCGACCAAGCTTAGAGGGAATTTTGGCACGAGTTTGGTGCTAAGATGGTCACGACCTGGTCACGGCCCAATTCTGTGACCACTGTGGTCGCGGACTTGGGCCGTGACCACTTCCAGAACATAGATAATTTAGTGTGATAATAAATATGGTCACGCCAAATATTGAGTGGGTCACGGCCCAAGTCCGCGACCAGCTGGTCGCGGACTTGGGCCGTGACCCACTGGGCGTGACCATTCGCAGGATTTGGTGTAGTGACATATGCATTTATCACTAAATAAAAAATTGGGGATAATATTAAATTAATTTCTCTTATATATATAAAACTGGCGAACCTGCCAAAATTTGGGACCATCGATCGATCGATCCAAGCCATCGATTGATTGATCGAACATGTCTGTTTCTTCTCCGACCTTCTGTTCAGCCATTAACGACCATCCAATCTTTTTGTTCTCAACTCCCAACTCAATCCATCATATTTATCATCTTTGTACATCTATTATGAACTATGATCATAATCTAAACCTTTTAGCATCATTAATTTCACGAGTTATCACCCACTCAAGAAAACGAATTCCTACAGTACAATCCCAATTAAAATTCGAAAATTTAATTCTATAATCCCCATAAATTTATCTCTAATATATGTTTTATGTTGTAGTTCCAATACTAACCAAATACTGAATGATTCTATCTCATCAATTGAACCATTAAATCACATAACATGTTCAATTCCATAAAAACCCAATTTCATGCAATAACCCACCCAAAACGAATTTTCAGTTTGCACCTACCATAATATGAATTGATTATCATCAATTTAAGAACCACAACAGTTAACCACTTGCCTCTTATTGTTCGTACAGTCTGATCCATTGGTGTAGATAATGGTTTGATGACGAACACCCACTTTGTCCCTCGATTTGTCCCCAAACAATCCCAAATTGGCTCTTGATTAGCTTCCTCTGTTTCTCTCTCAAAGCCCTAAGTTTAGGATTGTGTTAATTGTCGTTCAACAATCCTTTAATTAGGTTTAAAACCCATAATCCCATTTTTGGTCACATGGGCCTAATTAAAAAGGCCCAAATTACCCCGTGTGAGCCCGCATATGCCCAAAATACCCCGAGACCTGATTACTACCACCGAATACTCTTTTCTGACTATCTCGACCCATTCGGACTCAATCGTGCACTCATAATTATCATCCAAAATACTTTATAACATTCTCCAATTTTGACCTCAAAATGCGACACACAAAATTTTGAACAATTAAACTTAAAGTCGCCAAATATAAATAATTCTTCCCACTCCAATAAATTCTCCAAATCATAAATTTAAGTTTCCCCAATTTAAATATTTTTATATCTCCCAAAAATAATTAAATACTAAGTCCTCGAAATTACAGGGTGTTACAAAATAACACCTAATTTTTGTGGGTTACTATTCATTAAAATTGAAAATGACTAAAATACCCTCCCGAGTTGCCGGTTAGGCGTAAAAATGCTTCGGGACCCAAACTAAATCCTCGACTAGTGTTTTCTGATTATTTCGATCCTTTCGGACACGTTGGTGCACTCAAAATGACCATATGGATGATACAATTATAATTTAATTATAAATTCATTTAAATTGATTCCTAACGCGACTGACACGCGCATCCCAACTTAATTTCCGAATTATCATATTTATAACTCGCGATAGTATTAATAAATTCAATAATCATATATTACCATATTCACTCAGTAATATTCAACATTATTATCATAATAAAACACTAACTCTTGTCTCGCTAGTATTTGAATACGGATTAATTTCCAAATAATTATCCCATTTAATTTAATTAATCCCAAAAAATAAAATCAATAAAATTATAGGGTATTACACATTTCAACTCTGCTCCCATGAGCTAAGAAAAAGTTTACCCCCAAATTTCACTCCCGGGCATACCTCACTCCACCATATGCCAAAGCCTTTGGATATCTAACTTCCATTGGCTCACATGAACAATCTCCGTATTCACAAACATTATAGCAGGCGGTCCTCTTCGAAGACCCCTCTAACTATTTCCCATATTAGCTACACTGGGGGAGTCTAGTTTGGCACCACTTTCTTTTATAGCAGTACTTGGAAATCATATTCCACACTCAAGCAGTCCTTACAACTTCATCTTCCAAGGCAACAATAGGGGTGACCATGACTACAATCATCGTCCCTAAAATTTTACAATTTCAACGGATCCCTGCCTCTTGCTGTCTCCCAACTACCCTCATCTGACTTCCTTTCGTGGTTCGGCACATGAACACACCTGAACACAAATAAGATTCACTAATATGTATACATATGTTATAGCAGGAAAACAAAATATCACCAAGAAATCAACAATCCTAAACATAGGGCTCAATATCAAATAGAAGGCAACGCTGAAAGCGTAGTACGTCTGCACATATTCCTAATGACTCTAGAACCTGATGCTTTGATACCGGGTGATCAGTCCTATATCAAATGTAATAGGAATCTCTTGTGGTTTCATTCTCAGCATCACTTGTCGAAACCAAATTAATTACTAATAACCTATAAGGCCCGACGTCTAATTTTAAACTTTCTAATATTTTTAACTAAAGTGCACAATAATAATCCATCCATACAATATATACACAACAAATGAAATGAATAAATAAATAATCGATAACTCTCGGTAAACATATATTACAACCAAATCGAATGCACGTAAAATAAAATCGCTGTAAATAAAATAAATAACATCAATTGGGCAACATGCCTGATTATTACAACAACACCTCCAATTTAGATCACAAGAATAAAAGCATCTAAAAAATTTCCTGCCAACATCCACAGCTGCGACAGCACGTCGGACTCGAAGGAATAGTCATCCAGGCGTCCCTGTGTATGGACACCTAAAAAGTATACAAAGAACAAGAAAAAAGAAAAATAGATACGGGTCAGAGCCCGGGTTTTGAAAATATTTTAGAAAGTTCTTAATTTACTTTAATATATAAAATATGATACTCTTCATATTTAAATTGGTGTCTCACTCACATGAGATACCCTTCACCTCTCATCTAATAGTGCACACCTAACACATGTATTTTAAATCACTGTGGACTAGGAGATGGCCGACACTCAGGGCTTTTGCCAAAGAGAGACCTTCTATTAATGCCTCATACTCTGACTCATTGTTGAAAGATTTAAAGTTGAACCTCAGCGCATATTCAATATATGTACCATCTGCTGCCGACACTATCAGCCCTGGGCCACATTCTCTTTTATAGGACGACCGATCGACGAAGAGGTTCCAAAAGATTTCATTTGAAGAGAAGTTTCCCTCTGATAGGGTCCCCTACTTGAAGAGGTATCCTTCTTCCTCATTCTTAACTATTCTTTATCTGGCTTTGGTTGACTCAACCTCATCCGAGGATTGGCCGACGCTTCTGTCGTCTGGCTCATCTGCGGCCTCGTAACTCTTATTAACATCAGCCTTATCCCAGGTAAACCCGACCATAAAATCTGCGAGTGCCTGCCCCTTGATGGAAGCCGTGGGTTTATAAACAATATCGTACTCCCCTAACTCGATTTCCCAGGTCATTAGCCTTCCTTACGTCTCAGGATTATGGAGGACCTTTCCCAGTGGGTAATCAGTGAGGACGACCATAGAGTGGGCCTGGAAGTATGTCTTCATTTTCCTAGAAGCTTGTATCAAATCATAGGATAGCTTTTCAATCCGGGGGTACCTCTGCTTAGAACCTTGGAGTGCTTTGTTATTTAAGTACACTGGTCTCTGCCCTCCATCCTCTTCTCTTATTATTGCATCACTGATGGCTGACTCTGAGACAGCTAAATAAACATACAGCTTCTCACCCTGAATTGGCCGAGATAGGAGTAGGGGGATCCGAGGTAGGTCTTGAGCTCTTTAAAATCTCTATCACAATACTCATTCCATTCGAAGTCCTTTATAAGAACTTTGAAAAAGGGAAGACATTTATCTGTAGCTCTTGAGACAAACCTATTAAGTGCAGCAACTTGTCTGGTTAGCCTCTGAATGTCTTTGATGGTTCTGGGTGTCTTCATTTTTAGCAAAGCCTTGATGTTCTCTGGGTTAGCCTCTATTCCCCTTTGGTTGATGATGAATCTGAAAAGCTTACATGCTCCTACCCCGAAGACACATTTGGCCGCGTTGAGCTTCATTCTGTATTTGTTCATGGTGTCAAAAGTTCTTTCAAGGTCGGCCACATAAGTGTCGTCCTTCAGACTCTTTGTCAGCATATCATCCATATAAACTTCCATGGACTTGCCTATATAATCTTTGAACATCTTACTTACAAGACGTTGGTAGGTGGCCCCTACATTATTCAGGCCGAAGGGCATGACCTTTTAATAATAGGTCCCCTTGTCTATAATGAATGCTATCTTCTTTGAGTCATTAGAATTCATGAAGATCTAATTATACCCGAAATATGCATCTATGAAGCTCCTGAGGTCATGTCCTGTTGTGGCATCCCCCATCTGATCTATACAAGGCAGGGGAAAACTGTCCTTTGGGCAAGATCTGCTTAAATTAGTGAAGTCTACACACATCCTCCATTTCCCATTAGCTTTGGGCACTATAATAGCATTAGATAACCACTCAGGGTATATAACTTCTCTGATGAACTTGGCCTCTTCAAGCTTTCGAAACTCATCTCTGATGACATCGTACTTCTCTCTTGAGTATATTCTTCTTCTCTTCTTAATAGTCTTGGCATCCTCTACAACATTGAGTTTATGACACATAATCTCAAGATCAATACCTGGCATGTCTCCATGGCTCCAGGCAAAGATACTTTGTCTCTTCCTTAACAGCTTCACTAGTTCCTCTTCGATCTCACGATTAAGGGCTTTATCGACTTAAATGGTTTCTTTTGGCTCGCCTTTATTGATGAAGATAGATTCTACCTCCTCCGCGGCCTCCCCCTTTTGAGTTTTGTTTCATCTCTAGGATCAAGGGTGTCAATGTTGTACATGTTCGTTGCCCTCTTATGAGCATCTATCTCTTCTGCAGAGTTGAAGTAGAATTCTTGTGCTGATGTTTTATCACCTTTCACTTCCCCTACTCCATAGGGAGTCGAGAATTTTAGCATCTGGTGGATCGTTGAAGGCACGGCCTTAAATTCCTTGAGGGCTACTCGTCCCATGATGAAGATGTAGGCTGAGAAGACATTTTCATCCATCACAAAGAAATTGATTTTCCTAGTCAACCTCATAGGACATTCATCTCCCATTCTCACATCCATATTATACATACCCAATGGATGGACCTTTTCACCGCTAAGGCCAATCAAGGGATGATGACAAGGGACAAGCCTAAATTTATGCCCAAGCTCTTGAAATAAGGCCAAAACATAACGTCTGTAAAATTACCCCCATTAATAAGGATCATCTGTACTTCACACCCATGCACCCTTGTGGTGATGACTAAAGGGTCATCGTGAGGAGATAAGATACCCTTGAAATCAAGTTGTGAGAAGCCGACTACGAGTATAAACTTTCTTTCTCTTCTCTTGTTTAACCTCTATAGAAGCCAAATTCAGAACCTCGGCCTTAGTTACCCCTTTGGCCCCTGCCACGTGAGCATTGGGATCAGCTACCTCTGAGCCACCCCCTGCTAGCCCTCCACAGATAGTTCTCACACCAAAAGAGATCATACTGATCCTCTTTACAAGGATATTATCATCCTTTGGTGGGAGGTCAGGGTCATCATCATCATCGTCTGAGTCATCGGCTGTTCTAGCAGGGGCATCTTCCTGGCATTTATCATTTCTTTTCCTTTTAGGGTCGTCTCTTATCCCTTAGAATCTCTACCATCCACATACTTTCTGAG
The DNA here is from genome assembly GCA_949130495.1 of Sambucus nigra. Taxonomy (NCBI): domain Eukaryota; kingdom Viridiplantae; phylum Streptophyta; class Magnoliopsida; order Dipsacales; family Adoxaceae; genus Sambucus; species Sambucus nigra. The sequence continues at coordinate 610,376,798 of OX422217.1, read as the reverse complement.
CTTTCCAGACTTCAACATTTTTTCAATCTCATCCTTCAGAGTGAAACACTTCTCAGTAAAATGGGCATGATCTTGATGGAACTTGAACCATAAGTTCTTATTTCTCTTATATGGAGGAGCCTTCAGCTTCTCTGGCCATATCACAGACGTATCATTCTTTATTTCATTGAGGATATGTTCGTAGCTCACAATTAAAGGAGTATAGTTTGGCAAACTTATCGTATCCAGTCCTCTTCTTTCCATCCTTTTTCTTTTGAAACTTCTCGCTGCTACTTCCATTCTCATCCTCATATTTTGCAGCCATTGCTTCTTCTGCATTCACGACCTTTCCAACTTTTGCTAACAACTCGGCCATAGACTTATGTGGGTCTTCAGTAAGCTTTCAGAGTAAATTTCCCTTCTGAAGTCCTCCTATAAGGGTTGTCATGGCTATACTCTCTTCATAATCTTCTACCTCCAACTTTTTCTTGTTAAACCTCGCGATATAGTCTCCGAGGCTTTCATTCTTCCCTTAATTTACATAAAGCAAGTGAGTCATCTTCTTATGGGGTCTTACCCCAAAACAAAAGTTGTGAATAAACCGCTCGGCCAAACCTTTAAGACTCTTAACTAAATTTTTAGGAAGAGAAGAGAATCGAATATGTGCAGTCCCAGTTAGGGTGCTTGAGAAACCTCGGTACCTCATCTCATCAGAGCTTGAATAAATGTCTATAATAGATTGATACATGTCAATATGATGGACTGGGTTGGTACTTCCATCATACTTGGGAGACACCACTGGAGGTTTAAATTTGGCAGGGGTTGGGAAGTTGACAATCCTTACCACAAATGGTGAACCCTATGAGTACCCTCTCTCCAATGGGTCTCGTCTTTTTATGGGATCCCCTATCTTCTATTCTAACCTTTGAATAGAGTCGTTCTAGGGCTTAGCAACATCGGCCTGGCCAAGGTTGTCCCCATCCACCTCCAGAGGGTGAAGTAAAGGTTCCCCAACTGCTCCACAATGTCGGTTGTTGACCTTCCCATGACCACAGTCTCGACCATATGGGGGTCGACCATGATGTGGCCGACGATCACCACCCTTTTCTGTGAGACTTTTATGCTTCTTGACCTAGACAGCCTCTCTCGTAGGTCATTAAATGGGGAGAGTCTTTTGAAAGTCGACCCTCTACTCAACCGATCAAAAGATGAACCTCTTTAACGAGCATCGTAGTCTTATCTTTCACCTTATCCTCTACTCTACTGGATAGGATGTACAGTGTTGTTTGATACCTCATATGGTTCCCAACAGTCAGTCGGAGCATCCTCAACCTCTATGTCATCATACCTATCCTTCGAGCAAGGGCTTCCTTGCCTCCCTAAGCATCAATGCGTAGGGTCAGCAACATCCCTACGTCGTTGAGGAGGAGGTAAGTCTTTTGTGGTTCCTGTGGTGGTCCCCTAACCTTATGTTGTCCCTGATCAGCCACCAGAGTAATTATCTCCAGTGAGACCCCAGATGGTCTCATTATTATGTTCTGGCTGAGCTGGGCAAATTGCTCCTGCATCGCTTATTGAGTTGCAGCTAAGGACTTCAAGGATGCTTCCATTTCAGCCATCTCGAACTGGGGTGGTGCCTTTATGGAACTAGGCCCTCCAACACCAGATAACGGAGGTGGTAACTCTGGTGCCATATAAAAGACTAGAGATCTTGTATAAAAAAATATTGGTGAGTTTGATACCTTAAGGGATCTCTTTTAATGGTGAAATAACTCCACGTAAAAGGGGGAGGTCTGGTTCACCACCAGTCTCTGGTCAGGTTAAGCAGCAAAGGAAGAAGAGATATCCTCTCATTTCCACACATGGTACCAAAACGATGATGCTATAAATAGCACCACCAGATGAGGTGTTAATAAGCTCAAGCTAGCAATAATAATAGCATTACAAGAGTAAATATCTAATAGAAGGAGGCGAAGGGAAGAGGAGAAAGACTAGTATATGAGTGGTTCAACCAATTTGGCCTACGTCCACTTTGGGTGTGTGAGTAAGTTTCACTAGAATGAGGTCACTATTGGTCTGTGATACAATCTCTCAATTTCTCTCTCTACTATCTACTTTTCCAGGGCTCTCGCTAGGTTTACCATTATGTATCCTTTTACAAGGTCGGAGAAGACATAAATTTATAGTGCTTGGAGGGTGTAGTGTAACCCCCAAGCATGCATTGAACATGTGTGAGTTGAGTATAATAATTCCACATGCATGTAAGGAATGATGACCAAATATTCCCCCACGTGAGGGGAATGATTTGGTTATATCTGACTTGCCACGTGGTCCAAGTCTTCCATGTGCTAGCGTGTGCTCGGACTTGTAACATCACCTATTGTAACCTCGGCCTGGCCGAGTACGAGGTTGGGAATGTCCGATAGTTACTTTATCCTGTGAACCGTAAGTATAACCTCGCCTTGAATGACTAGGCGAGGACGGGTACGAAGTAGGATACAAGGTCGGCTTGAGAAGAGTATGATGGTGGAAGTAGCTTGGGCTTGTAAGACGTTGTTGACCTCAGCTGCTGTCCAGGTAAGGTTGGTCAATGAGGTGCCGACCTTACATAAGAAGACATTCCTGATAACTGATGTGAGCTTCTTGATGTCTCGGCTGTGAGGCCAACCGAGGTTGGTGACTCCAAATATGAGGGTAAATCTTGGCCATATCACTCACCCCCTCACACATAAGAGTGATACACTTACACAAATCATGTGAGTTCATTTAAGATAGATATATCTATGAGGTTCTTAAGTTGAAGCATTGATTCCAAAAAGCCAATCTAGGAATTACTCTTATGATATTTCAACCGATTTGACTGATTGACACCGCACATATTGAGTTCTAGGAAGGATATGCCTTGATTATTCACTTAGCTAAACTTTTTATACATTTCTAGCTTTTATTCTTCAAAATAGTTATCTCATGAGGGATTGTACGATTTGTCTACGTCTAATAAGAGATTGACTGTCGTTCGCAAATAAATAATTTTTTGGGTATATTTTTTACAAACCCTCACGAGACAAAACTTGTCCTATAGGTCAACCTATAAGTTTAAAGGTTTGTTGCACATGCTAAGTACAATTGCAAGTGCCCGCGAACCTTGTACGTTTTTGGTTTCTTATCTTTCTTTCTTTATATTTTTTCTCGAGGACTAGCAATGTTCTATTGGGGGGGGGGGGGGGGTGATAAGAACCAAAAAGTATTTATTTTGTAGGTCATATATATTTATGACAACACCCAAAACTGTTCTCCATTTATGCGCATATATATTTATTTTGTAGGTCAGATGCCCGTTGCAGAGTTTAAAGCATAAAATCAAGGCAAAATGCGGAAAAGTGAGGTCAAGAGGAGCTAAATCCCTATTCCCGTACCTATTACCCTGTCCCCAAACACAAGCCTAAACCGAGCCCAGGCCCCCTATCCTGTCCTAAAATAACCCGTAGCGCGTGTGTGTGTGTGTGTTGCTTTATTTTTATTATTTTCTATATTTATCGAGTCATTTTTATTATTTTATTTTATTTAGTGTTTTATTATTTTATGTAAATATAATAAGTATGAACTTAATTAGATTTTTAATTATTTTAATTATTTTTAATTTCTTAGATCTATTATTATCTTATTAGTTTAGTTTTATTAATATTTTATTAGGTTAGTTTTATTGTTTTTATTTTATTTTGAATCTTTATATTAATATGTTAGGTTTTTAATTTTCATAGATTTAATTTTCAAATTTTACTTAAGTCTTAGTTTTTTTTTTGTTCAACTAAACACACAAACAGAAAAAAAAAAAAAAAAAAATTACCAAACATACACCCTCACAGACAAAACCACCCCTCACCATCTTCTTCCCCGTCAAACCCGTTATCTTACAACCCATGACAACCCTTGACTCGATTTCCTATACCTGGAACCCCTACCCATTTCAACCCACACAAAAATAACTCTCTCCTCTCACCAACTCGCCCATGCTCCCTCTTACCCATCTCAAACTTTTATCCCTCATCCCATCCTAGTTAACCGGCGACATCACTTCCTTACACCTAAATTTAACCCCACCCACCTCATCCTCTACTCAACTGAGATCCCATATCCACGACCTTCGACCCTTGCAAGACCCATATATCCTAAACCCATTTACCATACCCAAAGTCAATTCCGTAAACCCGTATCTCGCTCCCCTGCTTCCGCCCATCCTCTCCCATGAACCCGACACCCCAAGACTCGCCACTACCATTTTAAACCAAATCGCCCCATACCTGATGTTAGTCCCAACACCCACTACCTCTTCTAAACCCATTTCCCAAATAACCCATACACGTTTCTTCTTAACACCTAAAACTAAAGCCAAAGTCATTAACCCCCACTTGTCTACTATATTTCCTGTTATACCCTTCATCACTCTTCTCACATGCTCTCATTAGGGTTGTCAATTGTTAGGGTCTAGACCCGAACCCAATCCGAACCTGAGACTTATAATAGGGTCAGAGCATTTTTTTTGGACCCGAAAACTCGACAACCCATTTATTAAACAGGTAGGACGGATCCGACCCGACTTATATATATATATATATATATATATATATATATATATATATATATATATATATATATATATATATATATATATATATATATATATTCACACTATAAATTTATATATATTTATAAATATATCTTATCAATATAACATGTAAGAATTATATATAAAAATATATATTTATGTATCTAATAGATATAACTAATATATGTTTTATTTATACTAATCATATACTATAAGACATTACAAAATATTTTAATATAAGATTAAACAATAAGGAATGGGGACAAAATAAAAATAAATATAAACTAAATGTATATATCTGGCCAGACACGGACCCGAAGACCCGTTTCGGATTTGGATTCAGATCCAATATTATAGACCCGATGAAGATCCGGACCTAGACCCGAACTTCATGAAGACCCGATTAAATAGATATGGATCCCTCTAAACCTGAACCGACTTAGACCCATTGATAGGTCTAGCTCCCATGTCATTTTCCCTATATTACCCTCATCACCTCACAACACATATGCACAAGTGCGCATCACCTAAATTACCCTCACCCAAATATGAGATTATAGGGATATTAAATTTAAATTGTAGTGAATTGACATTTGATTTAAATTGAGCGAAATAAATTGTAGTGAGATTAAATTTAAGTGTGAGGGCTTTCAATTTAATTTTGTTAGATCACTCAATTTAAGGGTTATATACTTCTCATTCAAGGATTGGAGTACATTTTTACTCAAAGAGATTTGGTATGATTGTTCTCTTCTCTACTCTTGTTTTATTGCCTTAGTTCATTTGATTATCATGTTTTATATTATGTTAGGCTAAAAATCCCTTTCAAGGGGTACGATGAACCCTTATTTTATGTTATTTTAATTGATTAGTTTGTTTATTTGAAATTCCATTTGAATGTTAATTTTGATTCTTCGCCTTTCAATTTACGACTCGAGAGAGGGTGAATGATTTTCGAGAGAAAATTGAAATTCGAGATATAATGCCCATTTTAGGATCAAACTAGAGATATGGGTTTCTCAAGTGTATTATTGTTCCTTGAATTTATACTCTAAATTTTATTTTCTATGATTTAAATGAATTTTGATGAATCGATCCTAGTGGATGATTTATTAACAAGAGTGTAAATATATTTCATAGAGTTGTGGTTGATTTAATTTTCTATTTTATAGGTTCGTATTAAAATTACATTTGTGATGGGAGTTGACTTGTAATTTCAATACTAACTTGGGAGATTTCAAATGAGTAAATTAACTAATTAAAATAACAAGAGTTTGTGGTGTAGTCCCATTCCTTGATTGTTCTCACATTTATTTAACTCTTTTAGTGTTTGATTTCGTTCTTCTTTTTTAGTCACTTAGTTTAGTTAGTTCACCATTCCTTGAAAATTGTTTTAATAAAAAAATAAAGAAAAAAAAATTAAATAGAAAAATGAATTACGTTACTTCTCATTTGTTTCACTCTTTGGAGTTGGATTGACATCCTTACTTACCACTATGCAAGTTTGTTATATTTTTGTAGGTATTAAAGGATTTTGATTGGAGAGGCTTGATAGCAACGACATACAAAAATCTTTTCTATCAGTGCTCTCATTGGTTCTCTGCCGAACACTAAGCAAATGGGCAACTTGCTTTCCCGGTTTCACACCAAAGAAGGAGTTGCTAACAAACTGGTCGACAAGTTGTTGTAACTTTTTTATTTTCCCTATAGAAATACCATTGTACCTAAGTTGGACAGAGTCGGTGATAGTGCTAGAGAAGGCCCGACACCTCATCTCATTTGGAATGGAATAAATGTCTGCGATGGCTTGATACTGCTCGATATGCAGAATATGATCCATTTTTCCATATTATTTTGGCTTGATAACTGGTGGTTTGAATTTGCCTGGAGTAGGGTATGTTATGATAGAAGACACTAATGGTGATCCTTTTGTATAATCACTCCGCAGAGGATTCTTAGATATGTCCATCTCTCCAAGACTGTCCTCCAAACGCTGGATAAATCCTTTCTATGGTTGGTTATCACCTTGAGTCTTTCCTCTGGTTGTTTTTTATGTTCGTCCTCGGCTTTCGGACGAGCTCTCTTCTTGAGAAGTCTGCTCGACTTCAGTTGATGCTCTAGAAGAGCGACGAGAGCCTCTAGTGATTGATATACCTGACTCAGTTCTCAGGGGGTGGTCACACGTGGCCGCTGTCACTTGTGAGCGATTATAGCGTGGTCCTAGTCGATCAAATGTTGATCCCCTACTCAACCTTTCGAGCACACTAGGACACACATTAAGGTATGATTGGTCATAAAAATGGACAAGTGAATGAATGGAGGAGGTGGCTCTGGGGTGATAGAAATGGTTCCGATGGGACCCAGTCCACCGGTAGGAGCTGGTGTTTCCAAAGGATCCCAGGTTTAGCCTATTGGGATTCTCCATTTCTTGCCGACGGTACTCCTGGTTCAAACGACTTAGAAAAGTCATTCTAAGGACCTTATGAAAAAATAAAACAGTTTTCTAAAAACATGTAAAGTGATTATTAAAAAGTTCAACAAGAAACAATCACCCAATAATAAATATCCAAGGCTGAACATAAAATATGCATTCATACCTGAGAGATACTCGGATTGTTGATAATGACATCGAGGCACGAAACACGACATATGATGTGATCGCTTTCACTTGGTAGCTATGTCTTCAACAAATATGTCGTAGACTTGAAAGATCATAAAAACAACTTCTATCTTATGACTCAAATGGTTTATTCCGGTATTAATCCCACACATACAAATTGACTCAATTAGAAATTTATCCTTACAAATATCCATTTGGCTATTCTAGGACAATTCCAAAAATAAAATCCTATGGTTAATTAAGCTCATCTGAAAGACTTAATCCCAACCCAAAAAGAAAGAAATACAAACACTTGATTGACACTTATTCTGAGGAGATTTGCATTAAAAACAATTCCCATGGATGAAAACCTGCACACTTAGGCATACCATAAAAATCATAGGGAATATAACAAAATAAATTGAATCATTAAATCCCCCCCCTTTGTCTAACAATGTCTACCTAAGAAAGGAAATCTCCCCCTATGTTAGATTTACCCAAATGAAAAGAGTTAAATACTATTTATGTGACACCCTGCCTAATAAAATACCGGGTGACCAGTCCTATATCAAATTAAAGAGGAATCTCATCTGGTTCATTCTTAGCATCAATGTCGAAAACTTTTTAAAACTTACTAACCACTTAGTATTCAAAGACATTGTGTCAAATTTTATCTTTTTATTAAACATTACTAACAACAAGAAAAAAAATACATAATACACCATTCACACAATCACGATTGAAACAATACTAAATTGAATAATTACAATCTTTGTCGAGAAAACCAACTGCTACAACCCAAATATAAAAATATAAAATACTAGAATGATAAAATGAGTGCATCATGTGACTGGAGTAAGGAAATAATTCGGGCGACATGCCCAAGTGAATTACTGACTGCATCCTACTCTAGGAATTAAATGACTGAAACAACTAAGTCAAAATCCTGCAAAATCCACATATGTTGCGGCTACATAGCCTTAAAATAGAACAATTCTGGCTTCCCTATGGCTGGGCACCTAAAAGGTTTTGAAAATATTTTATAGCAAGGGTTAGAACCCAAAACATTTTGAAAATATTTAGCAAGTGAATTAAATTGTAGTAGATTAAAATGCATGAATTCTCTTCATATTTAAGTTAGTGTACCACTCCTTTGAGCTTCGACTCACCCCTCAACTATTGTACACACCTAACGCGTTTTGTATATAACCTACCTAGTCAGCTACCCCATAACTAGTTCTCGATGATATCTTTCTTGTCACACTCTCTAAACCGAGTATATTTAATATATGATTTTTAAGTTATATATCACATTAACTTAACTAATCATTATTTTTATTTGAGACCATATAACATTTTCACGTGGTATATGCATAATCAATACAATTCACACCATGTATTTTACCCGTATATAAATATATTCACCATATATATATATATATCACTATATTATAACATTCACACACATGTTCGTAAATATATAACCATCCTCCCAAGTAGGCACTCACCGGATGTTCTCTAAAATGTTATCATTTCTATGTATACTCATCCACTCGGACCCCCTAACACGGTTAGATCCTAGAGTCAGTAATACAAAATAAACGTAGTGGAGGCGGTCATAGTTCCCCCCTACAAATGAGACTCACTCATACTCAAGACGTCTCACCCCTAACAATACAAATGCTATGACATGGGGACTATACTCACCTTACTCCTCAAGCCAAAGGATTCACCCACATCGCGCAACCTTCCATGATAGCATTAGAGGGGTATGTATTCCTATAAATATTAGTCACACAAATATTTATAAACCACACAAATATATATATATACACACTACACATCACATCATATATATATTTAATTAAATCTAGGCTAACCGTGCACAATTACTGTAACACTAGCCTAATAATCTCAAGTCTATATACCGACTTGATATTTAGATAATTTACACAATTATTTATTTATCACTCAAGTTGTGTCACCCAACTAATTTACCCAAACTGGCTCCTTCAATACGAAATTCTCATCTGGTAGAACTTATTCTTCAAGTCCTACATATTAAGATTAACACCTTTTTATTTTGAATATTTTATAATTTATTATATAACCCTATAATAAATTAACTCGACCAAATACGTGTCTAAACACTCGTAGCTAGTCCAAATTTCACCCGAGTCAATATCCTGACTCAATTGAATCAATCACGCATTAATTAATTTATTATATTGGCGTCACTCAACCAATATACTCAGACTAACTAACTTGGTCCGAAAATACAATATTTAGAATTTACTATTCAAATTCTCCTTAATAAATTTTGCACACTTATTAATCTAAGGTTTTCAATTTACTTAATTTCAACCTTAAATTTCAACCTTAATTCCCTTACAGATTATTTTCTCAATTATCCCAATACTTACTTGTCTCACTTTATGTAAACCTAATCTCCAATTTAGGCCTAATGTCCTTATTATACAACAACAATCATAATCAATCAATCTAGGCAACCTCAAACGGAATAACAACTAAAAACAACATTTCTTAAAACTTGCCCCACGAATCTGCCCAGATTTTTAAAATGTCGTTTTGAGGCATTTTGGAGCCATTTATGGAGAAAAAGTATCAAAGAATAGAATTGCCATTTTCGAAACCAAAACGTCGAAAAATAATTTCAAAAATGATGGTTTAATTTACCCAATTTCATATTCTTCTTCAAATTCAAGAAGTTGTTCTATAATCCAACCCTACCCATCAAAACCCAATTTAGATATCAACTAACCTAAAATCCATATCATCTTATCACACCCACTATGATATAAGTACAAATCTACAATTAATATAAAAGCAAGTTTAACCACTTACCTTAGGGTTCGTAGCGTCTGAATCCGTTGGTGTAGATGATGATTATTTGGTGAAGAACACACACATTTGTTCTTGATTTTAGCTCCCATGGCTTCTGCCACTTGCACCCACTCTCTTTCTCTCTCTATAAGGGTTTTTCTAAAATGTGTTATGGCTGCTACACCCTCTCACTTTTAGGGTTTAATACCTCAATCCCGTTTTTAGGCTTGCGGGATTTATAAAATGCACCCAAACACTCTTATGTGGGCTTAAATATGCCTAAAAATACCACAAGACTCACTTAATACCCCTAGGTACTCTTCTCCCACTATTTTGATCCATCTGAACTCAACTGTGCACTCAGAATTGCCATCCGAATTAATTTATAACATTATCTAATTTTCTTTACTTAAAAAATGCGACACAAAACTAATTCGAACAATTAAATCTCAATTTGTCAATTTAAATAAATTTTCCAATTTCAAAATTTCCCAAATCATGAATTTAATTCCTCCAAATAAAATAAATTATTTTTCTCCCAAATACAATTAAATTAAAGGTCCTTGAATTTACGGGGTGTTACAATTTTCCCCCCTTTATATTTAAAAATAGACAAAGATTATTTCCATAAAATAAATAATTTCTCCCCAGTTTAAACAAATTCTCCTCCTAAATGAAATATGGGATAAGCATAAGGAAAATAAACTATATCGTGCAATGGTGTATACTGAAATAAGAAACAACAAAGCAACTTGGAAACTTAAGAAAAACTAGTCAACATAAGGACCAATATGTACCAATTATGATGCGATAGTAAAATGATATTGACTAGAATGAACTAAAATGGGCATGGTATACTAATGAAAAATCACAATAAGATATATATTGATATGAATAAATAGCATACAAGGACTAGATACAAAAGTAAAGAATCCAAGAAAATTATATTAATTATATATACATTAAAATATATCAATGAAGCATAATCACACACACATATATAGGTATAAAGGCTACACAAGATACTAAACAAAATAAGATTTACAAACTCATATGGCATAAATGTGTCTAAACCAAATGTGATAAATGGAATAAATGGGTGTGAATTAGCAATAAAAGACCCAAACACTTAAATATATTCATGGAGTTCTATTTGATTACAAAAGTAAGTCAACTTAGATTTAGTCTCATGTGATAAGATAACGAGAACTCAAAGAACAAACAAGCACAATGTACACAAGCTTAGAATTTTGATGATTCTACAAATCAATAGTGTCATGACATTATAAGTATAACTAGGATTTATTATGTAAAGTCGTTGATCTTCAACTAAATACGCTCAAAAGATAAACATATTACATATTTTCTTTCCTTATCTTTTCTCATTTCTTTTGAAGCTATTTCTTTTTAATGATCAAACTAAACTATGTTGGCCTTTGGTAATTTTTCTATTTTTATTGCCTTTTGATATTTTCATTAGGCTCTTGCCAACGATGGCTTTTACGCAAAGAATATTTCCTCATTTCGTAGACCTTTCTCATTCACTCTCTTCTCTTTTATATATTATTCAAATAAATCTCATGGGCAAAGGTTCTTACATGCATAAATCTCCCATAGTCACAAACTATGTAGATGACAAAATTGTTGGGAGAATATCTCACTTAGCTTAATATAACATGTGAAGCTAACATTCAAAGAGCTCGTGCATGTGTGTGAGGAGGCATATATAAAGAGAATCCTCTAAGTCAATCAAAGTCAAACTACTCCATGCAAACATGATAAAAAATAAATTTGTAACCAAAAGTTCTAGCTACATGAAAGCGAAGAATGATATAAGATTCAAACACAAGGATATACCACATAAAATGTGTAAAACTAAAACACACACAAAAAAAATCTTTTTGAGTTTTAAAATAAAAAAAAAAACAAATCAAGGCAACTCAAAAGGACAAACAAATCTTTTTGTATTTTTCAATGAGGCTCAATAAATGCATAAACAAATTACAGAAGATGCATTTTTCATGATTTTAGAAAAACATATATGATGAAGCCTAGACTAGAACATGACTAACAAACATACAAATTGGAAGTATATATTATGAAGCACAACTAGAGTATGAAAACAAAGTTAACACAATCAACATTTAGATCTGGCATACGAAGTACATTGTGAAAGAAAATGAGTGTAATACCCCGTATTTTTTGTGATATTTACTTATGGGATTAATTAAATTAAATACGTATTAATTGGAAATTAATCCGGATTAAAATACTAGCGAGACGCGAGTTGGTATTTGAATATAATGTACATATATGATTATATATGAATATTGAAGTATGAAATTTGTCATGAGATTGAAATACGGCAAGTTGGAAAATTTTATTGAGACGCGTGTGACAGTCGCGTTAGGGAAATATTTATTTTAATTAAAAAGTGAATTTTAGTTCTATTAACCTTATGGTCGTTTTGAGTGCGGCAACGCGTCCGGAAGGGTCAGAATAGTCAGAAAACACTAGCCGGGGGTTAAGTTTGGGTTCCGGGACATTATTGAGCCATACCGGTAACTTATAAGGGCATTTTGGTAATTTCGGAAATTGGGTAATTAAAACCCACGAAAATTAGAGTTAAAAATTTGACTTAGTATTAACCCACTAAGCCATTTCCAACCCCAATTTAGGTAGTGGGCTACGGGAGAAGTTAGAAACTTTATAACTTGGCAAAAACCAAACCCACCTCCATTAACACCTTGAGAAGAAATTGTTGAGAGAGAGAGAGAGAAGGAATTCTGCAGAGAGAGAGAGAGAACACTTCAGAAATTCGTCATAAAATCAGAGATTCAAATAAGGCAAGTGATTTAATTTCGTTTTTATAGAGAATGCTTCTTCCATGCGTAGGAAATTCAATTAAATTGTATTGTTCTTGGGAGTTAATGAAAAGCCCATTTAAATTGGAAGTAGAAATTTCATTTTGATGAGGAATCGCATGTAGATTGGTATTTAGATGTTTATTCTGATGATATTATATCTTGGATGAAACAAAAACGGATTTTATTAGGCTCATTGATAATTTATAAATGTTAGGGTTCATGTTCATATAATTTGGGGATAAATAAAGGGATTTGAAGATTTGATGATGTTTAATATGAGTTGGCCCTATAAAAACGTTTGATTAGGATCTATGAATGTTTAGTACGAATTAGGAACCATAAAATGATGTTGGAATGATTTTTATGTGGGATTAGGAGTGAAGAAAATTGGAAAAACGAGATAGGAATTTCTGGGCTCGAATCTGGCCACTCGTTAGAAGACCTGCCTAGGTCGTTCGAACGAGCTTCTAACGAGTTGACAGTTTGGATTCTAATGAGAGGGATGTTCGTTCGAAGACTTTCGTTCGAACGAGATCTCGTTAGAAGGCCCAGTTCGTTCGAACGAACTCTCGTTCGAACAGCCTCGTTCGAACGAGACTTCGAACGAGTTGACAGTTTAGGCTTTTTAGCCTGTTTTGATCCCGAGTGTCCCGCAACCTTGTGTATATGTAGAGATAACCTTCCCTTGATGATTAATTGTTACATTTGAGATGTTTGGGATATAATGAGGAGTCAAACCTAGAAGTGTAGTTTGAACCTAAGGGAAAACATGAAGTATGACGCGAGTGTCTATTACGTTGTGAGAACTATTGACAGTCTAATTTATTATATTAACCGGGAACATATAAATTGTGTAGTATTATATGTCGGTACGAGAATGAGAAGTGTACCTCCAATATATTATGGTAATTACTAAGAGGTGTGCATACTTAGTATATGTATTGATTTTATGTGTATGACATACCTACCATACTTGCTATCACGGGAGGATTACGTTCGCTTAGGGCCTTCTAATCCTTGTGTTGCCCGAATTTAGATTGGTTACCTCGATGAACATAGGTCAGAGAAGGACTTATTGGGATGTTAATAAGTCTGCTGATCGTGGGAGCGCAGGTATATGCGTGACACATGTGATGTGACTGTGTTCGCCTCCATTATTTGTGATGTTGTTATCTGAGAACGATTCCTGAGAGATTCGGAATACGTGATCCTTATGTACGTGATGTACCGGGATGGATAGCAGAGTATGTGTGCACCGCAGCTTAGTCTCGGGGTGCTTGTATTGTATATTTATGATGTGAATAATATACACTTAATTAATGGGAACTTTCATGTGATATTGTGTATAAATATGGAAATGTTTTGAGAAAACATAACGGGTTAACCGATAATGAATTGTATTAGTAATTGAGAATCTGAGTTTAAATAAAGCCCTCTATTGTTGTGATAACGCTAGAATGTAAAATGGAAATCAAGTAGTAAAGGGTAGAACTTATTACGGTTTGGGTTAGATAGGTATGATACTTAGATGGGTATGGTACGTTAGGAGTGCACATGTAGTCGAGAGGTGAGAATTTCATGTGAGTGCACATCCTAACATGTATTTTGCATTTAATGTTTTAATGTTATTAAAACACTTGCTGTTTTTAAAATGATTTCCACTTTCGGGCTCTGACCCATTTGCTTTCAAATCTATTTTTGTAAAAAACCATTTTAGGTGCCCAGCCACAAGGACACCATGCTTAGGATCCTCATTCAGGTGACGAGTTGTAGCTGTTTGTGGAAGTTACAGGACCTTGCTTGTAGACGCTTCTTCTATATTGACTCTCCATTCAGCATTTATCAGTTGTAGGGCATGTCGCCCATTTCTTTAGAGACTATTCATTTATTTCAGTTATTCAGACTTTGGACATGTAATTAATTCAGGATTCAGACTTGTCTTATTATTTTCAGTGGTTGGATTGTTGTGAGGAGTTTTCCTCCGTACTCTTATATTTAATTGTTGGTTATTTCATTACTTCGCTATGGTGAATGGATTATGTTGTTATTACCATTATTCTTTTATCGCATGTTAATCAGACTTAATTAAAATTTGGCAACTTACTTTTTAAATACTAGGTGGTTAGTAACTATAAAAATGTTTTCGACAGTGATGCTAATAACTGAACCAACTTGGCATTTTGTATTGATTTTATAAAGGAGTAGCTACCCGGTATTTAATTAGTCGGGGTGTCACAATGAAAAACATATAGTCTATCATGTAAAGCCTCCAAATCGAATCTCTTATCCCACACAGGTATAACGTGACGCTCTCGAGTTTTGGTAACCTTGGTGACTCTATCCTTGGATTTCCAGGACCGTTTCTAAGATCGAAAGAAAACCACATAAGGTGACACGTCCTACCACAATATGTTCAAGTGAAGGCACGGCGAGAAGTATTACCTAAGGGTTGACATTTTTAGCGTTCCTACATGATTCTCTTAAAATCATGGTTTCGACTTTATTAACGAAAGCATTTTGAGTATCGAAGCCAATAAAACATTTGTCATTTTTTATTTGGATGGTGCTTAACATATTATCTAATTTTTGGGACCCAGACTCCAAATCCAACTTCGCATGACTCGAGTCTCTCAATCAATTGTCAAGATCCATTATCCTAAACTCAATTAAATTGCTAGTCTCTTCAAACTCAAGAAGATCTTTCTTCATAGCCTCTATTAAACCTAGAAAACTATCTCCTTCAGGTTCAACATACACTAGCTTCTCTCTAAGAGACCTCTCACGTGCCCAAAGATCTTTAATTAAAACACACTCTCTTTCATTATAATTTCCAACTTAAAGTTTGCCTTTTTCAATTTCAAAGATTCTGCAAACAACTCGCAAAAATCAACATAGAGTTCACTCACTTCCTCTTCCTCTTCTTCATTCTCACTCTCTTTTCTACTCTCTCTTTATCATCAAACACATGGGATTCACACACAATGGCCTCAGAAGTGTCATGCAAAGAAATATCTTCATGTGAAGATTCATCATTAAAACTAACATGACTATCCATGAGCGCGATGAAGTTGCGCTCAATGGGGGAATCGGACCTCTCCTCTGTTTCACTATCACTAAGGGTGGCATTGTGATAAATGGATTTCTTACCTCATTCCTTAGTTTAGTGAGAGAATTGTCTTCCCTATGGCTATAACCTTAACAATAAGAATTCTTATTTGATTCATCCATCTTAAGATCATTGTAAGGACACAAATTTCCAATTGAGTCCATATATAGTTTTGGCTCAATTCCGGACAAAAACATTTATTCATAGGATTTTATTTAATTGTAATATTCAAGACCTATGAAGTGTTTGTTGAAGATGTAGCGGCAAAGAGTATAAAGCATCATCAACATGCCGTAGTTTATGTGCCTCGTTTGTACGTCATCAACTTAAGTTTCACGCTCCCAAGGTATGAATGTAATTATATTTATATAGGAGCTTGGAACAATGTTTATTTGGGTGTTAATAAAAGCCATGTTTATTTCAGAAATAATTTCAAAAAAGGACATTATATTAATATATATATAAATGTTTCTGGGCCAAAATAAAATTTAACAAAGATTTCTGAAACTCGTTCGAAATTTCGTTCGAACGAGATTTTTCGTTCGAACCAAACTTCGTTCGAACGAGACTGCCTTCTAACCCAACTGGTCAGTCGTTAGATAAGTCGTTCGAACGACTTTCTCGTTCTAACGAGGTATCTAACGAGGTTCTAACGAGCCCAGGCTGGTCGCTCGTTAGAAGCCTCGTTCGAACGACAGTCAAAGTCCTTCGAACGAGAATGCCAGGCGGGAACAGTTTTGAGCAGTTTTTTGGCAGTTTTCTTCCATGATCCCCACTTGTTTTTTAACCAACTTTTTCATACTTTATTATGTGCGGGAAACACATTTTCCAAGACAACTTTTCCATTCCATATCCAACTCTTAGAGAGAGTTTGAGAGCAAATTTAATTAGGGAAAATGTTCATGTTTTGAGTGTTAATTTTTAATGGAAAATTCATACACACTCTAGTTTACACCCATTGTTGTTTATTCCAAGTTCTATATATACATATCCTTACTTGGAGTTTTTGGCACCGGTTTTCTCTACCGAATTCAAGAGACGTTTCGGGTTTGCTTCTACACCCCATCACAAAGAAGACCTTTGTTGAGATTCTACCCGTTTGGAGAAAGGCTCCATGTTCGGGTGACGGTGACCATTTAAAGTCCTATCGGTGTATTCCGAGACCACGGTGGAGGTCCATTGGTTATCCGCTAATTTGAGGTTGATACAAGAAGGAGCATCACGGCTTGAGAGGGTTCGAGTTTAGGAAGTAAGTCTTTTGTCTTGTATTTTGTAATACCGTTTTTAGTGGATTTGAGGCTAGGGCCGTCCCGAGGTTTTTTCCCGTTAGTGGGTTTTTCCTCGTATATCGCGGTGTAGTGTGATTGTGTTTATTTTATCTTGCACATCATTTAGAACGCATGCTTTAGGTTTAATTCAAGATAAAATTCGGTTTAATTATCACACTCATTTTATTTGGGACTTAAATTAAATATTTTGTAAATTTGGTTTATTCAAGTCACTTGCTAAAATTGGTTTCGCCTAACTTTGGATATAATTGTTATTCATGACTTAGGAAAATTCTAGGACTTGAATTATGTTGTTTAATTCGTTTTGAATATATTAAGACCCGGCCTTGTTATTTTGTGGAACTATCATCTCAACGCTTCCGCACCTATTTAAAAAGGAAATTATTATTTTAATTAAGATAAATTAATCACCGGGGATTCCACCTCTTCAAATTGGTATCAGAGCCAAAAACGATAAATTATTTTGTTAAGATCCTTTAATTTTTGGCTAAATATGGATTTTTCCCCATTTTCAAAATTTCCTATTTTTGATGGTTCTAACTACGCGTATTGGAAAGCGCGAATGAAATCGGCACTTAAATCTATCGATGAACGTGTTTGGATGTCTGTTGTTAACGGTTGGACCCCACCAACACATTTAATTGAAAATGAACATGTTCCCAAACCCGTTGATAGATGGACTGAAAATGAGTTTAAGCTAGCAAACTTTAATTCCCGAGGTTTAAATGCCTTATTTAGCGCTGTCGCGCCGGATGAATTCTGACGAATTATGACGTGTGAAACCGCTAAAGAAGCTTGGGATATTTTACAATTAACTCATGAAGGAACTAGTGTCGTTAAAGCTTCTAAACTCCAAAACCTCACCACTCAATTTGAAACTATCAAAATGGATGAAAAAGAAACTTTTGATAAATTTTATGCTAGACTTTCTGATATTGTCAATTCATCCTTTAACTTGGGAGAGAAAATACCTGATGACCGTGTAGTAAAGAAAATTTTAAGGTCCCTACCCGATAGGTTTATTCCAAAGGTGACCGTTTTAAATTCTTTACCCACTTTAGCCTCTACGAAATTAGAAG
Source organism: Sambucus nigra (assembly GCA_949130495.1). Classification (NCBI taxonomy): domain Eukaryota; kingdom Viridiplantae; phylum Streptophyta; class Magnoliopsida; order Dipsacales; family Adoxaceae; genus Sambucus; species Sambucus nigra. Next base: position 610,358,429 of record OX422217.1, on the reverse strand, counting down.
AGCTTGTAGGTGATTTACAAACCTATGAACTAGATATGTTTCCCTCTAAAAATGAAAAGAAAATCGAAAAGGGCGTTGCTTTAAAAGCCCGCAAAGAGGTTAAACAAGTAGTAGAGAGCGATAGTGATAGTGACTCGGAAGATATGGCTTTATTTGCTCGTAAATTTAGAAAATTTCTTAAATTTAACAAAGATAAAGTTAAAAATGATTTTAAGAAATTTGAATCTTCTAAACATGATAAAAACGAGAAGATTTCTAAAGCCGATAAGATCCCTAAACCTAGTAATGAAAATATTGATAGGGACGAGTCTAATAAATGTTTTGGTTGCGAAGGTTATGGCCATAGGGCTTTTGAGTGCCCCACTAAACTAAGGAAATAGGGTAAATGACCCATTTCATATAATGCGACCCTTAGTGATAGTGATAAGGAAGAGAAGCCCGAATCCCCCACTAAGAAAAATTTTGTGGCTTTTATGGCTAGACATGTGAGTGATAATGAGAACTCATCGGATGATGAAATTATAGCACATGCCACTTCCAAGGTCATTGTACATGATTCTCTTATTTTTTATGATAGTGAGAGTGAAGAAGAAGAAGAGAGTGAAAATGAAGAAGAGGTTGATATGAGTGAACTTCAAAATTCTTTTCATGAATTATATAAAGAATCTATTAAATTGAAAAGAGCTAATTTGAAGTTAGAAGCGAGTTTAAGAGAGAGTGTCAAGGTCATTGATGAAAGTGCCTTAATAGAAGACCTTAGAACTCATGAGAGAACTCTTCAAGAGAAGCTTAACTATGTAGAAGGTGAGAGAGATAGCCTTAGGGGTTTAATGGAATCCTTGAAAAAGGAGCTTCTTGGTTTTGAAGAGCGAAATGCTTTACTAGAATCTAAAATTTTAGAATTGGAAAATAAATTAAAAGATTCTAGTAATGTCAAATTTGATTTGGATTGTCGTTCGGAAAAACTAGATAAAATGTTAGGAACGGTCCAAATTAAAAATGACACTTTTGGTTTAGGCTTCAATTCTTGTAATGATTTTAACCCTAAAGTCAAAACCAATGTTTTAGGAGAATCTTCTAGGAATACATTTAATGATCCCTCCTTAGATAAATCTTTTCGACATGTTCTTACTTGTACACAATGTGGTCGAAAAGGTCATCTTAGGCAATTTTGTTTAAGTCTTAAACGAATTCCTAGAAAATCCAAGAGTAAAGTAACCACGATAGCTAACGTTCCTACACCCCAAGATAGTAATTCTTCATTAATTTGGGTTAGGAAATCCGACTTGGTTGCCTTACAAAATAGGGATTTTGATTCTCATTTACTTTCACATCCTTCCTCCCTTGCTAAATCTAATGGATGAATGTGTTAGTGTTTGCATACTTTAGCGTTTGTACTTCATGCTATATTCATATGCTAAATGTATGCTTGTTTAGTCATTTTCTAGTCATTGCCTTATTTCATATCACATGCTAGAAATTATGACTTGTTTATCTTTTTGTATTATATTTTGTGTTTGAATCGACTGCATAATATAAAAAGATTTTTGTTTATCATTTGTGTTTTATTTATTTCATTTAAGCTTAATGAAAAATACAAATGATTTTTTGTTTGTCCTTTTGAGTAAATATTTATTTTTGATTAAAAATGTTAAATACTCAAAAAGATTTTGCTTTGTGTGTATTTTTGTTTGACACACTTTATGTGGCATATATTTATGTTTAAATCCTATCGTTTACGCTCCCATGTGGCTAGAACTTTTGGTTTAGATTTTCAATCCTTAAAATGTTCTTTACCATGTTCTATATGGAGTAGTTGGATTTTGTATTGTTTAAATGGATTCTATTTCTATATGCCTCTATTCACACATGCACGAGATCTTTTGAAATCTTAATGTCACATGTTATATTTGAGCTTTTTGAGGTGTTCTCCTATCAATCTAGTCATCTACATACCTATGACCTAGGAGGACTAGTGCATGTCAAAATCCGTTGCATGTGAGATTTGTGCGAAAAATGAAAACATGATAAATTAATATATGCACGGGGAAGGGCTCCGAAAGGATGAATTAAGTCCTTTGCGATAGTACGCCACCGTTGATTGGATCTAAAAGAAATACGTGATCCAAAGGCCTAAAAACGGAATATTTGGCATTAAACAAAAAGCAATTTCCAAGGCCTATGTTTGTTTGATATATTCATTCACAAACAAAAGAATATATATGCTCATTGAGGGAGAATTGGATGGTATATCAACGGTTTGCACAATGTCCGTTTATCCTAGTTGTCTTTAATGTCATGACTCTATTTGGTTTGTAGAATCATCATCATGCTAGGCTTGTATGCATTGTGTATGTTTGTTCATTGAGTTCAATCTTTATATTGTCACATGAGGTTATATTTAACTGTGATGAAGTTTGCAATCAAATGAGAACTCCGTGAACGTTTCCTAAGTGTTTGGGTCTAAATTTAATTGTTGCTAGTTCACACCCCTACACTTCCGTTTCCATATGACACATTTTTGCCATACGAGTGTGCAAACTTATTGTATTTTGTGCATTTGTGTGTTTATATCTATATATATGCAAGTTCTATATTGGTACATTTCTTATGTCTATATATATGATATTCGTTTATCTTTGCCTTGCTTTTAATTGCCCATATGCTTTCATGTCTTAACACTTTAAACTTTCACATGCGGTTTATTAGTTCTTTATCCTTTGCCTATTCCCGAACAAAAAGGGGGAGAATGATGATAGGGGGAGAAATGGTATCTAATCCTATTATTATCGTATCTTCGTTTGGGGGAGATTTATCTTAGGGGGAGACGTCTTTCTAAGTAGGTCATGTGTTTAAAAGGGAGAATTAATTTAATATTTTGATATTCCCTATGCATTTGATGAGTTTGCTTAAGTGTGCAGGAATTATTCTACTAAAGTGGCATCTTTCTATGGCAAAGAGTTTAATCCTTGGGTTGAGTCAAGATTGGGCGGGTTATGTTTTGAGTCTAGTAGAGCTTGACGGCCCTTTAGGATTTTTGTTTAGTTTTTGTCCCGGAATAGCCAAAGGGGGAGATTTGTAAGGACACAAATTTCCAATTGAGTCCATATATAGTTTTGGCTCAATTCTGGACAAAAATATTTATTCATAGGATTTTATTTAATTGTAATATTCAAGACCTATGAAGTGTTTGTTGAAGACGTAGCGGCAAAGAGTATAAAGCATCATCAACATGCCGTAGTTTATGTGCCTCGTTTGTACGTCATCAACTTAAGTTTCACGCTCCCAAGGTATGAATGTAATTATATTTATATAGGAGCTTGGAACAATGTTTATTTGGGTGTTAATAAAAGCCATGTTTATTTCAGAAATAATTTCAAAAAAGGACATTATATTAATATATATATAAATGTTTCTGGTCCAAAATAAAATTTAACAAAGATTTCTGAAACTCGTTCGAAATTTCGTTCGAACGAGATTTTTCGTTCGAACCAAACTTCGTTCGAACGAGACTGCCTTCTAACCCAACTGGTCAGTCGTTAGATAAGTCGTTCGAACGACTTTCTCGTTCTAACGAGCCCAGGCTGGTCGCTCGTTAGAAGCCTCGTTCGAACGACAGTCAAAGTCCTTCGAACGAGAATGCCAGGCGGGAACAGTTTTGAGCAGTTTTTTGGCAGTTTTCTTCCATGATCCCCACTTGTTTTTTAACCAACTTTTTCATACTTTATTATGTGCGGGAAACACATTTTCCAAGACAACTTTTCCATTCCATATCCAACTCTTAGAGAGAGTTTGAGAGAAAATTTAATTAGGGAAAATGTTCATGTTTTGAGTGTTAATTTTTAATGGAAAATTCATACACACTCTAGTTTACACCCATTGTTGTTTATTCCAAGTTCTATATATACATATCCTTACTTGGAGTTTTTGGCACCGGTTTTCTCTACCGAATTCAAGAGACGTTTCGGGTTTGCTTCTACACCCCATCACAAAGAAGACCTTTGTTGAGATTCTACCCGTTTGGAGAAAGGCTCCATGTTCGGGTGACGGTGACCGTTTAAAGTCCTATCGGTGTATTCCGAGACCACGGTGGAGGTCCATTGGTTATCCGCTAATTTGAGGTTGATACAAGAAGGAGCATCACGGCTTGAGAGGGTTCGAGTTTAGGAAGTAAGTCTTTTGTCTTCTATTTTGTAATACTGTTTTTAGTGGATTTGAGGCTAGGGCCGTCCCGAGGTTTTTTCCCGTTAGTGGGTTTTTCCTCGTATATCGCGGTGTAGTGTGACTGTGTTTATTTTATCTTGCACATCATTTAGAACGCATGCTTTAGGTTTAATTCAAGATAAAATTCGGTTTAATTATCACACTCATTTTATTTGGGACTTAAATTAAATATTTTGTAAATTTGGTTTATTCAAGTCACTTGCTAAAATTGGTTTCGCCTAACTTTGGATATAATTGTTAATCATGACTTAGGCAAATTCTAGGACTTGAATTATGTTGTTTAATTCGTTTTGAAGATATTAAGACCCGGCCTTGTTATTTTGTGGAACTATCATCTCAACGCTTCCGCACCTATTTAAAAAGGAAATTATTATTTTAATTAAGATAAATTAATCACCGGGGATTCCACCTCTTCAATCATCATTACGATTTTTGAGAGGTTTCTTAGCGTTGGTATACTTACACTTCTCAAACCTCTTATAATCATTTTAAAGTTCCTATTTATTAAACTTGAGAAATTTTCTAAACTTCTTTGCAAACAAAGCCATATCATCCGAGTCAATGTCAAACTCATCATCCAAAACATGTGTTTCCTCCTTCCGAGCTTTTAAATCTATGCATTTATCTTTCATCTTCACATCCTTTGAGGTAAAAATTCCAAGTTCATAGGTTTGTAGGTCACCTACAGGCACTTCAAGTTTTGTAGCATTTAAAGTGCCTAAAGAATTCAAAACTGTCATTTTTGGAATAAACCTATCGGGTAATGACATCAATTTTTTCTTTATGATATAGTTTTTGGGTATCTTCTCTCCCAAATTAAAAGTCAAATTTACAATATCGAATAATCAAGCATAGAACTTGAAAAAGGCTCACTTTCTAACATCCTAATAGTTTCACACTGGGTGGCAAGGTTTTGATGTTTGGAAGCCTTAATAGCACTTATACCTTCATGGGTGAGTTGGAGTTGTCCCATACCTTCTTAGAAATTTCACACGTTATAATCCGGTGGAACTCCTTCAGTGTGACCGCACTAAAAAGAGCATCTAAACCACGAGAATTAAAATTTTCTAGCTTAAAGTCATACTCATTCCATCTTTCTATGGGTTTAGGAACTCGAACTTCTCCTACTAAACATATTGGGAGGGACCACCCTTTAACGACCGATATCCAAACCTACTCATCTAATGACTTAAGTGTTGACCTCATACGTGCTTTCTAGTACACGTAGTTAGATTTATGAAAAACATGAAACCTTGAAATTGGTAAATTTTTCACATTCAAACCTAAAGGACCTAACATGATAATTTAGTGTTTCATCTCTAATACCAATTTAAAAATGAAGAATTTCATTAACTTATAATCTCTGATACCACTTAAAAGTTCACTAGCTAAATGAATATGGGGTGATAATTCTAAATTTTTAAAATTTCCAAAGGGATGGTTCACAAAATATTCTGAATTTAAATTTATTTCAAATTAATTTTTCACTTCTTAAAAAAACTTTAATTCATGTTCAAATTTTTACAAACCTAAATTAACATGAATTTTGCTAATTTTTTTAAACTTGAATTATAGTAAATTAAATTACACAATTGAATTGAACACCCATTACACCATTTTTGACATTAAACCAATTTTATCATGTTAAACCTAAGCATGCATCTAGGTGATAATTTTCAAGATAAAACAAACATAAACTTCACATCGTGATGTACGAAGAAAACCCACAATGAAAAAAACCTCGAACGACCCAACCACAAGTCCACTATGTACGAATTTAATATGAGGACACGACAGAAGACTTACTCAATGAGTCGAATCCCTCACAAGCCTTGACGCTCTTCGTTCCTTCTACCTATGCCTAGTGATAATGCAAGAGTACACCTACGTCTCGAAGTCCATCAATGGGGCATTGCTACAGTCAAACAAACAGACTCAACCATATATACACCAATGAACACAAAATCCTCCGTAAGAAATAATCTTCAATGATGTTAGGAATAATAAACCCGGTGCCAAAATTTGATCTCAAAACATATATGTATGTTGAAGCTTGGATAAAAATAATTGGGGTAAACCTCGGTTTGTATTTGACAAAAAGTAATAATAAATGATTAACAAAGATCTATGGACTTTTTGAAAGAGTTTATTCACTTTAAAGATTCGAAAAATTCATTTTTAAAATTGCAATCCCATACTCCTTAAATGGGTGATAGGAGTAGTGGGGCTGAATTTTTTATATTCATGCCAATCTCATTTAAAGTCTTAAGGTCATTCAAATGAGACTTCTAACGAGAAAACAACATAGATGAAAAAAGGTCTCGTTCGATGTGTCGTTCAAACGAGGGCTAAATCTCGTTCCAACTACTTGGAAAAGTCGTTCTAACAACCTTAAGAAAAAATAAAACATTTTTCTAAAAACATGTAAAGTGATTTTGAAAAGGTTTAACAAGAAACAAACACCCAATAAATAAATATCCAATACTTAACATAATATATGCATTCATACCTGAGCGATCCTTGGACTATTGATGATGAAATCAAGGAATGAAACAAGGCAAATGATGTGATTGATTTGACTTGGATGCTACGTCTTCAAAAAACATTTCATAGACGTTAAAGGTCACAAATACAAATTCTATCCTATGACTCAAATGGTTTTTCCCATAATTAAGCCAACACATACAAATTGACTCAATTGGAAATTTGTGCTTATAAGGCCAGGCGTATTCGAATCATTTCGGTAGTTGAATTTATATTTTATATATTTTTAAGGTATTTCTACATACATCACGAGTAGGGATTGAATTATACGAAAGAGAATAAGGTATGTACTCTAACTACTTTGGTCATTCGAGATAGATGAAATGATAACATGATGGATCAAATTATCGGGAGTTCACCCGAGATGAGGGATGAGTGTAGGTGTTAACACATAGGGAAAATTTATATGTTGTACTTGTTTTAACAGTAGACTAAAACCATGCTTTATGTAATAGTTTCATTTATGAATTTTGTGTTAAAATAAAATCAATGTTTGCTATTTTAATGAGAATTACTTATGGTATAATGTTTTCTTTATTTTACATATTGCAGAGGTCTTTTATTCTTCTTAATAGGTGTTCTAGTGTGTAGAGTACGACTTTCACGTGGAGAACCAGATCACCATTTCTTGTGGAATATAATTTTTATCTTTCACGGTATTAGATGGAACTAGACACACCATTAGTAGGATTGTAGCATAGAGTCTATCTTGATTACGGGAAATGATAGAGTTTCAATTTATTATCCTAGTACACTTTGTGTGTTGAATGAGACCACTTTGAGGTCATTGTCTTTATACCAATTTTATAAGACAATACACCTCGTTATTAATACGTTTACTTAAGTCCCTTAATCTGTATATGATTGATGAACATGTACACTAGTTATTTATTGCTTTAACCTATTGGGTGAGATTCATTATTTGATCAGTAATGTTGATAGATTGGGTAATGAGAATTAATGTATGGTGGAAGTCTTATATGGATGAAATTCACATCTCGGTATAGAGAATGGTGATACCCCTTTGAGATGCTTATAATTTTTGTATTTGTTAAACCGTGTAAGTGGATTATCTTAATCCGGCACTACAAATAAGTCAAGCTAGACCTCTCAAGGACTTGAAGACATTAATCAAATAAATTACCAGTGATTCATTTTATTAATGGGTGTTTGTAACCTTAATGCGGGGAGAATAAATTAATTAATAATAAGAATCTCAAAATATAATTTTGAGTTAAGGAGTGGAGTTGAAATTATAATTACGGATTGGTATTAGAATCTGGGTTGGATTATGTTTTCTTAGGTCCATTAGGAGCCACATCCTTATCCGTCCTTAGAGTCCCTATCGTAACCTATATATATATGGAGCTAAGGCTCCTTTTTTCTCAAGCCAACCATCACTCATGTGACTTAAAAACCCTAATTCGAATTTTTGATGAAGAGAGTGAACAGAGAGAAAAAGTGTGAAGAGAAGGTCGTGACAAAGGAATAGCCCACACTCTAATCATGACTGTTCATATCAGGAATAAGGTGGAAGATCGTGACGTGCATCGAGCTTGTGTTCTAAATCAGTCATGATCACATACTGTTCGAGCTGAGATACGATCAAACTAGGGAGATCTCAAATCCAAAACATAATTTTGCCTTGTAGGGTATTACATATGAGAATTTTTTATAGTTCTATTTATGAACGTAATCATTAGACCCCGGGGAAGCCTCTCCAACCATATACTTATCGGGAGGAACGTGTAGTTTTAGGAAGTGGGGAATTTATAAAATAGCATGTTCATATGAGATTGCATATTGTTACGGACTACAATTAAATCACACACGACACGTTAATGCGTACTTCACCACAGACATGGTCGCAGTTTTATGGTTTAATAATTAGGGTTTAGGGATCATGATTTAGGTTTTAGTGTTTATCATTTAGGTTTATTAATTAAGGTTTAGTTTTTTCATATTATATGTCATTTTTAGGATTTACGGCTTTGGTTTTAGCATTTGAGGACATATGCACCCCAATTATATCCCCTTAACCACGTCGATTATTAGCATCCCATAAATCGTTCGGAATTGATACCGAACATAAAACTCATATGTGATGCAAGGATTCATTGTTTAACTCTTTGTAAAAATGATATGGATCTCATGGAAAAAGAGTCCAATTCGCTGTAGCAATTATTGTCATCCATGTCACATGCTTAAGAGATGCCCATAAATACCAAGGTGTGGTGTTATGGAGAATCATGATATCTATTTATATTCCAACATTTATTGCATGTGAGATCCTTATTGGTAAATACACATATTGATTTAAAATGAATACAAATTCTGTTGTTAAGCCAATTTAAAAGTTCTTACAGTATTTTGTTTTAGTAAACATTGCATATATCAATTTAATTATATTTTTTATTTTCGTTTATTTCGATAACAAAAGTTATTTATTGCATTTACTAAGGACATCGTGGATACATGCGGTTTGTAAGAAGAAATTTACCGTTGAGTCAATATGTATGTATTGGCTAAATTCCAAACGAAGCATATTAATTCATAGGTTAGTCTTTGTATGTTGAACTTTCAATCATATGACATGTTTGATTGAATACGTAGTGGCAAAGCTTCAAATATTGCATTATTGTGACGTGTTTAGTTCCACATTTCGTCTTCATGATTAGGAGGATATCTTAGATATGAATGCATATACAGTTTGATCCTTAGAATTTTATTTTTGGTGTTTTTTATAAAATGTTTGCAACTAATTTTTAAAAGAGAAATATTTTTTAGTCTAAATTGTTCGAACTAATTTAGCAGTTCATTCAAACGAACTCCAAATGAACATCAAATAATATTTCTTTGTTAGCAGTACAAATGTCATTCGAAGTTCGTTCGAAGATATTTTGAACGAGATTGGTTGTTCATTCGAATGAGCTTTGAGTTAGTTCAAATGATATTGCATTTTCATTTTAACGAACCCCGATTTTCATACGAACAAGATTTTCTCAAAAAACGTGTCTCCTTAAAAATGTGTTTTATATATAAAAGGGTACAAAAATTTGTTTTTAGAGATAGTTTTAGAAAAAAATCATTTTCCTTACATATCCAAAAGCACCCGAACCCGAGTTCCATCCAAAACCTTTTAATATCTAACTTTCAACCTTTATATGTTTTGAGATCATGTTTTTGGGCACCATAATTTGTTTCTTTCATCATCTTAATAGAGAAATGCTTTATGCGGTGGATTTCTTACTTGGTTTGTTGTATACACTTGGTTGAATCCGTATTGTGGTGAAGAAGTGGTGCATTCCTATTCCCTATCCATAGACGGTTGCTAAGCCTAGATCAGTAGGTATCGAGGCATGTGTGGACTCACACATTGTGGAGGCTTCAAGGATGGACTTATGTTCGTCACTGTGCAGAGGTAGATGAATAAAGAATGTAAAGGCTAAAGTGATCTTTGAGCTTGTGATGTAAGTCTACTTCCATGTCCTTATAATTCCATACACAGTGAAATTTGTATGGCTAGGCTGTTCGAGATTTTTTCCAGCTGGGGTTTTCCTCTTACATCAGCATTTTGTGTAATTCATCCATTTTACCATGCTACCACCTAGATTCATTCTTTAGGATAAATATTAAATTAGTTAATCTCTTTTTACACAACAATTGGTTTGAAATTGCTGCTAAGTTTAATTTGGGATCAATTATGTTTAAGGTTTATATTTAATTTGAAAAAATAAAAAAATAACTTTTGTCTTTAGACCATCCTTCATTTACTTCCCTGAGATTTGTAAATTGGTATCAGAGCATGAACATAAAATTTTTATGTTAGATCCGTGTTTAGGAATGAGTTTTAGGTATTTTTATTCAAAGGGTCAATCGGTTTCTAGGGGACCGATGTTTGATGGGTCTAATTGCGAATACTGTAAAATGCGTATGAAATCAGCACTAAGGTAAGAAATGGGATGCTATGGCAAGTGGTTATTACTTATTGGTCCCACCAACATCATTACATAGTGATTATAGGATTCCTAAAGCCATAAAATCATAGAGTGAGGAAAAGCATAGGTTAGCAAATTATAAATCTCTATATTTAAATGCTCTATTTTGTTCGATCACACCGTAGGAGTTTCCTCATATTATGATATGTGAAATGTTGAAAGAGGCTTACTCCAATCAACAATGGAGGTAGTAGTATTAATAAGGTTTCCACATTCCAAAAATCGCAACTCAACTTGAAAACATTATAATAGAGCAGAGTAAAGCCTTTGATGAGTTCTATGATAGACCGTATGATATTGTGAACTTGTCTTTTAAAATGGGAGAGAGAATGCCCGAAACCCATGTAGTTAAAAAAATATTATGGTCCTTACCTGAAATATTTAACTCAAAAGTGATATTTTTGAATTCCTTAGGTACTTTAGAATCTACCAAACTTGAAGCGCTTGTAGGTGACCTTAATACTTATGAGCTAGATATGTTTTCCTCCAAAAAGTCGAAGAAGGATAAGGTCAATATTTAAAAGTTTGGATGGAGTGTTTTGGATGACGAGCATGACATCGATTTTGATGATATTGCCATGTTTTCAAAGACATTTAGAAAATTTCTCAAATTTAAAAATAATCAAAAGATGCAAGAAAGTTTGAGAAATATAAGTATAACAAGGCTGATCAATTCCCTAAAAATTGTAATGATAATTTTATGATGGATAGATCAGATAGCTTCTTTGGGTATGGGTTATGGCCATAGGGTAGCTGAATGTCCAACTAAACTGGGTAATGAGAGAGAAAACTGAAGGTGTACAATGCAACCCTTAGTGATAGTGATCCGGACTACAATACATTCATGGCTAGTTATGACAACATTAATGAAAAATCTTCCCATTAAGATAATTTCTAGAAGATACTTTTGAGGCCATGGTTTATGATTTCCAACGGAGTGATGGTAGAGATAGTGGAGAAGAAGAGGATAAAGAAGAGGAGGAGGAGAGTGAACTCCAAGTTGCCTTCCATTAATTGTATGAGAAAACATTGAAATTGAAAAAGGAAAACTTAAAGTTGGAAGCTAGGTTGAAAGAGTGTACAATAAATGATAATATTGATAATTTGATTGAGGACATTAGGGCACGTGAGAGGACTCTTAAGGAGAAGCTCGAGTATATTGAGGGTGAGAAAAATAACCTTTGGGGTTTGGAGGAGGTTTTGAGGAAGGATCTTATTGATTTTGAAGAGTCTAGGCATTTACTTGAGTCTAGAATAATGGTGTTAGAAAATAGATTGAGAGACTCAATTCATGTCAAATTTGATTTGGAATATTGGTCGAAAATATTAGATAATCTGTTAGGCACCATCCGAATCAAACATGACAAGTGTGGAATTGGCTTTGATGATATAGATACATCCGACGACAAAGTTAAAACCATGATTTTGAGAGGGTCAACTGTTGTTAGGAATGTTAGAGAAGGTCAACCCTCTAGTAACAATCCTCTCCATGTCTACACATGTGCACACTGCGGTATGAAAGGTCACCTTAGGCTTTTTTTCCTTGATCTTAGAAATGGTGATAGAAAGTCTCAGTCTATTCTCACCGAGATTCCCAAAATCCTAGAGCATCATGTGACACCTATATGGGTTAGGAAACCTTAATTGGACACTTTACATGTTAGACTTGTTCACTCGCATGCTTGCATATGATACTTCTCTTGTTGTATCTAATGTTTGATTATGTTCGCATGTTTTCATACACTAGTTATTGTACTTCATGATATATGTTTTTTCTAGTGTATATGGTTTGAGTCATTTGTACTTTGATATTTATTTTATTGGGCCTTGTTAAAAAATACAAAATGATTTTGTTTGTCATTTAAGTTAACTTTTAAAAATTGGTATCATTTTTAGAAATGTTTAAAAACTCAAAAAATATTTTTTATATTTTATGTGTAGTTTAGTTTTACACATTTTTATGGCATATTGGTGTGTTTGAATCTACTACATTCCATGTGGTTAGGACATTTGATAATTATTTTCATTGATTAGGTAGTTCTTAATCATGTTTGCATGGGGTTATTCGAATTTGATTTGGTTAATGGATTCACTTTGTATATGCCTCCACACACACATGCACGACATCTTTTAAATTTTAACTTCAGATGTTACATTTGAGCTAAGTTGTTGTTTTGCCATAAATATTGTGACATATATATCATTTGACTATGGGGGATTTGTGCTTCTAGGAAACGTTTCCCATGAGTATGTTATTTTTATTGAAAATATGAGGGTTAATGGGAAAGATCTATAGATGGAGCAAATATCCTTTGCAAAAAAGACACCGTTGGCAAGAGCTTAAAAATAAGAGGCAGGAAGAAAAGATTAAAGGTCAACATGTTTATATGATTAGTTTTAAAAAATGGTATCTTTAAAATAATTGAGTAAAAAATGTGATATTTGTTTAGCTTTTGAGGTTTTATAGTTAAAGATCATCAGGTTTGCACAATGAATTCCAGTTATGATTATCATGTTATAATGCTATTGATTTGTAGAATCATAAATATTCTAAGGTTTTGTGCATTGTGCTTATTTGTTTATTGAGTTCACTTTATCTGTCACTTAAGGTTAAATCTTAATTTGATAAAGTTTTATGATAAAATAGAATTCCTGCAATATTTTTAAGTGTGTATACACCACATTCTAGGACCCCCTAGGTCTCTCCTTAAGTCCCTAGCACCTCCCCATCTCACTTTAATCCCTAGGTCGCACTCCAAGTATCGATCTAGTGCCATCGGGCACCCCCGGGCCCTGTTTGACCCTAGTGAACTCTATCATCATATAGAAATATCTTTGAATATTTGAAGGAATCTGAATACCCTTTTTAACGGTCCACCCCGTCTGCGAATTGGCATAACGGTTCAGATGAACGGACCATTTTACTATCGAAAATAAATTCGGGGGCCACCCGGCACTCCGGGACCCCGATTTGACCCTAATCAACTTCACCATCAGAGCAAAAGCTCTTTGAATCTTAAAAGGGAACAAAAATAACATTCGACCGGGCTACCCCGAGAACGATACGGTATAACCGTTCGGACGAACGATCAGTTTCCCCCAAAAATGATCCGAAGACCACCGAACGCTCTCGTGCTTCATTTGACCAAAGTCAACTCTTCAGCTCAAATGAGACTAAATGAATCTTCAAAGGTCACTAAATACCCTTTCTAACGGTCTGCCCCATGCACGATTATGACCTACGGTATGAACGAATGATCCATTTTACTCCGAGAGGTCCCCTGGCGCTTTCGAGCCCCGATTGACTAAGGTCAACATTCCGAACCAAGAAAAACTCTTTAAAATGTCGAATACATCTCCTAATCTTTCCAATGGTCCACCTTGTGCGCGATTCTGACTTACTATGCGGACGAACGATCCATTTGCATCCAACAATCTCCCGTCCAAAGGATCGATGTGCACTTCCGAGCCACATTTGACCCAAAGTAAACTCCCGAACCCGGAAGCAGTCCAAAGGACTCTTGAAGGTCTCTGAAATACCTTTATAACGGTATGCCCTGTGCATGATTAGGATCAATGGTTTGTGTTCTACTACCATTTTTCCCGGAAACTCTGCACGAGCTTGCCAATTGGTAGGCCCAGATCCCTTCCTATCGGCACTGTGTCTGGGGTCACATGCCGATAGGCACCCGTAGGGGTAGGCTTATCATCACCCCTTAACCCTATAAATAGGGTCCATGACCTCACTCCAAGGAGACCAACCAAGACACAATAGATCCAAAAGCATAAGTGATCTCAACAACATTCCCTTGAAACCAGTGGAGTCCCTCATGTGAAGTTCCATTCAAGATTGCATTCCCATCCTTTTTATACCCAATTTGGCAAAATATCCTTCTCTCTCATCAACATTCATCAACACTCAAGGGAGTTTATCCAAGATCAAAGATCAAGCTTCAAATAAGGTCCAATTCCTTCCCTCTCTCTTTAAATTCCTTATTTTAACATAATATACATTATATTCATAATCTAGTTCTTACGTTTGTTCATACACATTAATATCTACAATTTTATTAGTGTATTTCACATACTTTATTTTCTATAAAAAATCCCAAAAATAAATAAAAGAGGGTTACACCCGTAAATTCCAAATGGAATTATTGATCACACTTTTTCCAAAATCAAAACAACACATTTTCTACACATACACATATAATAAAATTCCTTTTGGATCTATGGGATTATCCCCAACCCTATGATATATTCGAACTACGTGGACTTTGATGCCTTTATAGGCTATGTAGGCATCTTGGATTAAAATCCGAGACTCGAGTCCAATTTTTCAATTCTCTCAATTTCCCAAATTCCCTAGTTTTCTAAAACCTCCCATTTTCACACACACACACACACACACACACACACACACATATATATATATATATATATATATATATATATATATATATATATATATATATATATATATATGTATGTTTGCATTTCATCCATCACATATTGTCGTTCACTAATAACGATCAATATCATGATGAACACACAAATCATACTTTCTACATATGTTATCTTGGGAATATTCCTATGGGTGTCCTCACTCTACCTTGTCCATGGTATGATTTGAATAAATTTGATCTCCATTATATAAACACACTTACACACTTCATGGGGATATAAAGGAAAATAATGACACTAGCCCATGAGAGACCAAAAGGGTGGAATGGGTGCCTAACACCTTCCCATTCTGTATCTTAGCCCCTGAGCCTTCGAACTATTAGTTTCGTATGCATAATTTTCTCCTTGATGTCGCTCTCTCGAAGTGGCAACATTTCTTTTGCCTATTTTTTAACAATAGGCTAGCGATTCTATCTCTTCACAACTACCCCTGTAAGGACATAATTCTATAAATGTCCGGAGTAGAATCTAGGAATTTTCTGTTTTCTTCTAGATCACAGTTCATATGTATGATACCGCTACATTCGGCACGTCAACACGATCATCCTCGACGGCCTGTATCTGAATTCATTGCATCCACTTTCTTCACGTGCATCATGCTACATGCAACGTGCTACTCAGCTCATTCCCACTACTCCACTACGCTTTATCAGTAATATGTTTTATTGGAGCTTTAAATATTTGCATAAATATTTGGGAAATATTTTAGAAAATTATTTTTGAAGTCTGGGTTAATTTTTTATCAAAAGCAGAATTTTTCGAAGTGTAGAAGCGAATGGCCTCAATCGACGAGATCGCTCGAGCGACTTTGCAAGTCGTTCGCGCAAGATAGACATGTCGCGCGATATCATTCGAACGACATATGTCCTTCGTTCGAGAGACATGCTATCTCGTTCGAACAAGCCACCGCCTCGATTTTTGTATAAATATCTGGTCTCCTTCCACACATTTTTTAAGTCTTTTTGCAATCTCAAAAATCTGCGAAAACTGCCCAGAACAAGACTTCACCTTTTAAGGTTTTCTAAACCTTTTCGATTCACAAAACCATTCCCATATATGTGTGTGAATCTTTAAACCTTCAAGAAGATCGTTTACTCATCTGGAGTACTTTGTGAGGAAGCCGCTCTCTTCGTCACTGCTGCCCTACTGGAAAGGGTTTGTTCCAGCCACCAACAACAGAACCGACACCCGAGGGTATTTCTGTGTCGCTGTATTTTCATTGTAATCCGTTGTAAGCCGTTCTCTTACAAAAATTATTGTGAAAATAAAACGTTTTGTCCCGTTGGGAATTTTTCCTCATATATGTGTTCTTGCATGTTTCATCATCGTAGTTAATAACATATAGATGCATGTTTAGGACTTGTTTGGTAAAAACTGTGTCTAATTAAATAACTTCCTTATTTGAACGCAAGCGCACTCTCCTTCAAATTGGTATCAGAGCCAGTTACACAAATTTACCGTGTAATTTTCCGAAAATTTTTTCTAAGATATCAATTTTCCGAAAAATTGTTTTTTGAAAACGAGTGTGTTCAGTATGGAGAAGTTATATAATAAAATGCCAGTTTTCGACGGGATAAACTATGCATATTGGAAAGCCCTTATGAGATCTGCATTAAAAGCCATTGATGAACGTATCTGGATTTTGGTTGAAAGAGGGTGGACACCTCCCTCCGTGACTATTGAGAATGTGATTAATTTGAAACCTGTCACTTCTTGGACTGAAGAAGAATTTAAATGGTCATCTTTTAAGTCTAAGGGTCTAAGTACTATTTCTGGGTCTGTCACACCTAATGAGTTCAAACGCATAATGACGTGCACCACGTCAAAAGAGGCATGGGATGTTTTACAACTCACTCATGAAGGAACTAATGTTTTGAAAGAGTCTAAATTGAAAAATTTGACAACTCAATTTGAAACCATCACCATAAATGAGACTGACTGTTTTGATGATTTTTATGCTAGACTTTCTGACATTGTTAATACTAGTTTTAATCTTGGTGAACATATTCCTAATGTTAGAGTTGTTAAAAAGATTCTTCGTTCTTTGCCTAAGCGTTTTATCCCTAAAGTCAATGTGCTAAATTCTATTGGTAATTTAAATACGCTAAAATTGGAAGAACTTGTAGGAGATTTGCAAACTTATGAAATTTATATGTTCCCTAAAACTGCTAGGTCTAAAGATAAGGGAATTGCACTTAATGCCCCAGAGAGAAAGAGTGAGGGGTCATCTAGAAAGAGGGTAGAGTCATCTAGAAAGAAAGAGATTGACACGTCAGATTCTGATTGTGATTTTGACTTAGATGATTTGGCTCTTTTTGCAAAAAATTTCAAGAGGATTCTCAAATTTAAGAAAAATGGCAATTTTAAAGATAAAAAGAAATTTGAGAATAATAAGTTTGAAAAGAAAAATGAAAAAGTTTTTAAAGATCCTCCTAAGAAAGAAAGTGAGAGATGCTTTGAGTGCGATGGCAGGGGTCATAGAGCCTTTGAGTGTGCCACATGTCTGAATAGAGAGAAAGGGAAAGTTGTCCTTAATGCTACCCTTCGCGACGACAGTGAGGTCGAGTCGGTGGATTCTGGAGTCGAGTCACCACATGAGTGTAACTTCACCGCATTCATGGCTAGTCATGTGAGCACTTCTTGCTCTCCTCACAATGATGAGGATGATGCTTCACAGGAACACCTCGACAGTGAGAGCGATGTGAGTAAGGGGGAGGATGACTCAAGTGAGAGCGAGAGTGCTATTTAACGCGCCTACGATGAGTTATATTCTGAGTCATTTAAAACTAAAAAGAGTAACAAAGCGTTAGTTCTTAAGATCACCGGGTTAGAGGAAGATTTGAGAAAAGCTAGAGAGAGAGAGTCCTCCACCTGCACCGCCCTGAGAGAGAGAGAATCTACATGTGTTGAGAAAGAGAGTTTGTTTAGAGCGAGAGATAGTAATTTTGAGAAAGAGAGATGGGACTTGACTAAACAAGTGGCTAGTCTTACGAGAGAGCTCCATTCCTTCGTGGAGACTCAGAAGAAACTTGAATCCGTTGTTGTCCAGCTGACTCATGATCTTGAGAAAGAACGGGAAGTCAAGGTACGAATCGAGGACAGATCTGGGAAAATAGGAAAGATGCTCCTCGGCCTCGCTTTAGGTTTTAGTGATAGGCAGGGAATTGGGTATGATGGTGCCTTCACGTCCCAAATTGCACCCGGACCAGTTCCTGAGTTTACTACGACTCCTTATGGACATCGTCGAAAATCTCACAGGAGAGTTCGAGCAAGAAAAGCAAACCAAGGTCCGCCTTTGACTGTGTTCTTTTGTACTTATTGCAAAAGAAAAGGTCACCTCAGGGAGTTTTTCTATAGCATGGGTCGTACACGACGTACTACTAAGCCACCACATTATACTGATGAGTTTTCTAGTCTAAGAGAGTGAGTTGAGTTCTTAACTGCCACGTCTCAGAGTTTGATGGAAGAATTCGGATGGATGTCTTTGCCGTTAGTGAATGCTTCTCATATTCCAGCTAAAACCAATAACAACAAAGGCAAACAAAAGGTCACCACTTCTTGGGTACCTAAGAAAGAGAAAAAGGCCTTCGTTGTTCATATTGCTCTCAAAGCACATAATACCTCTTAGTGGTATTTTGATAGTGGGTGCTCCAGACACATGATAGGTGATGCCTCATTTTTTACGACGCTTGAGGATTATAAGGATGGCAGAGTTACCTTTGGAGATGGGAGCAACTCTAGCATTATAGGACGTGGTACTATCAAGTTACCTGGATTTCCTAAGCTAGAAAATGTTTTGTACGTCAAATGTTTGAAAGAAAACCTTATCAGCATTAGCCAGCTGTGCGACGCTAACTTTGCAGTAAAGTTTGACCGGGACGCTTGTAAGGTTTATAATCAAGCCGGTAAACTGTTAGTGAAAGGAGTGAGGACAAAGGATAATTTCTATGGGACTGAGCCCATATCCTCACTTGTCTGCAACAACGCCACGATCACTTCTATGAATCTGTGGCACCAATGTCTAGGTCACATTAATATTAGAAATCTCACTAGCTTAGCTAAAAAGGACCTAGTACGTGGCTTACCATCTCTTGGAAGGCTAACTTCGACGGTTTGTGGACCCTGTCAGTTGGGAAAAAACTTCGTAGTTCACATAAGAAGTTGCATTCCATTACCACCTCTCGTGTTCTTGAACTTATACACATGGATCTTATGGGTCCCACTCGTATCGAGAGTCTGGGTGGTAAGAGGTATATACTCATGATGGTGGATGATTTCTCCAGGTACTCCATTGTAGGTTTTCTGAGAGAGAAATCCGATGTTGTAGAGTTTTTAACGACCAAGTGCCGTGTCCTACAAAATCAACACGGAGTCACTATTAACAGGATACGTAGGGACAACGACACTGAATTTAAGGAAGAAAAGGTAGATTTGTATTGTGATAGCCTTGGGATCAAACATGAGTTTTCTGCTGTGAAGACTCCTCAGCAAAATGGAATTGTTGAGAGAAAGAATAAAATGATCCAGGAAATGGCTAGATCTATGCTTCTAGGTCGTATAGTTTCTATGAGATTTTGGGCAGAGGCAGTGTCTACTGCATGCCACACAGTGAATAGGGTTTATCTGCGTCCACACACACTTCAGACACCTTATGAGTTGTGGACTGGCAAGAAGCCCAATCGGGCATATTTCCATGTTTTTGGGAGTAAATCCTACATCCTACGGGATAGAGAGCAATTAGGAAAGTTTGACTCCCGGAGCGACGAGGGAATATTGCTGGGATATTCATCGAATAACAGAGCATACTGAGTTTTTAACTTGAAGAGAACTAAGTTTATGGAATCAATAAATGTCACCGTGAAAGATGACGAACCTCCGACGATTATTAATCCGAACCTTCAGTGTGAGGATGAGGACTCATTTGACAGTGATCCACTTGTTCCCCACCCACACTCTGTAGTCCCCAATTCTGTGTTAGGGGACACACCCACTTGGGTTTGCAAGAGTCATGACACATCTGCTATTATTGGTGATCCCACTCTAGGGGTCAAGACTCGTGCTCAACTAGAGAACGTTGTTAGCCATCTTTGCTACACGTCCAAAGTCGAGCCCAAGAATCATAAATAAGCACTCAAGGATGAACACTGGATATCTGCTATGCAGGATGAGTTGCTTCAGTTTAAAAAGAATAATGCTTGGGAATTTGTTCCCCGACCTAGTGAGATTAATGTGATAGGTACCCGGTGGATTTTCAAGAATAAAATGGTACCATAATCAGAAACAAAGCTAGGTTCGTCGCTCAAGGCTACACACAGATAGAGGGTGTAGACTTTGGGGAGACATTTTCTCCTGTTGTGAGGCTTGAGTCCGTCCGTCTACTACTCGCCATCGCATGCCATCTGCGCTTCAAGTTATATCAGAGGGATGTCAAGAGTGACTTTCTGAATGGCATTCTACAGGAGGAGGTTTAGGTGGAACAACCAAAAGGGTTTGAAGACCCTCAGCACCCGGACCACGTCTACTATCTGAGAAAAGCCTCGTATGGTTTGAAGAAAGCACCCCGTGCTTGGTACGAGAGGCTTACTTCCTATCTCTTAGCCCATGGCTTCAAGAGAGGGGGAGTTGATATGAAATTGTTCATCAGGAGAGATGATGGTGCTATTTTCATTGCCCAAGTCTATGTGGACGACATAGTCTTTGGATCCATGTGCTCCCAACATGCTCATAACTTTGAGGAGGAGATGAAAAGTGTGTTTGAGATGAGCATGGTTGGTGAGCTTACTTTCTTCCTTGGTCTCGAGGTTCGTCATCTAGAGGATGGGATGTTCATCTCCCAATCCAAGTATGCTAGAGACCTAGTGAAGAAATTTGGTTTAGACTCCGCTAAGCATGCACGTACACCTATGAGTACTACTACCAAGCTTAGTAAGGACACTTCAGGCAAGGACGTAGAGCAAACCTTATATCGGAGTATGATAGGTAGTCTTCTCTACTTGACTGCCAGTCGTCCCGACATAGCCTTTAGTATTGGAGTCTGTGCGCGATATCAGGCGTCCCCGAAAGAGTCACATTTACTTTCTCTAAAACGTATTATTAAATACATGAGTGGGATTCTCTCATACGATATTTGGTATTCCTTTGATACTGATGACCGTTTGTCCGCCTATTAAGATGTCGATTGGGCCGGGGATGTAAATGGTTGTAGGAGCACTTCTGATGGGTGTTTCTATTTTGGTTCTGCTCTTATCTCCTGGATGAGCAAGAAACAAAATTCCATCTCTTTATCCACTGCGGAGGCTGAGTACATAGCCGCCGGGAGTTGTTGCACGCAACTCATGTGGATGACGCAAATGCTGGAAGATTATGGGATTTCACAAGACACCATGACCATTTCCTGTGATAACATGAGCGTGATACACATATCCCGAAATCCATTCCTTCATTCACGTACAAAGCACATCAGGATATGTGAGCACTTTATACGTTAGTTAGTTGAGGAGAAAGTCATATCCCTGAGTTTTGTTCCCACCGACCGTCAGTTAGCCGATATTTTCATGAAACCTTTAGATGCCCTTAGATTTGAGAGTCTTTGGAGATTTTCCCAGTTGATTGAGGAGTTGGACTATGTCTAGAATAGGATGCTTATTCATGTTCATATCATATGCTTCCTATTGCTAGTCTGTTTTATATGTACCATTGCTTTGTAGTACAGCTATTTATTTATTCTTTTGAAAATTCCAAAAAGATTTTTTTTGTATATAAATATTTCAGAAAATCCCAAAAAGATTTTTGTATTTTTATATACACCTTTTATGGATGAACATTTAAGATAGCCAAGTCACAATTTCATTCCATTTATTCCTGTGACTGTTTGATAGAGATTTGAGACGCTACATCATTTCATCCATGTGCTTTACATTGTATGGAGTCTTTGAGATGTAATTAGTGATATTTTCCTACATGTTTGACTCCTATCTCCTTTATTGCACACATGCACGTCTTTATTTGATAATTGTACTTGTCTATCACATGTTGGCTTGAGTGTTTCCATCTCAATTCTGTCTACACAACTTGCAATATGCGATAAAACTTGACAAGATTGGAATGCATGTAAAAACCATTTTTGTGAGACTGAGTGATTGTTTAAGGATGGGGAGGGGCTGCGAAAGGTAATTATATCTTCTATGCGCAAAAGCCACCGTTAAAAAGGACCTAAAAATGGAGGAATTTTATTATCCGGGGTCCAAAGAGGTTAAAAGAGCCCGAAAAAAATTTAAAGGCAATAAAAAGCATTTCAGGCCAAATATGGGCCACTTAGGTTTCACCTTCAATTCTCCAAAGTTTGAGAATTTAGAAAGCCTTTATTCAAAATATATATCTGAGGGAGTTTGGTTGGAGAATATAAACGGGTTTGCACTTCCTTGAAAGTCCTGAAAAAGCATGAAATAGTTTTGGACGTTATTGGTGTGGAAATCACTTTGAGCTTTGATTTGTTGATTTGATTGAGTCAATGTCTTATAATACCATTTTTTTTACACCAAAGGAAGACTTTGAGTTCATTCGTTAGGAGTATCCGATATTCACCGCGCACATATGTCATGTTTGTATGCATTGATTTTCCTATTGAATTTGATCACACCCCTTCATTTTCGCTATCATTGACTTGGTTGTTTTTGTGATCTTCCATGGTGTGATTCTTTGTTGTATACTATGTGTGAAAATTTTTGAAAAATATAAAAATAGCAGTTTATTTCCGTGTGTCATTCTCCATGTGCATTCATTTCTGCTTCTCATATTTGTCTATTTGGGGACATCATAAAAAAGGGGAGAAGAATTATGGGGGAGAATTGTTTTGGTGTTTGATCGCTGCATGGATGATTTTCTTAAGCTTAATTGATCATCAATTTTTTCATATCATTATATTTCAAATTGTTGCTTGTCACGGGTAATTGCTTTATCTCATGTGTGTAGGTACATCATTGTTCATTTTTGGACTGCACACCCTGATGAGAAAATCTTTGAAATTTTCTGAAGAGCTGAAGATTTGGGAGACATGTCATTTAGTATTCTCAGTTTGAGGGTTTAATGGGGATATTATCTTATATGTCATTTGATTGCATAATTCGGATTTTTATATACGTAACGGCATAGACATAGGGGGAGATTTGTAAGGACATAATTCTATAAATGTCCGAGGTATAATCTAGGAATTTTCTATTTTCTCCTAGATCACAGTTCATATGTCTGATACCACTACATTCGACACGTCAACACGATCATCCTCGATGGCCTGTATCCGAATTCATTGCATCCACTTTCTTCACGTGCATCATGCTACATGAAACGTGCTGCTCCGCTCATTCCCACTACTCCACTACACTTTATTAGTAATATGTTTTATTGGAGCTTTAAATATTTGCATAAATATTTGGGAAATATTTTTGAAAATTATTTTTGAAGTCTGAGTTAATTTTTTTATCAAAAGCAGAATTTTTCTAAGTGTAGAAGCGAATGGCCTCGATCGACGACATCACTCAAGCGACTTTGCAAGTTGTTCGCGCGAGATAGACATGTCGCACGATATCGTTCGAACGACTTATGTCCATCGTTCGAGCGAAATGCTATCTCGTTCGAATGAGCCACTGCCTCAATTTTTGTATAAATATCTGATCTCCTTCCACACGTTTTTTAAGTCTTTTTGCAATCTCAAAAATCTGCGAAAACTGCCCAGAACAAGACTTCACCTTTTAAGGTTTTCTAAACCTTTTTGATTCACAAAACCATTCCCATATATGTGTGTGAATCTTTAAACCTTCAAAAAGATCGTTTACTCATCTGGAGTACTTTGTGAGGAATCCTCTCTCTTCGTCACTGCTGCCCTACTGGAAAGGGTTTGTTCCAGCCGCCGACAACAGAACCGACACCCGAGGGTATTTCTGTGTCACTGTATTTTCATTGTAAGCCGTTCTCTTACAAAAATTATTGTGAAAATAAAAGGTTTTACCCCGTTGGGGATTTTTCCTCATATATGTGTTCTTGCATGTTTCATCATCGTAGTTAATAACATATAGATGCATGTTTAGGACTTGTTTGGTAAAAACTGTGTTTAATTAAATAACTTCCTTATTTGAACGCCAGCGCACTCTCCTTCAACCCCCATACCGACAAAGGCCAAAGAAACCTTCCCAAAAGGGGTGTGAGACCGCGGTGCAGCCTTCCTGAGGGGAGATGTATCTATCTCACTTTTTTCTCCCCCAGGCACCGACCAGTATGGCAATAGTGGCGACTCTACTGGGGATGATTTTTAAGAGGGCTAGACTCTGTTTGCATGGCTATTTTTATTTTCTTGAATATTCGCCTATTTTTATTCTGCCCTTATCGTTCCTTGTACGTATGTACCTCATGCTTATGCCACTGTTCACACATTTATTGAAATTTTCCATGTACACCTCACACCATGTGCACCTAGGATGGCATATATCCACATGTGGCACACACCACGTAGAAATTCATGCTTAGGTGTCACTAACACACACCTCCACTTATATATATCCTTGTTCACACACTCATTCTCACTTATTGGCTCAACTATTTATACTTGTACCTCATGCTCGGCTAGTAAAAAAAATAAAGATACTCTCTCCATAAGATACTAATCAAAGAATCAAGCATGGTACACACAAAAGAGCATTATTATTGGCCAAAAAAAATTCCCGTAACTGGGGAGTCACTTCATGATAGGCGCTGGTCCGGCAGATCACAGTTTGCCTAAGCGCTATGACTCTCACTATCCGTTGGCCAAGAACCTTTGACGTATATCGAACGGTTCCCCCATATCGTACTGCTTGACCGAAGTCATGACGAGAGGTATATCGTAGGGAACTCGTTCATGTATATCCTGTATATCGAATTCGCTCTCATATGTATCGTTCCCCCGAGGTATATAGTGAGGCAATTCATGTACACTCGGGCGTATCAAATGGCTTGTCCACACGTACCGACTGCCCTCAAAAGTAAGACATATATCGTGGAAGTCACACCAAAGGGGGAACACTTTCCAATTTCGCTAACAAATAGCATACCCGCATATAGGTGTCAAGCCTAGGACACACTTGTTAGATTGCCAGTTTCCACCCGAAACTCTATCGAAATTCTGGGTTGCTCTGCTGCCCAAATTTTTGCACAATTTTTAAAACGGGACCCTGCTTGTGAGCCTGGTAACAAGTCCAACCCTAGTTCATACATATGTTGCAAACCCAATTTTTCCGGGCTTGGGTCTCGTTCGACATTTCCTTTTAGCATCTAGGCAAACTTAATACAAGTGAGAACCTAATAAACATAATAATCATGCTGAAGCCCGTCTTTCATATTTTCCTCTCTTTAAAAAAGAGTCCAAAAACATATCTCCTCTATTATTGAAAATACCAAAAACATTTTATTTTCCTCCCACCTCCCCCCCAAAAAAAATTCCTCCTTTTCTAAAAATAACATATTCCCCTTCTTTTCTTTTTCGAAAATAAATCCCATTTTTTCTCCTTATCAGGTCGATCACATACCCTTGGCCTGACTCCCTATTGGATTTGGTCTTCAATCGAACTGCCCCGAAGTTCTGTCAGTCCCCTTACTTCTTTTGGGTGTAATATTCTCCGGCTTTCATGGAGAACATGGATCAAGTGCCTAATGTATAGCCGGATTTGTTGACAGTTCAAGATCAACTCACTACCAAAATTGACAACCTTTAAACCGAGGTTCATGAGATGCAAATAATTCGCGTCCCTGTCCTCAAAGATCCCAAGGTCCTTAACCCATGTGCTATGGGTCCCCCTATACCTGAGCCTATTGGGGTTCTCGAGGAAGACTAGCACGCTCCCCGTGATCCTCCTGCTAATGGGCAGTCGCCAGCCCATCTGCCTATACCAAACCTTACTCAACCAGGGGCTAACTTACCCATTACTGTTGACCCGAAAGAGGAAGAATTGAACAAGGTAAAAGAATACCTTAAGATGTTGACTAAAAAATTCGATCAAGTCAGACTCTCTGGGAACTACATGGACTACACCCACATGTTCCCCTATCCTAAAGCCATATTACCATAAAAATTCAAGATATCGAGAAGTTCGAAGGTAGTGGACCCCCAATCATTCATCTCCATAGCTGTCACCAAGCCATGACTCTCCTAGGGGCTTTTGAAGAAATAATGGATCAGATTTTCAAACAGACTTTAAAAGATATCGCTCTCTATTGGTTCTTACCATTTGAGGAATCCAGAACCCGTAGTTAGGAAGATGTTGACCATGAGTTCAAGTCACAGTACAAGTATAACGAGGAGCTAGAAGTTACCCGTCGTGACTTAAAGCTACTTAAGAAGAACCCTAGGATATCATTCAGTAACTTCATATCAAAGTGGAGAGAAAAATCTGCTACCATAGCCAATCGACCTTCCGAAGAAAAACATGTTAATATCGTAAAGAAGAACTTCCAACCCCATGTATGAGAAACAATGAGAGGACAGTATTACCTTCACTTTCGAGCCCTCCAAAAAGTAGGAATGGAGATCGAAGAAAGTCTTACCAAGATAGAAGTTTAACCAAGGAAAACCTCTGGACAGTTTTCTCCTAGAAAGTTTGAAAAACCTACTAGTACCACAGTTTCTACCATTAACAACATCTCTTAGACCGTCGCTAAATAGGAACCAGAAAGTCGCCCAAACCCTATCCTAAAAGAATACATCGAGCTTCATGCTCCTCTCTCTAATGTCTACCAGTCCCTCTTCAGCCAAAATCTGATCAAACCATTGGAACCCGTTCCATTACCAAACCCACTTTCAAAAAACTGTAAACCTGATGTCGATTCTGACTTTCACCAAACTGTAGGACATACCACCGACCAATGTTTCCATTTTCAAAATGTAATCCAAGTCCTGATTGGCCAGGGTGTCATCGCCCTACCAGTTAATACCAAAGTAAACACTACCCATAATCCACTCCCGAATCATGAAAATGCCATCTTCTTAAAAAAAAACTCAAAATTCGACCTATCCACCCAAATATTGCCGAGTAAATCAAAAGTCATACCCATATACTCTCCTAAACCTCTCCAAACAAGACCATATTTCCTCTTACACCCTACCAGCTTCGCCAACCAGGCCTTATCCCTCCTCACCAGAGCATGCATCGCTGTCCGCACCAGTTTTGGAGGTGAAGATATGGAAATGTCAGAAGTGCTGAACCAACTCTTAGATTTCGGGTTGAAATTACTCTCCCAGATGACCATTGACTATCAGAGATTCTGTGGGTTATTCTTAGAAGCTCAAAATGGGTCCGAGAGTCAGATAATTGGGTGGTGCCAACTGACGAAGTTAGTCTAGATGACATGGTCCAGATCATGTCAAATTTGTTTCAACAGCCTGGTGATATTTGTAGTGTATCCAAACTACTAAATGCTTTGAAATTACAAGGGCGTCTAGTCCCTTCTGTTATGCATTTACCTATCGGATGGGCGGAATTATACGAAGAGGCCATTGAAGTTGTGGAGTGCATTGACTTTTCATGGAAAGACAATATCGTTACCACCAGATGGGGGGACAATTTCAAATATTTAGATGAAGAGAAAGATTCAAAAAATACTAGTTTGATAACCGACATATGCGGGATGATATTATTCGAGGCGATGCTAGGATAAATCAACAAGATGTGGCTTAACAACCCAATATCGATGAAGAAATAAGATTTTTATTTTTCCCTTCTTCTGCAAACCACATGACCAAGTCAGGAAGACATTGTCAAATCCCAAGTCTACAACTGTCAGCGATCGATAAATGATATGTGTCGAGAATCTCCCTATGTCGAAAATGACCCTCAAGGAAAGTAAGATCCTCGATCAACTAAAGAAAACCCAAGCCAACATGACTTTATGGGGGATTTTTATGTCTTCCCAACTTCACCGAAATGACCTAATCAAGCTACTTATAGGAACCAAAGTTCCTCCCTCAACCACGCCAGAAGAAACGGTGCACCCAAACGGATCCTTAACCTATACTCGAATGCGCTTCTTTTCTGAAGAAGAGTCCCCAAGATTGATGCTAACCACAATCATGCTCCTAATGTCTCTGTTGAAGTTATGAGGAATACTATCCCCTATCTCTCGTTGACAACAGATCAACTCTGAATGTTTGCCCGCTAAGAACTCTCAATTGTCTGGGATTGAAAGTGAGTGACCTTGCTCTAACCTTTGCAATCGTACGTGCCTACGATAACACCTGCCAAAAATTAATGGGATCTATTAAGCTTATAATAGGGGAAGGCCCTAAAAATCGTATTATTGAATTCCAAGTCATCGATATCCTAGCCTATTTTAATCTGCTGCTGGGATGACCGTGGCTCCATAGCATCAAAGGGGTGTCATGTTCCCTTCATCAAAAATTAAAGTTCTTCCCTGGTGGGCAAGTCATCACCATCTTGGGCGACGACGACAACTCTGAGAATGCCAGCACCAGTAATCTAGTACTTGAAATATAACACGGGGTGAATGATATGCGTCTGTCAGGATTCCAAGTTGAACCACTCCTACTCCCAGCAAGGGATGACTTCAAAGACAAGTTTTTTTAGAATATAACCCTCATGGAAACGTCAATGTAATCCAAATGTTTAAGAACATGCACTTTATGCTCGGACTGGGGCTAGGGCGAAGACAACATGGGAGAATTGAACCTATTGTGTTGAAGGAGCCTTTTCCTCCTTGGAGCTTGGACTATCAGCCGTTAGAAGAAAGAATCAGATTGAACATCAACCTCGACCGAAGAGGAGGTTAAAATATTTTAGAACTGTCCCAAAAAGATTATCTAAATGGAAGATTCATCAGAGAAGGTGAAGATTTCCCCTTCTATGATTTCCCTGAACCTTGGTATGACTATGTAGATAAGAAGATGAAACCATCAATGGATATCTTCTTTCAAAACAGTTACCCATGGGATGAGAGTTCCTAGCACCGTGTACAACCACTCATTGAAGGGGCCATAACTAATATTGGGGATTCTAAGGGTAGTGACTCCGAGGACTCTTTCAATTTACAAATACTGGGGCTGACACTCTGTATGATTCACTTTGGGGATACATCACTAAATCCATCCTGCCTCATCAAAGATGCTGATACACCTCTTATCAACTGGCATGCTACAAATGTGCCACCTGCTAATGTTCAACCTAACCTCGATTTTTATCCCCTTTCCCCTTTAGTTGTTTCCCCTCACTCTAATGTAATCGAGACCTCCTTTGATGACGTCCTCAATGTTATTTTTCCTATAAATGAAATAAACTAGATGTGCCTTACCTTAATTATCTTGATTCTAATTAAACTCTTGATGATGATGATTTTGTAAATGAAAAATTCTTAACTGATCTAAATATTATTAACAACAAACAACATAACCGCGTTCGTTTTAATGAAGATGAAACTATTGTTATTAATCTTGGTTCTAGCAGCCAAATACGCAAGATTAGGATAGGGGCCACCTTTAATGAGCATGAGCGCGCGTAACTCGAAGAACTATTAAAGGAATTCATGGATGTCTTCGCATGGTCCTATGATGATATGCCCGACATTTCCTTGAGATAGCACATCATGAGATTCTAACTCTCCTGGAATGTAATCCGGTTAAACAGAAACTGCGAAAGCTCCACACCGAATGGTCACTCAAAGTTAAAGAAGAAGTAGTTAAACAACTAAATTTGGGTTTCATTCATGTGATCGAATATCCCACATACCTAGACAATATCGTACCCGTACCGAAATCAAGAAGGAAGGTTGGCATATGCGTCGACTACAAAGACTTGAACAAGGCCTCTCCGAAGGATGATTACCCACTATCCAACATCAACATGATTATGGAAAATACGACCAGTTATACTCTCAAGTCATTCGTTGACGGGTTTATCGGATATAATCAAATAAAGATGCACCCTGATCACGAAGAGAAAATCGCATTCATCACCCCTTGGGGAATCTTTTGCTACACTCTCATGCCATTTGATCTAAAAAAACGTACGGTCTACCTACCAGAGGGCTTCCACCACTATTCTGCATGATATGATGCACAAGGAAGTCGAGGTCTACATAAACAACATGATTATCAACTCCAAGACTAGGGAAGGACATGTTCTCGCCCTTCAAAAGTTCTTCGAATGACTGCGATAATACCAGATGCGGCTCAACCCATAGAAACGTGTCTTCGGCATCACTAAAGGAAAGCTATTGGGATTCATGGTTAGTGAGAAAGGGATAGAATCAAATCCTGTGAAGCTAAAATCCATACTTTAGATGCCACAGCCTCGAACAGAGAAGGAAGTCCAAGGATTCCTTACGAAATTATAGTACAGCAACCAATTCATCAGCCAATTGACTTCCATATGTGAACCCATCTTCAAAATCCTCCAAAAGGATTCAACCAAAGTCTATAACGAAGCTTTCTAAGAAGCCTTCGATCGAATGAAGCAATACCTAACCCAACCTCCGGTGCTTATATCGCCACAACCTGATCTTCCCTTACTCCAATACCTTACCATAATCGATACTGTCGCTGGGGCTTTGTTATCTCAATACCTCAAAGAAACTCGCAAAGAGAGAGCTATATACTATGCCAGTCTAAAGTTGGCTAGCTACGAAGTTAACTACACCACCTTGGAAAGATCATGTGTCTCTCTTGTCTAGGTTACCCAAAAGTTAGGACACTACATGCACGCCTTTCCCATCAAGATGATATCCCGAATAGATCCCATCAAGTACTTGCTCGAGAAACCCACCCTATCCATCCAAATGGCCCATTGGTTGATGCTCCTGGCTAAAGTTTATATCACTTATGTCACGCAAAAGGACATGAAAGGAAGAGCCATCTCTGACTACATTACTGACTACCCTATAGAAGAGGCCGATGTTTGGATCTCTGAGTTACCTAATTAGAATATCCTCTATACCTCCTAAGAAGACCTTCGATGGAAAATGTTTTTTGATGGAGTTGACAATAAAAAAGGGTATGGCATTGGGATCCTCCTAATTTCCCCTGATGACTCTCACACTCCCAATGCCATGAAGCTAGACTCTCCTTGCACCAATAACGTGACTGAATACGAGGCATGCATGGTAGGCCTCAAAGTTTTCCTCGAGAAAGGAATTCAATACCTCTATGTCTACGGGGATTCAACCTTTATGATTGGTCAAGTACTTAGAAAATAAAAAGTCAAGGAAGAGAAAATCTTACCCATACATGACCACCTAGAAGAGTTGGCTTCCCAATTCTAAGAAATCACCTTGCACTACATACCCCGAGCAAATAATAACGTAGTCGACGCCCTTGCTACCTTAGCCTTCATGATTGACATGCCCGAAGGAATAACCATGGCCCCTTTCCTTGCCAAAATCAAGATAAACCTACCCACTGCTACCACATTGAGCTTTGCATAAAGGAATATCCCAAAATAGTTGGCTACTGGTACTATGATATTTCGCGCCTCCTCAAATATGGTAGGTATCCCCAAGGAGCTGACAAGAGAGACCGAGTAAATCTCCGCAGACTGGCGGCCTAGTACATTATCTACGATAAAGCATTGTTTAAGAAAAACTTCGATGGAACCCATTTTCACTACATCGCAAGGGTGGACATTAAAGATATAATGCATAAAATCCACAATGAGGAATGCGGACCCCACATAAACGGCCATATACTCACGAAGAAAATCATTCGACAGGGTTACTACTGGAGTACCATAGTTGAAGATTACAAATCCTACGTTTGAATATGCCTTAGATGCTAGCATTCTTCCAACCTACAACACTTACCCCCACGGGAATTGTATAACATGACTTCTACTTGGCCATTCTCTACATGGGACATTGACATCGTAAGGAAAGTGACACCGAAGGCATACAATAAGCATGAGTTCATCCTAGTCTCCATTTACTACTTCACCAAATGGGTTTAAGTTGAGTCATACACAATTTTAAATGCCAAAAAAGTGGCTAAGTTCATCAAGAAAAGCATCATCTGTCGATATAGGGTCCTGCACGAGCTGGTGTCAGATAATGGGCTATACTTTGAGGAAGAAGTCATCGACGAGCATGAAAATTTAAAGAAACAAATCTTCTCCATACCAACCTCAAATCAATGGATAAATCGAAGAAGCCAATAAGAACCTTAAAGCCATTATCAGCAAGATGACTGAGAGTTATCAAGATTGGACTTACAGGATATCTTAATCCCTCTAGGGCTATCGAAGTTCAATTGGAAGATCTACTGGGGCTACCCCTTACTCTCTAGTCTAAGGTATGGAAGCAGTCCTACCCGTAGAGCTGGAAACCCCTTCGCTACATGTCATTCTTGAAAGCAAGGTCAACGAGGAAGACTGGCACCCAAGCCATCTTGTTGAGTTGTCCCTTTTGGACGAAAGAAGGCTGAAAGCTCTATATCACATACAAGGGTACCATTGTCGCACAACGCGATCATTTAACAAGAGAGTCAAGGATCGTAGTGTCCGAAAAGGGGACTTAGCCCTCAAAGAAATAGTAGAGCCCATATGGGACCCTAGAGGGAAATTCAAACCCAATTGGAACGGCCCATACATCATGAAGAAGATCCTATCGGGTGGCAACGCTATGCTCACCGACCTAGATGGAGAAGAAATTATGCGTCTAGTCAACCAGGACCATCTCAAAAAATTCTATCCCTAGATTGAAAACTCGACGTGCTACGAGTCTTCTCATCCTCATTTTATTCTTAAAAAGAAAAAAACTATTTATTTCCCCTAATCATAACTATGTTGGGCCTGGTCCTCTAAAAACCTTTTTTCTTTAAAAAAATAATAAATTTTAGAAAAATTTCAAAACCCTTAGAGGTATGTAGGCAGCTCACCCATTTACATGAGCATGACCCCCTTCTTTTTCACAAAATACTATTCTTTCCTTATCTCCGAGAACGATAGTTCATTTTTACATATACATGAACAAAAGGATTATGTATGCCTTAGCGATTGGTATAGATAATTCAAAATACAAGGGTTATTAAGCGGTACAACTAGATAATAAAAACTTTTTTATTTCATTATCTAAAATTTCAAGTACAATTACATCGACATAGGGAGTCAAATGACTTCCCCGGGCAAGCCTGCTCATACCTTCCTAAAAAACCCAGATAAGAACAAGCCATGCTACTGCTATATGACCCTCCAATTATTCCCACAAAGCACAAAACCACACCCATTATAAAAAGATTCACAAAGTCCTACCCACAACTTCCAGAGGAACCAGCCCAATCGTCACCCATATCCTGGGATCCTTAAACCTCCCCTGCCTGAATGAAGTGGCGTAAACGCTCCCTCAAGCGATAATCCCGGACTAGCTTGTGGAAAATCACAACATCTCCATCCATGGTGTCAGATATTGTAAACTTCCGTTTCCCAAACTCCACAACCAGCATCTTGGCCACTATATTCTTCCATAACCACTTCATGTAGTCCTCAGAAACATGCCAGACTCGCCTAATAGACTGAAAAGGATGGGTCAACGAATGACGATTCTCCCACAGAGATCTAAGATGCATGGGCATACTCTCCGTCGGGTCCTCCATAGGAAAGAAGTTCAGTGTTCGTGGTGGCATAATTTGTTCCCAACCAAATTGGTGGAGTAGTGACGCGGGAAATTAGAAAGAGGTTAGCCTGAGGCCAACCAACCGGACATATTGGTACTCCCCGAGTTTTAGAATGGGCAGTAGATCCCCCCACCAAGGCACTGACCAACGCAAACCTCGAGCCCCATTCTCTACAAACCAGTTCCCCCAACTCTCAATGCCAAGGCCTATGCTAATGAAATATCACGAGAAAAATTTTGGCACCACCGGAAAAGAATACTCAAGTGAGACTGCTATACATAACCTCTTTGATAACCACACGAATAAAATCATAGGGATAACCCTCCGAAAATCGGAATAACCTTCCCTTCAGGCATCAAAACTATTCAAAGTCTCCGTCAGTATCACCGTCGTAGGATTGCAATGGTACGATATCCAAGAAATAGTAGTTGCAAGTTGAGGGTCCACCAGTACTTCCCCAGTTACTAACAACAGTTTTGAAACGAAGCCCAGAATAAAAGCCCCAATATAGCCAACATCACCCACATCTTGCGAATACACGGATCGCCACACTTTCGGAAGGGAAATCATACCTCCTGTAACCAATGGCCTGGCTGTTGAAGGCGAGTTATGGAGAAGTCTATCCAATAACTCCCTAGGAAAAAGGAAAAACTTAGGCAAAGTTGCAGCAATGCTGGGTTTTATCCCCAGCATTGTAGAAAATTCATTGAAGGTAGGACAAATTTCATCCAACCTGAAGCGAAAAACATGGTCCTCGGGGTACCAAAATTCCACGACTGCCATCAGGATGTTCCACTTAATGGGCCGATTGATCCACAAAGAGACTCGTCGCATGTGAAAAATATCATAATCAACATTGTAAGAACACATTACTTCCAAGTCTTCGAGGTAATTGGAAAACTCAATGCTACCAGGGAGATCCATCTTGCAAAATGAAGAGATGATAAACAAGTAAGAATGTGAGAAAGAAAGAAAATGAAAGTCTGAGGAGAAAAGACCAATTCACACCCTTATTTATACTTGAAAACTCCCAAGTAAAGACAAGAAACCCTGCAGAAATCAGAGGAAAACTTGCCCCACCATGTACCAATGAATTGAAGAAAGTGCAATCAAAGCCTTGGGTTAATTAGACTGGACTGCTATGTTGATAGGCACGACAAGGGGCATGCTGATCGGCAACCCCTATTTTTGGGAAAATTCCCTTTTTCCTCTTTTGTCAAAATAAAAAAACTCAATAAAAATAATTTTTATCTCAAGGGAATTCCGAATTTCCTCATACATTTACTTATCTTATTTTAAAATAAAATCCTTCCCAAAATAAAATTCAAAATTCTTTTTACGGTCTCAGCAGCAAAGTAAAATGAGCATGTGCATTAATTGCTAAAGCGGGAATTAATAAAAACTTCATTTTTTATTTGCATATATTCTTTTCTGTGTTACAATGATATCTTGCAGGAAAAATAAAGAAACAAAACAATGGGACTCTCCCGCACCCATATTTTCTCTCTCTGCTTTTTCTGTCTTCTCTTCTCTTTCTCTAAGAGCCTCCATCCCTGCTGCACACCCTTTTCCCCTGTGACGAGATGATGTGCCACAACTTCTAGAACTCGATTCTTCCCCGTACGAGGCAAACGAAACCAAGCAAGAAGGAACCAGAATCGCATACTTAATATGGGATGTCGTCAAAGATATAAAATTCCTTATATCCCTCAGCCAAGTGGTGGAGACCCGAATATGCTACAAAGGAAACAAAAAGGTCAAATCAATCAATTCTGAAAGAAGAAGAAAGGAATCACAAATCAAAAGAGAAGGAAACATAAAGTGTAAATCAGGTCAAAGGACCTCCTCCATTAGTCCCAACTCCTCCGAGTCCATTGTATTGGAATGATGCTGTAAACGCACCGACCCCCTTCATCTCATCAAATGTTGAAACCAAATGAGAGCAGTTGTACAAAAGCATCCTCCAAGGTTGTCATCGTCTATGACATCATCCCACCACCCTCACAATGGGAGAACCCCACCTGCCTACTCGAACCCACCCGAGGAAGAGACATCGCATCGTATATACTGGGAGACATCAGTCGGCTCAATAAGAAATCCATATAGTCATACATCACAATCATGTGGGTATACAATGAGTACAATTATCCCATCATCGCCGACACCAGGGCATCCTTTGATATCTACCGCACTCGCCTCATGAACATAAGGGGGCTTCATCGATGGCACCAAAACCTCTTCCTCCACGATCTGTCAAACTACCCTCTCCCCAAGGTACTAAGAATAGCCAAACTCATGCGCCAGCAGACACCGCATCTGCACATGTCCCAGTCACCCCAATGTGTTGAATGGTCGTCCCTTAAGGATAAAAAGTCACCTGCAAATCCCCAGCAAGAGCAAAATATCAATATCAATAAAAAATCATCAAAGGAAATGACAGTCTCAATATGAAAGAGGAAATATCCGATTGCTCATCAGGCCATTTAAGACCTCACGAACCCTCCAGAGAGAGAGACGTCTTCGACTGTTAGTTGGACCTTCGCCACTGGTACATCTGACAAAAGTCCCCAACAGAGTCATCCTTCAAAGATATCAACTGGGTGTTTAATCCAATCACCTCATAAAACCACATCTACAAAGGACAAAGGCCAGCATTTAAGAAATCAAAAATAAAATGCATGAAGGAAAATGCAAATGCATAAAGGAAAATGCCAAAAAAATAAATAAAGAATACCTCCAGAAGATACGTGGCTCCAATAAAAGACTCCCGATAACACCGGTTGAATGCATAAAGAGAATAATAAAGGGACACCAAAGTCAGGCTCCCCCAATCATAAAGGCTGATGTCTGAGAACACCCTCAAAAAAGCCAAAAACTACAAGTGCATGACATCGCCACTCAACGACACCAGAAAACCACCCTCTCCACATCACCCAGGACCCCTATCACCATCTACGGTGTCACCCTCAAGGTCCTATCCACCTAAATCTGAGCACCATCACATTCCAGCCCTAGCAGCTACTGCACATCAGTGGGAGTCACCGTATCTCCCCAAAGCCAAAATGGAAGGTGCGGGTAGTGTCCCACCACCTCTCCTCCAGAGCACATCGAACGACCATAGAACGAGGCATCTCATCCAGAGTAGGTGTCAATCTCCTAAAGCTGGATGATGACACCATCCAGCGCACCCCATATGGAAAGTTCTCCCAAACATCCTTAAGCCCCATCGTCCATCGAGCACATATAGTCGACATGAAAACATCAGACTCCTGAAGACATAAAGAAAACCATTGTCAAGTTCAAGAAATAAATCAATTTATTCAAAAGGAAAAGAATACCAAAGGTCATTCAATACTTACATAGCCACCAGGATTCACCGTCCTAAAAGAATGATGACACGAGGGCTCACATAGAAGAATCCGATCATCCACCACCGACTCAAATGCGTCAAATGAGTTCTTACTGCCCAGTGCAAGGGGTACCCTAGTCCTCCACTCCAACCCTGCCCAATCGTCAGCATTGATCCTTGCCGTATGAGTAGTGCTTCTTGAATACTTAGCCATCTCTTGACTTTGGAACATCAAAACGATTTGCAGAAGGTAAATGTAGAAGAAGGCAAGTCAAAAATCGGTGAAAAATGAGGAGAACCCGCCCCCTTTTTATGGGAGGCTAATGGGCATGTCGATCGGCATCTCTTTGCCACCAAAAATCGGCACTATCCCTCCACCTACTCGAGGCACCCAAAAAGACTGTGCCACCGCCGTTTGGCTCCCCTCCATCTATGCCGATCAGCAACAACTTCAAAATTTCGTAAAAAAATTCCAAAAAATACCAAAATCACGAGATAAACTCTGTAACCTTTTCACCAATTTTTTTTCTACATCCCCAGTGGAATTCCATAAAAAAATTCTCCCTTGAAATGTCTCAAGAGTACGCTCCAAAATCCCAAAAATTCCGTAGCAGAAAATCCTCGTATCATTCCCTCTTCCCCAACGAAAATTAAAATCAAATGCTTCCCCAGAATCCCCAGAGAAAGATCACACATCCCCAATGGAGTCCCCAAACTTCCGAAAGGAAACATAACCCCTAAGAATTGGCTTCGACACTCAGAATTGGTCGCTTTTATCTTAAGCTCGCAGAATTGGCTTTGACCTACAGAATTGGTCACCGCAAATAAGCCCTCGGAATTGGCTTCGACCCTCAGAATTGGTCTCTTCTATCTTAAGCCGCATAATTGGATTTGACCCTCAGAATTTTTCACCCCTATCCTAAGCTCGTAGAACTGGTTCCGACCCTTGCAATTTGTCGCTTCTACTGAAATCCTCATAATTGGTTTTGACCCTCAGAATTGGTCGCTTCTATCTTAAGCATGAAAAATTGGCTTTGACCCTCAGAATAGGTCACGCCTAAATCAGCCCTCAAAATTGGGCTTGACCCTTAGAATTGGTCAACTTAAATAAGCCCGAAAAATTGGCTTCGACCCTCAAAATCGATCACTCCTACTTAAGCC
Organism: Sambucus nigra; assembly: GCA_949130495.1. Classification (NCBI taxonomy): domain Eukaryota; kingdom Viridiplantae; phylum Streptophyta; class Magnoliopsida; order Dipsacales; family Adoxaceae; genus Sambucus; species Sambucus nigra. The sequence continues at coordinate 610,320,055 of OX422217.1, read as the reverse complement.
CACATAATTGGCTTTAACCCTAAGAAATAGTCACCCTTAAATAAGCCCTCAGAATTGGCTTTGACCCGCATAATTGGTCACCCCTAAATAATACCAAAGAATTGTCTTCGACCCTCAGAATTGGTCGCTTCTATCTTAAGCCCTCGGAATTGGCTTTGACTCGCAGAATTGGTCACCCCGAAATAAGCCCTCGGAATTGACTTCGACCCTCAAAATTTGTCGCTTCTATCTTAAGCCCGCAGAATTGGCTTTTGACCCACATAATTGGTCACTCCAAATAAAGCCATCAAAATTGGTTTCTTCCATCTTAATTCTGCAGAATTGGCTTTGACCTTCAGAATTGGTCACCTCTATCGTAAGCCCACAGAATTGGCTTCGACCCTCAGAATTGGTCGCTTCTATCTTAAGCCCTAAGAATTAGTCCTTTCTATCTTAAACCCTCAGAATTGGTAACCTCTTTCCTAAGCCCACAGAATTGGCTTCAACCCTCAAAATTGTCGCTTATATCTTAAGCCCGCAGAATTGGATTTGACCCTCAAAATTGGTCACCTCTATCCTAAGCCCGCAGAATTGGCTTCGATCCTCAGAATCGGTCTCTTCTATCTTAAGCCTCCAGAATTGGCTTTGACCCTCAGAATTGGTCACCCCTAAATAAGTCCTCAGAATTGTCTTTAACCCTCAAAATTGGTCACCTCTATCCTAAGCCTGCGGAATTGGCTTTGACCCTCAGAATTGGTCGCTTCTATCTTAATCACGTGGAATTGTCTTTGACCCTCATAATTGGTCACCTCCATCCTAAGCCCACAAAATTGCCTTCGACCCTCAGAATTGGTCGCTTTTATCTGAAGCCCTCAGAATTGGATTTGATCTTAAAAATTGGTCACCCCTAAATAAGCCCTCAGAATTGGCTTTGACCTGCATAATTTGTCACCCCTAAATAAGCCCTTAGAATTGGTCTCTTCTATCTTAAGTACATAGAATTGGCTTTGACCCTCAGAATTGGTCACCTCTATCCTAAGCTCGCAGAACTGACTTCGACCTATATAATTGGTCTCTTCTACTGAAGCCCGCATAATTGGTTTTGACCCTAAAAAATTATCGCTTTTATCTCAAGCTCGCAGAATTATCTTTGACCCTCAGAATTGATTTTGACCCACAGAATTGGTCACCCCGAATTAGCCTGCAGAATTGGCTTTGACCCTCAGAATTGGTCCCCCCTAAAAAAACTCACAGAATTGGCTTCGATCCTCATAATTGGTCACTTATAAATAAGCCCTCAGAATTGGTTTCAACCCGCAGATTTGGTCGCTTCTACATAAGCCCTCAATATCAGCTCCGACTCGCAGAATTGGTCGCTATGATTTAGATCCTCAAAACTACCCCAACCCGCAGAATTGGTCGCCTACTTACTCCTCACCTCCTCTAGGTACTCAGAATAGACCACCCCAACATCACCCAAGGTCCTCAACATCAACCTCGATCCTTTGAATCGGTCATTCTCACCCCTTAGGTCCGCATAACCAACCTTTATCATGTGGTGTGTATTCGACAGCTATCACTTGTTCCAAACTCACTCGTCGACTGTCTCTATAGAAACCACATTCTAGGATCCCCTAGGTCTCCCCTTAAGTCCCTAGAACCTCCCTATATCACTCTAAACCCTAGGTCGTACTCCGAGTACCGATCTAGAGCCCACCGGGTGCCCCCTGTCCCGTTTGACCCATGTCAACTCTATCGTCAGAGCGAAATCTCTTTAAATCTTTGAAGGTCTCTGAATACCCTTTTCAAAAGTCCACCCTATGCGTGAATCGTCATAACATTTCGAATGAATGAACCATTTTACTATCGAAAATCAATTTGGGGACCACAAAGCACTCTCAGGCCCCGATTTGACCCTAATCAACTTCACTGTCGAAGCAAAATCACTTTGAATCTTCGAAGGGCACTAAAATCCCTTTCCAACATTATACCTTCTGCGCAAAATGGCATAACCGTCGAACGAACATCATTTTTCCCATGAAAATCGATCCGGAGGCCACCGGGCACTCCCGTGCTCCATTTGACCCAAGTTAACTCTTCATCTAGAACGGGACTGAATGAATCTATAAAGGGCACTGAATACCCTTTTTGACGGTCTACCCCATGCACGATTCTGACCTATGGTACAAACGAACGATCAGTTTTACTTCGAGAGGTCCTCGGGCACTGTTGAGCCCCGATTGACCAAGGTTAACCTTTTGAAGTGGGAAAAAATATTTGCAATGTTAAAGTACATCTCCTAACCTTTCCAAAGGTCCATATCGTGCGTGACTCTGACTTACTATGCGGACAGACGATACGTTTTCCTCCCATCCAAAGGATCGATGTGCACTTTCAAGCTACATTTGACCCAAAGTCGGCTCTCGAATCCGAGAACAATACAAAGGACTTTTGAAGGTATCTGAAATACCTCTCTAATGGTATTCCCCGCGCATGATTATGATTTATGGTTTGTGTACTACAATAATTTTTCTAGGAAAATCTGCATGAGATTGCCAATTGGCAGAGCTAGATATCGGCACTGGGTCTGGGGTCACATGTCGATAGGCACCCCCAAGGGTAGGCCGATCGGCACCCCCTTGACCCTATAAATAGGGGCCATGAACTGATTCCAAGGAGACCAACTAAGAGATAACAAATCCATCAGCATCAGTGATCTCAACAACATTCACTCGAAATCAGCAAAATCCCTCATGTGAAGTTTCATTCAAGCTTACATTCCCATCCTTTTCATACCCAATTTGGAAAAATAGCCTTGTCTTTCATCAAAATTCATCAACACTCAAGGGAGTTCATCAAAGATCAAAGATCAAGCTTCAAAGAAAGTCCAATTCCTCCCCTCTCTCTTTAAATTCCTTGTTTTCATATAATATACATTAGATTCATAATCTAGTTCTTACTTTAGTTCATACACATTAATATCTACACTTTTTATTAGTATATTTCACATACTTTATTTTCTATAAAAAACTCCAAAAGTAAATAAAAGAGGGTTACCCCCATAAATTCCAAATGGAATTATCCATCACACTTTTTCAAAAATCAAAACAACACATTTTTTACACATACACATATGATAAAATTTCATTTGGATCTATGGGATAAACCCCAACGCTATGATACATTCGAACTACATGGACTTTGATTCCTTTATAGGCGTCTTGGATTAAAATTCGAGACTCGAGTCCAATTTTCTAATTCTTGCAATTTCCCAAATTTCCTAGTTTTCTAAAATCTCCCATTTTCATATATATATATATATATATATATATATATATATATATATATATATATATGAGGCAGGCTCCTGTGCACACTAAGTTTGAACACTAAGTTTGCACATTACCTTTTAAAAGTAGTAAAAAAATATTTTTGAATTGATTTTTTTTGTGTGATATTTAAACATTTCAAGGAACCCATATAAAAAAAATCAGCTCAAAAAAACTTTTTTTGCTATTTTTAAAAAATCGGTCAAACTTTCGCAGTTTTTAAGCCCTTTAAAAACTGCGAAAGTTTGACCGATTTTTTAAAAATAGCAAAAAAAGTTTTTTTGAGTTGATTTTTTTTATATGGGTTCCTTGAAATGTTTAAATATCACATAAAAAAATTGGTCTGTGCCAGCACTAAGTTTGCCTACTTTTAAAAGGTAATGTGCAAACTTAGTGTGCAAACTTAGTGTGCACAGGAGCCTGCCTCTCTCTCTCTCTCTCTCTCTCTATATATATATATATATATATATATATAATAAGATAGGTTGGTTTTTTAATTGTCTACACATTTTAATGATTTAGATGTGTGCCACCTCCTTACATATTTTAATGGTTGAGATCATATGTACTTTCTTTTTACAACCCGACCCCTCAATTATTTGGTTTCCCCCCTTTTTTCTACTTAACAACCTTACCCCTCAATTCAAAAATTGGGGCTTTTGGGTAAAATCACATCGTGTGTTGGGTTCCCCCCTACGTTTCTACCCAAACATTCTATCACCTGACTCCTTCTTCCGTGACTCCCTTCCCCAAATAAAACCCACCCCTACGGACTCCTGCCTCCCGCCCCTTCCCCACTCACACACGCTCACACAAACACACACAAGCACACACACACACACATACACACACAGGCACACACAGATTCACTCACACATGAACACACAAAAGCAGTCACGCGCGAACACACACACGCATACATGCAAACATGCACACACGCACACACACACACACACACTTTTGGGTTTCGGGGTTTTTTAAAGTTTTGATTTGTTTTTTTTGAAGTTTTGATTTGGGGTTTTCTGAACTTGCAATAGGTATGATTTTTAACCCCAGTTCTAGCGAGGTCCACATCACCCGTGACTGCGAATTGTTTTCATTGCAACATGTATGATTTTTACAGTTAATTTCAATTTTTTCGTTTGTCTTGGTAAATGTGAAAATCACTGTCGGGGTGTCATTGAAAATCTGTACTATTGTTGGTGTTTCACTTCAAATCTCTACTATTGTTAGTGTCATTTGTGAGTTCTTTTTTTCTTTTTAGGTACCAACTTGGTGCCTCTCTATTTTTTTTATGGGTTTTGATTATTGGTGTTAAGATATTGATCGTATTACCTATATAATTTTATTTCAACTTTTAGTGTTTTGGGGTTCGACTTTAAGGATTTTTGTGCTTGTCCATCTCTCATGTTTTTATTGTTTGATATGGTATATTTGGATCTTATTTGTTAAATATTATGTTTGCTTCTATTTGATGTTTAATTATTCACTATAGGATTAAAGTTTTAAACCATGGTTTTCATGATGAGAAACTTATAAGTAGGTGGCCTCGAAGCTATGATGATAAAGTGACACTAAAACAGATATTATACATCAGATTTTAGTTTATATATTAGCTTTTTGGGACAAAATATTCAATTATATCATAAGGATTTGGGTTTGTTGTTTTGTGGTTTGATGGTGGGAGGTGGTGTGGGTGGGTGTTTCATTGGATCTGTCAAATCTAAATTCTTATATATGATAATGATTGGTTTCATATAATTTGAATGACCTTTTGATAAATGTGATTGGTAAGAGGTTTAGGTTGGTAACTATGATTGGGTTACACTATATTATTTTTATCTTACACCTTCCTGTTTTCTCCTGTTCTCATATTTTCTTACTTTTTTATATTTTGAGCCTCTAGATGATAATTATACATTGGTGCTTCTTTCTTCTTGAAGTCCAAGCCTTGCAAAGTTATATCCCAGCACCTCTAGCCAACTTTAAACTAAGGGAAGATCGTCTGTCTCAAACCTCAATGGTGGAACATGTTTTGATATTTTGAGATTAAAAATATTGGTTTCAAGGTATGAAACTAATTCTTACTATTTCAAAAATATAGATTATTCTATTACTATAGAAATGTTGAGTAATATGATGTCCAATGTTTATCTCTATTTTTAGGGAGTTGTATTGTATCAAGATGCCGATGGAGGAAGAAAAATATATACGTTTGGGGGAGTGGAAGGCTACTGAATACTTTTCAATTACAAACTGCTAAGACGTGGCTAAAAAAATATACGTTTGAGTGATTGAAGCAAAAGTTGAGTACTATTATAAAAAGTCACAAGTAGGGTAAGTACTTGGCACAAAACAAATGTCGTAAGATAGATATTTCAAACTGCTCGAGAAATGTAAATCCATGGATGTATCTGTTAGAGAGACAAACAGTGGCTTGAGCATATGAATCCTTAAGGTATGTGTAAAAGATGAGATGTTTGATTAATATAAACTTGAAGTTTCTTAATACTGAATGAAACCGTTATTATTTTTTCGTTAATTCTCTTCAATTGGATGGCTAATTTTAATTTAGTGCAACTACAATTAGTTAATTGGATATTTTAATTCTAATTGTACTATAGTTAGAGTCGTACTTGAAGAATGGTCTCAAGCAAGTTCAAATTTCCTATTACAGTGATCCGATCAAGACATGAATGCCCTAAAACAAGGCGTACTCGCATGTCGTGTTCAAGTTGAAGGATCATGTAAGTAAGGAAAACTTTGCATTACCTTCTTGATCTGATCTAAGGTTAAAGATGTTTACATTTATGCACTAATTTATGTCGTCGGTATCGTAATATGCATTGAGTTTGTGCAATTATACATTTATGCACTACTTTACATTCAGTAATTTTTTGAAATAGTCTACTTATATAGAAACAAACACATAATATGCATTGAGTTTGCACAATTGTACCGTAAGATACGTGCATGCCCGAATGAAATTGATTTGTTGTTATCTATTGAGATGGAAATTGCCTATTTTTTTAAGCTTATATATTTTATTTTCATATTAACGGCTTCATGATTTCTTATGATTGATGTTTTGTAGTTTGAATCAATTAGTTTGAATTAAATCACATTAACATTCCCATTTCACATTCACATTAGTTTGAATCACTGTTAGTTTGAATCACTGAGCAAATATGCATACATGTAATCTGCATATATGCATATTGCATATATGCAGCCCCCTCCCCCTTCGCAGCCCCCTCCCGCCCCTGAGAAAATCCCTCCCCCTCCCCCTTTCCCCACTTACACACACGGACACATAAACACACACACATAACTCTCCCTCATCTTCTCCCCCTCCACCGCCCCCTGCCCCGTCCCCTCCCCCCTTCCCCACTCACACACGCACACACAACTTATTTTCCTCTTCACACTTCAACCATGAATTTTAATTGTTTTTCATGTTAGTTTTTTTTTTCGTTGCATCATAGTTTAGCACTGTGTATTTAATTTAAATGTAAGATTTCATTACTCATCCTTTTACTTCATTAAGTACGATTTTGAAATTGATTTGTTGAACATGACATGGCAGTTTGATGGGCGTGGGGAGGTTGAGGTGGAAGAACCAAATTAGGTCTCCTGTGTGTTATAACAATCTGAAAATGCCCAGGTGAGTAAGTTAAATTGACTGATATTCAGGTCTACACACATGTGATAAGGGCTGAACCTGTGTACTTATTGTATTCATCGTCTGAACATGTTTTGATTGTTTGGCCATACTTCAATGTGTGTATGCTTATTTGTCTAACATAGTTCCTGCTGGAGAACCAACAATCATAAACATATTGAAACTGAATTAGTAACTTGTGCAAGACTATGAACAGGAACTCCAAGTGCAACTCATGTATTGAGTCATTTTGCCGAGCTTGGTATGCTTCTTTTATCCTTAGCTAGCATTTACTTTTTATATTTATAATTACTTTTTATACATTTTATTACGTTTTATCTGAGTTTTATATTTTAAAGAAACTTATTTTGTAAACACACAATCATTGTTTATATTCAGCTAAACACATATTCTTTGGTTGCCTTTACATTCTGAAAATTTGTAGCTTTCAGTTGTTTTTCTAATTTAGGCCAATTGTTTGTTAGTTTGAGTTGTTCATTCGAAATCCCAAATTCTCTACAATATAGTTCCCCCTGTTCATGTTATTCTTACAATTTAGGTATTTTTTATCTATCGCTTTGTCAAATTTCATGTGGATTTCAAGTTTTCAATAAAAATTTAATGCCATTAACAAATACAGTCTTCATCAATTTGTGACTTTTATAAGTGAATGTATAGTGTTTTCGTGAGTTTTCAATAAAGGACCAAATTATGCTTTATGTATATTTTGCTGAGATTACTAACTTGATTGATTTTAGCAAGCTTAATTTAAATCAAAAACCAATTCTGGATTTTATTAATTTTAAAGTTCCTTGATGTAATGGTTTAGTCCATTACTTTGTTATGTCACGCCACGCCACGCTTAATCTCAAATCAAAAACAAATTTTGGATTTGATGAAAACCTGCCAAATCTATGAATGCTAATTTTTTGAGTTCTATATATTGTATATCATTATATGCCACTCTCTAGAATTGGTTTAAGCTTTCTAAAATCAAACCTTAAAAACAAACACATGTTTCTTAACTTGTTTCTCCATAATTGTATATCATTATATGCCACTCTCGAGTTTAATGAGAACAGGAGAGTGACCATGAACTCATTATGTTGTCATACCCGCTCAACTATTATACCTTCTTAGATATGGAGTTATATGTTATACCTGATTAGTGTATATAGTGTTCTTTTTTCTTAAGTATATAATCATGCTCTCTACTTGAGAGCTTTGGACGTTATTATGATATTTTTTGTAATTTTTATCGAAGCTGATACAATAGTTTGCTCTCCATTTCTGTTCGATATTTCCACGATTTGGACTTTTTATTGAATAACATGGCTAGGAAATTATTATTAATTTTTATTGTACCCACTTTTTAGCTTCACTACAATAATCGAATAACATGTTTAGGAAATTACTATCAATCTTATTTTCCTTGGATGCAAATAAGATTAGGATGAAAAAATGCTCATGTATGTTACTAATTGTATATTTACTCATGTGATTGTATCTTTGTTCGAGAAACTGATTAATTATGTTTATTATTTGTCAAATCGTATAGAAAAACGAGAAGGAGAGAGTGATAATGGCTAGAGGTGGGAAGAAGTATGGGAAGACAGCAATAGTAGCACCTAATCCAAAAGCAGATGAGTGCAAAAGACTTAAAAAGAATTGCAATTTCCAAAAACATGCTCTTTGATGCTCCCACAAAGGCCTGCTCAGTTTTTCTCACCCCATCCAAGATGGTGGTCAAACACCACGGCACAGACATTTTGAGGAAGTCCCACAGAAAGAATAAATTCATATTCTCCTTTCACGGCCTTCTAGCTCCCATCTCCGAATTTGAGATTTTTTTTTATTGTTGGATTCGTTGTTACCCCTTAAGTAAGGTGGATAGTCCAATAAACAAAGGAGACTATGCCCAATTTTTAAAAAAAATAACACTTTGATTTTTTGAGACACACTGAATTTGATTGATGAATATTGTATATTTCATTTTATATGTGAATTTGTTTGATGAATTTAGAAAATTTGGATGTTGGACTATTTTTTATTTGTTAAGTAGGGTGAATAGTTCCATAAACAAAGGAGACTATGCCCAATTTTTTAAAAAATTTGACACTTTATTTTTTTGAGACACAATGTGAATTCGATGGATGAATATTGTATATTTCGTATTATATGTGAATTTATTTGATGAATTTAGACCATTTGAATGTTATTGGACTATTTGTTAAGCATGGTGAATAGTCCTATAAATAAAGGATATTATGGCCAATTATTTTAAAATTGCACTTTGAAATTTTTGCGTTTCGCTATTACATACATTGAAAAATTGTCGCCGTTTTGAGATTACGTACTTTGGAAAATTTCGTTGTTCCTTATGACTCGGGCATACGCTAGTATATAATAAAGTAGGAATATTATGTATGTTATAAGATCAAAAGATGATGTCACAAAATGAATTTCGTTTATACTTCCTATTTTGCCCTTGCAAAATATAGATTCCTTCTCTTTTACCCTATGCCACTTTTAAGGAAAATTTTTAGGCATTGTTTGCGAGTTTTATTTTGTAGAGAAAAGAAAGGAAAGGAAGGGAAAGTGTATTTACTTTCCTTCGTTTGGGAGTTCAAGTAGGGAAGAAAGCGACTTTCACTCGTTTGGGAGTTTAAAAGAAGAGAAAAGAAAGGAATTTTTTTAAAAAACTTTCCATTCCCTTCTCTTCAAAAATTTCTTTCCAAACCAGAAAGAAATGGAGAGAAAGGAAAGTATTTTAATGAATTATACCTTCTTTCCATTAAAAAAAATTACTCTCCTTCCAAACTCCCAAACACAAGAAAGAAAGTTGTTTTCCTTTCTCTCCCAAACTCTTTTCTCTTCTTTTCTTTTCTTCTCTCTTATTAACTTTTTCTTTTCTTTTCTCTCCTATTAAAATTTCCTTTCCTTTATTTTCTCTCCAAAACTACCAAACAAGCCCTTAGATTCCTCTTCTTTTGAAATCCCGCTCAATTCATCTGTACACTTTTGTAAGGACACAAATTTCCAATTGAGTCCATATATAGTTTTGGCTCAATTCCGGACAAAAACATTTATTCATAGGATAGTATTTATTGTAATATTTTGAAGCCTATGAAGTGTATGTTGAAGACGTAGCGGCAAAGAATTTAAAGCTTCATCAAAATGCCGGTTTGCGTGCCTCGTTTCTACGTCATCAACTAAGGTTCCATGCTCCCAAGGTATGAATGTAATTATATTTATATAGGAGCTTGGAACAATTTGTATTGGGTGTTAGGTGTAATAAAAACTGCATTTTATTTTCAGAAAGAATCAATTAGAACTTTAATTTAAGTATATAAAAGTTTCTGGGCCAAAATCGAATTTTACAAACTTTCTGGTCGTTCGTTAGAAATGTCGTTCGAACGAGTTTTTTCGTTCGAACCAGATTTCGTTCGAACGAGTTTTGTCGTTCGAACCAGTTTCGTTCGAACGAGTTTTGCCAACGACCCTAACTAGTCAGTCGTTCGATATGTCGTTCGAACGAATGTCCGTTCTAACGAGGTATCTAACGAACTTCTAACGAGCGCAGGCTGGTCACTCGTTAGAAGTCTCGTTCGAACGAGAATCAAGTTCGTTCGAACGAGATTCCAGCGGGAACAGTTTTTTGGCAGTTTTTTGCAGTTTTTCCCCACTCCTCCACTTGGTTTTCAACCAACTTTTTTCATACATTATTATGTGCGGGAAACACATTTTCCAAGACAACTTTTCCATCCTAATACATCTCCTAGAGAGAGTTTGAGAGATCATTTTAAAAAGGAAAATGTTCATGTTTTAAGTGTTCTTCAACTTAAAGAAAAATCTTTAAACACTTAGTTTACACCCATTATTGTTTATTCCAAGTTCTATATATACATATCCTTACTTGGAGTTTTTGGCACCGGTTTTCTCTACCGAATTCAAGAGACGTTTCGGGTTTGCTTCTACACCCCATCACAAAGAAGACTTTTGTTGAGATTCTACCCACACGAAGAAAGGCTCCATGCTTGGGTGACGGTGACCATATAAAGTCCCATCGGTGGATTCCGAGACCGCGGTGGTGTTCCGAGGTTGTCCTCTAGGAAGAGATTTCTACGAGAAGGAGCGTCGAGGCTTGAGAGGGATCGAGTCAGTCGTTGTAAGTCTATCTGTCTTGTAATTGTAATTCCGTATCTAGTGGACTTGTGGCTAGGGCCGTCTGAGGTTGTTTCCCGTCTTGGGTTTTTCCTCGTACATCTCGGCGTAGTGTGACATTGTTTATTTTATCTTGCTCATTAATTTAGAATCCATGCTTAGGATAATTTCAAGATAAAATTTGTTTTAATTTTCACACTCATTTAATTTGGGTCTTAAATTAAATATTGGGTTAATTTGGTTTATTCAAGTCATTTGCTAAAATTGGTTTCGCCTAACTTTGTTTAAATGAATAATCATGACTTAGGCAAATTCTAGGACTTGAATTTTGTTTTAATTTGTTTTGAGAAATTAAAAGTTGTTGTTTTAAAAGTTGAACCATCACCCCTTTTACAACGCTTCCGCATCATCTCTATTGTGTTTTAGATTGAAAAGGAAATTAAATATTTTAATCGAGTGAATTATTCAAAACCCGAGGATTCCACTTTTCAAATTAGTATCAGAGCCAAAAACGATAAATTATTTCGTTAACATCCTTTAATTTTTTGGCTAAATAGGGATTTTTCCCCATTTTCAAAATTTCCTATTTTTGATGGTTCAAACTACTCGTATTGGAAAGCGCGAATGAGATCGGCACTAAAATCTATCGACGAGAGAGTTTGGATGTCTGTTGTTACCGGATACTCCCCACCAACTTATTTAGTTGAAAATGAACGAGTTATCAAACCCGCCGATAGATGGACTGAAAATGAATTTAAACTTGCTAACTTTAATTCCCGTGGTTTAAATGCATTATTTAGCGCTGTCGCACCGGATGAATTCCGACGTATTATGACGTGTGAAACCGCTAAAGAAGCTTGGGATATTTTACAATTAACTCATGAAGGAACTAGTGTCGTTAAAGCTTCAAAACTCCAAAACCTCACCACTCAATTTGAAACTATCAAAATGGATGAAAAAGAAACTTTTGATAAATTTTATGCTAGACTTTCTGATATTGTTAATTCATCCTTTAACTTGGGAGAGAAAATACCTGACGACTGTGTTGTAAAGAAAATTTTGAGGTCCCTACCCGATAGATTTATTCCTAAAGTGACCGTTTTAAATTCTTTACCCACTTTAGCCTCTACGAAATTAGAAGAGCTTGTAGGTGATTTACAAACCTATGAACTAGATATGTTTCCCTCTAAAACTGAAAAGAAAATTGAAAAGGGCGTTGCTTTAAAAGCCCGAAAAGAGGTCAAACAAGTAGTAGAGAGCGATAGTGAGAGTGACTCGGAAGACATGGCTTTGTTTGCTCGTAAATTTAGAAAATTTCTTAAATTTAACAAAGATAAAGTTAAAAATGATTTTAAGAAATTTGATACTTCTAAACATGATAAAAGCGAGAAGATTTCTAAAGTCGAGAAAATCCCTAAACCTTGTAATGAACATTTAGATAGGGACGAGTCTAATAAGTGTTTTGGTTGTGAAGGTTATGGCCATAGGGCTTATGAGTGCCCCACTAAACTAAGGAAAGATGGTAAGCGACCTATTTCATATAATGCTACCCTTAGTGATAGTGATAAGGAAGAAAAGCCCGATTCCCCCACTAAGAAATATTTTGTGGCTTTTATGGCTAGTCATGTGAGTGATAATGAGAACTCATCGATTGATGACACGATTGCACATGCCACTTCCAAGGTCATTGTTCATGATTCCCTTGTTTATAATGATAGTGAGAGTGAAGAAAAAAGTGAGAGTGAAAATGAAGAAGAGGTTGATGTGAGTGAACTTCAAAATGCTTTTCATGAATTATATAAAGAATCTATTAATTTGAAAAGAACTAATTTGAAGTTAGAAGCTTGTTTAAGAAAGAGTGTCAAGGTCGTTGATGATAGTGCCTTAATAGAAGACCTTAGGACACATGTGAGGACTTTTCAAGAGAAGCTTGATTATGTAGAAGGCGAAAGAAATAGCCTTAGGAGTTTAATGGAATCCTTGAAAAAGGAGCTTCTTGCTTTTGAAGAGCGAAATGTTTTACTAGAATCTAACATTGTTGAATTGGAAAATAAATTAAAAGATTCTAGTGTTGTCAAATTTGATTTGGAGTGTCGTTCGGAAAAACTAGATAAAATGTTAGGAACAGTCCAAATTAAAAATGACACTTGTGGTTTAGGCTTCAATCCTTGTAATGAATTTACTCATAATGCCCAAACCAATGTTTTAGGAGAATCAACTAGGAATACCTTTAAAGATCACTCCTTAAGTAAATCTTTTCGACATGTTCTCACTTGTACACATTGTGGTCGACAAGGTCATCTTAGGAAATTTTGTTTATATCTTAAACGAATTCCTAGAAAATCCCATAGTAAAGTAATCACGATAGCTAACGTTCCTACACCCCAAGATAGTAATTCTTCATTAATTTGGGTTAGGAAATCCGACTTGGTTGCCTTACAAAATAGGGATTTTGATTCTCATTTACTTTCACATGCTTCCTCTCTTGCTAAATCTAAAGGATAAATGTGTTAGTATTTGCATGCTTTAGCGTTTGTACTTCATGCCATATTCATATGCTAAATGTATGCTTGTTTAGTCATTTTCTAGTCATAACCTTATTTCATATCACATGCTAGAAATCATGACTTGTTTATCTTTTTGTATTATATTTTGTGTTTGAATTAATTGAAAAATATAAAAAGATTTTTGTTTATCATTTGTGTTTTATTTATTTCATTTAAGCTTAATGAAAAATACAAATGATTTTTGTTTGTCCTTTTGAGTAAATATTTATTTTTGATTAAAAAATGTTAAAAACTCAAAAAGATTTTATTTTGTGTGTATTTTTGTTTGCCACACTTTATGTGGCATATATTTGTGTTTGAATCCTATCGTTTACGCTCCCATGTGGCTAGAACTTTTGGTTTAGATTTTCAATCCTTAAAATGTTCTTTACCATATTTTATGGAGTAGTTGGATTTTGTATTGATTAAATGGATTCTATTTCTATATGCCTCTTTTCACACATGCACGAGCTCTTTTGAAATCTTAATGTCACATGTTATATTTGAGCTTTTTGAGGTGTTCTCCTACCAATCTAGTCATCTACATATCTATGACCTAGGAGGACCAGTGCATGTCAAAATCCGTTGCATGTGAGAATTGTGTGAAAAATGAAAACATGATAAATTAATATATGCACGGGGAAGGGCTCCGAAAGGATGAATTAAATCCTTTGCGATAGTAAGCCACCGTTGATTGGATCTAAAAGAAATACGTGATCCAAAGGCCTAAAAACAGAATATTTGGCATTAAACAGAAAGCAATTGCCAAGGCCTATGATTGTTTGATATATTCATTCAATAACAAAAGAATATATATGCTTATTGAGGGAGAATTGGATGGTATATCAACGGTTTGCACATTGTCCGTTTACCCTAGTTGTCTTTAATGTCATGACTCTATTTGGTTTGTAGAATCATCATCATGCTGGGCTTGTATGCATTGTGTATGTTTGTTCATTGAGTTCAATCTTTATATTGTCACATGAGGTTATATTTAACTGTGATGAAGTTTGCAATCAAATGAGAACTCCGTGAATGTTTCTTAAGTGTTTGGGTCTAAATTTAATTGTTGCTAGTTCACACCCCTACACTTCCATTTCCATATGACACATTTTTTCCATACGAGTGTGCAAACTTATTGTATTTTGTGTCATGTGTGTGTTTATATCTATCTATATATGCATGTACTTATTGGTATATTTAAAGTATATATATATATATGATATCTGTTGTCTTTGCCTTGTTTTAATTGCCCATATGCTTTCATGTCTTATCACCTTAAGCTTTCACATGGTGTTTATTAGTTCTTTATCCTTTGCCTATTCCCGAACAAAAAGGGGGAGAATGATGATAGGGGGAGAAATGGCATCTAATCCTATTATTATCGTATCTTAGTTTGGGGGAGATTTATCTTAGGGGGAGACGTCTTTCTAAGTATGTCATGTGTTTAAAAGGGAGAATTAATTTAGGGGGAGTAATTAACTAATTGCATTTAATATCTTGATATTCCCTATGCATTTGATGAGTTTGCTTAAGTGTGCAGGAATTATTCTAAAGCGGCATCTTTCTATGGCAAAGCGTTTGATCCTTGGGTTGAGTCAACTTTGGGCGGGTTATGTTTTGAGTCTAGTAGAGCTTGACGGCCCTTTAGGATTTTTGTTTGGTTTTTGTCCCGGAATAGCCAAAGGGGGAGATTTGTAAGGACACGAATTTCCAATTGAGTCCATATATAGTTTTGGCTCAATTCCGGACAAAAACATTTATTCATAGGATAGTATTTATTGTAATATTCTGAAGCCTATGAAGTGTATGTTGAAGACGTAGCGGCAAAGAATTTAAAGCTTCATCAAAATGCCGGTTTGCGTGCCTCGTTTCTACGTCATCAACTAAGGTTCCATGCTCCCAAGGTATGAATGTAATTATATTTATATAGGAGCTTGGAACAATTTGTATTGGGTGTTAGGTGTAATAAAACTGCATTTTATTTTTAGAAAGAATCAATTAGAACTTTAATATAAGTATATAAAAGTTTCTGGGCCAAAATCGAATTTTACAAACTTTCTGGTCGTTCGTTAGAAATGTCGTTCGAACGAGTTTTTTCGTTCGAACCAGATTTCGCTCGAATGAGTTTTGTCGTTCGAACCAGTTTCGTTCGAACCAGTTTTGTCGTTCGAACCAGTTTCGTTCGAACGAGTTTTGCCAACGACCCTAACTGGTCAGTCGTTCAATATGTCGTTCGATATGTCGTTCGAACGAATGTTCGTTCTAACGAGGTATCTAACGAACTTCTAACGAGCCCAGGCTGGTCACTCGTTAGAAGTCTCGTTCGAACGAGAATCAAGTTCGTTCGAACGAGATTCCAGCGGGAACAGTTATTTGGCAGTTTTTTGCAGTTTTTCCCCACTCCTCCACTTGGTTTTCAACCAACTTTTTTCATACATTATTATGTGCGGGAAACACATTTTCCAAGACAACTTTTCCATCCTAATACATCTCCTAGAGAGAGTTTGAGAGATCATTTTAAAAAGGAAAATGTTCATGTTTTAAGTGTTCTTCAACTTAAAGAAAAATCTTTAAACACTTAGTTTACACCCATTATTGTTTATTCCAAGTTCTATA
The DNA here is from genome assembly GCA_949130495.1 of Sambucus nigra. NCBI lineage: Eukaryota > Viridiplantae > Streptophyta > Magnoliopsida > Dipsacales > Adoxaceae > Sambucus > Sambucus nigra. The sequence continues at coordinate 610,303,757 of OX422217.1, read as the reverse complement.
TATACATATCCTTACTTGGAGTTTTTGGCATCGGTTTTCTCTACCGAATTCAAGAGATGTTTCGGGTTTGCTTCTACACCCCATCACAAAGAAGAATTTTGTTGAGATTCTACCCACACGGAGAAAGGCTCCATGCTTGGGTGACGGTGACCATATAAAGTCCCATCTGTGGATTCCGAGACCGCGGTGGTGTTCCGAGGTTGTCCGCTAGGAAGAGGTTTCTACGAGAAGGAGCGTCGAGGCTTGAGAGGGATCGAGTCAGTCGTTGTAATTCTATCTGTCTTGTAATTGTAATTCCGTATCTAGTGGACTTGTGGCTAGGGCCGTCCGAGGTTGTTTCCCGTCTTGGGTTTTTCCTCGTACATCTCGGCGTAGTGTGACATTGTTTATTTTATCTTGCTCATTAATTTAGAATCCATGCTTAGGATAATTTTAAGATAAAATTTGGTTTAATTTTCACTCATTTAATTTGGGACTTAAATTAAATATTGGGTTAATTTGGTTTATTCAAGTCATTTGATAAAATTGGTTTCGCCTAACTTTGTTTAAATGAATAATCATGACTTAGGCAAATTCTAGGACTTGAATTTTGTTTTAATTTGTTTTGAGAAATTAAAAGTTGTTGTTTTAAAAGTTGAACCATCACCCCTTTTACAACGCTTCCGCATCATCTCTATTGTGTTTTAGATTGAAAAGGAAATTAAATATTTTAATCGAGTGAATTATTCAAAACCCGGGGATTCCACTTTTCAACTTTTTTTTTCAAATTTCAAATTTTCTTACTTTTTTATGTTGAAAGTACACCTATTTTCATAGGGAGTCGCTCTCTGTGTACTTGACTTTTACCCCAACCTTTCAATTACCCTTTTTTAACTTTAGGTTTCCTCAATATATCTTCCTCTTCTCTCGCGAAGCGATAGTCTCTCTCTCTCCTCTCCTCTCCTCTCCTCTCATCATGCTTCTAATCTTTTCATTTCCCCCTTTTTCTAATTCATTTTATTACTTGTAGGAAAAAACAACAATTGAAAGAACCACCTTAAGTGAGCTTGGGAACATGAACTGAATCCATCCCTGGGAGATTTGATATGGAGGGGAGGTCTGAGGCCATATGGAATTGGGGATGGGTCTTTAGTATGTAGTGGGTAACGATTTTTTATTTATTAATGTTGATATTTTTTTCTACTTTTATTTTAAACAACTAATCTTTTCACGAGTTTATGATTATTTTGCACGTATGTTCAGTCTACCCATGATTTTTTTATATTTGGGAACTGTCTTTGAAGTACCTTTTGAACGTTGTGTGGAGGAAATTAAGTTTTAAACTCTGTCTTTAATTTTTTATGCTTATTTTTCTAGAAAGACTTGACATGATACTTCTATGGTAAATAGGTGCTTTATTCATATTTTACGGCGAGTTAGGGAGAAATTAAACTCAGTCCTCAAGGTCATCTTACTTTTGCTAAAGCCCATGGACTATTTCTGTAGTGTCACTTCTTTGGGTTTGTGTGTTGATGTTTTTATTTTTTATTTTGGAGTTTATGTTTGTTTTGCAGATCAAGGTATACTCTTAATTTTTTCTCTTTCCCTCTTCAAAATAGGGTGGGGCGGGTGTGAATAGAAAGGCCCTAAAGGGTATTCCGAGTTGGGGGTATGGATGGAGGATGGGTTTTGAAAGACGGAATGGTGTAGGTGGGGAATGGGAGCAGGCTGACTAGGGTTTAGGGAAAAGACACTGGTAAAGGGGAGTTTTTTGGGGATATGGGAGTACGGACTGCCATTGGAGTCTGACTGGAGAAGTTGGGGAGGGTCAGCTACGGTGTTCGAGGCCAGTAGGGGTGGATTCAGGGCCCGTCCGAGGTCTGACGCAGGGCGGGGAGGGCAGAAGATAATGGTGGAGCTGGGAATGGGGTTTAATGAGTCGGTCGGTGGGTTCTGGTCATCGGAGGGCAGGGGACCTTAATAGGTTGGGTTTGGGGCAGCCTCGGCTGATGTAACCGTCTCTCTCTCTCTATCTTTCTCTCTCTCACCATTTTCTTAAGCTTGGGACACAAAGTTACAAAATAAATCATCTATAACAGTAAACCCACCAGTTTAACCTTATCTCGGTTCAGTTTCGGGTGACGTACGGATTTGTTGTTGTTTAACCCGAGATACGTTTTCTCTCTCTCTCAGATTTAATTACCTAAGGTTTGTACCCTTTGTTTAGTTTAGTTTTTTTTAGTTAAGTTATTGTTCGTACTTTTAGAGGATGAGATCCTGAACAAAAAGTGATATCATATTTTCAAGCAATAGTCTTTATGAATCTTTATAATATTCTTTTTTCAACTAATATTGTTTGTTTTTCATTTTTTAATTATTTAAAAAAAATCGGAGAGTTGTTGGTGTTTATTTAATTATTTTTAAGAAAAAGGGGGTCAACCCGAATCTAATTCAACATGGAACGATCCCAATACTTTTCTAACACTTCCATAAATTTTCATTTACCCTGTCTATTATTGGAGATCTGATTTATTCTTTTTGGTTTCAAATTGTGGATTGTGAAGCAAGAGTCTTTAGATCCGCTATTGCTGTTGATTGAACTGTTATTCCTGTTCAAAGTGTAATCAAGTTAGCTGAGGAAGATTGTTTGTTATTTCAATGGAAGAATATTTATAATTACCGCTCTCAAGATTTTTTAACATTCATTGAATCAGTTATAGTTTGACATTTAATTATTTTTCATCATTCACTTTTCTCTTTAATGAGTACTTGAGAGTATTAGATATGTGTAGCAGTGTTTCTAAATCTATTGGCGATCTATCGTGATTGAAAGTATTAGATATGTCTAGAAAATGTTGCATAATCATCTCGACTTGAAATAGTATTTTTTTTTACCAATTTTAAACATTATCCAAGTAAAAGCAGCAATATACAAAATGTTTTTTTATAAACTAAAAACAACTCGGCCCAAAATAAACACGACACGATATGAAATACTATTGTATACCTATCTTGAACACGACCCAAGGTTTTTTTCACCAAAATAAACATGACATAACACGATATGAGATTTTATTACCAATTATGAACACTATCGTTTTGCAAGGATAGTCCTATAAATATAGGATATTACGACCATTTTTTTAAATTATACTTTATTTTGTCGGGGAAATGTTTTTTTGCCGTTCTGTAATTACGCACTTTGAAATTTTTTGTCGTTTCACGATAACATAATTTGAAATATTTTCGTCGTGCCTTCAGGCACGGCATACACTAGTGTATATATATCATGCTTGTTTGCGTTTCATCCAATATATATTGACGTTCCCTAATAATGATCAATATCATACTGAATGTACAAATTATACTTTCTACATATGTTATTTTGGGAATATTCCTATGGATGACCTCACTCTACCTCGTCCATGGTATGAGTTGAATAAATCCGATCTCCATTATATAAACACTCTCACACACTTCACGGTAATATAAAGAAAAATAATAACACTATCCTATGAGAGACCGAAAGGGAGGAGTATGTGCCTAACACCTTCCCATTTCGTAACTTAGCCCCCAAGCCTTCGAACTATTGGTTTAGTATTAATCATTTTGTCCTTAATTCCGCTCTCTCGAAGTGGCAATATTTCTTTTGCCTGTTTTATACAAAATAGGCAAGCGACTCTATCTTTTCACATTTAACCCTACACCGACGAAGGCCGAAGCAACCTTCCTAAGAGGGTTGCGCGATCGCGACGCAACCTACCTCAGGGGAGATGTATCTCTCTCACTCTCTCATCCTCCCCAGGCGTCGAGCGGGATGGCCACAGAGTGGTTCGATCATAATTCACATATATCTAGTTCATGCCCCTTCACTCCATTCTATATGTTCAGACACAACGATGCTATGTTAGTGTGAAAGTCTTATATGTTTTGTGGTCTCTCTCTCTCTCTCTCTCTCTATATATATATATATATATATATATATATATATATATATATATATATATATATATATACACACACCAATGTCACACAAGCACACACACCCCTATATACACACACGCATAGGGGGGTGCTTGTGTGTCATTGGTATATTTTTGCATGTTTATATATATGGTATCGTTTCGTTTTGAGTCTTTTCGTTAGAATCTAGTCCATGTTTGTCATATGCATTATTTTGGCATCAAATTGGCATGTTATATGATAATTTTGGTATCTATTATTACTTGTTTACATTGGTATCCCATGCTTCATTTTGTATTCAAGTTGGTATCATATTTGCATCGATATTGGTATGAATTGATCATTGTGTGAATTATTTGAGCTTGTGTTGTCATGTTATGTTTCGTTTCACTTTACACCATTGCATAATATTATTCCTTCTTCCTTAATTTCAATTAGCATCACATATTGCCACTTTTTTGGGAGATGTATTTTCATGGGAGAGAAATTATTTTTCATACATTCTTACTTTGTCTATTCCTGAATAAAAGCGGGAGAAATGATATCTTTCACTTTAGTGTTAGGAGATATTTATCTTGGGAGGACACGTCTTACCTATATGGGGATTGTTAGATATAGGGGGAGTTTATCCATATGCAATTTTATATTGTTTATATATTATCTTTGCATTTGAAAAATGTGTTTAAGTTTGTAGGTTTGGGACATGCAGCAAAGTTTACAAGAGAGCAAAACTACTTAGCGTATGTGTTTATCAAGTCTTTAATTTTTCCTTTTGGGGTTGGGCATTGAGTCTTTTAGACGATCTTGATGGCCTATAGGAGTTTTTGATTTCTATTTTGTTCCTAAATAGACAAAAGAGGGAGATTCGAAAGGACAAATTTTCAATTGACTTACACTATGAAAAAATGCTCTATTGGAACTGATATACTAGGGGCGGTCGGTCACAACCGTCCCAAAAGTTAATTATATGGGACAACCATAATACTTATCCTATATATCTATGTATTAGGGATGGCTAGGGTCCTTCGTCTGAAATAATACCTAAAAAGGGTGTTATATAGGACGATTTCTTAAATGTTTCTTAAAATTTGGTCCCTTAAAACTTAATGGGACGGTTCTATTTTTCATTTATCATAATTCCCTTTCATGAACAAATCTCATTTCCCTTTTAGTTTCATGAAACACCCCATTCGACTCTTTCACTAAATCTCATTTAATCATCAAACCTGAAACCCTCTCATCGACGATCCTGATGGTTTGTTCTCTCATCTTGCTGGAAGTTAATTCGTTTCATTGTCTCTCTCTCTCTCTCTCTCTCTCTCTCTCTCTCTCTTATTAGCTCAGATCACTATCGGCCTCTCCTATTATTCAAATTTTTTGTTTCAATTTTGGTCGTTTGATTGAAATTTTGTAGTTTTCATGGAGTTTGGATTCATGATTGCTTTATGTTAAATATTATATTAATTTTCTTACTGTCTTCATTTATGGAATTTATGCATATGGGTTTGGTATGTTTAGTTAGAAATCTGAAGAGAAATAACTCAACTCCTAGTCCTCTCACTAATAATTTGGAACTCACTCTCAATATATAAATTTACATATTAATGTATACCGTTTGGTGGTTATGTTCATATTTAATCTACAGAGTTTTTGTGTTTCTCATAATTTGTTCTTTTTGGAATATCTAGGGTAGGTGATGCAGAATTAAGAGAGTCCGAGGAACATTAATGTTTTTATGGAGTCATTTGTAACTAAAATAATTGAGATGTTCTGATACATGCATGATTCCAAACCGTAACCCATATTACGTCTATGGTTTTGTGTTATCAATTTTTTAGGTATAGTTGTGATACGTGTATGAGGAGTTATATTATGTCTTTAACAATGATCAATACCAATATATATCACATCATCATGTTTTCTACTTCACATTATATAAATATCTTTGATATGGATCTTTTATATTAAGCTCAATGTTATTATTTATGTGTATAAATTTTAAAGTAGAAATCATTCAACTGAGAGAATCATGGTGCTACCATTTGAAGACTTTGGTTCCTAACGCTTAAACACTATGAAATCTTCCTTCTTTTTCATGGGTTGTTCTATTTAACAACCAGAAAATATTTTTTTCTACATAAGTTAGTAAATACTGAAAATGGTGAACATCAGTTGCATCCGAGATGTTTGACAAAATTGATGTTTTTTTGTTCATTCCCCACTCCTTTGTCCTAGATTTTGTTATTTAATTACAACTCCTTTTATTTTACTATTCAATTGAGGTTGTAATTAGTTATCATTCTTGACTCTTTTAACAGCTTATTTGGTCATTATTGTGTCAAGTTTCTATTTTCTTCCTGTTAATGGCTTGTTTATTTGTTTGCCATTTTTCTTCTCATGCTTGCCACCTTCATGATTTATCCGTTGTTTGTAATGACTAGGTATGCATGTGTCGGCACTATATTATATACTATATATAATGAATAAGTTTTCATAAAAAGTAATCAAATATATACTTGCACACTACTTTTACCTATCACCAATTCTTCATGCTTAAGTGTATCTGTGCCTACTCTATTCATGTTCGTGCCTTCAAAATTAATCATTTGTACAAACTTTATAATTCTCAACACGTACAAATTTCAGCATGAAGTTCCATTTATCAAAACTCTAATTTTAAACCCCCAAATCTAATTTCAAAACAAAAATTCATAATTTCAAAAGTCTATTTTTTCCTTATTTTTATGGGGCTTTGTCAATTTAGGACCTATTGTAATATGTATATTGGAAATAGGACAACAAACATTTTATTTATAGTTTTAGCCCCTATTTTTGAATAAAGCCGTTGGCGCGGACCCATTTTCATAAAACGTTAACCAATCACAGCATGACACGTGTCCCTTTAATTTGAAAATAGGGACTACAAATGGAAACGAAATGTTTGTTGTCCTATATCCATAATCAATATTATTTAAAGTCCTAAAAATACATAATCTATATTTTTATCTTCACTTTGATTTCTTAGTTCCTTTTTAATAGTTAGACCCAAGTGTATTTCTTAGACAATTGAAGAAATATTAGGAATTTCTTCTTATAGTGATTTTGATAAAGTGAAAGACTCGATTCCCAACAAATCAACCTTCAAGTTGCTTATTGCGCTTTGAATTCTAAATATGGCATGTTTAGACAGAGTCTGTGAGTTGATTAGAGAAAAAAAATGTCATGTAATTCTTACTTTTATTAAATTTGGTAGTATACACGTTTATGTTATTATAAACCAAGTGTTTGGTGTACATATAAGGTGTTACAATATATAGTAAAGTACTATTTTTTTAACTATATATTGGAGTGTTAAGCCCTCGTAAAGGGCATAATGAATTTGATCTTACTAAGCTTCTATGACCTTGCACTGTCTCTCTTCGATATCAATATGATTTACCACAACATAGGGCATAGACAAGTTTTCCAACGACGCACATAGCCATTTTGTGATTGTTTTCTTTTAGTTTATATCGTGTGAGATCATTATTTATAATATGTGGATTTTTACTTCGTATAACAACCTTAAGTCCATTATTTCTTTCACAAACAAGGAAACTTCTAAAATAAGGAAAAATGCAAAGCATTCAAAGAAAATACAAAAAAAATCATACCAACAATACTATGAGAAATCAAGAGATGTCTTAACGTGGGTGGTTATACTTGAGAACTATGCGAGAAGTCCCCCTTCCTTCTTTAATTTGTTAAAATTAAAAAATCACTATTAAATCACCTTCTTCAATTTAGATAACATAGAGTTTTCTTCCCTTAATATGGACTATGAAACACGGGTGCAGTAGGATGCAAATGAGGGTGTGGCGATTCAATGCGGGTACGGGTGCGAGTGTGGGTGAAATGGGTGTTTTGAAGAATTAGTTCTTCATAGAATATATCACTTTGCCCCTCATAATAAAAAATGTTAATACTATATTTTTCCTCCTTAACCAGAATTTCTACGTCCAACCGTGTGTTATAACATTAAAAATTGTGCATTCACTTATTCAATACAAAATGCAATTTATCAAATCCAGTGTTGTGTCCTGGACCTATTGTAAACTTACAATATTTTGATAGAAACATGCTACCAAAACTTGCCTCCATTTTCATGTTGACAGCTAAAAATACTTTTCATATTTAGCGTTATTTAAGACAACCACGGGTCGTACAGTGGTCATGGGCCAAATGGGCAATAAATTATTGCTATCTTTTGTTTCGTCGAATTTCCAAACATTCTAAAATATGTGTTCATTTTCCTTGATTATATATATAATTGACTCGTAAATTTTTATATATATTTAGAGTATCCATTGTTTCTTTGATTAATGAAAAACGGTTAATATTAAAATCTTCTTTCTTATATGAAGTAACGTATGTATACAAGGTGTAACGCCCTCAACATTTACTAGAAGATATTCTGATTGAGTTTGTATTGAAATTTCTTTACTTCAGTTCATCATTATTACAATCCTAAAATATTTTTCCCTAGTATTATGTCACAACATTTCTCTGAACAAATTTGTGAGAGTCGGTTAACTACTTTCTCCAAATAGTCAAATTTCTTTGTCGGTGTCATTGTCGACCTGGACTATGGATCAACGAATCGACATTTGCCCCTTAAGGGGGAATCCGCACATTGGGGTTAATATTGCACTAATTCTCCATGATGAGCCAGTCTAGTCCAGAAAACAGAACCCCACATCCATTAAGGGTTAGGCCAGTACCGCCAATGGTTGGTCAACTTCTTAGGTATGATCAAAAGGATTATGTATATGGCTAACACTATTGATTATATAGCGGGAGTAACATGTTAGGCTACAAAATATACCAACACATTTTTGAAAAAGATAATTATCAATTTTTAACTATAATTTGATAAATGCAAAAAGTAAAAAATTGAAACATTCACTCACAATTAGAAGCAACAAATGGTCTAATTTAAAACTTTTTACTGTTGCGCTTTTCGTTTTTTCCCCGAGACAAAAGAAAGTAGGCCAACCATGTAGTCCCCTAAACAGATCGAACCGGGTCAAGCTTCCATCCCATGACCCTTTTACTGGAAACTTAAGTTCGTTATATAATCCTAGAAGAAGATTCTTTTAGAAATACCTCTTAAAAATGTTATTCATTGAATTTAAATCATTAATATTATACACAGAGACTCAAAATAACTCCCAAACTAGAATCTTTAGTTAGAGGATATGATGTTGCAATTGAATCCTATTTCTAAATATCCTCTTCTAGATTTAATCTCTCGATCTAAAATGCTTATCACGTAATCCCCCAACTAATTGGGTCAAGTGTCTTTCCTCTTAAGATTATAACCAAAATAATACAACACGACTATTCATTCCTTAAAAAAGCTTTCACCATATGAGGTGGCAAACAATACAACCATTCACCCCCACCATACTAACGTTATGTAGATGATGGATCTAATGTAGATGGAAACTTGCAACAACTAGATGCGATGACACCATTTGAGGTGGCTTATGCTTTATTTAATTAAATTTCTTTTCAAAAGGTCTTGCATTAGTTACAAAAATAGTTATATATTTGATTAAAAACGTAGCGAAAAATCTTCTAAGAGTTCAGTATCATGCCATGTTTAGTTCCATGTTTCATTTTCATGATTATGAGGATATTCAGGTATGAATGCATATATATTTTGATCTTTGGAATTTTATTTTGGGTGTTTATTTTTATAAAATATTGGGAGCTATTTTTGAGAAATTTGGAAAAGAAAAATAATTTTTTTTTTAAGTCGTTCAATTGACTTTACAAGTTTCGTTCGAAATTTTTTACCATTGCATTCAAATGACAATTCTTTGTTAGCAGAACAACTATTGTTCAAAGATGGTTCAAACAAGATTGATTGTTCATTTGAACGAGTTTTGAGTTTGTTTGAACAAGATTGAATTTTCATTTGAGCAAACCCTTCTTCTCGTTCAGACGTGTTTTTTCTAAAAACTTGTTGGCTAAATAAATATGTTTTCTATATAAATGTGTTCATGCATTTGTTTTTAGATACACTTTTGGAAAAAAATGTTTTTCCTATACAAATCTAAAAGCTCCCAAACTTTAGTTTCATCCAAAACCTTTTGAGATTTAAATTTCAAACTTTATATGCTTTGAGATCTTGTCTGTGGGCACCATAGTTTATTTCTTTCATCATCTTGATGGAGAACAGTTCCGTGTAGTGGATTCTATGCTCAGTTTGAAGTTTATACACGGTGCATCTGTGTTCCATATCCATAGACAATTGTTGATCCTAAATCGGTGGATACGAGAGGGGGGGAGGGGTGGACTCACAAGTTGTGGAAGCTTCGTGCGTGGATTCTTGTGTGTTATTGCATGGAGGTAGAGGAATGAAAAGAGTCAAGGCTTACGAGGGCATCGAATCTCTACTGTAAGTCCACCATCGTGTCCTTATAATTCCATACAAAGTGAAATTTACGTCGTTGGGTCGTTGGAGGTTTTCCCGTTGTGAATTTTCATCATACGTCGATATGTTGTGTGATTGATCTATTTTATTCCGCTATCATCTAGATGCATGCTTTACGATAAAGATGAAATTGGTTAACGTGTTTTAACACAACAAGTGGTTTAAATTGATGCTAAATGTAATTTGGGATTAATTCTATTTAATTTTTGTGTTTAATTTGAAAAAAAAAATTGACTTTTTTCTTTAGACCATCCTCCGTATAAGGGTGTGCATGAACCCGAATAAACCGAACGGACCAAAAAAATTGAACCGGACGTAACCGATTTTTGCGAGTTTTTTTAATTCGATCTTAAAATATATAAGACCGCATAATTCGGGTCGATCTCGATCTTGATCCGTAAAAAGTGGTTTTCGACCGGACCGGACCGCTTTTATTTTATATATATATATATATATATATATATATATATATTAAAAACAACTCACGCACTCACGGTCACACACAACATAACCCTACCTAATCCCAAACCCCAATTCTTATCCTCTTTTCTCTCTCTCTACAGACTCCTACAGCTTCGTCCCTTCCCTCTCCAGCTCCATTGTAAGGTCCAGCTACGCCCCTTCCCTCTCTCCACTGTAAGGTCCGACTCGTACCTAACTCTCCGGCTGCACTATGTAGGTATCTTTCTCTTTACTTACTTCCTCCATTTCAATCTTTGACAAAATAAAAGTAGGATCGACCCAAAATCACAGGTTCCACCATTACAAGAATTTGCCCTATTAGCAATAATATTTAGCAACACAACCTATTTTTGTTGCCAAAGATACCTTTTTGGCAATAAAATCTTATTTATGTTGCCAAAAGACCACTTTACATTGTACTTTTGGCAACATAAAATAAAACTTGTTGCCAAAGGTTAAAATTTCAAGCTGGAAGCTAGCAAAATCAAAGGGGAAATTTTTTTAACTTTTAGCATCATATTTGTTTGTTGCCAAACATGACTTGACTTTTGGCAATATAAGAGTGGGTTGTGAAAAATATCGTACTTTTGGCAACAAAGAAAGTTGTGATGCCAAAATTATTTTATTTATTTGTTACTTATTTTTGTTGGGCGTTAAGTTAACTAAAAGGCTAAAGAAAAAAAAACTCTCCCTCACCTCCGCTCACAGAAACCGAACCCTAACCTCTGTTCTCCCTCTCCTCCGTCTTGCTCTACCTCTCCTCCGTCCTGCTGTCTCTCTCTCTCGTTAAAGATGAAGCTTGTTCGACTATAGCTTAAATAAGCTATGCCTCTCTCTCTCTCTCGTCAAAGACGAACATATCTAGTCATGGTTCTTGAGATACACATTTGGCAAAAAAGACTTCGTGCACAGATGTTTTCTATAAATTTTGTGGTAAGCTTGAAATTTTGATTATTTCTGTTTTGCCTCTTCTTCTTTTATTATATCATCTGCTCAGATCTCTAAGAATTTGATGGAGCTTCTACCCTTACATAATCAACGACACATTGACAGGGACGAAGCTATGCCTTGGCTGGGGTTGTCAAGTGAGGATTTTTGGGGGAAAAAAGAAATTTACATTTTTGTAAGTTTAGTGTTTAGTGTTTAACTTGTAAGTTTAGTTTTTAATTTGGTTTAATCTTATGATTTGATATAGTTTGATTTAGTCATTTTTGGGCTGTGATTTATTTATTGTTTTGTGGATTGCTATTAGTATGTGGTGCATTTCTGCATGTTATTAGATTTTATTAAGGTATTTTTCCTGAATCTCATAGTATTATAGTTTCTATATTGAGTTGTTAAAATTGATTATTGTTTAGGGTTTTGCAATATGCCTTTGTTTTTTTTTATCAAATTGATGCCCTAAAAATTTGAGTTAGAATTCTCTAAAAATACAAATTATTAATTAAATATTTATAAAAATGTAAAAATAACCTAAAAAAAAATCGGGATCGGTAGCCCCTGAACCCCCGTCAAGGATTTGTGCCCCACCCAGACTTAATTCTTGGCTCCGCCACTGCACATTGAGTTCTTAAAAACCTTTTGGTGATTTTGTATCAGGTATTCATCGAGTTCACGTATAGAATCATTTCAGCCTTTTAGGTATGTGATTACTTTTCATTTAAACTGTCATCTTTGTTTACGAAATATTGTGCATAGTTTCATTTGATAACAATTTGAATAATTCAACTTGAAAGTAATTAAGAAACTATGATCCAATTAAGAAATGCTTGGGTTAAGAAATTGTTGATTACTTTTCAATTGTAACTATTGAAATTGTTAATTATTAGGCAGGGAATATAGTATCCAATAGTTCTTAATGGATTATGTATTCAAACGTCAAGTTAATATAATTTTCGGATTTTACATGAATGTGACTCGACTTTGTGTAAAAAAAACTGACACAAACTCGGCACAAACATGCCATCGAAAGGTGAAAATATAAAACAGCCATAAAACGGTCCCGTAAGAGACACAAATACCTCGCACGGGATCAATGTAAGTCGTAGGAACCGACCGCGTAGTCACGGGCCTCCCGGTTTCAGTGTAGGATGTAAATTTGTAAAAAAATAGACTTGAGCATAAAAACATGCCATCGAAGGGTGAAAGTATAAAACAACCACAAAACATTCCCGTAAGAGCCACGATCGCCTCGCACGGGACCAATGTGACTCTTAGAAACCGATCGCGTAGTCACGACGCTCCCAGTTTGAGTGTACGACGTAAATTTGTAAAACGTTAGACTTGAGCATAAAAACATGCAATCGAAAGGTGAAAACGTAAAACAAACACAAAACGATCTAGTAAGAGTCACGAACACCTCACATGGGACCAATGTGACTCGTAGGAACTGACCGCGTAGTCATGGGGCTCCCTGTTTGAGTGTACAACGTATATTTACAAAAAAATTAGATTTGAGCATAAAAACATGCTATCGAAGGGTGAAAATGTAAAAAACCAACAAAACGGTCCGTTAAGAGTCACGAACACCTCGTATGGGACCAATATGACTCATAGGAACCGACCGGGTACTCACGTGGCTCCCGATTTGAGTGTACGACATAAATTTGTAAAAAAATAGACTTAAGAATAAAAACATGCTATCGAATGGTGAAAACGTAAAACAACCACGACACGGTACCGTATGAGTCACAAACACCTCGCATGGGACCAATGTGACTCGTAGGAACCGATCGCGTCGTCACGAGGCTCTCGGTTTGAGTGTATGACGTAAATTTGAAAAAAATTATACTGAAGCATAAAAACATGCCCTCGAAGGGTGAAAATGTAAAACAACCACAAAACCGTCACGTATGAGTAACGACAACCTTGTACGGGACCAATGTGACTCGTAGGAACCGATCCGGTAGTCATAGGGAACCCGGTTTGAGTGTACGACATAAATTTGTAAAAAATAGACTTAAGCATAAAAACATACCATCGAAGGGTGAAAATGTAAAACAAACACAAAACGGTCCCGTCAGAGTCACAAACACCTCGCACGGGACCAATGTGACTCGTAGGAATCGATCGCGTAGTCAAGGGGCTCCCGATTTGAGTGTACGACGTAAATGTTCAAAAAATTAGATTTAAGCATAGAAACATGCCATCGAAGGGTGAAAATGTAAAACAGCCATAAAATGATCCCATAAGAGTCACGAACATCTCGTAGGGGCCTGATGGGACTTGTAGTAACCCACTAGGTAGTCACGGGGCTCCCGGTTTGAGTATACGACGTAAATTTGCAAAATATTTGATTTAAGCATAAAAACATGCCATCGATAGGTGAAAACGTAAAATAGCCACAAAACGGTCCCGTAAGAGTCACAAACACCTCGCACAGGACCAATGTGATCCATAGGAACCGACCGCGTAGTCACGGGGCTCCCGGTCTGAGCGTACGACGTATATTTGCAAAAAATTAGACTTAAGCATAAAAACATGCCATCGAAGGGTGAATATGTAAAACAACTACAAAACGGTCCTGTAAGAGTCACGAAGACCTCTCGCGGGACCAATGTGACTCGTAGCAACCGATCGGGTAGTCACCGGGCTCCCTATTTGAGTGTACGACGTAAATTTATAAAAAATTAGACTTAAGGTTAAAAACATGCCATCGAAGGGTGAAAACATTAAACAACCACAAAATAGTCCCGTAAGTGTCACGAACACCTCACACGGGACCAATGTGACACGTAGGAACCAGCCCCGTAGTCACGGGGTTCCTAATTTGAGCATATGACGGAAATGTGCAAAAAATTAGACTTAAGCATAAATACAAGCCATTGAAGGGTGCAAATAAAAAACAACCACAAAACGGTCCCATAAGAGTCACGAACACCTCGCACGGGACCAATGCGACTCGTAGGAACCGATCGGATAGTCACGGGGATCCCGATTTGAGCGTATGTCGTAAATTTATAAAAAATTAGACTTAAGCATAAAATCATGCCATCGAAGGGTAAAAACATAAAACAACCACAACGGTCATGTAAGAGTCACGAGCACCTCGCACGGGACCAATGTGACTCGTAGGAACCGACCGAATAGTCACGGGGTTCCTGGTTTGAGTGTACGAGGTAAATGTGCAAAAAAGTTAGACTTAAACCTAAAAACATGGCATCAAAGGGTGAAAACGTAAAACAACCACAAATCGGTCCCATAAGAGTCACGAACACCTCGTACGGGAACAATGTGACTCGTCCGAACCGACCGCATAGTCACGGGGCTTCTGGTTTGTGTGTAGGATGTAAATTTGTAAAAAAATAAACTTAACCATAAAAACATGTCATCGAAGGGTGAAAACGTAAAACAAACACAAAATGGTCATGTAAGTGTCATGAACACCTCGTACGGGACCAATGTGACTCGTATGAACCGATCGCGTAGTCACAAGGCTCGCGGTTTCAGTGTACGATGTAAATTTGCAAAAAGTTAGACTTGAGCATAAAAACATGCCATCGAATGGTGAAAACGTAAAACAACCACAAAAGGGTCCTGTAAAAGTCACGAACACCTCGCACGGGACCATTGTCACTCGTTGGAATTGACCGCGTAGTCACGTGGCTCCCAGTTTGAGTGTACGACGTAAATTTGTAAAAAATTAGACTTAAGCAGAAAAACATGCCATCGAAGGGTGAAAATGTAAAACAAATATAAAATAGTACCGTAAGAGTCACGAACACCTCGTATGGGACCAATGTTACTCATAGGAACCGACCGCGTAGTCACGGGGCTCCCGGTTTGAGTGTACGACGTATATTTGCAAAAAATTATACTTGTGCATGAAAACATATTATCGAAGGGAGAAAGTGTTAAATATCCACAAAACGGTCCCGTAAGAGTTACGAACACCTCGCACGGGACCAATGTGACTCGTAGGAACCGACCATGTAGCCACAGGGATACCTGTTTGAGTGTACGATGTAAATTTGTAAAAAATTAGACTTAAGTATAAAAACATGACATCGAAGGATGAAAATATAAAACAAACCCAAAA
Source organism: Sambucus nigra (assembly GCA_949130495.1). NCBI lineage: Eukaryota > Viridiplantae > Streptophyta > Magnoliopsida > Dipsacales > Adoxaceae > Sambucus > Sambucus nigra. The sequence continues at coordinate 610,287,834 of OX422217.1, read as the reverse complement.
CGGTCCCATAAGAGCCACGAGCACCTCGCATGGGACCAATGTGACTCGTAGGAACCGACAGCGTAGTCACGGTGCTCCCGGTTCGAGTGTACGACGTAAATTTGTAAAAAAATAGACATAAGCATAAAAACATGCCACCAAAGGGGAAAAACGTAAAACAAACACAAGACGGTCCCGTAAGGGTCACGAACACCTCGCACGGGACCAATGTGACTTGTAGGAATCGACCGCGTAGTCACGGGGATCCCGATTTGAGTGTACGACGTAAATTTGTAAAAAATTAGACTTAAGTAAAAAACATGTCATCGAATGGTGAAAACGTAAAACAGTCAGAAAAGGGTCCCGTAAGAGTAACGAACACCTCGCACGAGACCAATGTGATTCGTAGAAACTCACAGTGTAGTCACGGGACTACGGGTTTGAGTGTACGACGTAAATTTGTAAAAAAATAGATTTGAGCATAAAAACATGCCATCGAAGGGTGAAAGCATAAAACGGCCTCAAAACGGTCCCGTAAGAGCCACGATCGCCTCGCACGGGATCAATGTGACTCGTATGAACCAAGCGCGTAGTCACGACGCTCCCGGTTTGAGTGTACGACGTAAATTTGCAAAAAAATAGACTTTAGCATAAAAACATGGAATAGAAGGGTGAAAACGTAAAACAAACACAAAACGGTCCTATAAGACTCACGAACACCTCGCACGGAATCAACGTGACTCGTAGGACTGATCGCGTAGTCACGAGACACCCGGTTTGAGTGTACGACGTATATTTACAAAAAAATTGATTTGAGCATAAAAACATGTTATCGATGGGTGAAAATATAAAACAACCACAAAACGGTCCCTTAAGACTCATGAACACCTCGCACGGGACCAATGTGACTCATAGGAACCTACCGGGTAGTCACGGGGCTCCCGCTTTGAGTGTACGACGTAAATTTGCAAAAAATGAGACTTAAGTATAAAAACATGCTATCGAAGAGTGAAAACGTAAAACAACCACCAAACTCTCCCGTAAGAGTCACAAACACCTCGCACGGGACCATTGTGACTCATAGGAACCGATCGCGTAGTCGCAGAGCTCTCGGTTTGAGTGTATGATGTAAATTTGTAAAAAATTAGACTTAAGCATAAAAACATGCCATCGAAGGGTGAATATGTAAAACAACCCCAAAACGGTCCCGTAAGAGTCACGAACACCTCGCACGTAACCAATGTGACTTGTAGGAACCGATCGGGTAGTCATCGGGCTCCCTATTTGAGTGTACGGTGTAAATTTGTAAAAAAATATACTTAAGGTTAAAAACATGTCATCGAAGGGTGAAAACATTAAACAACCACAAAACGGTCCCGTAAGTATCACGAACACCTCGTACGGGACCAATGTGACACATAGGAACTGACCCCGTAGTCATGGGGCTCCCGGTTTGAGCGTACGACGTAAATTTACAAAAAATTAAATTTAAGCATAAATACATGCCATCAAAGGGTGCAAACGTAAAATAGTTACAAAACGGTCCCGTAAGAGTCACGAACACCTCAGAGGGGACCAATGCGACTCGTAGGAACTGACCGGGGAGTCATGGGAATCCCGGTTTGAGCGTACGACGTAAATTTGCAAAAAATTAGACTTAAGTATAAAAACATGTCATTGAAGGGTGAAAAAGTAAAACCAACACAAACGGTACCGTAAGAGTCACGAACACCTCGCACGGGATAACGTGACTCGTAGAAACTGACCGCGTAGTCTCGGGGTTCCCGATTTGAGTGTACGTCGTAAATTTGTAAAAAATTAGACTTAAGCATAAAAGCATGCCATCGAAGGGTGAAAATATAAAATAGACACAACGGTCATGTAAAAGTCACAAGCAGCTCGCACATGACCAATGTGACACGTAGGAACCGACCACTTAGTCACGGGGTTCCCGGTTTGAGGGTACGAGGTAAATGTGCAAAAAAGTTAGACTTCAGCTTAAAAACATGGCATCGAAGGGTGAAAACGTAAAAGAACCAAAAATTGATCCCATAAGAGTCACGAACACCTGGCACGGGACCAATGTGACTCACAGGAACCGACAGCGTAGTCACCGGGCTCCCGGTTTGTGTGTAAGACGTAAATTTGTAAAAAAATAAACTTAACCATAAAAACATGCCATCGAAGGGTGAAAACGTTAAACAAACACAAAATGGTCCCATAAGTGTCACGAACACCTCGTACGGGACCAATGTGACTCGTAGGAACCAACCGCGTAGTCACGAGGCTCCCGGTTTGAGTGTACGATGTAAATTTGCAAAAAGTTAGACTTGAGCATAAAAATATACCATCGAATGGCGAAAACGTAAAACAACCACAAAACGGTCCCGTAAGAGTCATGAACACCTCGCACGGGACCATTGTGACTCGTTGGAACCGATCGCATAGTCACGTGGCTCCCGGTGAGTGTACGACGTAAATTTGTAAAAAATTATACTTGACAGAAAAATATGCCATCGAAGGGTGAAAATGTGAAACAAACCCAAAACGGTCCGGTAAAAGTCACGAACACCTCTCACAGGACCAATGTGACTCACAAAATGGTCCTGTAAGAGTCACGAACACCTCGCACGGGACCAATGTGACTTGTAGGAACCGAACACGTAGTCACGAGGATCTCGGTTTCAGTGTACGACGTAAATTTATAAAAAATTAGACTTAAGTATAAAAACATGACATCGAAGGGTGAAAACGTAAAGCAAACCCAAAACGGTCCCATAAGAATCACGAACACCTTGTAGGGGACCAATGTGACTCGTAGGAACCGACCGCGAAGTCACGGTGCTCCCGGTTCGAGTGTACGACGTAAATTTACAGAGAATTATACTTAAGCATAAAAACATGCCACCGAAGGGGGAAAATATAAAACAAACGCAAAACGGTCCCGTAAGAGTCACGAACACCTCGCACGGGACCAATGCGACTCGTAGGAATCGACCGCGTAGTTACGGGGATCCCGGTTTGAGTGTACGACGTAAATTTTTAAAAAATTAGACTTAAGCATAAAAATATGCCATCGAAGGGTGAAAATATAAAATAGTCACAAAAGGGTCCCGTAAGAGTCACGAACACCTCGCCCGGGACCAATGTGACCCGTAGGAACTCACTGCGTACTCACGGGGCAACGGGTTTGAGTGTACGTCGTAAATTTACAAAAAATTAGACTTAAGCATAAAAACATGCCATCGAAGGGTGAAAAAATAAAACAATCACAAAACAGTCCCGTAAGAGTCACGAACACCTCTCACAGGATCAATGTGACCCGTAGGAACCGACCGCGTATTCACGGGGCTCTCTGTTTAAGTGTACGACGTAAATTTGTAAAAAATTAGACTTGAGCATAAAAACATGGCATCGAAGGGTGAAAGTATAAAACAACCTCAAAATGGTCCCGTAAGAGCCACGATCGCCTCGCACGTGACCAATGTGACTCGTAGGAACGGACCGCGTAGTCACGACGCTCCCGATTTGAGTGTACGACGTAAATTTGTAAAAAATCATACTTTAGCATAAAAACATGCCATAGAAGGGTGAAAACGTAAAAAAACACAAAACGGTCCAGTAAGACTCACGAACACCACGCATGGGACCAATGTGACTCGTAGGAACCTACCGCGTAGTCACGGGACTCCTGATTTGAGTGTACGATGTATATTTACAAAAAAATAAATTTAAGCATAAAAACATGTTATCGAAGGGTGAAAATATAAAACAACCACAAAACGGTCCCTTAAGACTCATGAACACCTCGTACGGGACCAATGTGACTCATAAGAACCTACCGGGTAGTCACGGGGCTCCCGGTTTGAGTGTACGACATAAATTTTCAAACAATTAGACTTAAGTATAAAAACATGCTATCGAAGGGTGAAAACATAAAAGAGCCACGAAAACGCTCCCGTAAGAGTCACAAACACCTCGCACGGGACCAATGTGACTCGTAGAAACCGACCGGGTAGTTTTGGGGCTCTCGGTTTGAGTGTATGACGTAAATTTATAAAAAAATATTCTTAAGGATAAAAATATGCCCTCGAAGGGTGAAAACGTAAAACAGCCACAAAATCGTCCCGTAAGAGTAACGAACACCTTGTACGGGACCAATGTGACTCGTAGAACCGATCGGGTAGTCATGGGGATCCCGGTTTGATTGTACAATGTAAATTTGCAAAAAAATAGACTTGAGCATAAAAACAAGCCATAAAAGGGTGAAAATGTATACAAAAAAACCGGTCCCGTAAGTGTCACGAACACCTCGCACGGGACTAATGTGACTCGTAGGAATCGATTGCGTAATCACGGGGCTCCCGAATTGAGTGTACGACGTAAATTTGTAAAAAATTAGACTTAAGCATAAAACATTATATCGAAGGGTGAAAACGTAAAAAAATACAAAACGGTCCCGTAAGAGTCACGAACACCTTGCGCGGGACAAATGTGACTCGTAGGAACCGACCGCGTAGTCAAGGGGCTCCCGATTTGAGTGTACGACGTAAATTTTCAAAAAATTAGACTTAAGCATAGAAACATGCCATTGAAGGGTGAAAACGTAAAACAATCACAAAACGGTCCCATAAGAGTCACGAACATCTGACATGAGTTCGATGTGACTCGTGGTAACCGACTGGGTAGTCACAAGGCTCCCAGTTTAAGTGTACGGCGTAGATTTGCAAAATATTTGACTTAAGCATAAAAACATGCCATCGACGGGTGAAAACATAAAACAACCACAAAAAGGTCCTATAAGAGTCACGAACACCTCGCACGGGATCAATGTGACCCGTAGGAACCGACCGCGTAGTCACGGGCTCCCGGTTTGAGCGTACGACGTAAATTTGCAAAAAATTAGACTTAAGCATAAAAACATGCCAACGAAGGGTGAATATGTAAAACAACCACAAAACGGTCCCGTAAGAGTCACGAGCACCTCGCACTTGACCAATGTGACTTGTAAGAATCGACCGCGTAGTCACGAGGCTCCCGGTTTGAGTGTACGACGTAAATTTGCAAACAGTTATGCGAAGGGTGAAAACTTAAAATAACCACAGAACGGTCCCGTAAGAGTCACGAACACCTCGCACGGGACCAATACGATTAGTAGGAACCGACGGGGTAGTCACGGGGCTCCCTTTTTGAGTGTACGACGTAAATTTGTAAAAAAATTAGACTTAAGCTTAAAAACATGCCATCAAATGGTGAAAATGTAAAACAACCACAAAACGGTCCCGTAAGAGTCATGAACACCTCGCACGGGACCTATGTGACACGTAGGAACTAGTAATTATCCCGCTTGACAGCTTCACAGAGTTTTAAGTAATTAAAATACCGACCTCCTTCAACCTATTATTAGGTTGGTCATGGCTTAATGCTATCAGTGAGGTTGCTTCTACATTACATCAAAAGTTAAAAATTTTCTTTGGAGAAAACTTAATCGCTTTGTCATGTGATATCGACTTACTCTAAGGAGAATGAACCTATACTTTAGTCCTGTAAATTCAATACAAAGGTAAGGACATTTACATTAGTGGTTTCCAATTAGAACTGCGTGTACAAGTCATCTCTAATGGCACCAAGGAACATATTCCATCGCTCTAATCCAAGTACGAGTGATACAACGTCACACACATGATGAAAAAGATGAAGTACTGACTAGGAATAGACCTCAAAAAAACCAATAAGGGATCAATGATCCTATTAAAGTCCCCTAGCATTCCAACACTAAGGGGATGGGATATAAGCATAAGAAAAACAATTGAGCTAGATCACTGAAAGCCAAAAGGTCTAAATTCAAGAATCTAAGGACTGCACATACTCCCTATCATTCAAGCCTTAATGTATGTTTTGTCAAATAAGGAAAATATTTTCCTTCTATAATTTTCTGAACCCTGGGTAGGCACTACCTCTAGAAAGCAATTATCGGGATGGGAAATTTTCTTTAAAGATCGCCTAGCATGGGTAGAATTCTTCATGAAGAACTATCTAGAGGCCACTTGATGGGATTTGAGTTGGAGAAAGTTGTAGGGGAGCTTCCAGTGTTCATAGTAGAAGCCACCTGTAATCCTAAATAGTGCTTGCAACAGAACAGTTTTGATTTATTCTAACTTATCGAGATTAGAGGTCAGACGTGAGCTTCATATTTGCGAAATCAAAGCTACTGACCTTTGTTTGAAATCAAAGCTATATGGGAGCTTTTAGTGTTCGTCGCAGAACTGTTTAGGATTAGAAGTCACGTTAGAAACGTTTTTCTATTTGGTTTCAACTACAGGGGTATTCTATCATCAACTTATCGAGAATTTATTCCAACTTATCCTGACATCAAATGTAAGTTTTTATTGCAAACGTGAGCTTCATATGATGACAATGAATTATCAGTTTTAAAATTTTATATTGCAGCGCCTATTTGTCCAAGGCAGCAACTATGATGACAATGAATTATTTGAAGACGTACTTAGAGTTGGGAGGTAATCTTTAGGAGGTGATCATTCTTTTCGGATGCGATGTAAAAGTTAATTGTGGTTGCAATATTAGTAGACATATTCAATCAAGTTGGTCATACTTTGTCTTCACATGAGTTTTAAAAATGATAAATTTAATTACAAATATAGAATCTATGTATGTGTGTAATTCTATGATCTTACAAATATAGAAAATTATGAGCCCATTATCTGTTAACCATTCTCTTCTATGTTTTGAGTTCTGTGATGAAACCGTAATGGGCTACACATTTAGGATAGATGCCTATGCTTGCTTTTCACCTCTTTTTTACAAAAGGTCAATATAATATTTGTATATCTGTTGTCTTTGTTTTAGAGGGGGTCAAGATAGCATCACTTTTTAATAGTATGATGTTCCATGTATGCCCTGTTTATAATAGTATGATGCCATCAGCTTATATGTTCCATGAAATTATCATTGTGCATTCTAATTTTATTACATGTTTTTGTAATTATTTGGGATGTTTCATTATGAACTCATGTCTGAGCATCAAAGCAGGTCCGTCCATAAAGGTGAGCTCCTGGATTGTCACGACTGATAAGAGAGTCTAAGTTTGTAATCGGTATAATAAGGGAGGTTTGTAGTCTGTCTTCTTGATTCATTGCAAAAATGATTTTTTTTTAGTATATAATCTTTATTAGTTTAAGCAAATTTCATTTAACTTTTGGTAATGATTTGCTTTTATTGAGGTGAAGTCTGTGCTCAATTTGCTACAGAGGTATTTACAACTCTCCTCTTTGTTGTTCATGTTGATTATCAAAGAGGAGAGTTATATATATATAGTTTATACTATATATATGCATTGATTATACTATATATATGTTGATTATACTATATATATGCATTGATTATACTATATCAAAGAGGAGAGTTATATATATATGTTGATTATACTATATATATATAGTTTATACTATATATATATATTATATATATTAGAGTATATATATAACAATGTATATATACTGTTAGTATAATATATATATATATATTATACTAACAGTATATGTATGTTATATATATATACATCAGTTACAACAGTATATATATGTGTTATACATATATATATGTTATATATACTGTGTATATACATATATATACACACACATATATATACTGCACCGTATATACATATATATACACACATATATATAATGAATAAATGCAGTATATATATATATATATATATATATATATATATATATATATATATATATATATGTACTGTTATATACATATATATGTACATATATACTGTTATATATATACATTTTATATATATATATATAAACAGTTTATATATATAAAAACTATTATAACTGTTTATATAACAGTTATATATAACTATTTATATATAAATGTTTATATATATATAACTATAATAGTTATAAATTATTATTATATTTTGAAGTTGGATAGATTATAATTTATTTTGTATTTTGTGTAGAATAAAAATGAATTTGCGACACATGAAAAAGTCAATGGATACGGAGGATCGAGGTACGTAGCTACTCGGATACTTATTTAAGTTTATGTAGCAACTCGGATACTGTTTTTAGATATTAAATCGGTGAAAGGGATTTAATGTTGGTTTAGCTGTGTTTTTTGCTATTGGGTTTATTTTAATGTTAAAAACAGGTTGGATTTCATGAACAAACAAAGGAAATTCTGTTGAAATTTTCTGAATTTAAATAGTGTTTTAAATTGATTAAGTCAAACATACATGCATTTGAAGTTATAAAAACTCATGTACTCGTTTATTTTTGTATTTTGTACAGGTTGATGATGGATTTTTCTTGGAGTTAATATGTTCGTGGTGGCTTGGAGCTGGGGTTTCTTATGTGTAGGGGAGCCATATTGTCACCGTCGTTTTAGTTTACGTGGACTTTTTTAACATCTTTTGATGTGTTAATGTATTAGGTTAAATCATGTTTACATCTTTTGATGTGTTAGGATTTGTTATGTTCGTATTTGGGAGGCATTTATTTTGTACCTTTATACTTGGATTGTGATGAAATATTATTTTTCAATTCATATTTATGAGATTTGGTTGAAAATTGTGGAATTTTGTATTACTTATGATTGTATGACAAATCTGCAATGTTATTTTGGATTATAAGGTTGTATGTTCGATGAAAAAAGTGCAATTTTAAAAATGTTTCCAATTGCGAAAAAAATAATACGTGATAAATAAAAATCTAGTACTTTTGGCAACACAATATTTTGTAGCCAAAAGTTATTATCTACATCTATCACTTTGGATATGGCAACAGATATTTGGTTGCGAAAAGATAACTTTTGGCAACACAAGAGCTGTGTTGCCAAAAGTATAGCCTTCTGGCAACACATGAGTTGTATTGCAAAAATGCTATACCTTTGGCAACACAGCTCATGTGTTGCCAAAGGCATAGCTTTTGGCAACACAGCTCTTGTGTTGCCAAAGGTATAGCTTTTGGCAACACGACTCTTATGTTGCCAAAGATATAGCTTTTGGAAACACAAGACCTGTGTTACCAAAGGTATAGCCTTTTGACAATACAACTCTTATGTTGCCAAAAGGTATAACTTTTGGCAACATAACTATTTTTGTTGTTGTTGAGTGACTTTTGGTATCACAAATAATATTTTTTATTATAAATTTGATAAATTATAAAATAGTTTTGGCAACACAATTGCGTGTTGCCAAAAGTATACCTTTAGCAACACATGTTTGCTGTGTTGCCAAAGAGTTTCCTAGACAGGCAATGGGCAACAAGCTGGCAACATAGCAAAATATGTTGCCAATACCTTTTAGCAACATATTTGTAACTTTAGCAACATAATTTGTATGTTGCTAATGGTGCAAATTCTTGTAGTTCACCTTCTCCATTATTGCTCATTCTTCAAGATGTATAAGTAAAACACTCTATTATTCATTTCTTTGTTGTTTATAATTATGTTTTTAACAATAGACACATTTTTATTTTATTCTCTCCATCACTTGTTGTTTTCAGTTCAGATGTGTTTGCCATGTACACTGGGTTAATAATCTTAGGTTTATAAATATTCAACTTGCAAAAACTGTAACCCACTGCCACCTACTCCATTTTCAAATCGGTTGCACCCAAACAAGATTTTCACATTCTCTGATGTCAAAATTAGGATTCACAGTCCAAATGAGGAAAGTGTCAGTTAATTTTGTTTGTTAATTGTGTTGTCATATGAGATCAAATTAGTTTCACTGCTATTGTATAACTTTGATGTAAAATCTATTTTAATATATCTTTTACATTATCGATTGACTTATTTAAAACTTATACAACCAGATAAACAATTTAGTTTCACCGTTATTTTATAACTTATATTTAGGATTATAATTATAGCTTTAGAGTCCTATCAAATTCATAGATTATATCAGATGTACATCTTTAGAGTTGAATCTGACTACAATTATTTATTTGTTTTCTTTAATAATGTGTTGTTCTTTTTAAAAAGTGGTATTTTTTTAAAAACAAATGTTGTTTTATAAAAAAGTGTGTTATTTTTAATATAAAAAATGTGTTGTTTTTTATTGGTATGAAACGAATAGGACTGAGACCGAACACAGACCGGACAGATTATTATGATTCGATCTCGGTCCATAATTTTTTAAAAATAACTCAAAATCTGACTGGACTGGATCGCGAGCACCCCTAGTATACTGCCTAACAATTTCACACTTGGATGCATCTAGGCCTAATAGATGCTTTTGTCTTAACTAGAGAGCAATAACACATGTCTGAGGTCATTTGGGCAGGATAAGAAATATGGGTCCTGACATGCCGATGCAGTGACTCATGACACAGACAAGATGTGCTAGAGAGGTTGCACCCATTTGTCTCTTTCTTATGGGTTTAGGCTTCTGCGGCCAACACCAACTATGGTAAATCACCTTATTGACTTTACAGGTTCCATTCGAAATTTTATACCATTGCATTCAAACGACATTTCTTTGTTAGAAGAACAACTATCGTTCAAAGATGGTTCAAATAAGATTGATTCTTCATTCGAACGAGTTTTGAGTTTGTTCGAACAAGATTGAATTTTCACTTGAACAAACCCTTGTTCTCGTTTAGACGTGATTTTTTCTAAAAACTTGTTGGCCAAAAAAATATGTTTTCTATATAAATGTGTTCATGCACTTGTTTTTAGATACAATTTTGGAAAAAAATGTTTTCCTATACAAATCTAAAAGCTACCATACTTCATTTTCACCCAAAAACTTTTGAGATTTAAGTTTCAAACTTTATATGCTTTGAGATCTTGTATATGGGCACCGTAGTTTGTTTCTTTCATCATCTTGATGGAGAATGATTTCGTGTAGTAGATTATATGCTCAGTTTGAAGTTTATACACGATTGACTTGTGTTATGATGTGGCAGTAAATAAGCAGTGCATCTGTGATCCATATCCATAGACAATTGTTGATCCTAAATCGGTGGATACGAGGGGGGGGGGGGACTCACAAGCTGTGGAAGCTTCGTGGGTGGATTCTTGTGTGTCATTACATGGAGGTAGAGGAATGAAAAGAGTCAAGGCTTAAGAGAGAATCGAGTCTGTGCTGTAAGTCCACTATCGTGTCCTTATAATTCCATACAAAGTGAAATTTACGCCGTTGGGCCATTGGAGGTTTTCCCGTTGTGAATTTTCATCATATGTCGGTGTGTTGTGTGATTGATCTATTTTATTCCGCTATCACATAGATGAATGCTTTAGGATAAAGATGAAATTGGTTAATGTGTTTTAACACAACAACTGGTTTAAATTGATGCTAAATTTAATTTGGGATTAATTCTATTTAATTTTTGTGTTTAATTTGAAAAAAATCGACTTCTTTCTTTAGACCATCCTCTGTATAAGGGTGTGCATGAACCCGAATAAACCTAACGGACCGAAAAAATTGAACCGGATATAACCTATTTTTGCATTTTTTTAATTCGATCTTAAAATATATAGGACCGCATAATTCGGGTCGGTCTCGATCTAGATCCATAAAAAGTGGTTTTGGATCGGACCGGATCGCTTTTATTATATATATATATATTAAAAACAACTCACGCACTCATGGTCACACACAACATAACCCTACCTAATCCCAAACCCCAATTCTTATCCTCTCTTCTCTCTCTACAGACTCCTACGGCTTCGTCCCTTCCCTCTCCAGCTCCATTGTAAGGTGCAACTACATCCCTTCCCTCTCTCCACTGTAAGGTCCGACTCGTCCCTACCTCTCTGGCTCCACTATGTAGGTATCTTTCTATTTACTTACTTCCTCCATTTCAAGCTTTGGGTTAATAATCTTAGGTTTATAAATATTCAACCTGCAAAAACCGTAACCCACTTCCACCTACTCCATTCTTAAACCGGTTCCACCCAAACCAGATTTTCACATTCTCTGATGTCAAAATTAGGATTCATAGTCCAAATAAGGAAAGTGTGTGTTAATTTTGTCTGTTAATTGTGTTGACGTATGAGATCAAATTAGTTTCAGTGCTATTGCATAATTTTGATGTAAAATCTATTTTAATATATCTTTTACATTATCAATTCACTTATTTAAAACTTATACAACCAGATAAACAATTTATTTTCACCGTTTTTTTAGAACTTATATTTGGGATTATATTTACCGCTTTAGAGTCCTATCATATTTATAAATTATATCAGATGTAGATTTAGAGTTGAATCTGATTACATTTATTTATTTATTTTCTTTAATAATGTGTTGTTCTTTTTAAAAAGTGCTATTTTTTTAAAACAAATGTTGTTTTATAAAAAATCATGTTGTTTTTAATTAAAAAATGTGTTATTTTTAATACAACAAAAATGTACTATTTTTTATTGGTATGAACCGAATAGGACTGAGACCGAACACGGACCGCTTGAAAACCGAATAGGATCGAGACCGGTTATTCCGGTCCGGTATCGATCCATAATTTTTTAAAACCTATTAATGTTATCCGATCCTAAAAATACCTCAAAATCATACTGAACCGGATCGCGAATACCCCTACTATACTGCCTAACAACTTCACACTTGGATGCATCTAGGTCCGATAGATGCTTCTGTCTTAACTAGACAACAATAACACATGTCTGAGTTCATTTGGGCAGGATAAGAAATACGTGTCCTGACATGCCGATGCAGTGACTCACGACACAGACAAGATGCGCTAGAGAGGTTGCACCCATTTGTCTCTTTCTTATGGGTTTAGGCTTCTGCGGCCTACACCAACTATGGTACATCACCTTAGATGCGACTTTATCATAACTCAAATTGAGCATTGGCTGACTTATACTCTCCATTTTCTAGTGAGGGAGTGCAACATGACTTTAGCAGACAATGAGGTCTTATTTTTGTTTGGTAGTATTCAGGGCAGTTTACGCGCATTTCGACTAATCCCCATTCGCGGTTTGTGACTTTCGTCGGCCAAGCATTATTTTGACAGTGACAGGGATCAAACCTAATCCACATCAATCCACCTACAAGACTGTTTCAGTGACAGCCTTATACCTGGCTAAGAGGCTCGATTACAATGAGATCTTATTAGGCTTACCGGTTGGTGATATTCCTATTACTGGTCCTAGCATGCCATTAGGGCACATGAGTTTGCCAGATATATTACATGAGTACTTTGGTGTTACTCTAGAAGTTTCTGAATTCGGTGTCGATGTAGAGACATTACCGATATACACACGTGCATATATTTTGCATATGATTGGAGGCACGTTACCACTGGATAAATTCGGTATACAAGTGAAACTCTACTACCTCCGAGCTTTGCATTTGAACAGAGAATATAGCTGAGGAGGTACAACACTCGACGATAGAGAGATAGTTAAGCCACTAGTGCCGCTCCAAGTTACAGTTACGTTACTGCTGCTTTGTTCTTAATAGTATCATATCAATTCATTATCGTAAATTATAGTTTGTTGTCATTTATTAATATTCATGGGGATATGATCATCCATCACACTTGGCCCCTAAGCGAGTTGTGCGGGTGCATGTTGAAGCTGCTCCTACTGATGGCGATGATCCACTACATCCTGTACCTCTTGGATGCCAGAAAATCATTATACATTTCTTTGTACCTTAAAATCTCATAAATCTCAAAATTTATTCATTGTTTCTTAAAGACGAAGTCCTGGCACTGATATTAGATTATTGCAAAAGGTACCGCTATAAACTTTGAGGTTGTAGATTAGCATCAAATATTCCATTGTCTTTGATAGTTTGTGATGTGGCAACATATTTTTCCCCCCTACAACATCAATAAGGAATTGGCATCGCACTGACATGAGTGGACGATTGAGTACCAATTTTCTATACTTTAAGTAAGATACATTGAGATATGGGTAAACAGGAGACATAGTTTCATTGTTGGAGAGCCTTACAAGGGTGACATGATTTTACATAGCCTATACATGATCTGGTATTAGTGCACTACCCAACGCTTTATTGGACGAACTCGGATAGACCCCCGGATCAAGCGATAAAAGTGTGTTCGTGTGAGGATACAGTCATTGTGTGTTTCCCCGCCAGGATGCAAAAATACTAATCTACGACTACACTTGCGATACAAGTATAGCGGTAAGTCTAGTATCGTAAGAAATTCACAGGGAGTGATTGAATTTATACTTTAATTATTTTTCTACTTCAATAATGAGAGTGTAAAAGGTAATAGGGGTTATAAAGAAAATTAAGAAAAAGAGAAGTTACACTATGTAAAATTAAAGTGAGGATCAGGATCGCATTCGCACCACACGAGTTGAACTACCAATAATTATAATTCAAGATTGAAAGCTATTTAACCGAGCCTTTTAATTATGCATAGACATCGTGCAAGAAGGAATTTAACCCAAAGTTGCTTGATAAATCATTTAAGCAAAAAAGGTCAGAGGCGGATTAAATTCGGATTTTCTCTTTAAATACTAACATTGCGTGACAAAGAAAGTTAAAAGCATAACAATCCGCTTTCGATATGCCAAGTTACAATTAAACGCAATTTTATCGAAAAAGCAACTTTTGAAGCTCGAGGCCCGTTAATGGCGGAACACAATCCCGACCCTATTTATCTAAGGGCACAACATAAATAAAACTAATTAACAAAGCAATAAACTAATTAAAGCAAGAAATAAGAACAATAAAACTAACCAAAAAGCATGGAAACTAGTTATCAAACCAAGAAATAAGGGAAAAACAATTATATAAATGGAGAGGATGATGAATAGTACCAACTTACAAACTCAAAGGTTGTCACACCCAAAGAGGAAGAAGGGAATAACTCCCACAACCCAAACCCTAACTAAAAATGATATTATGAAGTCTTAAAATGATCGCCCAACTTAATATAATTTTCACATACAAATACCCCACCAAAAACCAACTTAAAAAAAAGGTTTTCAGACATTCTGGTGCCAAAGTAAATCCATTCGATCGATTCACAACTGACAGTTTGCAATTCTCAGTTTTGTAAAACTTTAAGAAAAATGTCGTAAAGTAAAGTAACGCAATATTAAACATAAAGCAAAGCAACGCAATATTAAAATTAAATCTCAAATCTCCTGCATAATGTAAAGTCTCACTCCCCCGTAATCTCCATAATTCATAATTCGTTCTCCCCCTTTTTATTTTTCTGAAATGAAAAAGAAAAATAATAAACAAAAATAAGCATGGAGTTTCACAAAAGTAAATTATCACGAATAAATCAACTAAGATCATGCAAGGAGAAACTTGAAAAATAGTCACAAGACCTTTTGATTTTTCAAACTTTTTCTTAAAAAATAATACAAAGAATCAGAGCATGAAAGAAAACGAAAATAACTAAGTTGATGATAACGGAATGAATGGGTGTGGACAAATTCAATAGGAAAATCATGGCAAACAATCATAGCATATTTGCACGATGAATTTATGATACTCCTAACGAATGAACTCAAAATCATCCTTAGGTGTAAAATTAGTGGAATTATAAGAAATTGACTCAATCTAATCAACAAATCAAAGTTCAAAGTGTAAGGAGGTCCAGATAAGGAGGCTAGGGATGAGGGGTTCACCGCGAACAACCCCTCCACCCAAGTTAATACCCAGATAAGGAGGTCCACTATAAGTGGCCTATTCAACAAAACCTGGGATGAAGTGACAAGGCATTTAATGACCTTAGGGGTAATTATGAAGGAACCTTAGGGTCCCTTAAAATTGAAAGTCGAATTTATGGCATACAAAGCCTTTTGGTCCGCCCAACACAAAAGACTTTGTACGAGGGGCTAATGTAGAAGGATGTTTCAACCTTGACCACTATATTTTGGGGTGAGGTTCCCTCAAATACCCCCTTCGTAGTCTCTAGGAAATATAAGGTTGAGGAATCCCAAGGGTTCTTCAACAGCAGAAAATTCATATTGAGAAGGAACCCCAGGGTCCCGGCAGAAACTCATATTGAGAAGTAACCTCCTCAGGGTCCCGACAGAAATTCATATTGATAACGAACCCCACCCAGGGTCCCAATAGAAATTCATATTGAGAAGAAACCCCACTCAGGGTCCCGAAAGAAACTCATATTGAGAAAGAATCCCACCCCCAGGGTTCCCCCGGGTCTCGACAGAAACTCATATTTAAAGGGAAGCCCCCCCCCCAGGGTCCCGACAGAAGATCATAGTGAGAAGGAATCCCAATGAGGGTCCCGAAAGAAAATCATATTAAGAAGGAACCCCCCAGGGTCCCGACAGAAACTCATATTGAGAAGGAACCGCACCGAGGGTCCTGACAAAAACTCATATTGATAAGGAACCCCTAAAGGGTTTTGGTAAAAACTCATACTGAGAAGGAACCCCACCCAGGGTCCAAGCAGAAACTCATGTTGAGAAGAAACCCAGGGTCCCGATAGAGAGTTCATATTGGTGCGAGAACCTAGGCCCCCTGACGGTAGAAAATACATAATTAGTGAAAGTGCACCTAAGGTCCCTTGATCGCAGAGAATCCATATTCGTGCGGGAACCTAGGCCCCCTGACTGCAGAAAATGCATAATTGGTGAAAGTTTACCCAAGGTCCTTCGACCGTAGAAAATCCATATTGTTGCGGGAACCTAGGCCCTCTGACTGCAAAAATTGCATAATTGGTGAAAGTTCACCCAAGGTCCCTCGACCGCAGAAAATCCATATTGGTGCGGGAACCTAGGCCCTCTGACTATAGAAAATTCATAATTGGTGAAAGTGCACCCAAGGTCCCTTGACCGCAGAGAATCCATATTGTTGCAAAAACCTAGGCCTCCTGATTGCAGAGAATGCATAATTGGTGAAAGTGCACCCAAGGTTCCTCGATCGCAAAAAATCCATATTTGTTCGGGAACCTAGGGCCCTTGACTGCAAAAAATGCATAATTGGTGAAAGTGCACCCAAGGTCCCTCGATCGCAAATAATCCATATTGGTGCGGGAACCTAGGCCCCCTGATCATAGAAAATTCATAATTAGTGAAAGTGCACCCAAGGTCCCTCGATCGCAGAGAATCCATATTGGTGCGGGAACCTAAGCCCCTTCACTGTAGAAAATGTATAACTAGTGAAAGAGCATCCGAGGTGCCTAACCACAGAGAATTCATATTGGTGCGGGAGCCTAGGCCCCCTGGCCACAAAAAATGCAAAATTGGTGAAATAGCACTCAGGGTGCCTCAAATACATAAAAGTAATATTAGTGAAGGAACCTCCAGGGTACCTCAACCAAAATCCGGGGCAGAGAACCCAAGATGAAGGAGTGGAAGCCATGGGCAACCCCCCCATCATGAAAAGTCATTATTTTAAAGAATAACATTATAAACACTTTGCTTTCTTGTACAAGTAGCCTAGTTAAGCAGGAAGGACTCAAATAGTCCAGTCGGGATCTCTTGGGAGTTTTGGCTTGGTGGCCATTGGAACAAGGTTTATTGAGCAATCTCAACCATTTAGCACTTTAGGATTTAGAGAATACTAGTATAAAGACCTTAGGGTCTCCCATTCCTCACACACCTCACAGTCAGACACAACCAGGGTGAGCAGCCAAAGGGTTACTCACAAGAAACGATTTGTTTATAAAATGATTTTAAAGGAGAGGGTCCTCTAAGCCCCTCTCAAGAAAAATGATTTTAGAAGGGGATCCAATAGACCCCCCTCAAGCTTACAAAGATTTAAGAGGAGGTGGTCCTTGAGACCCCCCTTAAGTTTAGAAAGTTTGTACTAAAATTTACCGTTTGAAAAGATATTTACCAAATCAAATGTCTCCATTAGGAGACATATTCTCTTTTTTACTTTGGTTTGCACCAGGTGGCACCGAGGACAAGCTGTTGCACACAGGTAGGGAGAAATGGTACACTGCAAACCTTGTTACTCACCAACCCTCTAAATTTTTAGCACCAAAAGTGTCAGCTCATCCCTAGTGCCCAAGTATAAATAGGACTCCTGGCCAAGGTCAAGAAAAGGGATGAAGATAGAAAAACTCAATAGCACTGTTAATGTGTCAAAATAACACAAGAACCTCTCTAGTATTCTCTCCCCATTATCTCTCTAAGTGATGAGTGCCTTGTTCTTTAACTCCCCATTAAGAGCCATCACTCTCAGGAGTTCCTCTTGAGAAAAGTTACTATTATTGTTGTGGAAGTTCATCTTACTGCGGGGAGGTAGTTCCATCTTGAGCTCCATTTTTACCAAAAGGGGAAGGTTTCATCCGAAGCTGCTCCAGAAGTTCTTGAGAAACTTTAAGACAATGTCCATTGGAGTGGGTCACGCCTCACCCTTTAAAGTTATTCAATGACCCCAGTCTCATTATCCTCTTACAATTTCCACACCAATAATGCCCAAAACTATTTAATTCTTTTTCGATATTTTTAAGTACATGCAAACCCGTTGATATACATCCAACCAAACACCCTCAAATGTAACAATGATCATATAATGATATTGTCTTTTTTTTAATGATCATATCAACCTAAACTAGTTTGGCCTTAGCTATTTTTTTCAATGCCACACTTTTTGGGATTTTTTAAATTCTTTCGGCCTTAGCTACTATTTTCGATGCCACACTTTTTTGACCTAAAATAAATGGTGGCATATTCGTAGAGGATATTATGAATACGTTTCGTATACCTTCTCCATTTTTCACACAACATATATAACATCGATACAAGATCCTCATGGGCAACGGTTATTACATGCACAACTATTATTATTCTCGTTTTATCGCATTTGATTCGTTGTATTGGCAAAATTGAGATGGAAATACGCAAACTGACATGTGATCAACAAGTACAAAATTCAAATAAAACCAGCAGGTGTGCATTAAAGGAGATAAGGAGTCAAATATGTAAAAAGATACCACTAATCATATCTCAATGACTTCATACATTATAAATCACATCGATGAAATGGTGTAGCATCTTAAATCACTATAAACAAAAGTAACGTGGAATATGGAATTATGTTGTGACTTTGGCCATCTTAAATGTTCATCCAAAAAACGTGTAAACAAAATACAATAATCTTTTTGTCTTTTTCCAAAAAAATTATCAAAATAAAATCTTTTTGTCTTTTTCAATTTTTTTTCAAAAAGAAAATATTCTTATATTTTTTTCAAAAAAAAATAAAAAAGAAAACCCTTTTTGTTTTTTTTTGAAAAATACATCAAAATGCAAAAATAAATAAAAAAAATGGCCCACATTAACAATAGGCATAAAATATCATCATGAAAATCATCCCATTTTAGCAAACAAGTCTAAACCTCAACCATTAGGTGCAAGGGAGATTTCTAAGGGTGGTGACAACCTCTTAAAAACATTCGTCAAATCATGTGAAGTTTTGACAAAAAACTTAACTTTCTCTTGAATGTGTGCAAACTCTATCAAAGTATCATGCGCGGGTGCGTATGTGGGAACACATGGCAAAAATCTATGTGGCACACTACCCAACTTGAAACATAATTCTCTAAGATGCCATCTCTTCTTACAATGGGAATAACACATACACTGACCTATGAATACCTTTCTTAAAACATCTAGGATGCATTATCCTATCTCGAATGGGAATCCTAGGTGGGTTAGGTTGAGAGATATAAGGATCTATAACAAACTCGGGAATAAGCTCGAGTGCCCTGGGACGTATACACATCTTTATGACATATTCCTAATCTCTCAACATTACCTAAATCAGGACCGAGGAGCATCTTTCCTAACTTCTTAGATGTATACTCTATAGTGACCTTTACCTCCCGAGATCATTAGAGACCTCTCTCGTATTGGATCACACATGCTTCAAGTTCACTCTTTTACCAACCTATGATGATCAACTGCTCAGTTAAATTAACCTTCACCTTCTCGAGTTGACTCGTTGATGCCTCAGATCCCCTCAAAATATCTATCTCTCTCTCTCTCCAAATCTAACACCTTAAGACCTAACTCCTTATTTAACTTCTTTGTCTTTAAGGTCTCGACGTACAAATCTCTAGACGCTCTTTGGGGTTCACTTTCAACCTCACTTTTACACTCACTTGAAATAATCAAATCATCATCGGGGGGTCTCACGTGCACTAGTATCCTCATCTTTGTGGGATAAACTAGGTGTGCTCACGTGACTAGCCATTATAAGGAACACGCATGCTATGTGATGACTCATTCCTGGAATCTGTCATTTCCTCATCACTACCGTTAAAAGAGGCTGGGATGGAAATTTTCTTTCCCTTTCTCTTAAGCATAGTGGGACATTCAAACTCTTTGTGCCCTTTGCCCCCGCGCTCAAAACATCTCTTATTTTCCTCTTCCTCTTCCTCTTCCCCTTAATCTTTCTAACAATTCCTTTGGCCTCTTCTTTCATTTTATTTTCCTCAAAAAAGATTTTGTGGAAAGAATTATTTTTAAATATTTTTAAAATTTTTAGCAAGCATGGCCATATCATTAAAATCAATCTCGACCTTAAACTCGGACTCACAGACTTTCATTTTCTTTTTGTTCTCTTATTCTTCGACACTTCCTCACTTTTTCTATACTGGCCTATAAGTGTTGTCCCTCTATCCTTAATCTTGGCAGTGTCAGGAAACATGTCAATTTCATATGTCTCGAGGTCTCATACTAGTTCTTCTAACATAAGAGTGCTTACATTTCCTGAGGGATTTAACACAGTGACTTTTGAGATAAAACGCTTATGCAATGATCCCAAAATCTTTTTAACTACTCATGCATTAGAAATATGTTCACCAAGATTGAAAGTAATGTTGACAATATTAGGCAAACATGTATAAAACTCATCAAAACACTCAGATTTAAGCATGGTAATTGTTTAAAATTGAGTAGTTAAAATTTATAATTTACATTCTTTCACTCCATTCGTGACTCATGGGTAAGTTGTACGATGTCCCGTGATTTTTTTGATGTGGTACACATCATGATGAGTCTAAACTCGTCAGTGGTGGCAACACCAGAAATTGAACTTAGCCCATAAGAATTATATATACTCCATTTAAATTCATCACCAGTCCAGTCTGACACAGGTTTAAGATTTGTGACATTATTAACAGTGACAGTGGGAGGAGTTCGGCCTCTTTCATAAATAACGTAAACACGTTCATCGATTACTTTTAAAGAAGATTTCATGCGGGCTTTCAATAGGCGTAATTAGTCCAGTCAAAAACTTGCATTCGATTATATAAATTATCCATCGAAAAAACTCAAAAAATTTCAAAATCAGATTAAAAAAAATCGATATCATAAAGATTTTGCGAAAAAAAGGATCGCACGGAAATTTAGTGAAACCCGCGTTGATACCAATTTGTAAAAGGGGTGTGCGATATCGATTAAATGTTTAATTCGTAAATTCCCAATTTTAAACTTATTTAATCACAGTCAATCGTTGATCCAAATTAAATAAACTCTAAAAACATGCATCTAGGTGAACAAATTGATCATGCCATCATAAAACAATAACAAATTGTTGGACACACTATTTTCAGGCAAAATCGCCCGAAAGGGCAAAACTTCTATTTCTATAAATGTTTGAAAATCGCAATGTATAATACACTTGCAGAAATTTGCAATGAATATATCGTAAAAAACTCACATAGGCCATAACATCAAAATTAGCAATGGACTCCCTCAAAACCCCACAAGAATCGTAACTCTATCTCCAACAAGGAACACCCACGAGTCTTCCCAAGTAATCTCAATCATCAGTAAGCAACTCCCTCAAGAATTACTAATCTAGCAGTAGAGATGTAGTCTCTACAAAAGAAAATTCAACAAGGTTGAATCTTAGGTTAAAAAATGATTCACTAAAGTATTTGGGATGATTTTTGAATAAAAAAATAAAGGTTTTGTAAACTAAAGATGAAGACTATAGATTCTGTAGATTGCAGTTTCATTTTCATCAAAGTCTTGTAGTCTTCCAATGAAAAACATTTTAAAGCAGCTATTTATAAAAAAAAATTATTCTTTGGGGTCGTTCGAACGGCTTCGACCTGTCATTTGAACGATAATTGCATGTCATTTGAACTACTTCTAATGTCGTTTGAATGAAAGGTTAATGTCATTTGAACGACTGGAATGAAACTTTGGTTTTACAAAACTCTGCCTGTAGGTCTTCCAAAAACTTTTTCACTCAGAAAAACTTAATATTTTGATAAACAACCTTTTATAAAAATATCCCAACACTTATATGAAACATTAATGAAAATAAAACAAAACCTTACAAAAATCAATCTTATAAAGGCTTGTTGTTGAAGAATGTTGATATTCAGATTCGTCTTGTTCAGCATATGAACTTGAACTTCATTCGATGGGTGTAATGGTATACGACATATGAAATGCAACTATGGACGATGTAAAATATACCTGTATAACCTTGAAGACCGATTAACTCCAGAAGTCCACCATCAGGAAGATCAAAAGTTACTCGGATTGGATGCCAACTAGCACTGAATTTCAAGAGTTTCATTCATTGTACATAGATATAAGTGCCTGGCAATATAAAGGAATTCCATCTATAGGGTTTTACACCATTATAAATACAAAATATTCCCTTAGCTCAAGGGATAACTCGAATCACTCGTATACACACCATACTGAGCTATTGTAAACCCTACGAAGTAATACCAATAGTGGACGTAGGCTATTTTACAGCTGAACCACTCTAAAAATCTCTTCTCTTGTGTGCATGATTTGATTAACATAATATATTTTTATCTGTGATTATAAATCTATTTTAAGTCCATTTTTAGACATTAATATATTAGCATCGTCAGTGGAAATGATTGCAAGTCATCATTTTCTATCTCATATATTTCATTCCTTGGTTTAAAGAATGACTACCGCTCCTCAAAAAATCCTGGAGGCTGTTAAAAATAGACAAGAAATATTCGCTCCCCCTGATGAGATAGACCTCCAATGGATCATGTTCAATTTGGCTAAAGGACAGGAGTCTATGCAAGAGTCAATCAAATAGTTGGCTCACACAATGCAAGATAAGTCTTCCAATTACAGAAGAGATATGCCACCTCCACTATCCAAAAATTAAAGGATTTATCATTATCGTTCTTCTCATGACATATCATACCGTCCTGATGCAACTTCTTCATTTCAATCAATGGATTACTGTGACAATGGATCTTTTTCTAAAGGAAGGCCAAGTGTATTGGAGTTTCTAAGTAAGGAGTCTTCTTTTGATCTTTTCCATTCCCAAGTAACTAGAGGACATCACAAGAATCAGGAGCATCATCGTGAACACATAAAAGGGTCTATAAAATCCAGGGTCAATAGGAGAGGCTCCGTGCATACCGAGGAGACTTATCAATAGGAGACTTTTGTACATATGCATGACATAGCCACAAAATCTACATCGCCCATATCTAAGATATAAGAGCAGTTCTAGAAAGGATCCACGCAGCAGTTGGAAGATGGTCTAGGGAAAATGGCCAAAACGAAATACCCGTTGCGAAGGAGTTTTGTTAAAGGCTCACCTTTCATCCAAGCTATTATGGAATTTATCTAGTCTTTCACATAGATCAATATCAAGCTACTACCAATATCTACTCAGTGCCATACAAGATAAGGTGTAGAGAATTTTCCAGTTCCATCATAGGCCCAACCCAAATATGGTATAACAATTTTCTTAGAGGTAAAATCTCCAATTTTCACCAATTGGTTGAATTATTCATTAATAACTTTTTCTTTGGGGAGAAGCCCAATCAAGAGAGTCACTCATCTCTTGACCATGTCGTAAAAGCAGGGAGAAAGTACCCGAGAGTATATTACACGCTTTAATAACAAAAAGCTACAGGTGGTGAACTATGAGGAGAATAATTCCATTGCATCACTTATGAGTGGGTTGCTTTCTAAACATATTTACTATGCTTTAGTGAAGAATCCTCCCAAACCCATGTAGAATTAATGGCTAGGGATGGAAAGATAATGAATGACGATGAGGCAATGACAGCAAAGGAAGCTCCTGAAACCAAGGGTGAAAGTCAAAAAAACAATTCTAATCAATTCAGGAAGGATAAAAAAGAAAAAAACTTGATCAGATCAAGAAATATGATGAATATACATCCCTCAACAAAAGGTATTCACCATATCCTGGAGGAAATTAAGGGGAACTGAGAGTTGAATTGGCCTGAAAAGTTGAATACACCCCCCAACAAGAGGGATAAGTCCAAGTACTTCAAATTTTATAGAGACCATGGACACAACACGGACAGATGCATATGATTCAAGAATGAGGTTGAAAATCTTATTCGGCGAGGGAAACTGAGCAAATTTATTGATCAAAATTGCAATCAAAAATATTGGAGGAGGTCTGATTATTCAGCCCGAACAAATGGAGACAACAAAAGAGCAAGAAATACTTATTTTAAGGAAGATCCAGACTTGTTGAAGAAGACCGATGAACCAAAGGTAGAGGTAGTCATGATATCCCTTGGATGCCACTTCATCGCAAGAGGAGATGTTGGAGGAAAAGATGCGATTACAGATTTGAAAACTTAATTAAATGAATCCAAGGCCTACCCAATTATAAGGTAGATTGATATGTCCAAAAATAACGATAGTCAGCCAAGGAAAGTCAACAAAGATTGTCTAGTGATTGGATTCTCCAAAAATTATCTGAGTGGGGTACTTTATTATCATGATGATCCATTAGCTATCACATGTAGAGTTCATCACGACAAAGTTGTAAGGATACTAGTTGATAATGGGAGTTCAACTGATGTAACGTTCTACAACTGTTTTCAAATCTTAGAGCTAAGAGATAGTAAGATACAACCATACCATAGACCTCTCATATGATTTACAAGTGAGAAAGTATACTCCTTGGGGATGATCAAGATGGAAGTTTTGGGTCGATACATGGTCGGCAAGCAAGAGAGAAATAATTTGTTTCTTTTTGTTAGATAAAAATGTCCCATTAGCTTGCAATATGATCCTAGGAAGAATGGAATAAAGTAGTTAGCGCTTGTGCCATCTGCAGTGCATTTCTAAGAAATTAGGAGTCAACGTAGTAAATGGCGATTAGAAAAAAGTGAGGGAATGCTATTATACTTCAATCGACCAATATGAAATATAAATGAAAGGCACAACCACTTTCCATATTAACACTATGGATCCTCGAGAAGAGGAGGAGTTGGTGATGGGGCAAGTTATGGAAGAAACATAAGCTTTTGTGCTCGACAACGAGAAGCCAGAAAGAACTACCCAGATTGGTTCAAGATTGTCTCCCTCTCTTAAATAGGGATTAATTACATTCCTTAGAGAAAGGAAAAATGTGTTCACTTGGAGCTATGAAGATATGCCAGGGATTGATCCAGATTTCATTTTCCATAAGATTAATATTTACCTTGATTATAAGAAAATTATGAAAAAGTAAAGAGTTATCAACCCGAATAGACTATGGTAATCGAGAAGAAGGTGGAGAAATTACAGCGAGCATGGTTTATTAAAGATGTCAAGTATCCCAGTTGGTTGGATAATGTGGTAATGGTCAAGAAAAAGAATAACAAATGGTGCATGTGTGTAGACTTCACAGACCTCAATAAGGCATGACCAAACGATCACTTTCCTTTGCCAAGTATTGATCAATTGTGAAATGCAACAGCATATCATGAATTTCTTATTTTCATGGATGCTTATTCTGGTTATAATCAGATTAAGATGAAACCCAAAGACACAAAAATCACTTCCTTTAATACCAGTGGAGGAACCTATTATTACAATATCATGGCCATTGGGTTAAAGAATTTAGGAGTAACCTATCAGAGACTAGTGAACACGATTTTTGAAGACTAGATTGAAAAAATTAGGGAATTGTATGTAGATGATGTGCTCACCAAGAGCAAATTCGTCACCGACAATATTGCAAACTTGGCCCAAACCTTTTATCAACTGGAAAAACATCAAATGAAGCTCAACATAACCAAATGTATCTTCAGAGTATATGAAGGAATGTTCTTAGGGTACGTCATTAATCAAAGGGGAATAGAAGAAAACCCCTTCTAGAATGCCTTGCTGGAAATATAATCCCTGACCAATAAGAAAGATGTTCAAAAGCTGATAGGAAGAGTGGTGGCATTGAATCATTTTATCTCCCGAGGAACCCATAAATGTCTTCCATTTTGTAATGTGTTTAAAAATACCTTTGAGTGGAATGACGAATGTGAGAAATCCTTTATGGAGTTAAAGAAGTACTTAGGTTCTCCCCCACTCCTCTACCGACCAATGTTGGGAGAAAATCTATATATATACTTGGTTGTTTCAGAGTCAACTATCACCTCAGCTTTGATCCGACTAGATGGAGGAGTTCAAAGGACAGTATCCTATACAAGAAAGGCATTTTGAGGAAAGGAAATCAGATATCCACAACTTGAGATGTTAGCATTATCTCTTATTGAAGCATCCATAAGAATGAGACCATATTTTTAATCTTACACTATTGTCGTCTACACTGATTTTCCTCTGCGATAAGCATTGCATAAACCTTAGAAGTCTAAAAGTTTTATGTCTTGGGCACTAAAATTAGGATAGTATAAATTTTTTTATGAACCCAAAGTTGCAATGAAAGTGGATCAGGCCTCATATGCTATTGCAACTGGATCGGGAAGATTTCTCCAAGGAAACTATAATCGGACAATTGTTTATAAATGTATCCTCATATGCTACTGGAAGTGGATCAGGCCTCATCATCAACACTTTATACAACTTATATGTGGACTACGCTTTGAGATTCCAATTCAAGGTTTCCAACAGTGACTCTGAATATGAAGCATTAATCACAGGATTGGAACTGACTTTATTATTAGGCACCGACCAGGTGTTGGTGTATAGTGATTCCTAGCTAATTATTAATCAAATGCAGCAAATTTATGGTCTCAAAGAGGAAACCATGATGAGATATCATAAAAAAATCTATGGAGGTTATTTATTTGTTCATTTCAGTCACGATGGTGAGGATTCCTATAATAGAGAATGCTCGAGCACACATTTTTTGCTCAGCTTGCTTTAGTCACTCAAACAGAACTCAAGAACAATCCCATTGGAAATTATTTCCCATTGAAGCATTGATGGGATGGAAGCTAGTGTCATCTTCATAGAATTAGGTTCCTCATAGGGGGACCCAATTAGAGAGTACTTTGAAAAAGGAATATTATCATCTGACCAAAAAAGAAGCCAAGAAGATGAGGTATAAAGCAGCCAATTATGTGTTGGAAAAAGGTGTTCGATATAGGCGAGGATGCACTATTTTCCTACTTCGTTGTGTTCATCCAAGAGAAGTAAAAGATCTGATAAAATAGGTTCATGAAGGCTAATGTGGATCTCACACAGTCGGGAGACCTCTAAGATAACATATAAGAATGCAAGATTACTACTGTCTGATGATGAAAGAAGGATGTGTTGCTTTCACCAAGAAGTGTCATAAGTGCCTAAAATTCACCACCATCCATAGAAGACCATAAGAAACTTTAACAAGTGTCACTTTTCCATGGCCTTTCACCATCTGGGGAATTAAGTTGGTCGGGCCACTTTTAACCACTAAGGGAAGGTTCAAATATCTGGTCATAACGGTTGATTACTTCACCAAATGGGTGGAAGCTAAGCCTTTGATTGGTATGCCCCATCAGAGGGTTTTCTAGTTCATATGGAAGTAAATCATTTGTAGGTATGTCATGCTTTATGCCTTCCTCACCGACCTGTAAGGACACAAATTTCCAATTGAGTCCATATATAGTTTTGGCTTAATTCCGGGCAAAAACATTTATTCATAGGATAGTATTTATTTGTAATATTCTCAAGCCTATGAAGTATGTATTGAAGACGTAGCGGCAAAGAATTTAAAGTTTCATCAAAATGCCGGTTTGCGTGCCTCGTTTCTACGTCATCATCTAAGGTTCCATGCTCCCAAGGTATGAATGTAATTATATATATAGGAGCTTGGAACAATATGTATTGGGTGTTAGGTGTAATAAAAAACTGCATTTTATTTTCAGAAAGAATCATTTAGAACTTTAAAATAAGTATATAAAAGTTTCTGGGCCAAAATAGAATTTTACAAACTTTCTGGTCATTCGTTAGAAATGTCGTTCGAACGAGTTTTTTCGTTCGAACCAGATTTCGTTCGAACGAGTTTTGTCGTTCGAACCAGTTTCGTTCGAACGAGTTTGCCAACGACCCTAAACTGGTCAGTCGTTCGATATGTCGTTCGAACGAGTTTTTTCGTTCTAACGAGGTATCTAACGAGATTCTAACGAGCCCAGGCTGGTCGCTCGTTAGAAGTCTCGTTCGAACGAGATGCCAGGGCGGGAACAGTTTTGAGCAGTTTTTTGCAGTTTTCTCCCACTTTCCCCACTAGGTTTTTAACCAACTTTTTCATGACTTAATATGTGCGGGAAACACATTTTTCCAATCAACTTTTCCATTCCATATCCATCTCTTAGAGAGAGTTTGAGAGCTAATTTATTTAGGGAAAATGTTCATGTTTTGAGTGTTAATTTTTAAAGAAAAATTCATATACACTCTAGTTTACACCCAATAGTTGTTTATTCCAAGTTTCTATATTCATATTCTTTACTTGGAGTTTTGGCACCGGTCTTCTCTACCGAATTCAAGAAGAGACGTTTCGGGTTTGCTTCTACACCCCATCACAAAGAAGAAGAAGTTTGTTGCGATATTACTCACTTGGGGAAAGGCTCCAAGCTTGGGTGACGGTGACCATATAAAGTCCCATCGGTGGATTCCGAGACCGCGGTGGTGTTCCGAGGTTGTCCGCTAGGAAGAGGTGTCTACGAGAAGAAGCGTCGAGGCTTGAGAGGGATCGAGTCAGTCATTGTAAGTCTATCTGTCTTGAAATTGTAATTCCATATCTAGTGGACTTGTGGCTAGGGCCGTCCGAGGTTGTTTCCCGTCTTGGGTTTTTCCTCGTACATCTCGGTGTAGTGTGATATTGTTTACTTTATCTTGCTCATCATTTAGAATCCATGGTTTAGGTTTAATTCAAGATAAAATTTGGTTTAATTCTCACACTATATTTAATTTGGGCCTAAATTAAATATTGGGTAAATTTGGTTTATTCAAGTCATTTGCTAAAATTGGTTTCGCCTAACTTTGGATATTATTGTTAATTATGACTTAAGCAAATTCTAGGACTTGGATTAACTTATTTTAATTTGTTTTGAAGAAATTAAAATTCGGCCTTGTTTATTTTGTTTTAACCATCTCAACGCTTCCGCATAGAGTTTTTTTACATACAAAAGGAAATTATACGCTTTCAAATTGGTATCAGAGCCAAAAATGATAAATTATTTCGTTAAGATCTTTTTTATTTTTGGCTAAAATGGATTTTTCTCCATTTTCAAAATTTCCCATTTTCGATGGTTCAAACTACGCGTATTGGAAAGCGCGAATGAGATCGGCACTAAAATCTATCGACGAGAGAGTTTGGATGTTTGTTGTTACCGGATACTCCCCACCAACTTACTTAGTTGAAAATGAATGTGTTATCAAACCCGCCGATAGATGGACTGAAAGTGAGTTTAAACTTGCTAATTTTAATTCCCGTGGTTTAAATGCCTTGTTTAGCGCTGTCGCACCGGATGAATTCCGACGTATTATGACGTGTGAAACCGCTAAAGAAGCTTGGGATATTTTACAATTAACTCATGAAGGAACTAGTGTCGTTAAAGCTTCAAAACTCCAAAACCTCACCACTCAATTTGAAACTATCAGAATGGATGAAAAAGAAACTTTTGATAAATTTTATGCTAGACTTTCTGATATTGTTAATTCATCCTTTAACTTGGGAGAGAAAATACCTGACGACCGTGTTGTAAAGAAAATTTTGAGGTCCCTACCCGATAGATTTATTCCTAAAGTGACCGTTTTAAATGCTTTACCCACTTTAGCCTCTACGAAATTAGAAGAACTTGTAAGTGATTTACAAACCTATGAACTAGATATGTTTCCCTCTAAAACTGAAAAGAAAATTGAAAAGGGTGTTGCTTTAAAAGCCCAAAAAGAGGTCAAACAAGTAGTAGAGAGCGATAGTGAAAGTGACTCGGAAGATATGGCTTTGTTTGCTCGCAAATTTAGAAAATTTCTTAAATTTAACAAAGATAAATTTAAAAATGATTTCAAGAAATTTGATACTTCTAAAAATGATAAAAGCGAGAAGATTTCTAAAGCCGAGAGGATTCCTAAACCTAGTAATGACAATTTAGATAGGGACGAGTCTAACAAGTGTTTTGGTTGTGAAGGTTATGGCCATCGAGCTTATGAGTGCCCCACTAAACTAAGGAAAGAGGGTAAACGACCCACTGCATATAATGCAACCCTTAGTGATAGTGATAAGGAAGAAAAGCTCGATTCCCCCACTAAGAAAAATTTTGTGGCTTTTATGGCTAGTCATGTGAGTGATAATGAGAACTCATCGATTGATGACACGATAGCACATGCCACTTCCAAGGTCATTGTTCATGATTCCCTTGTTTCTAATGATAGTGAGAGTGGAGAAGAAAGAGAGAGTGAAAATGAAGAAGAGGTTGATGTGAGTGAACTTCAAAATGCTTTTCATGAATTATATAAAGAATCTATTAATTTGAAAAGAACTAATTTGAAGTTAGAAGCTTGTTTAAGAAAGAGTGTCAAGGTCGTTGATGATAGTGCCTTAATAGAAGACCTTAGGACACATGTGAGGACTCTTCAAGAGAAGCTTGATTATGTAGAAGGCGAAAGAGATAGCCTTAGGGGTTTAATGGAATCCTTGAAAAAGGAGCTTCTTGCTTTTGAAGAGCGTAATGGTTTACTAGAATCTAACATTGCTGAATTGGAAAATAAATTAAAAGATTCTAGTAATGTCAAATTTGATTTGGAATGTCGTTCAGAAAAACTAGATAAAATGTTAGGAACGGTCCAAATTAAAAATGACACTTGTGGTTTAGGCTTCAATCCTTGTAATGAATTTACTCATAATGCCCAAACCAATGTTTTAGGATAATCAACTAGGAATACTTTTAAAGATCACTCCTTAAGTAAATCTTTTCGACATGTTCTCACTTGTACACATTGTGGTCGACAAGTTCATCTTAGTAAATTTTGTTTAGATCTTAAACGAATTCCTAGAAAACCCCATAGTAAAGTAACCACGGCAGTTAACGTTCCTACACCCCAAAATAGTCATTCCTCATTAATTTGGGTTAGGAAATCCGACTTGGTTGCCTTACAAAATAGGGTTGTTGATTCTCATTTACTTACACATGCTTCCTCCCTTGCTAAATCTAAAGGATGAATGTGTTAGTGTTTGCATACTTTAGCGTTTGTACTTCATGCTATATTCATATGCTAAATGTATGCTTGATTAGTCATTTTCTAGTCATAACCTTATTTCATATCACATGCTAGAAATCATGACTTGTTCATCTTTTTGTATTATATTTTGTGTTTGCATTAATTGAAAAATATAAAAAGATTTTTGTTTATCATTTGTGTTTTATTTATTTCATTTAAGCTTAATGAAAAATACAAATGATTTTTGTTTGTCCTTTTGAGTAAATATTTATTTTTTATTAAAAATGTTAAAAACTCAAAAAGATTTTATTTTGTGTGTATTTTAGTTTGACACACTTTATGTGGCATATATTTGTGTTTGATTCCTATCATTTACGCTCCCATGTGGCTAGAACTTTTGGTTTAGATTTTCAATCCTTAAAATGTTCTTTACCATGTTTTATATGGAGTAGTTGGATTTTGTATTGTTTAAATGGATTCTACTTCATATGCCTCTTTTCACACATGCACGAGCTCTTTTGAAATCTTAATGTCACATGTTATATTTGAGCTTTTTGAGGTGTTCTCCTATCAATCTAGTCATCTACATATCTATGACCTAGGAGGACTAGTGCATGTCAAAATCCGTTGCATGTGAGATTTGTGTGAAAAATGAAAACATGATAAATTAATATATGCACGGGGAAGGGCTCCGAAAGGATGAATTAAATCCTTTGCGATAGTAAGCCACCATTGATTGGATCTAAAAGAAATACGTGATCCAAAGGCCTAAAAACAGAATATTTGGCATTAAACATAAAGCAATTGCCAAGGCCTATGTTTGTTTGATATATTCATTCAAAAACAAAATATATATATATGCTCATTGAGGGAGAATTGGATGGTATATCAACGGTTTGCACAATGTCCGTTTATCCTAGTTGTCTTTAATGTCATAACTCTATTTGGTTTGTAGAATCATCATCATGCTAGGCTTGTATGCATTGTGTATGTTTGTTCATTGAGTTCAATCTATATTGTCACATGAGGTTATATTTCAATGTGATGAAGTTTGCAATCAAATGAGAACTCCGTGAACGTTTCTTAAGTGTTTGGGTCTAAATTTAATTGTTGCTAGTTCACACCCCTACACTTCCGTTTCCATATGACACATTTTTGCCATACGAGTGTGCAAACTTATTATATTTTGTGTCATGTGTGTGTTTATATCTATATATATATGCAAGTGCTCTATTGGTATATTTTTAGTATCTATATATATATGATATTTGTTTGTCTTTGCCTTGCTTTTATTGCTCATATGCTGTCATGTCTTTTCTTTAAGCTTCCACATGCTGTTTATTAGTTCTTTATCCTTTGCCTATTCCTGAACAAAAAAGGGGAGAATGATGATAGGGGGAGAAATGGTATCTAATCCTATTATTATCGTATCTTCGTTTGGGGGAGATCTTAGGGGGAGACGTCTTTCTAAGTAGGTCATGTATTTGATAAAGGGGAGCATTAATTTAGGGGGAATAATTTAATTAATTGCATTTTATATTTTGATATTCCCTATGCATTTGATGAGTTTGCTTAAGTGTGCAGGTATTCTACTAAAGCAGCATTGTTTAATGGCAAAGTGTTTGATCCTTGGGTTGAGTCAAGATTGGGCGGGTTATGTTTTCAGTCTAGTAGAGCTTGACGGCCCTTTAGGATTTTTGTTTGGTTTTTGTCCCGGAATAGCCAAAGGGGGAGATTTGTAAGGACACAAATTTCCAATTGAGTCCATATATAGTTTTGGCTTAATTCCGGACAAAAACATTTATTCATAGGATAGTATTTATTTGTAATATTCTCAAGCCTATGAAGTATGTATTGAAGACGTACGGCAAAGAATTTAAAGTTTCATCAAAATGCCGGTTTGCGTGCCTCGTTTCTACGTCATCATCTAAGGTTCCATGCTCCCAAGGTATGAATGTAATTATATTTATATAGGAGCTTGGAACAATATGTATTGGGTGTTAGGTGTAATAAAAAACTGCATTTTATTTTCAGAAAGAATCATTTAGAACTTTAAAATAAGTATATAAAAGTTTCTGGGCCAAAATCGAATTTTACAAACTTTCTGGTCGTTCGTTAGAAATGTCGTTCGAACGAGTTTTTTCGTTCGAACCAGATTTCGTTCGAACGAGTTTTGTCGTTCGAACCAGTTTCGTTCGAACGAGTTTGCCAACGACCCTAAACTGGTCAGTCGTTCGATATGTCGGTCGAACGAGTTTTTTCGTTCTAACGAGGTATCTAACGAGATTCTAACGAGCCCAGGCTGGTCTCTCGCTAGAAGTATCGTTCGAACGAGAGTCACGTTCCGCATCCAATTTAATAATGGGGAATTTGAAGAGTACGACATTAGGTCTATCATCCAAAAGCTTCATTCAGCACCTGGGCACCCACAA
Source organism: Sambucus nigra (assembly GCA_949130495.1). Classification (NCBI taxonomy): domain Eukaryota; kingdom Viridiplantae; phylum Streptophyta; class Magnoliopsida; order Dipsacales; family Adoxaceae; genus Sambucus; species Sambucus nigra. The sequence goes on along the minus strand of OX422217.1, from coordinate 610,254,082 downwards.
TGAAATGGCCAAACATAAATTACCTACAAAACCTTTCTAGACTAGTTGAAGAAAAGGTTGAATAAGGATAAAAGCAACTAAATCAATGAACTCCACAATGTCCTTTGGGAATATATGAACACTCCCTAAACAAAAATAGGGAAAACCACCCCATACACGCTAGAGTTTAACAATGAAGCAGTGGTACCAATCGAAATAGGTCTATCGACTCACAGGGAATTTAACTTTGATTCACCCAAGAGTGACCTCAAGAGGCGAATAGATCTGGACATTATGAAACAAGTCTGAGAAGATATTCCTATTCGGATGGCTTCTTATCAACAATGGAAATTGAAGGGTGCTGACCAACCTGAGGCGGGGAGATATTTGCTCAGGAATGTAATCCATAAGAGAAACAAGATGGAGCCTAATTGTCTTGGTCTATAATGTAACTCGACGGTTATCTGACCAGGAACTTATCACTTAGAAACTCTGGAAGGAGAGGAATTCAAGAATCCTTGGGACGTAGACCATCTGCCCAAGTATCATCAGTAATTCCATTTTTAATGTAATTGGTTATTTAAGTTAATGAAATAGCATGCTTCCTCCATTATGCTCCCTCTTTGTGTTTTATTTTCAGAGTATAGTGCATTACACGTTAACCATAAATTAATGAGCCATTTTAATTCAAATTCCAATAATATTAATTTTGATACAAACTTTTCGAACTTGAGAAAAGTTAACTTTGAATCCAAACATTTCCAATTTTAGAAAAGAGCATGGTTCAAACTTTTCCAACTTCAGAAAAGTAAAACTTCATGTATGATTTTCCCTCGACAAGTTTAGAATAAGAAATCAGTAAAATTTCTTCACTAGAGATTTTAGCCGACTAGGTTAAAACACAGGAATAATTATACACTCCTAATACACTTGGTCACCACTGATAACTAATGCTACAACTTAGTATAATAAATCTATTCATAGTTTTATCTAAGTGAATTATTCAAATCTAAGGTCATAAATGATTCAATCACGAATCAAATATTAAACATCTAAGTATGTTATTTAGTCTATAAGTTGATTAACTAATCACTAAAAAATGACTTCATTTCATTGATCGAAATGCATTATAATAGAAAAAGAAGTATAAACTATTATATTGGATGCTTTCCATCAGCCTTGCTCATCCCATAAGGATGATCATCAAGGGTGCTCGGATGATGGATATAATCAAAAGGCTTCCTCCTAGAACCCCTACTGCCAATTAGCAGATCAAGAAGATGGTATGGATGAACATACTCCACTTATCCTTCAAGGCCAATATCCCAAATAAACATTCTAATTAAACGATAAGGAATTGCATATGAAGGAATGCAACTAAAGTCATTTAAGAAAGGAACATTGTGATAGTTCATTATCCCTGGAGTATGCCAGTGCCACAATTCATCATTTTTAGGTACCTTTAACAAGGCGAGTAGGCTCAACCAACCCCATTTATAACCTTCATTTTTTGCTTGCTCCATATGAAAATCAAGATAATTTAAAGCTTCACCATATCCATCCATCCAAACAACTCCGGGTTGCTTGTGGGAATGAAAAGTAAATTGGTTCATATTATCCTGAATCTTTTTTATGGCCTTGTCTTTCTTTTTAAGTTGAGAAGCTTGCTCGCCCAAGATTCTCCGGGTTCTTTCCTCATCAATAGTAGGGTGAATAACTATATTTTTACTTGATTGTTGGCCAGAAAAGGATTTGGTTTTCTTTTTCTACAAAGCCTTTAGATCCTCTAATAATCTAGCATTTTTAGTCTCTAAAAATAAAACACCCTCATCTAGACTAGTAGTGGTTGATCTCTTCAGAATGTCAAGTTCATTCCTCAAGGCATTATTTTCTCTCTCCAACATAGAAGCAATGGATCGATCATTCTCCAGATCATATTTCAGAGACAATTCTCTCTTGTGAAGATCATAAGTGATGACTTGTAGTTTTTTATAAAAAGAATTTTCTTCACGCAAGGCTTTATACTTAGCCTCATAATCAGAGTGGATCAAAGACAATGATAGATTGCGGTCGTCCTTCATCCTCTCAATCTTCTCATTATAAGCATACATGGGAATATATGACTCCTTAACTTGGTCGGACACCTATGGGTCGAGAAAACCAGCTAAGTCTTCCTCATACATGGGAACATGACCAGCTTTAAGAAGATTTCCACTTCGCCTAAATAGCTCGAATTAAGTAGAGATTACGTCCTTCTTCCTAGCATCAAACCAGAAAGATAGAATATGAGTTTATGGGGAAAATCTATAGAAATAAACAATATTGAAAAGAACAAACCAGTAAGAAATTAAATCCATTCAAAGGAAATGACAATTGAGAAAAAAATATGCTCTTTCATTGATTATATTAAAGTACAGAGGTCGATACATCAACCAAAAATACAAGATAAGAAATAGAAAATACATATAAGAATGGACAATAAAGGAAACTATCTAAGAAGGAGCTAAACCTTATCCTTATCCTTGGATTGATCTGGGCTGGCAACATGTAGGTTGGAACTTTCTTTTAGCACCACTAAAGACTTAATAGGCATCATTGAAAATCTCCTAACCCCTCTTCATCGTTATACTCCCCATTCAAGTTAGTTTGAGTGTCCGGGTTATGACTTTGGAACAAATCAGAGTTTGCCTTTGTGCCGACCACCTTCAAAGCCTCCGACCTAAATTTCTTAAAGGATAGTTTCTTGGCATACTCAATTTGAGTAGAGGAAACAAAAAGGTCCTTCTCTTAACCCTTGTCAAAGGCATCTTTTCCCTTAACCTTCAAGGAAATAACTTTAGATAGCAAGCCAACCACTTTATCTTTAGCAGTTTAGGCCCAAGTTATGGCTTATGTTAGTTTATTTTTGGCAGCCTTAGCTATACCTTCAACATCATCTAATTTGTCCTCAGCAATTTGGTACTTTTCCTTAGCACACTTTATTTTACCTTCTGCTTTAGTCACTATATCCTTAGCTTTTCTCATCTCCTCCTCCCATAACTTCTATTTTAATTCCAAAGCCTCTAGGGAAGCTGACAAGGATTGTCTCTGGTCCACAAAGGACTCTACCACTTCACCAGGAGAAGATATCAGTTGGTCATCCATCTCCATCATTTAGTTGGAGTTAACTAATAACTATAAAAAAAAAGTAAACACTAGAAGCCAAAAAAATTCATTAACATCAAGAAGAGGAAAAAGAAAAGATAATTACCAGTGGTAAATTATAGCATGCCCTCTTAGTTATCCTGAACCTAGGCATGGGGGTTGATACAGCCCGATCAACAGGGAGAGTTCCAGACTTGATTAAAAGCCTGGTCAATCTAGGGTTAACAACAATAGAAGTTAACCCAATGTCAAGGCCAGCTTGGATTTTTCTCACCAACTCATTTTAGTTGGTTAAAGTCCTCTTTGCAGTAAATGCTTTCTAGTCATCTTGAGTTTTCTAAGCCTATTTCTGAAGGTCAAGCAAACCTCTATTCAATATCTTAAATTAAAGCTCGATAGTTTGAGTCTTATCAGCACCAAGGACTTGAGGCCTCTTACACTAGCCTGGAATTTCTTCTCAACTCGCTTCTTACCAGTGTGAGCATTCTTTATGGGGGAGGAGACAATGGCCCACACATAAAATTGGAAATCTTTCTCTGAGCCATGTCAGTTGGGGAGAAAGTGTGATCTTAGAAATATCAAAGGATTCAAATGTGGAAGAAGTTCCTCTCTGGTTGAACTCAGCACCAGCAGATTTTATAGCTAAAGAAATCGATACAAGATCTTCTTCTAGGTTGATAGAAACTTGGGGCATCACATGTTTTGGTCTGGCAACAAAAGAGGTGATAGAACTCTTGTATTCCAATAGTAAAGAAGACGCTTCGGGATATTTCGCTCCAACCCTCTAGTTAAGTCCCCCTAGAAATTTGAGCCCTTCAAAATTAATTTTCCCTTCTTTAGGACACCTCTTCTTACTTTCCTCTGCACAAAAAAGGAATAGAAAGGTTGATCAATCAAATTCAACAATAAATTACAAAAGATGAAAATAAAGAGCAAAATTGTAACCTATGTTACGCCCTATTTGAGGACACCTGGGACTAGTGTAAGATACTCCATCAGGAACATGAGAGCATTTCCAATTCTTAACAACTGTACCATAATCCCAATAGTTCTTATTGGAATTTGGTAAATTCACTACTAAAGCTATATTTCCTTGCTTAGTCTTCAGATAATATGTACTTTCTCTAATAGTACCCTATTTATAGCAAAACATCAACTTATGGACTCCAAAATGGGTCCCATAAATTGTGACACCCCGCCTAATTAAATATCGGGCGATCACTCCTTTATTAAATTAAAATCAAGGTGAACAGTTGGTCCATTCTTAGCATCACTGTCGTAAAAATAAACTTTTCCAAATTAACACCCTAATTAATTAAGCAAAATGTCAAAACCATTTTTAACCTTTCTAACCAAATTGTATTTTTAAAGAAAAACTTATTTATTTAATTATTGACCACATTTTCAATAAGTAAGAATCATACAACAATTATCCTAGAACATAATCCAATTACTTTAAACATTCAACATCCAAAATCCCAACATTTAAAACTAAATCTAAAACATACATGCTGAATAAATCCCAAAGTAACAGTACTAGAAATAACTGAAATACAAATGTCCCATCAGAACAGATAAATAGTGGAAAGGGCAACACATGCCCCAATAACTGAGAATCGTAGGAATGGAATCAAGTAAATGAAATCGTCTAAGCAAGTGGCCTGCAACTCCCACCTAAGCTGCAGCACGTTCCTTCCAAGGGATCCTAAGCAAGACGCCCCTGTGGCCGGCCACCTGTAGTACATACATATATATACAAGAGAGAGAGAGAGAGAAAAAAAAATGGGTCAGAGCCCGATAGTCTATATGATTTAAAAATTGTTTAGCAAGTATTTAAATTGATACAGGCCAATGCAACAACATATTAGTGCGACACTCTCTTGAGAAATTCTCACCTCTCTCCTAATGTGCACACCTATCGCACTAACCCTCCCAGTAGTCTAACTCATCATATACCACACTATCCTTTCCCAATGGTTTAACTTATCTTAGGTTATTCGCAGGATTCAAAATTTAACGATTCAATGGTTTGAAAAGAATATTTCAATTAGTAACCAAAGTTCTCATTTTAACTTTATAAATTAATAAAGTTTTCCAGTGTCATATAATACTTTCTCAAAACAAGTATTTACAATTTGAGTCATCAACCATGTCCTACATATCAAATCACAGTAGGCAGTTCCAGATTTCAGAATTTCATATATATATTAACTAATCGTAAAATATCTATATATCATAACACCACCCCAATTAAAAACTATGGTGCGGGCATACTCTACTATCCAATCCCCGTATCACTCGTACTAAGGGAATACAAATTCGGAATCACTCTCGAACTGTATTAACACATACTCAAACAATATTGAGGCGAAGCATAGATTCCAAGTCTCTAAGAGGATGGCATATGTCTGCATCTCTTAGGAACGTCCGAACTATCACTGCGATAGCCTGTACCAAGGATATCTACACACAAACAATATGAGGCGAAGCATAGATTCCAAGTCTCTAAGAGGATGGCACATGCCTGCGTCTCTTAGGACCGTCCGAACTATCATTTCGATAGCCTGTACCAAGGATATCTATCTTCTAGGGTACAAGTCAATATTTCCCATAAAGGTCCCATCGAGATAAGACTGTCCCAGCGCGAAAACCTTAGGGATAGCAAGTAGCGTGGGCATGATTCTCACACATAGATAGTATATGCATACACAATCATATAACAATACTAATATTAGCATATCAATAATGGGTACATTCTCAATTCCCATAATTACGACATTTGAATTTATTTCTCATTATTTATCTATCACGTATAACCATTCACATCTTACTTTAATTTGAGGAACTTTTTTACTTACTACATAACGCTCATGGATTCTATACTCCCAAGTATAAAATTCAGTAGGTATACACATTTGTTTCAAAGTAACTCTCTTACGTGTCTCTCTCTTTAAATCATAAATTCACCGACCCTTATGTAATTATCCCAAAATACAATCTTTGCCCGACATCAAGGGTCCCAAAATCTATTCACATGTCCTACTGGTCTTCCCTATCTCCCAAAACATTCTATTAAGGATGCCCAAGAATTATCTCATAATAAATTGAATTTAACTCATTTAAAGAGGAAATAGGAGTCTGCCAAGAGGGGTCGATCGATCGAGGTCTGGGGCTCGATCGAGCGAACCTTCGATCGATCGAAGCTCTGGGCTCGATCGATCGATCAAGCAGGTCTGCGAAATCTGCAGAATTGCAGTTACGGGTTTCATCTTCTAACTTACACCAAATCCATATTTTACAATCCCAAACATCTCAAAATTTGTACTACTAACATCCTAACATGATATCACACATTTCCTACGTAAAGCATGTCAATTTACGTCACTAAACATGGATTAATCATGCCATAATTCATTTAAGTATTCAAGAACCCTAGAAATCTCTAAATCATGGTTCCAATCTGTTTTTCCAGAAATTTCTTCTTATAAACATCATAATTTCATGGGTAAATTCCTCTACATGGCAAGGGTTTCCAGAATTATCGTTTAAACCATAACTACATGCGATTCCTATCTCAAATCTTAGGTTTTCTTCCATAAACCTCACCCTAATCATTCCTACACTAATATGAAAGATGCATCAACGAAATAAGCAAGATAAACACTTGCCTGGGATTTTTGGTGTTCTGATTTGCAGATGATTTTGGTGTGGTTGCGTATCCCGTCGCGCGATCTATGCGTTGGTGGTGGTGGCGGTGCAAACGGATGGATTTTGGGCCTTGAATTTGCCTTGAGAGCTCTCTTCTTCCTCTCCTATGGCCATTCTTGTGTTTGTGATTTCTAACCCTAGTTGACTAACCTAAATGGCTGATATAGATTACTGATTTTCGTGGGTTTAACTACCCATAAATGTGAAATGTCCAAAATGCCCTCCTAGGGTACCACTTAGGCCTAAAAACGCCCCGAGACCCAAACTAAACCCCCAGGTACACTTTTCTGACTATCTCGACCCTTCCGGATGTGTTGGCGTACTCAAAACGACCATACGAATGACTTATAAAATATTCACTTTTATTAATCAACATTTATTCCCGACGCGACACAGGCGCATCCCGACTTAAATTTCCATAATTGTCATTTTATTCACACGTGATAATATTATAAAAATAAATCTCATATATTACTATACTCATCTAGTAATATTCAACAAACATTATATTTCCAATAATTACTAACTCTCGTCACGCTAGTAAATATTTAAAACAACATTTCGGATAACAATTAAATTAATTTATCTCAATTAAATTTAATAAATCCTTAAATTTAAAAGCCATGAAAATACGGGGTATTACATACTTCCCCCCTAATAACGGAATTTCGTCCCGAAATTCGGAAAATAAGGCCTACAAGGTAGCACAATTCTGGATATCCTTGTCAGTACGCAAACTATCTACATAGTACGGCGATCAATCACTATAGTTTTTTCCTCACAACAACATTGTTTTACATTCTTATTGGAGACACTTCACATTGTACTCTCACCTGACAACATTTGCATAGGTCACGCCTATACGTTATGATTTCCTTATCTCACTATCATTAGGAGGCCGCACCTCACTACATGACAAACTACTCGTATTTATTCATACACAAAAATCCCATTCTGAGAAGATCATACGAACATTTGATCACTCCTGGCTGCCTAAAACAGTCGTGGAACTCCACCATAGATATCGGATATTTTCTCGACCGATCAAAAATTCTGATTATCTACTCTCCTCTAAACATACGGAAGGTGAGTAGTCGAGGTTCTTCCATAGCAAAACCTTAATAAGTACCTCGTACGCGACAAACAGGTATGAGTGCTTCTACAGAGCATACTTGAAATCATCGAACTAAGATTCCAAAATTTCCTTCACGTGGCTCCACTAATCTTTAATCACCATGCGCTTATTCCCTAGCTAAGGGTTATACATCCTACTCGAAACGAAACCTTATCTCCGCCGATTTCTGAAATTCCATATTAAAGGTGGGATTTACAAATCTCATCCCGATTTTGGAATTAATACTACGCCAGACCATGCACTGGCGTGATCCTTCCTTTCAAAATAAGTCTGGGGCTCACTAGTTAACATTGCCTTGTTCTTGTTCTGAGGGTGGTAACCCATCCAAGAACTTTACCGACATCTTCCCACTTCAGGAATTGTCGATAAACACAAAATTCTCTGGTCTCTTTTACTCTTCCAGCCGAACCCTACCCATGGGCGGTGCATTTTGGGACTACTTACTACGTCCCGCTAAACATCGATCTTTCCTTGAATTGTCTCACGTTAGTGACACGTAACATTCCCTTTTCTTCCTTGGTGTATGCCGAAAGTTCCGACCCGTGCTCTTTTCCTCCACGAAGCGCACTTCTGAATTCTTTACACCATACTAACATCATCACTATTTGCATGTGCCAGTTCGCTCTCTCACTTTCTTAAATTTCTACTCTATTCAAGGGATACCCTTTAATGGCCTCCAACAGCCTTCCCGTCAAATTAGGTTGTGCTATTTTAATTGCACACTTACGTATGGATTATCATCCCTCATGTGGAGTTTAATCCACTCTATCACTTGCCACGCCCCTTCATCTCGGACGAGTTTTTTTTTTTTTTTTTTTTTTTAACATCAGTTAACCAGGATGTCGACACCCCCTATAAATCGTGCATGTTAGCGTAAGCATCACATACGCTCCATACTAATAAACAAATTATTTGTCTTCCCTGGTGCTTTCAGCGTGATTACAACACTTTAATCACCCAAAAAAAGATCAAAATTTTAAATCTTCCTTATTATCATTCCGCCCCCTTAACTCGTGGTGACAAAGCAAAACTTTCAATGCTATCTTACCACACAATCGGCTCCACTGGCTTTAAATCAAAATTTAACTTCCCACTTAAAGGTATAATTACTTGATCCCCTTTTGATTGGGGTTCCGAACTCATGGATTAGTGACCAAACGTCTCCCTATTTCCAACCTCACACTAAGTTTCATGCGTGGACTGTCTCACAAAGCGAAATCCAGACAAGGAACCCTCTCGATACACTACTTCCTAATATTGTCGATTATCGAGATCCGTTAGGTCTTCCGTCCATAGAATTTACCCTTTTATTCCGTCTCTTGACAGAAAATTTATAATTTCTCCCGTAATTATGCTTAACAAAGAACGTTTCACTAATTGCACTATTGTTCAGCATAGGTTGGTGGTAATAGTATTCCATAAACCTCGAATACATATAATCGGAATTTTCAAAATTCCTTTCCCTAATAATAGGGGTATATATATTAACTCCCACATCTCTAAAGGATAAATATAACAATGCACTCTTCCTATCACTAAGTTCGGAGTGCTAAACATAATACCGAGTCAAGTCTTTTCGCTCAACGGTAAATCCCGGTACATACTGCTTCATTCTGACAAAGTCTATACATACATTAGTATCGAATATCTCGAGCCCACTATCTCCTCCGAAGTTTCTAGGATAGATAATATAGGTGTGAGTCCAACCTTCTTACAGGTAAAGCTCGCCACAACAAAACATGTTGCACTAATGCAACTACTCCGATAACCTTGTAATAAATGCCCACTATTGTACTAACCATTTCTATAACATTTTAACAAAGATAATATCATACTCGTGCATCGCATTACTACAACGAGTAACCTCAATAAAGCATGAAACACTGTTAATATACTCATTCATCCTCCGCGGATAGCACTAAAGAAAAATCCCGCTACACTAGGGAAAAATATTCACATAATGGTAACATTTATAATTATATGCATTTAGCTCATCCCACATGCTAATCTAGCAATGAACAAAATATGGTGACTCGCTCGTGTCACACAAACACGCCGCATTCTCTAAGGATACAATTTATACTTCCATCCTGGCAATCGTCTTGACTGCACAAATGGTTTTCGGACGTAACATGTCTGCCCAATCCAAAACAAAATTATTTTAATCGTTGCCTTACTAGGCACCGTATTCCTGTCCTTTTTCTCATTTTGGAAAATATTATCGTGAGCGATCTCACTCCGCACAAAATACCTCAACACATAATCCACTTACCATTTGAAATACATTCGAAAGCTCACGAACTACTGGAATCGAATTTAGGAGAATTATAATTTCTTTAGAGGTATCCTCCTTTATATAAATAAAAGATAGGTGAAAGGTCCCCCTTCTGGGCGAGGTATTGCCACTCAAGCATTTCTTGCCCCGAAATGGTAAAGACATTACTCTCACCAAAGCAATCAATCATGGCTCTATAAGCTACGAGCCAATCCATACAAATAATATTGCGTTTTCATGCATAATTTAATACTAACATGTTTGTTGGTAATACTAAGCTACCAACCTCTACTCCCACTCCCCGGCATGTAAAGAAACTAAGAGACCCACTCCCCAGTGGTGAGTCTACACACGTCACTGTGCCCTCTGCTTTGTCTAACAACCTTAAGGTCTTCGCAAAATGTATAGCTATAAAACAATGTGTCGCCCCAGTATCAAATAAAACTCGACCCATAGTACCATGGATAGGAAACATACCTCTTTTCTCGGTTGGGGCCTGAGATGCTGCTATCTGGTGGATGTTACAGACACATCCATACTGTAACTTCCTCTGTTGAACTGAGGCTGTTGGAAAGGGTGGTGGAGTTGGCTTCTGGGTTTTATTACTATCACCTTCCTGCCGTGGGGCCCTATTCTTCTCTGGGCAATCCTGACGCTTATGACCATTTCTGCCACATTGGAATCACCTTCCTCGAAACTGCTTCACTTCACTACGTTGTTGACTAGTCTCACTTTTTCCCTGGTCTTGTTGGCCTTGGTGGGAAATTTGCAGTAAAACTATATCAGGTTGAGGACAATCCCTCCACTTGTGACCCGGCTTTACACATATATAGCAGAGTCCCGAAAGTTCTCGCTGGTTGATTTGAAGTTCCTTTTTAGATTGATCCGGACAAGTTTGACGTTCATGACCGTCCATTCCACCTCTGATATACTCCTTCGTGACTTCACTCGGACCCTGGCTTTGTTGACCCTGACGCCTTTGGGTTTCCCCGCACAATTTTTTACCTTCGTGACTTTTACGGGCCTGAGGAGCTTGTTGTTTCGATTTTTGTGTCTTCACACACTTGTTATTTCCAATCATGACAGACTGACTGTGCTCTCTAGATCTTTTGCCCCCCATGAGCCGTGTGCTGCGTTCTTGATACTGCAAGATCGCAGTGGTAACTGCCTGTGCCACAATACCTGCTAACTCGGCGGTCGATATTCTCTCTGGAGATACCTGAGGTGTGAGTCGATCTTTCTCGTTGACTCCCCTAACCGTTTTAGCTAGTTCTTCTTGATGATCCATCTGAAAATTTAAATAAATTTGGATGAGTTCACCATTCATATAAACAAATCGCAGAATCACGAGTTCCCAATGTATAGAGATGAACACAACATTCCTAGTATTAGGGCTCTATATCAAACAAAGCAACGCTGAAAGCATAATAAGCCGTACAGATCCTAAGGACACTAGAACCTGATGCTCTGATACCACCTGTGACACCCCGCCTAATTAAATACCGGGCGATCACTCCTTTATTAAATTAAAATCAAGGTGAACAGTTGGTCCATTCTTAGCATCACTGTCGTAAAAATAAACTTTTCCAAATTAACACCCTAATTAATTAAGCAAAATGTCAAAACCATTTTTAACCTTTCTAACCAAATTGTATTTTTAAAGAAAAACTTATTTATTTAATTATTGACCACATTTTCAATAAGTAAGAATCATACAACAATTATCCTGGAACATAATCCAATTACTTTAAACATTCAACATCCAAAATCCCAACATTAAAAACTAAATGTAAAACATACATGCTGAATAAATCCCAAAGTAACAGTACTAGAAATAACCGAAATACAAATGTCCCATCAGAACAGATAAATAGTGGAAAGGGAGACACATGCCCCAATAACTGAGAATCGTAGGAATGGAATCAAGTAAATGAAATCGTCTAAGCAAGTGGCCTGCAACTCCCACCTAAGCTGCAGCACGTTCCTTCCAAGGGATCCTAAGCAAGACGCCCCTATGGCTGGGCACCTGTAGTACATACATATATATACAAGAGAGAGAGAGAGAAAAAAAAATGGGTCAGAGCCCGATAGTGTATATGATTTAATAATTGTTTAGCAAGTATTTAAATTGATACAGGCCAATGCAACAACATATTAGTGCGACACTCTCTTGAGAAATTCTCACCTCTCTCCTAATGTGCACACCTATCGCACTAACCCTCCCAGTAGTCTAACTCATCATATACCACACCATCCTTTCCCAAATCACAGTAGGCAGTTCCAGATTTCAAATCACAGTAGGCAGTCCTACATATCAAATCACAGTAGGCAGTTCCAGATTTCATAATTTTATATATATATTAACTACTCGTAAAATATCTATATATCATAACAGCACCCCAATTAAAAACTATGGTGTGGGCATACTCTACTATCCAATCCCTGTATCACTCGTACTAAGGGAATACAAATTCGAAATCACTCTCGAACTGTATTAACACATACTCAAACAATATTGAGGCGAAGCATAGATTCCAAGTCTCTAAGAGGATGGCATATGTCTGCATCTCTTAGGATCGTCCGAACTATCACTGCGATAGCCTGTACCAAGGATATCTACACACAAACAATATGAGGCGAAGCATAGATTCCAAGTATCTAAGAGGATGGAACATGCCTGCGTCTCTTAGGACCGTCCGAACTATCATTCTGATAGCCTGTACCAAGGATATCTATCTTCTAGGGTACAAGTCAATATCCCCCATAAAGGTCCCATTGAGATAAGACTGTCCCAGAGCGGAAACCTCAGGGATAGCAAGTAGCGTGGGCATAATTCTCACACATAGATAGTATATGCATACACAATCATATAACTATACTAATATTAGCATATCAATAATGGGTATATTCTCAATTCCCATAATTACGACATTTGAATTTATTTCTCATTATTTAGCTATCACGTATAACCATTCACATCTTACTTTAATTTGAGGAACTTTTTCACTTACTACATAACGCTCATGGATTCTATCCTCCCAAGTATAAAATTCAGTAGGTATACACATTTGTTCCAAAGTAACTCTCTTACGTGTCTCTCTCTTTAAATCATAAATTCACCGACCCTTATGTAATTATCCAAAAATGCAATCTTTTCCCGACATCAAGGGTCCCAAAATCTATTCACATGTCCTACTGGTCTTCCCTATCTCCCAAAACATTCTTTTAAGGATGCCCAAGAATTATCTCACAATAAATTGAATTTAACTCATGTAAAGAGGAAATATGAGTTTGCCAGGAGGGGTCGATCGATCGAGGTCTGGGGCTCGATCGAGCGAACCTTCGATCGATCGAAGCTCTGGGCTCGATCGATCGATCAAGCAGGTCTGCGAAATCTACAGAATTGCAGTTATGGGTTTCATCTTCTAACTTACACCAAATCCATATTTTACAATCCCAAACGTCTCAAAATTTGTACTACTAACATCCTAACATGATATCATACATTTCCTACGTAAAGCATGTCAATTTACGTCACTAAACATGGATTAATCATGCCATAATTCATTTAAGTATTCAAGAACCCTAGAAATCTCTAAATCATGGTTCCAATCTGTTTTTCCAGAAATTTCTTCTTATAAACATCATAATTTCGTGGGTAAATTCCTCTACATGGCAAGGGTTTCCAGAATTATCATTTAAACCATAACTACATGCGATTCCTATCTCAAATCTTAGGTTTTCTTCCATAAAACTCACCCTAATCATTCCTACACTAATATGAAAGATGCATCAACGAAATAAGCAAGATAAACACTTGCCTGGGATTTTTGGTGTGCAGATGATTTTGGTGTGGTTGCGTAGCCCGTCGCGCGATCTACCCGTTGGTGGTGGTGGCGGTGCAAACGGATGGATTTTGGGCCTTGAATTTGCCTTGAGAGCTCTCTCCTTCCTCTCCTATGGCCGTTCTTGTGTTTGTGATTTCTAACCCTAGTTGACTAACCTAAATGGCTGATATAGATTACTGATTTTCGTGGGTTTAATTACCCATAAATGTGAAATGTCCAAAATGCCCTCCCGGGGTACCACTTAGGCCTAAAAACGCCCCGAGACCCAAACTAAACCCCCAAGTACACTTTTCTGACTATCTCGACCCTTTCGGACGCGTTGGCGCACTAAAAACGATCATACGAATGACTTATAAAATATTCACTTTTATTAATCAACATTTACTCCCGACGCGACACAGGCGCGTCCCGACTTAAATTTCCATAATTGCCATTTTATTCACACGTGATAATATTATAAAAATAAATCTCATATATTACTATACTCATCCAGTAATATTCAACAAACATTATATTTCCAATAATTACTAACTCTCGTCACGCTAGTAAATATTTAAAACAACATTTCGGATAACAATTAAATTAATTTATCTCAATTAAATTTAATAAATCCTTAAATTTAAAAGCCATGAAAATACGGGGTATTACATAAATCTTATTCAATCTATTGACACCATTTACAACCCTTGAAGTTTGGTGCACCCAAATAAAAATCACGTCAAAGTGTTGATAAAATTTAAGAAAAAAAGGTTTGGCAGAAAAGTGATGCCACACTCTCCTATGAATAGGATAGGGATCCAGTGACCCTCAGGAAGAGAATACACATATATGGAACCCTGGGATATCTCTAAATCTACCCAAGATTGAATTTTTATTTTTTATCTAAACTCATCTAATGAACCCTCATCTACAATGTAAACCATGTTTGAAATAGAGAAAAAGATGATAAAACAAAGAAAGAGGGAAATAAGGCTTACATGGGATCTAAGATGATTGTAAGAACTGAAGAAAAAATAATGGAAGCAACCGATCACACAAAGAAAGCTCAAAGATGAAGGGAAACTTTTAAGTGTAGAAGGTTTAAGGTGAAAAAAAGGAGGGAAAGTTTATACCTATAAATAGGTTGCCTCAATAAATGAGAATGAAATTATTAACTGAACGAACGGTTGAACTACAGTCAGTTGCACTCTTACTAAAGTTTCAAAAGGCCATCGTACCCTTGGGGGATTTAAAAAATTGAATTACTTACAAAAATTCCAACATCAAACAGTACTAATGAAATTTTTTTCAAGTATGGGAGGTCGGCTTCCACCAAACACTCAAAACTGTACGTCAAGAAATATCCTGGAGCAATTACTCCATACTTTTGATCAATCATCAAACATGGAGCATAAGGAGCTTTTGCTGTATGTAAAATTACCCTATTACGTGGAACAATGATAAATGTACACTTGTCCTCCTACATGGACGACTAGCCACCATGATCATCATTGGAGATACTTAGTCGGTTGGAAGGTGGACCAACTCCAGAACACCAACCGTCGGGAATATCAAAAGTTACTTGAATGGGATACCAGCCAAAACTGAATTCCAAAGTTTCATTTAATGTACAGAGATTTAAATGACTAGAAATATAAAGGCCTTCCATCTCTAGAATTTTACACCATTATAAATACAAAATATTCCATTAGCTTAAGGGAAAACTCGAATCACTCATATGTACGCCATACTGAGCTATTGCAAACCCTACGAAATAGTACCAACAGTGGGTGTAGGTTATTTTACAACTAAACAACTATAAAAATCTCTTCTCTTGTGTGTGTGATTTGATTAACATACTTGTAGAGGGGTAAAAACTTGATAGCTCAAAGGATTGGGCGAGAAGGCTCACTTGGTGAGGTGGGACTCACCATGAGCACCACCATAGTTAGAACTGGGGAGAGGAGGGACCCAGACAAGGCTCCTCGACCCAATTTTCCCAAAGTTCACAAAATTGGAACTTGCATGAGGAGGTCCCGAGAAAGGGCTCCTCCCCCCCAGTTTTACAGAAGATCACAAAACTAGAACTTGAGCGAGGAGGGCCACAGAAAGGGCTCCTCTCCTCCAATTTTCCCAAAGTTTATAGAATTAGAACTTGAGCGAGGATGGCCCTAGAAAGGGATCCTCGCCCCTAACTTTCCCAAAGATCACAAAATTATAACTTGGGCGAGGAGGGACATAGAAAGGGATCCTCGCCCCTAATTTTCTTTCAGACCACAAACTAAGACCTAGAGCAAGGAGGACCCTAGAAAGGGCTCCTTGCCTCAATTCCTATGAAGTTCATGATATTATAATTTGGGCAAGGAGGCCCCCCAGAAAGGGATCCTCACCTGAATCGACACCAAGTTCATAGATATTGAACTTAGGCGATGAGGCTCATCAAGAAGGGTTCCTCGCTCCAAAATGACCAGATGTCACAAACTTGGAATTTGAGCGCGAAAGACTATTAGAAAAAGCTCCTCGACTCAAAAAATTAAAAAGACAACAAGAAATGAAGTTTGGACGAGGACGCCGATCACAAGTGGATACTCATCCCCAGATGTTCAAAAGTAAGAGGAATAAGGTATGAATGAGGAATCCTACCACGAGGACCCCCTCGTTCGCAAAAATCCAAATTCCTTATAGAATAGAACTAGTGAGCGAGTAGGTCCACCTAGAGTGTCCTCCTCCCCGAGATTTTCTACTCACATGTATGGTGAATCATTAACATATCACTTTCTTGTACATGTAGCCTGGTTCAGCAAGCAGAGCTCAAAAAGGCAAGTTAGGATTGCTTGTGAGTTTTGGCTTAGTGGATGAAGAACAAGGTTTATTGAGCAAGCTCAACCATTTAGCACTTTAAGATTGAGAGAACACTGGTAGATAGACCCTGGGGGCCACCTAGTCCTTACACAGTTCACACACAGTAATAATTGAGATGAAGGTCATAAGAAATTAACAATTTATAAAATTATTTTAGAGGAGGTGGTCCTTGATACCTCTCCTCAAATCTGTAAAGATTTTAGAGTAGGTGGTCCTTAAAGATCCTCCTTAAGTTTATAAAATATTTTAAAGGAGGTGGTCCTTGAACCCCTCTTCAAGTTTCACAAAGCTTGTACAACAAGTTACCATTTTAAAATATAATTTCCATATTACATATTTTGTCTTCAAGCATAGACATATTTGACTTTTTACTTTGATTTACACTAGGTGGCACCTGTCAGAGGGGACATGTGAGTGCACACAGATAGGGATAAAAGGTACATTGCAAACCTTGTCCCCACCACCCCCCTCAGTTTTGGTGCCCAAAAAGTGCCAGGTCAGTCCTAGTGCCCAAGTATAGGTAAGACCCTTGGGCAAGGTTAAAAAGGGAGAAGAACTCAAGTCACACCATTACTCTATCAAAATCTCCCCAGATACCTAGTATTCTCTCCTTGCTCTCTCTCTCTAAGTGCTAAATGACTTGTTCTTTCACTCCACACTGACAATCATCATTCTTACGAGTTTCTCTTGAGAAAAAGTTACTATTATTGTTGTGAAGTTCATCTTCTTACAGGGAGTTAGTTCTTACTTTGGTTCCATTTTTACCAAAAGTATAATGTTTTACTAGGTGCTGCTCAAGATGCACTTGAATGACCTTGAAGGTAGACTCCATTGGAGTGGGTCACGCCTCACCCTTTCCAGTTATTCATAGACCCCAATAAGTCTACCCTATTTTATTTGGCGACTCCAGTGAGAAGGTATTCTGGATTTAATGGATAAATAAGGTTTCAACATTTATATGCAGGTAATTTTTTAAGACATTCCACCCGAGAGTTGAAGTCAAAGTGACCAGACCACCCAGGAGGATGTGGTGGTGATTGGAGCAGTGACACCTACTCCTCAAAGAAGGTAGACTAGCTCAACGGAAACAGCTTTGATAACATGTATAAGTCTTATGAGAATGTTTTTTTACTTTTTAAAGTAAAACAATGTAAACCTATCAAGTTTGGGTCAAGGCTGTGTGACACCAGCAGTTTTCCCCTCTAGAGGGGAAGCCACCCTAACAGTAATTCCAAAAGAGATGATTCTATCATGAAAGGTGGTACCAGAGCAGGTTGTGGCACCATCAAGCTCACTAGTAGCAAAGACCATAAGTTTGGAAGAATCCCCTTCTAAAGCAGTTACTATAGAGGATGTATTACTCTCCTCCAGTCAAAGGGAAACACCTCATCTGTATGATTGGCTGCAACATCCTTATCCCCAGAATATGAATGAGAAACCATACCTAGAGGTGTATATTCCACCAAAATTCATTATGTTTGATGGCAAAGGATAAAACCCAAGAGAGCATGTGAAAAGGCTTGTTGAGTAACTAGGGGTGCATGGAAATGACAAGAACCTTGAGGTTAAGAGAGTTCTCCAAGACCCTCATAAGAAAAACCTACACATAGTATTTACACCTGGCACCCAATAGAAGTCCTTCATGGGAAGAAATGCATTAACAATTCCTCCAAAAGTTCTTTGTGACAAAATATGAGTTCACGTTGAGACACCTAGCGTAAGAGGTGCAAAAATCCTTGGGAGGAGTTAATGAAATATATCAAGAACTTTTGCGAGAGAGAACTTGATGTGCATGAGGAGGTAGCAGAGGCAAGGTTGTTTCAAATCTTTATCGAGGGCCTCTTGGAGGAATACACGCTTCATCTGATCAATGAAACTAGAGATAAAACCTTAAGAGAGTTCACTACGGATGCCAGCAATATAGCCATGATAATCAAGCCGAGGTCCTCGAGCTAGAGGATACAGGTGCCATTAAATTCTAAAAGATTCAAGTTTTGAGGAGATAGGCAGTCAAATATGTGCATGGGAGACACAAAGGTAAGAAGGGAGGCTCCGGACCCAAGAATAATAACCCAGGTAATAAGAGAAAGTTTGGAGAAGATGCTCCACCACCGCTACCTTAGTGGAAGCTATGGATTGTTATCGAACATTGGTACGGTAGGGGTTATAAGGTTCCCCTCATCTGAATGGGGAAACTCCAACAACAGCTGACAAAACGAACCCTAAGTATTGCGAGTTACACCAGCGGGTGCAACACTCTACCAAGGACTGTTACTACTTGAGGATTATTATTGGCGAGTAGGTGGCTAGTGGCACTTTTCAAATACCTCATGTGGATGTGAATGAGAACCCACGTCCAGATCATCATTATGCCACTTCCATTATGGTAGTAGTATGATGAAGAAGTAACCCAAGACCTGATGGAATGGGAAAGTGATGAGATAGTATATGGGGAGTTGGGAAGGCTATCACTGAGCAGTAAGCAGAGAATTGATCTAGAAAGAAAGTGCGAGAAATTTTTTTTAACCCTAGAACAAGAGGAGGGAGATTAAGAACTCGAGCAGGTTAACCTCCTAGAGCGTGAGGTGGATGTCATCCTTGCCCTGGATGAGGGGGGACGTCTGAGTCAGAGTACCTCACAAAATCTCATATATATAAAGTGGATATTGATTCTGAATGCGAACCCATAGAAAGGAGCCCCAAGTTCAAGTGGTTCTTTGACCAAATAGGAGTAAAATATGACGCCAGGGTAGTCATAATAAGAAAAGTCTTGGAGGCGGTACAACAGAGAGGATACCCCTTATTGAATTGGCAAGGGATGATTAGCAGGCTGATCACGAGGTATACTTCTAAAGTTGTATTTTCTTAGGCAAATAGGCAGGTGCCTTACTTCTAAAACTGCCCAGTATATATCAGAGTTATGATCAATGGAGTCTCATTTTCCATAGTATTAATGGACGAAGGATCATCTATTAATATTATCCCAATCGGCACGTTATACGATATAGGGATTGATCAAGAGAAGATAGTGCATGTACCACTTGTGATACCGGGGTTCGACAGCGGCGGAATGTAATCCCGGGGATATGTGAATGTAGAAATTTATTTAGGGAATTTTACTTCCCATATCGAATTCCATGTCATCAATTCCAATACCAGCTCCTAACTACTCATCGACAGGGTATGAATGCATACCCATGGCATAATGCCCTCAACCTACCATTAGTGTGCAAAGACCAACATTAGAGGAATAGAGATTATAATTAAAACCACACAAAATCCTTTTTCCATTAATAAGGCCCATCTGGTAGACGCAACGTTCTATACAGAACTAGATAATGAAAGAAAGAATTCTACGGGAAAGTCAGAAGAAAAGCGAGTGGTTAGATGAATTTCCCAGCCAAGGAAATCGTACATGATCGTTTGGGGGAGGGGGACGGTGATTTCCCACATAGAAAAATGCAAGAAAAAGGTGGAAGTGGTAGTTAAACCTCCTTGAGCCTGCAAAAACGTGGTCCTACCCGATGGAAAAATTATCTACCATTTATAACGGTCTGCGCGGGCGATGTTCTAGGATGAGAGCACCGACTCGATACCATCATGTTTTTTTGTTGATGAATCCCATATCATTGAGCATGTTGAGGAACTAGAGGAAGCTCTAGAATGCAGGTAGGACGGACCTGTGATCAGCTACAAAAGTTAAAGGAGATCAACCTGGGGGTGGAAGGGGTTGATAGTAGACCCATTCTAATCTCCAAGAGTATGAACCCAAAATAAAAGGAAGAGCTTGTGGGCCTGCTCAAAGAGTTCACTAACGTATTTTCCTGGAAATACATGGAAATATCAGGGATAGACCCAGAGGTGAGATCTCACAGATTGAATGTTCTTCCCAATCCTCTCCCAGTTAGGCAAGAAACACGCATGTACAAAGCTGACCTCGATCTAAAGATAAAATCAGAGGTAGAGAAGTTTTTGCAAGTAGGGTTCATCAAGCCTATTCAGCATCATGTGTGTCTCTCCAACATAGTGTCGGTGCCAAAGAAGGACAAGAGCTAGATTCAAATTCGTATTGATTTTCACAACCTAAATCGGGCATGTGCCAAGGAAGAATTTCCTCTACCAAGCATTGATAGCTTAGTTGATGCTACTACAGGCCATAAGATGTACAACTTCATGAATGGGTACGTTGGAAATAATCAGATTAAAATGGACCCAACGGACGCGGAGAAGACTGTCGTATGCCCCTTGGAAATTTCCACTACACAGTCATACCATGTGGACTGAAGAATGCCGGGTCCACGTACCAAAGGACCATAATGGTAATTTTTCATGATTTATTTTATGACATACTAGAATTTTATGTGGACAACCTTGTGGTCAAATCCGAGAAAAAAGATAACAACATACAGGAGCTCCGGAGAGTGTTCGAGAGCTTTCATAGGTACAAGATGCAGATGAACCCCTTGAAGTGTACCTTCAGGGTCACTATAGAAAATGTTTTGGGGTTTGTTGTGAATATGAAGGGGGTGTAAGTAGATGTAGTGAAAAAGAAAACCATCATGATGATGCCACCTCTAAAGAGTCAAAGGTAATTTAAGAGCTTCTTGGGGAAGGTGTATTACCTAATAAAGTTCATACCATCGCTAGCGTAGGTGACCCACCCATTCATACCTGTTCTAAAAGACAACGCCAAGTGGATTTGGTGAGATGAGCAGAAGAAGGCCTTTGAAAAGATCAAAGAAATTTTATCCTCCCCATCCACAATGATTCAACTAGAATATGGGGCGCCACTACTTCTCTACCTTACATCAACAAAAAGGTCCATAGGATCACTGTTGGCCCAAGAAAATGAAGGAGTAGAGAAACCAGTGTACTACTTGTCAAGAGTGATCTCAAGTACAAAATCTATATACACTAGCGTAGAGAGGCACTGTATTGCCTTGGTCGTTGTTGCTCGAAAGTTGAGATACTATTTAATAGCTTTCATTTTTCACATAATAACTAAATGTAACCCAATCAAGTACCTCCTCACATGAACGTTTCCTATGGGACGAGCAACAAGGTGGTTTTTGATTATGACAGAATACGATTTTAAATGGATAGTGCCCAAATCCATTAAAACTTAAGCGGTAGCAGAGCTGTTTGGCTATTTTCCAAGTGGGAATTTTGAGCCAGTGGGGAGCTACCTGGTGAGAACTTTCAAGCATGCTTAGTGGAAGAAATGGAAAAGTGGGCGATGGAGTTCGATGGCTCCAGTGCTCAAGGAACAGGAGGTGCCGGTATTATATCGTCAAATAGTAAGGAGAAGATTACCCTCTCCTTCAAGTTAAATTTTAAATGCTAAAACAACGAGTCTAAATATGAGGCTCAAAAGAGGGGTCAGAGTGTTGTGCATATGAGGGGACTCCAATGTAGTAGTAAAATTGGTTAATGGGGAGTTCTCCTTCAAGCATGCCAACCTGGCACCCGACGGATACATCTTTCAGAAATTACTGGGGCAGTTCTTAGAAGTAACAATAGAGATATATGCAAGAAAATTAAATCGGCACCCCAACACACTGGCCATTATAGCGTAAAAGCTGAACATGGATGCCCCAGAAGAAACAATAACAGTACGACGAAGAACAATGCCTACTACAGTAAGATGTTTGTTCCTCATAAACGAGCCAGGAGATTGGAGGCACATGGTTGTGAAGCATTTGAAGACCGAAGAGGGGATAATGAATATGCTAGAACTAGATAACTACCACCTACTGCAAGGAACGCTTTATTTCAATAGCCTTAGAAGGTTACTAGCAAGATGTTGAAAAATACCACTCAAGTCCATTAATTCAGGATTAAACTGTTTAAATGGCTCCAAACAGTTTTTAAAGAAACTCTTTAATCAAAACAAACAGCTAACACAAGATGTGTATAAAATATTATATGAATGAGTTACTTAAGGTATGGGTATACCAGTTTTGAAATAAAAAACTTAAATGTATGCTATAAATCAGCACAACCTAAAGAAGGTTATGAAAGGAAGAGAAAGTATGCAAGTACACAAGATTTTAACGTGGTAAAACGCCACCATATAATGAGTCACATCCATTATAATTAATAGCAGGAGAACGTAAGTCGCATATGAAAGGGAATACAACAATCCTATAGTAAGGCTCTACATCAAAGAATGCTACGCTGAAACGTGAAAAGCCGCACAGATCCTAGGGCAATAGAACCTAATGCTCTGATACCACCTGTGACACCCCGCCTAATTAAAGATCGGGTGATTAGTCCTTTATTAAATTTAAAATAAAATGTTCGGTGGATTAATTCTTTGCGTCACTATCGAAAAATAATTTTATTTTATTTATCACCTAATAAATAATTAAACTAAGTGTCAAAACATTTCATTTTAATTATACACAAATAATTCGTTAATAAATTTCCATTCTTTAATACATAAGCTATATGCATTCCACATGAACATAATAACTACTGGACATAAATCAAATACTAAAATAAATAAGACTGGATAAACATTCCAGTTCAAGGTCTCAAACCAATAGATCAAAATAATACTCAATCCAACTGAAAAGATCTATAAAAGTAAATTGAGTACAACCTCTAAGATAAAATGAGTAAGAATGGTCAACACATGCCCTAAATTAAATGTCTGAAGAGGACTGAAGGAAATGATAGATGCAGCTAAAATGCAAGGACCAACAACTCCCACAACCGATGCAGCTCACTAAACGATCCACGCGTCTACGCCTGGTAACTCTATGGCTGGGCACCAGATATATATATATATATATATATATATATATATATATAGCAAATGAGAATAGAATAGCAAGAAACGGGTCAGAGCCCGAGTTGTAAAAATATTTGATTTAGGAAGTATTTAAAACTTTAATGAAGCAAGTATTACCTACATGTTTGTTTCGACACTGACATGAGATTCTCACCTCTCATCTATTCAGCACGCCTAACGTACGTCTACCCCCTATGATTTATGCTACCAAGCCTAAATAGTTCGAAGTCACCATACCATCATCTACTTCACTACTAGTATATTCATATCGCCCATACAATATGTTATTAGAATAGTTTATCCCACATAACTAAATATCATTATTCACCGTCCTACTGGTTAATCTTTTACCCACTAAGATTATTTTATTTCTCATCATTACTATATCTACAAATTTCACATCGTAGAATTTTCCCAAGTTTTGTCGTATATATAGTCGCATCTTCCCTATGCATGTATATTACACTTGCACCCCTTGGTTAGGCGCAAAGAAATTATTTTTATTACCATATCGACTAGTTATACACAGTAGATATAATCACAAGCACACACACACACACACACACACACATATATATACACATAAACAGAAATAGTCACATCATCCCTATACATCTATATAATAAAGTAAGAAACTTATATATGTCATAAGCTGAAAAATGATGTCATCTTTTTGGGGTTTGTGAATTGATGGTTGAGATTGAATGTAGGGGATTTGAATCTAATGGTTGCGAATCACTCCAACATAAATGGTTCGGATTGAAGGGGTGGACAGATTTTATATTAGGACTCACAATCATAGGGTGGCTAAAGTACAACCTAAGATATGGATTTTCTCCATATCATCACTTCAAATCACATACTTTACAACATCCGCACCAAAAACCAAGAGAGAGAGATGCAGAGAAAGGATGACGCTCAAGCTGAAACCGATTGAGTTTCTCCTCACGGTGAGTTTTTACTGTTCATTGTTTGTTAAAAATCATCATTTTTAACTGTATTGATGGGTTTAAAAATCATCATTGAGTTTCTACCGTCCATTGTTTATCCTTATGGTTGAATGTGTTTTTTATTACTGGGTTTCTTTGTTATTACTTGGTTTATCCTCACACTCAGCTTAGCTCTCAATCTTATCTCTGAGATCCTCTCTCTCTCTCTCTCTCTCTCTCTCTCTCTCTATCTATCACACACACACAAACACACACACACACATCTTCTCCACCTCTCCGAGCTCCACAACTCTCTGCCTTTCTCCCTCCAATCGCAACTATCTGCCTCTTCATTTTTAAGATCCCCACATCTGGCTTTGCTTTTTTTTTTTTGGGTTTTTTGGATACGAACTCTAGCTCTCCCTTTTTTGGGTTTTTTTTAAACGAACAACTCTACTTTGATATATTGGTGTTTGAAAAAATGGGTATTATCTCAACATCCATTTTGATTTATGGGATACTCGTTTTGCATTTTTTTTGTTCAGAGTATATTTTGCAGCAGCTTTGGTGTTTAACGGTGCCGTTTTAGGTGAGTTCGTTTCTTATCTTGAAAGCACACTAAATGGGTCTCTATTTCTTTTTTTTTTATAAACGGGTCTCTATTTCAAACCTTGAAAAGACACGAAATGGGTCCCTTATATTCAAATCAAGCGAAATGGATCTCTGTTTACAGGTGACGCCATACATGAGTCAACACTAAACACCATCCTGATGAAGATAGATCTGACCACCGACTGGTTCAAAACCTGCTTGCTGTCTTATTTCATCCTTTGAAGTTTTCATGTCGATGATGGGGGTGTACATAGAGGAGAAGCAACGAAGGATGAAAAAGTGAGTTCAAATGTCGTCGGCCCTACCTGAGACGATAACACAGGAACGGAGCATTGAAGTTGGTGAGTTGGTGGGTAAACTCCCTAGCCGACAAAGTCACATATGGGTTTATTAAATAGATGGGAAGCTTGGGTGGCCAACAGGTGGATGAGTCGGAAAGGTTGGAAATTAAATAAGTGATGGACAACAAAATGGAATATAATATTGTATTTAGGTTTTGGTTGTGTTTCTACTCTCATTTTCGAGTGTGAAAGACACTATTATGAATTAATAGGCCGCCAGTTGCTATGGAGAAATTTTTTTTACTCTCATATTTAATTCTTGACAAAAAATGTACGCTTCTTTTTACTTATATGTATCTAAAGGTAGCCACTTCTTTATTATGGAGTGTTTATTGTTGTTGTAAATTTTTTTTTAGAAACCCAATAGTTTTTGTTTTCAACCCAACTTTTTTAGAAACCCTGCAGTTTTGTTTATTGTACAGTGTTTATTGTGTAGTGTTAATATGAGGATGTTGAGAAATTTGAAGTGAGAAGGAAATTAATTTGTGTTTGAATTTGTAAATACATGTGTTAGTTCACATTTTACTTTTTATTTATTTTATTTCAGAGCAAAAGAAAACCTTGGTCAAAGTTTTTAAATTGTTTAGAAAAACTTTTTCTACTTAAAAATAAATTATGTTGTAATGTAAAACTCAATGACTATAATTGTTTACCTTAGAGGCAACTTTGATTTCCTTTCAATCTTGAACCTCGCTCTGATTGTTCTTTGAACTGACTATTGTTTTATATATAAACTAATTGTACAGATAATTTACACCTACAAATATTGTCTTGTACTTTTTATATATGATTTGTTCAATTTCTTAAAGCCCACAAGTGGACTGAGATATCAATTTTTTGAGTCCCACGTTGGTTGACTCAAGTTGATGGCTTACAAGAAAAGAGTTGGTATATGTCATAATACCTTTCAGTCAATTTTTATGGATAATATATCTACTACCTTACGTATAAACCCTTGGGCCTCGTGCGAATAATTTTGATTGGCAGTTGTCTTTTGCAGGATCCACATATGCCTACAGCAATGATTTGTCTTTACATCACATCAATTACTTTTTGTTTTTTATTTATACTTTTTTCATATCTGAGATTTCGTTTAAGATATATATTTTTTATTTGGAGCCTCACGTCCGGGACCTAAAGATGTTTTAATTATGGTGATAATTGTGTCTAACAAAAATATAGAACATTCTTTTTAAAGAAACAATGGTCGGAACTTTAATTATAAACTATATTTTTTATAAACGATTAAAATAATAAATACGACTTGAAATAATATTTTACCTATCTCGAATTCAATCCAAGTAAAAGCGACAAAACATGAAATAATTTTTTTAACAAAATTTAAAGTGGGCAAAAATAAACATGACTCGAAATAATATGACACGCCATGAAACAATTTTTTTTTAACAAATCATGTATACTATATCAAGAAAAAGTGGCAATATATAAAATATTTTTTATACACTAAAAAGGAATCCAGCCAAAATATACGCGATGCGACATGACATTAAATATTATTGTTTACTTATCTCGAACAGGGCCAAAGTAAAAGTGGCAGAACACAATATTTTTTTAATCAAATATGAACTTGACTAAAATAAACACGACACTACATGAATTTTTTTTACCAATCACGAACACTACCACTACCGTTTTGCGGAATAGTCATATAAACAATGGATATAATGGCTATTTTTTTAAATTACACTTTGTTTTGTCGGGGAACAAAATTTTCGTCATTTTGCGATTACGTATTTTGGAAAATTTTGCCACTTTGTTATTATGTATTTTTTAAATTTTTGTCGTGCCTTCAGGCACGGGCATACCCTAGTATATATATATATATATATATACACTAATCATGCACCCCTTGGTTAAGACCACTTGGCGCAATGTATACTCTGCTATCATGTATCGGTGCATCGCTCACTGAATAACGGACAATTGGCTCGGCGTCTCTCACGAACCATAAATCTCATAAGACAAATATTGGAGGCGAGCATACTCACCAGCCAAATGGGTCACGCACATACCTACGCTCCAATTAAACCGTCGAAATTATCCTATGTCTCACATAGCACGTATCCAAGTTCATATGCTCTGGGTACAAATCAAGTTTCCCCCCCCCCCCCCCCCCATTGGGTCACCCAGGATAAGATTGTCCACTACACGAAACCTCCTCCCGATAGCAAGCAGTGCAGGTATGCTAAACACACAGTAGTAATATTCATATAATAGGGATACACATATCCTATTTAAAATCAATAGGTACTTACCCAACTAGAACATATACTTTCCATACGTATTATTCTCTCATTACTACGTATAGAATATTTATTTCGATTAATTTTTCTCTTTGAATATTCAAAGTTAACTCACCTTTCCAAATATTTAAAGTATCATTATACAATTACCTCCCAACAATTATGCATTATACTAAATTCATCAACTGACAGCTTTCCTCACTCAAAATAACTGTGTAGCTTGAATTGGACTGAACTAGAAATTTCTCAAATTTTTGGCCCTGGCATTCGAACCAGGTCAGATGTTGTTCGAACGACATCTCACCTCGTTCGAACGAAGCTCAATCTCGTTCGAACGAGATTCAACAGTCTTCTCCCCCACCGGACCTGTTACGTTCTACAGCCTTAACAATTACATTTTTCACCATTTTTATGCCTAAAGCCTGTAAAATAATCTGCCCAAACAACATTCATTCAATTCCCATCAACCACCTAACATGTATATATGATTTTCAAGAATGTATCATCATTAAATTATCACTAATCATCAATAAATTCGAAATCCCCAAATTAAGATAACAAGAACCCTAATTCTCAAATTTATATACAAAACTCCAAATTAAGCACATATTTAATCATAAAATTATCATAATTTCGTGGACATAATCCTATCTGTATGAGGGAATCAAACTTTATTCAAATCGGTCCTAATTTACGATCAAATCTCCCAAATTTTCACCAATACTCATCTTCATATTAATGGGGTAATTACCTAGTCTAAAATGAACACAATTATTGCTAAAGAAAACAGGAAATAAACACTTGCCTCGATTATGATGTTCTGGCCCGTTGATGAAATTGGCATAGACTTGTTCCTCGTCTTTCAATCTATGCTTTGGTAGGATTTGTGATGTGAGTCCTTGAGTTTTGCACCAAGAACACCTATGGACTTCTTCTTCCTTCCTCTGTGTCTCTCTCTTTTCTCTCTCATAGGTTTGGAACTGATAGACCCTTTCTCCCCCACGTTTACCCTATTTATTTTCTTTAATTTTCGTCCATAATATTTCCCCAAAATTTCAAAGGACAAAAATACCCCCACGGGGTGCTAGCTAGGCCTAAAAATATTTCGGAGTCCAAATTGAATACTCGAGTACAGTTTTCTGACTATCTCGACCCTTCTGGACTCAATGGAGTACTCGAAATGACAATATGAGTTGCTTAAAAATAAATTAATTTTTTATTCCATTCAATTAGTCTCGACACGACTCACACGCGCGTCTAGACTTAAAATACAAAACTATCATATTTCACCCTCTGACAATTTATAAAATTTCCTAATTCCATATTACGTATTCATACAGTAATATTCAATAATTCTCATCAATAAGTACTAAACTCTGGGCACATTAGTTAATATTTATTTTTAATCCGAATTAATTAATAATAAATCTCTCACATTTTTTAATTAGTTATTCCAACAATAATAATTAATACCATAATTGTTTAAATCATCAAAAGTAGGGGTGTTACATAATCCCCCTTACAAAGGGATTCGTCTCAAAACATGAAAAAGTATACCAAGTACAAACAACGTTGTATATAAGTAGTGCATCGCATCATTGTGCTCCCAAGTAAAGTTCTCCATACCAACCATATATTATGCTATTTGATACCCTTAATAATGAACTCCCCACATATTTTCATTATTTAACTCTAGGTTACCCTGTCACGTAGGTTCTTGCCCAAGCCGTATCATTTAAGTTACACTACTTAAACTTTATTTTTAGATATTCGCTATCTAGCCTTCTACTATTCTCACCTTAGTAGATTAATCGTTTTTAAGATATATATGATCTCGTCTCGTGATGATCACACAAAAGTAGGTTATTTGTGCATTATATAATTTACGCACATGATATACTAAGTACCAATTCATCTATAATCTTTGTAATAGCACCTGGTCCCCTATATTAACTAACAAGCATGAGGACAACAAGGCTTACTATGTCATACTTCAACTGGCACCATGCCTAAAAGTGAACTTACATAAGTTATTGTACACAAACTCCACTAGTGGAAGGGACTACACTCATCCTCCCCTGAGATTCAAGGGTACACATATACATTATTCTCAAACATCTGACTAGTCTTCTTATTCTGCCCATTCGTCTACGGATGATAGGTCGTACTCAATCATAACTCGGTATCCAAAGCCTCGTGAACACTTTTTCATAATCGAAAGACAAAGATCTTGTCTTAATCGGAATCGATATCAAGTGGTACCCCACATAACCTCGCTATCTCGATTATAAAGATCTGCGCATATTGTCCCATAGTATGACCAGTCTTAACTCGCATAACGTGAGCTACTTTGGTCAACCAATCTATATCACTCATATAGGATCGTGACCCCTTTCACGATAAAATCTTGGGGAATACTCTTCACTTACTACTTAGGAATCCCTAACGGTTGAATAAACCCCTACTGGTTTCGGATGGTCCACCCTTTTCCAACAGGAAGATGACCCATTGCAAAAATGAATTTAGCCATATTTCTCTTCCTTAAATCCCATCACCACTGCCATTTATAAGATGATACATCTTATATTTTCTCAAATGTACCTCTAAGCGTGATCCATATGACTTTGCCTCACCACGTGTCATAAGTCCTTCTCTCGCTCTAATAATCAGTTTATCATGAAACGTAAGCCTCTAACAAATCTTACGGAATAAACTTCAACTCCCCGGCATAAATGTTGTCGAATTCACATGACAATCACAATCTAGTGTCTAATACAATATCATTCTTGTGAGCACATAATCAATTCCTCATATCTCCACTTCTATCTTCATTTACCTTATCTTATACATTCCGAACATAAACAAAATTAAGGTTTAATTACCTAAGGAGCCCATACACCCTATGCCTTGAGCATTTTTTTGCAAAAATAAAATATATTCTCTTATTATAGTGGAATTATCCACTCTCGATTATACTCTCGTATATGTACAATTACTAAGGTATGAATCCCATGTACTATCATCCAAACTTCTCTCTAACTCCCGACGTTCGTTAGTTTCATGTGTGAGATGTCTCGCAAAGCAAAATCCAAACAAGGAACCCCTCTGATACACTACTACCTAACATTATAGACCATCGAGATCCGTAAGGTCCCTAGTCCATAACATGTACCTTCCCACAATTTTCTTATGTTGACATATAAGTCTACTTATGTTCGAAAAAAAATATCATGAAACATGGCACTATCACTATCCCGAGTTTCGACACTATATATAACAAGCTATATTTCGCTTCTTGATAAAGGACACAATGCATCCTGAGTCACGTCAGTAAATAAATCCCTACGCATCCTGAATCATATCTATTTGGACAACATGCTCACGAAGTATACAATATCATGAATTTTTATTATTTATACATATATATATACATATACATATATATAGGCCTAACACTATTTTAGGTGGCACTTCACAAAAGTAATTTTACTCACTAGGAGAATCCAACACGATATTCTTATGATCTAATCTACTATCGTTCAAATATTTGGTAATTATCACTGCACAGTACCATAATAAGCTCCACCTTACTAACTCAATGCATTAGTAAATTATAGTAATAAAATATGGTTTTAGGGCCCACCCGGCTCACTCACGAGCGACATCAGAAAGCCCCATTACCTATGAAAAATATGTTTGTAACCAGATTGTTAAAACTAACGTACCCACTAAACTTGCCTCGCACGTGAACTCTACTATTAACAATTCATATATGTATTGTGATACACCCATGTCACTTGACCTAATCCTTTTCTCGCAAGGATGAAACAAAATTTCATCAGGCTCACCTGATCGTAGGATCCCAACATGTAGTTGCCAACATGACCCATGAGTATCTGCAATCTTAAGACATATAGTATTTCATCCCATATTTCCCCCTCCTCACTCTGGGAAAAATGTATTCCGTTATGCGGCTTATATGGCCATTAATGAAACATTGGCCCAAATCTCTAGGCCTCAATTATGGCCTTACTGGCCACCTTATTTCATCCTGGGCCCCAATGACATGAGGATTTTCATATGCTATTGTTACCGAGGACTCCACTGGTCCTGCCTAAACCCATCACTCTCGGGTTGTAAATTATTGGGTTCAATCCTCTAGTCCCAATTTCCTACTCTAATAATATCAATCCTCCAGTTATTATGCCTAATTTACATGGTTTAGCATTCTCAAATCTTATCGCTTGCACTTCTCAACGTGGACACATTCAACACTAATAGTCCCACTCTCTAAACATAGGGAAACATCCCAAGCCATATCTTGTCACTGGTCCCACTTACCATCTTGAAAAGTATTTACCTCAGACTGGCAGTCTTAGCTTCCTATTGTTCTCCCATTGTCCCTTTGGCTATGCGGGCCTTTAAGAATTATTTTTGGCTTTTACAGCCGTGATTGACATATTAATCGTCACTTGTAGGAAGTTAATCAATCAAAATTATCTAAATGATTTCTTCATTGGGGATACTCTCATGTGGTTTTTTTCTAACACCGTTAAGTTCAGTTTTACTTTTTGATCAGACTCTCTAACCCTCCTGGCTCACTTCTTCTAGAAGTGCTGAAATAACTTGCAAACGTATAACATTGATGACATCATCATCAGTCATTTTAGTTGGATTTTTCATCCAACCTCTTATCCTACACACGGTACTTTATCAACAATAAACCCTTTTTATTCTATCGCCCTTTTCTAGGTACAAAGTTAGTTATGAAATTTAACCTTTCTCTCACGATCGGTCTCTAGCTTACCCACTGTGCTAAGTTTCAAAATTCCCCTTGCATCTCTGTTGTAACATCGAAAGGAAGACCTCACGATCAAATCTTACTAAAATGTCTCTTTATATTTCAAACACATTCCTTTATATGTGGTGATTGAATCTAATCACTTTATGTCGCTCCTAAGAGCTACAAATTTAATCCTAATTTAATTTTGAGTGTCGCTGCACTCCACTCTACTCAATTGCCTTTGGAATTTTTGCTTCCATTGGCCTGTTACAATTTATCTCTTTCTTCTTCACACCTTCACCGATGACTTTTCAATAGGTTCCCTCTGACTTTCCCCTTGTCGACCACGCTAGATGACCTTGAAATCGCTCCACCGTTACCCATGATTATGCCTGGGGAATCCCGAGTGATGATTTTATTGTCACTTGATTAAATAATACTCATGGTGACCTATTTCATAATCGTCATTCCCAGATTACTCTATGTCTTCTATCGGACTCCTTCTTCTGTAGTCCTTCTTACGGCCCTCGTTGGTCATCCTATAATGTTTGATACTCTAAGCACACACGATTTCGTATAATGAGTCACCTCCATTATAATTCATATCAGGAGAACGTAAGTCGCATACGGGAGGGAATACAATAATCCTATAGTAAGGCTCTACATCAAAGAATGCTATGCTAAAACGTGAAAAGCTGAATAGATCCTAAGGACATTAGAACTTGATGCTCTGATACCACCTGTGACACCCCGCCTAATTAAAGACAGAGTGATCAATCCTTTATTAAATTTAAAGCAAAATTTTTGGTGGATTCATTCTTAGCATCACTATCGAATTTTTTATTTATTTTATTTATCACCTAATAAATAATTAAGCTAAGTGTCAAATCATTTCATTTTAATAATACCCAAACAACCCGTTAATAAATTTCCACTCTTTAAGACATAATATATATGCATTCCACATGAATATAATAACTACTTGACATAAATAAAATACTAAAATAAACAAGACTGGATAAACATTCTAGTTCAAAGACTTAAACTAATAGATCATAATAATACTCAATCCAACTGAAAAGATCTACAAAAGTAAATTGAGTACAACCTCTAAGATAAAACGACTGAAATGGGCAACACATTCCCTAAATGAAATGTCTGAATAGGACTGAAGGAAATAATGGATGCGTCTAAAGTGCAAGGACCTGTAACTCCCACAACCGTTGCAGCTCGCTAAACAATCCACACGTCTAAGGCTACTAACCCTGTTGCTGGGCACCTAATATATATATATATATAGCAAAAGAGAGGAGAATAGCAAGAAACGGGTCAGAGCCCGTGTCGCGCCCCGACTTAATTAAGTTAAACTTATCCTTTTTAATTAGAGGTAAATTGACTTAAACAATAAACAATGCTTTAATTTAAAACTCTAAGGGAAAATAGCATAAGATTTTTTTTAAAGGCATGTGTAGATGAAAACATATGTACCTTTACATGTAACTTATAAGTACTACACAACTTTACATAACTAAGATCCTTAGTTTAATATTTACACAAAAAGATTCTTGATATTCAAACCATACTAAATATCCATCACTCCCCCGGTATAAGGTCCTAACATGGCAGTGAACTTCAAATGATAGGCACACCTGAAACATAACATTATAGGAGTGTAAGAAACACAATCTTAGTGAATGACCATATTCCACATATATAACCAATTCAAATAATCATTTTTATTTTCTAATGTTATAACCCAATAGGAATTGTGTGACTTTTGCAAGCCTAGACCCGCTAGTCCAATTAACTCCCAGTTAATGGGGAACACCAAATCCCCTAATTAGGCCCGAGTACAACAAACCTTTAAATTGGATTAACGACGCCACTGCATCCCATAGGACCCACCACTCCTTAACAATAGATAAAGGACTCACCAGTCCATATAATTATATAACATTGCTTAACATTTTTAATCATATGCATATGTTTCTTAAATACAACATCACTCCCATAAGCATTTTAACACATGTGTTTAACTACATATTTCTATATGAACATATAAGCATCTATATTTCATAGGACAGGTAGCTCACCTTGGATTTGGTGCTAATATTAATACCAAACTACTTGTTATGGTAGTATTAGCTGCTTTTCCACCTAACAAGTCAATGTCATTAGTATTTGAATACACCGATTAACATCAAACCCAGTAATACATCACATCATTTGGTAAATCATAAATAAATAAGAAGGAATTAAATATTATACTTCACATTTCTATGACACAGAAGTAATTAGGGTTCTAACACAATTTACAGAATTAAATTACGAATTTTCTAGACAAAGTTATACCCATTTTATTACGACCTTTTCCAAATCGTTTCTCAAGAAAAACAGCAACACAACTTCAATTTCCTAGAATTTTCATAATTTTTATACAATATAAGTTTGCATGATATTACACCCAATATTAGTAAACACATTGAATAATACAAATTTAATGTTTCATAATTTTTAGGGCTCATTTTCTATGTCGAGCAAAACGTCAAACACCTCGTATGCATTCTTGCTCCTTTAGGGCAGATTTTAAACCAAAACTTCAAACTATCACAAAAGGTTCCTTACTTGGTATTTTTACACAATTTTCGGATATGTTATACATGTATGAGTATGGTTTACTCTACAACTTGAATCAATCAATTCCAATAAGTATTACATGATTTATGCCATTTTTAGCACAACTAGGTCAAAAACGAACATTAGAGCATAACTTAACGTTTTTAAGCATACATAACCTCCACCTTGGGTATCAATCATGGAAACATATAATAAACATGTTTCAACGTATATAAACATAAAAAACCTGAATTTCCTAAATTAAAAAGCATCACTAGGAGGGAATTTAAATCTGGGACATTAAAGTCAACATTTACGATCCTAATACGCATTCTGACACATGTTCTTAAACCATCCTTGTTCCAGCACAATTCAGCAATATGGGTATCATTAAAATATATATCCAAATAAAAAATAAAAGCATGAAAAGTATAGAACTCATCCATGTGACAAACTTTAATAAAGAAGTAATTACCTTCCGAGGATTCCTCGATTTATAGAAATTTTCCAAAGATTTCTTCCTTAACTTTCTTCTCTTTCTCTCTCTTTAGGCAAAACTTGTTATTTCTTATGAGGAAGAAGACATACCTCTCATTTATAATCATAAATACGTTGTATAGTGGTCCAATAGAAATAGGGGTAGTGGTAACACGTGATTGGTTGGATGAAAGGTCGAATTAGACAATTCCATTAATGACACATTTGTCCCACCTTGGTAAAATACCATTACTCACTATCACGGGCCCCGATTTACTCCATCTTTGTTTATACGTGTAGATAACTTATACATCTACAACTTTCATCTTTTGTGATTTTCCAAAATCATAAATTTAGTACGCCTAATTTGGGCTCGAATAGGAAAGTAGCAATTTATCGAAAAATCTCAAAACTTTCGCATTTGGCGACCAGACATTGCCAATTTCGTACCAACACCCTAGTTTACTTTTATAAACATAATGATGCATTAAAAACATATTTTATGATGCATTAAATCACATAGCTAATCATATAATCTAAATATGTTATGCCCGATCATAAGCTCGATAAACACCTGATATAAACCACGTATATATATCACATGAGCATGTATCCCCTAAACATGATAATTAACATGTTTAACACACATAACCAATTTATAACTAATAACTTATAATTAATCATGTAATTATCCTTCCTAATCATGTTTTAGGGCCTTACAGCCCGAGTTGTAAAAATATTTTATTTAGGAAGTATTTAAAACTACAATGAAGCAAGTATTATGTGCATGTTAGTTTCGAACTCTCACATAAGATTCTCACCTCTCAACTATTCTGCACGCCTAACGTACGTCTACCCCCTATGATTTATGCTACCCAACCAAAATAGTTCGAAGTCACTATACCATCATCTACTTCACTACTAGTATATCCATATCGCCATACAGTATGTTATTAGAATAGTTTAGCTCACATAACTAAATATCATTATTCACCGTCCGACCAGTTAATCTTTTACCCAATAAGATTATTTTATTTCTCATCATTACTATATCTACTAATTTCACATTTTAGAATTTTCCCAAGTTTATTCATATATATAGTCACATCTTCCTTATATATGTATATTACACTTACACCTCTTAGTGAATACCACTAGGCACAAAGAAATTATTATTATTACCATATCTACTAGATATACACACTAGACATAATCACAAGCGCGAACACACACACACACACACACACACACACATACATATATATATATATATATATATGTATATATATATATATATTGACATCATCCATATACATATATATATATACTAATCTTGCACCCCTTGGTTAATACCACTTGGCGCAATGCATACTCAACTATCATGTCCCGGTACATCGCTCACTGCATAAAGGACAATTGGCTGGCGTCTCTCACGAACCATAAATATTATAACACAAATATTGGAGGCGAGCATACTCACCAGCCAAATGGGTCAGGCACATCCCTACGCTCCCATTCAACCGTCGAAACTATCATATGTCTCAGATAGCACGTATCCAAGTACATATGCTCTGGGTACAAGTCAAGTATCCCCCCATTGAGTCACCCAGGATAATATTGTCCACTGCGCGAAACCTCCTCCCGATAGCAAGCAACGTAGGTATGCTATACACACAATAGTAATATTCATATAATAGGCATCCACACATCCTATTTAAAATCAATAGGTATTCACCGAGCCAGAACATATACTTTCTATACGTATTATTCTCTAATTACTACGTATAGCATATTTATTTCGATTAATCTCTCTCTTTGAATATTTAAAGTTAACTCGCCTTTCCAAAAATTTAAAGTATCATTATACAATTACCTCCCAACAATTATGCACTATACTAAATTCATTAACTAACAACTTTCCTCACTCAAAATAACTGTGTAACTCGAATTGGACTGAACTGGAAATTTCTCAAATTTTTGGAACTAGCGTTCGAACCAGGTCAAATGTTGTTCGAATGGCATCTCACCTCGTTCGAACGAAGCTCCATCTCGTTCGAACGAGATTCAACAATCTTCTCCCCCACCAGACTTGTTATGTTGTACACCCTTAACAGTTTCGTTTTTCACCATTTCTAAGCCTAAAACTTCTAAAATAATCAACCCAAACACCATTCATTCAATTCCCATCAACTACCTAACATCTTTATATGATTTCTAACAATATATCATCATTAAATCATCACTAATCATGAATAAGTTTGAAATCCCCAAATTAAGATATCAAGAACCTTAATTCTCAAATATATATGTAAAACTCCAAATTAAGCACAGATTTAATCATAAAATTATCATAATTTCGTGGACATAATCCTATCTACATGAGGGAATCAAACTTTTTTCAAATCAGTCCTAATTTATGATCAAATCTCCCAAATTTTCACCAATATTCATCTTCATATTAATAGGGTCATTACCTAGTCTAACATGAGAACAATTATTGCTAAAGAAAACAAGCAATAAATACATGCCTCGATTATGATGTTCGGATATGTTGATGAAATTGGAATAGACTTGTTCCTCGTCTTCTGATATATGCTTTGGTGAGATTTGTGATGTGAGTCCTTGAGTTTTGCACCAAGAACACCTATGGACTCCTTCTGTAATACCCTGAGATTTTTGGGACAATAATTTATTTATTTTGGGTGAAATAAATATTATTTTAATTGGAGATTAATTAAATTGGCATTTAAGGTCAAAATTTCAAGATGTTAGAAAATGATTCGAATGACAATTCTGAGGGTGCAATTGTTTTCGGAAGGATCGAGATAGTCGAAATGACTGTACTTGGGGCTTATTTGGGTTTCGAAATATTTTAAGTTTGTTTGGATCGAATTAGAGTGACTGAGTCATTTAAAGTGTGTATTATCATTTAAAGTT
This sequence comes from Sambucus nigra, assembly GCA_949130495.1. Taxonomy (NCBI): domain Eukaryota; kingdom Viridiplantae; phylum Streptophyta; class Magnoliopsida; order Dipsacales; family Adoxaceae; genus Sambucus; species Sambucus nigra. Next base: position 610,215,397 of record OX422217.1, on the reverse strand, counting down.
GTGTATTATGGTAATTAAGGCTTAAAAGCCTACGAGAGATAGAAATCTCATTAGAGAGAAAGAGAAAGCCCTAGAAAGAGAGAGAGAGAGAGAGAGAGAGAGAGAGAGAGAGAGAGAGAGAGAGAGAGAGAGAGAGAAGAGAAAGAGAAGAAAAGCTTGAAAATTTCGCCAAATTCTTGATTTTGAGGGTGAATCAGAATCTACGAACTGGAGGCAAGTGATTAAACTTGCTAAATAATTGTTGTGTATCATTTATTTCATGATTTGTGGAAAAATTTATGAAATTTGGGATAAAATGTTAAAACCTAGATTTTGGGTAAAATCTTATAATTCATGTGTAGATGATGAATCTGAGGTTGTAAATTTGTTTGGTTAAGTTATATACTGAGTTTTAATGTTATAGATATGTTTGGGTTGAAGAAAAATGGTTGGAAGATGATAAAAATGAATTTTGGATTTTTGAGAAGATGATGAATAGTGACCAGCGTCACTTCCGAACTATTTCGGCTATGAAGAGTGCCGATTTGGCTCTTGGTCAAAACATAAAAGCTGTAGATATTTTTGATACCGTCGCACGAGCACTGACAGCGTATTTTTATGATTTTTTTTATTTATAATGAATTTGCTACGGAAGCAGTTCTAAGATGGAAACTCGGACTGACATAATGGAACCAGTTCGTTTTTCTGGGGGATTCGGATCGTTTTTCTGGGGGATTTGGCTCCATTTTTCGTAATAAATTTGGTTCTATTTTTGTGCATATTTTCAATGCTGCTGCAGAACTTTGGAGAAACCCTTAGAATCCTAAATTGTGAAATTTGAAGAGAAAAATACCTTGGACCGGTAGAGTATCGGGACCTTATCTACTGCCTTGATATGTGAGTGTGGTAGTACCCTTCGAGTGAGGATGATACGTATGAATACAGTATGGGAATACGTATTGGGGTAGTATTTTAAGTATGTGACGATTTATATTATTGCGAATGGGAATATTCGAGGCTATTGGTTATCTCTATAAGAGTTTGGAGATTATAACCATAAAATATTGAGAAGAGGTATAAATAATATATATGGTGTCATTAAAGTATATATATTATGAGACGAATGAATAGATCGGGGTTGTTGATATTATCATTGTGCGGTGAGAAAATCTCGAAAAATAAAATATTGGGGATTAGTCAAAAAATTTATAAACGCGTAGGATATTTGAGACATAAATATACTACATAGGAGATTCATTATACGGGTTGTGCGTATACCCGGATGTTATTATATACATGGGTTAAAACATTACCTATGGGAAATTATGTATAGGCGAGAAAAATACCTTTCATTATAATATGGTTGTGTAAATACCTAATTAATGATATATTTAAATAAGTGGAATGTGTACATATATTATTGTTTATTATGTGTATGACATACCTACCATACTTGCTATCACGGGAGGTTGGCGTTCAAAAGAGGACAATCTTATCCTATGTTGCTTTCGGGGGGATTTTACATTTGGTACCTCGAGAGCATGGAACCTAGGTACGGGATATCTGAGAGAATGATAGTGTTGACGGTCATATGGGTACGTAGGTATGTGCGTAGCCCATAGGCTTGGAACCATGTTCGCCTCCAATATGTGTGATTTCTGATGATACAGTTCCTGAGTGATGTGGAACATGTGATCCTTTAGTACGAGATGTTCCTTATTTGGATTTCGCTTGCGAGACGTACCACACACGAAACGCCGTGCACTATTGAGAATTGAGAATAATAAATTAATTAGTCATGATCATTTGGGTTACATGCATCATGCATTGATGGCATAATGAATCTTGATGATCAATATTGCCAAGGATTAGTGTATTGGGGGGGTCCTTGTTTGGATTTCGCTTGCGAGACATCCCACTCACGAAACACAGTGCAATATTGAGAATTGGGAGAAGTTTAGTCCTTAGCACTTAGAGGCTAATAACTCATATATATATTTATATATATTTTTATGTCAATAACTAGAATATTAGAAATTCTAGTAAAAGAGAATGTTTTGGTATAGTTTATAAGTTTAGTAAGTTGATGAAGATTTGAGATTGGAAATAGTAGAAGTTGAGAAATAATTTAGATGGATTTTAAATGAGTATAAATTGGGAGTAAGTTAGATTACTTTGCCTAGATAGATTTGGGCACTTATTTGGATATCATGTGCATACATTTAGTTGCACGCTTTAGTTGCGAGGTGAGTTGGATTTTCTGGAGAGTGCGACTCCACTTTTATCATGTTATAATGCATTTATAATTATTAAGCAATTTTAAAGCACTTGCTAAAAATATTTTCACACCTCGGGCTCTGACCCGTTTATATTTTCTTTTGCTATGTATATATTGTATTATTTTAGGTGTTCCTCCGCAAGGATGCAATTGATGATATCCATTCAGTGTATTCGTGGGGCTATGGCAGTAGTGGACTGTTGCACTATTTTGATATAGTCGATTCCTATATTTTGTGTCTCTAGATTAGGATTCAGTTTGTGTATCGGGTTTATACCCAAGTGTTGTAGTGTAGCACTTTTATATTTTATTTCTCAGACTATTGTATTGTCTGTGCCCGATAGAATATTCAGGTAATTCATTTTGTAGATCTTAGTGTACTCTGGTATTAGTCTCTTTTATATTAGCATGTTTGTGTTCTTTATCATATTTAGCAGTTGTTATGTCATTGGTTAGTTGTTGTATAGTTTGTTTCAGTAATGTAAGTAAATGTTTTTTAAAAAAAAATTGACACCCTCTTTTTGTTGTAATGGGTTGTTAGCTGTGTTTATTTTAGAATCCTCAGTAGATGCTAAGAATGATCCACTTGAGATTCCTGATTATTTTAGTATAGGGATGGCCACCCGTTATTATTCTGAGCGGAGTATCACACCTTCTTCTTGCCTTTATGTCTGTCTCTTTTTTCTCTCGTAGGTTTAGAACTGACAGACCCTTTCTCCCTCACAATTACATTATTTATTTCCTTTAATTTTCGTCCATAATGTTTCCCCAAAATTCAAAGGACAAAAACACCCCTACGGATTGCTGGTTAGGCCTAAAAATATTTCAGAGTCCAAATAGAATACCCGAGTAGAGTTTTATGACTATCTTGACCCTTCCGGACACAATGGCGCACTCGAAATAGCCATATGAGCTACTTAAAAAAATTATTAGTTTATTCCATTCAATTAGTCTCGACACGACTCACACATGCGTCTTGACTTAAAATACCAAACTGTCATATTTCACCCTCTGACAATTTATAAAATTTCATAATTTCTATTACGTATTCACACATTAATATTCAATAATTCTCATTAATAAGTAGTAACTCTTGGCATGCTAGTCAATATTTATTTTTAATCCGGATTAATTAACAATAAATTTCTCACATTTTTATTTAATTAATCCAACAATAATAATTAATCCCATAATTATTTAAATCATAAAAAATACGGGGTGATATGTTTCACAAATTGTGAAATATGAATATGAAAGTGTAAAACACTAATCAATGTCTTAACTAGATCTGAGTTTGGTTTTCTCTAAACTGAGAAACAAAACAAGATTTATTGGTATAGATTTTGAAAATAAACATTTGAGGATAAAACAACGAACAAATATGGATTTCTTGAAAAAAGAAATCAACCTAAGAGTATTAAACGTTTTTGTATCACAAACAATTTAGATCTGCACTTTCTAGGAAAAAAAATGAAATCAAAACTTCGTGAAAGTTGGACAAGAGATTAAAGACAGTAGAGGATGGATATTCTCAACTAACTAACACACTCAAACTCACAAGTTATTTTTCTGAGGAAAAATTAAGAGTTTTGTTTAGGGTTTTGTATTCTCTCTCTATCTTTGTATGGGGGTGTCCCATCAGAGGGATGGTTAACTTAGTCAAGAAGATTGATTGGCTCACTAGAAAGAGAAGGAACGTTGCCCTATGAACCCAGCTCGAAGATTCTTAATAGAAGCAACTTGAAGAACCCAGTTCAGAGGATCCAATTCGTAGATCATAGTCACTTAGATGAAAATAGTTTGTAATAAGTAATAGAATACTATGTCATTTTCTTTATCTCATAAATGTATGCTGAGCGAGGTTGCTTGTTACCCATGAGGGACCTTGCCTGGCAGGGCATGGGAGAGCTAACATGCTCTATCGAATAACCTCCGCTTTGGAACCTCGTATGGATATGTCTTGGAGGATTGTGAATAGGGGATCATTGGGAATGCAGTTACCAACTCTCTTGGCATACTTGGGCAAGACTTCATCCAAAAAAATGGTCACTCGAGCCACTTCGGTCGAGCCACCTTAGCGCTTACCCGTTCGTGGGAACCTCCTCGAGGTACTTATATCTTGAACAGTGTTGACCCAAAATAACTCTTAACCAACACGTAGAGGCCAATACACTCGATCCATCTAGTAGCTCAGAAACCTCGAAACAGATACTAGCCTGCCTGCCTGATGTGACCAAATATATGACAAGGCCACTATTTAAACCACTTTCTGACGTCATAACGTCTGGAATTTAGGGACTCAAAAATGTATCACTCAAGTGGGTTTATCCTTAGGGTGGCAGGCCTAGTTCACCAAACCTGACCATTTAGACATCCTCAAGTAAGCCTCAAGCTGACATGTCATGTCCCTCATTAACGCCCACAATGCTTCCAGCCAATAAAATGGTTTCCCACCTAAATCATGAGATCAAATGCATTTAATGCAATATCTTATGCATTTAATTCACCATATCAAATCGATCGCAAGTGAGATCACTCGAGCAACCTTGCCCCCATATGTATACACTAGATGAACAAGTTAGAAGGAGGGAGATAAGTATTCTGAGTCTAGAATTACTGCCCAAGTTCCTTCACAATCGAGAGTCCTTGAGAAGAACATTAACTTCCCCACACACATCTAACACACTCACCATTGAGCATTAACTGAGCTTGAAGTTCCCGCCTTTCCCTCATTGTGCCCAGAGTTCTTATTCTTTCTCCCTTCGACCATGCTTCCTGTCGGTCCCATCTATTTATTGTTCTTGTCGTGCATCTTTTATGCCAATAGGCTATTTAATATAAGTCTGAACATTGGCATCACTTGTCTCTGACTCTCATGTGTCCATCGCCAATATTTAATATTTAACGATGTTAACCTCGATCTTGATAAGGGGTTACACCTCACTTAATACTAATTGTATTTGAAGAACCCACATCATATAATCTTCTCTCTCCTTTCTTTTTTTCTCTCAAAGGTAAAGTGATCAAAGATTGTAAACATCTCACGTATGGCCTCTATTAATACTATAGCATGGAAGACTCTAGAATGTCTGGGCAAAGCAACAGTCACGATTAATTACAAATGATCGATGTAAATCTTATGACTGAGATGTAACCACTTTAAAACTAGATTTAATTGGTTAACTCAGTAGTTACAAGGATTTTGAAATATAACAGGCAGACCGTATATAATACAGATCCAAGGGTTCTCAATCAATCTCAGTTATGTGAGAGTAAAGAAACACAAACCCAACTGATATCTCAGCAACACATATAAGGCCATAATCAAGTGAAAAACGCGTGTTTTAGTTTTCTAAAGAATCTCATTTTCCACCGCAGAATTCTCTATCGCTTTCGGATCCTACCCAAGAAAGTTTTTGGAGAAAAGGGTAATTATAAATCAACCCACAAAATTATTAAAACCAACTTTAAAATGATAAAACAATGTTTTATAAATTCCTAAAAATTATTTACCATATCCCAAAAATTATTAAAAAAAATCAATTTTATGGGATTTAACACGCACATCCCTAAATTATAAAGAATGCAACAAATAAATGTAACCCTAGATGCAATGTTGGTATTCTACCTTTGAGACTTTAGAGGAATTTGATATGTACTGTCTGAGGCTCTTTGGTAGACAAGGATATGAGTCAATGTTTTCACTATTTCCAAACTAGACAAGCTCATGTATAATGTAGACTCAAGTGAGTCAAAGATATAGGGTGATTCAATCTCGCCCCTTGGAAATATGAGAAAAAATCTCATTTGAGTCATCAAGGACTCATAGGGATACAAAAGAAACAAAAAAAATCCTATTCATATACAAAATTCTAACTACCCCATATCTTACAAATGAAAATTACAATACTCAACTAAATACAACAATACCCTAACAACATCCAGATAACATGAGGTATTGATCTCCTGAAAATAAGATAACTAAGATCAATATTTTTAGCTGAAGTAATTAAATTAATGACTAAGTGTACTCAAAGCTTCTCCCCCATTTTGTCTCAAATGGACAAAAGGTCTACATACAGATAAGAGAGATAAATATCAAAGTAGAAATATCAAAGATACATTATAATTATTCCATAACCATGCTAATTAATTTACGTAGGGATTCAAATCGTATATTGTCCAAGGGTTTAGTGAATAAATCAGCTAATTGTAATTCAGTAGGCAGATAATTAATCTCTAATTCCTTTGATTCGACTAACTCGCAGATAAAATGATGCCGAAGTTTAATATGTTTAGTACGAGAGTGTTGAACAGGATTTTTGAACATATTAATCGCGCTTTGATTGTCACAATAGAGATGTAATTGTTCTTTAATAATACAATAATCTCTTAACATCTGTTTTAGCCAAAGTAATTGATCTCGAAAACTGCTTGCGACGATATATTCAGATTCAGTTGTGGATAAAGAAGTGAAATTTTGTTTCTTACTATTCCACCCTACCAAATTATTACCTATGTAATAACATGCTCTTGATGTACTTTTACTATCATCGGAACACCCAGCCCAATCAGCATCGGTGTAGCCAATTATCATGCTAGATGTGTCATTTATGTACAAAAGTCCTAAGTTGAGAGTTCCTTTAACATATTTTATAATTCTTTTAACGCAAAGTAAATGACTTTCTTTAGGATTATTTTGATAGCGGATGCATACACAAACAACATACATAATATCAGGATGGGAGGCAGTAAGGTATAAAAGACTTCCTATCATACTACATCATAAGATCTGCAATTGTTCTTTGAAAAGGTGATAGTATGGTTGGAGTAATAAAATTGCGATATACTTAGTAAATTAGCTTTAAGACGTTTTACCAAAAGAACATCCTTAAGAATAGGTAATCCTTCTTCATGGAGTGTTCCTTTACCAATGATCTGGGATATTACACTATCTCCAAATAAGAATTTTCCTCCAGAGAAGTTAGTTTTATTTGAAAGTTTGGTATTATCCCCGATCATATGTTTAGAACATCTAGAGTCTAAATACCATCGAGATGTTGTGTGCTCATCTTTAAAGTCATTGATCATAATGTTGCATTTCATTTGGGGTAATAGTTCATCTTTTTAAACCCAAATTGGTCTAGGTTAAAAGACTTTTTCACATGTTTATGAGGATTATAAATAGGTTAAGCATTTGGTTTAGAAAAGAATATAGGATTCCTTCTTGTTGATCACCTATTAGTATTTTCTCTTCTCTTCCTATTACCATTGTTAGAATTCTTGTCCGGTTGTCTAGATAGGACATAATTATTGTGGCTCCTCCTAGAATAGTTGAAGTTATGGTAAATAGGAGAGTGATAGACCGATTTATATATACATCTGGAATAGAAACCATCAAGGGAATGTCCATAGAAATCATAATAGGAGCAGTAAAGATGGCTCGTAGAAATCTTAACCTTATGAAAATTATCAATCAAGGACTTGTAATAGTTATGAGCTCTAGTCTTATTCCTAGGTGGCATAGCATGAAATGATGAATCAAGTTATCTAATAGGAGGGTAGACATATTTAGACTTATAACCAACATTACGCTTAAAGTTACTTGATTCACCAATGTCAAACTTTTGTTATTTCGAGTCAAAATCATTTTTCAAGGTTTGAAAATCTGGACAAGTTTCAACAGTGCTTTTGCCACCAGACACAAACTTGATAGGTTCAAAAGTTTTAGTTTTCTTAGAATTATTGGGGAAAAAAAGTACTTCAGTTCTGTCATCAGAATTGGTCTTACTTTCAGCAACACAGTCTTCAAAACATTTTGAATTATTTTCAAATTTAGCAAACTTTTTTAAGACTGTAGATGTCTTTTCTTTTGTTTGTTCCAATTCTAACAACGTCCCTTGGTATTTATTTTCCAGAATTTCATTTGAGTCAGACCACTCTTTCAGTTTTTATTCAAAAGTTTTAGTTTCATTCTCATGAGTTAGACATTGAGAAGTGTACTCTTCATCATTCTATTTGATCATATGACTTAGGATATCTATCTTTTATGTAAGGTTTTTGACAATCTTTTCAAGTCTAGTGCTTTTCCTGAGAGTTTTTTAGTATAGTGTGTGAATGTCAAGAAGGTTCTCATTATCGGAGTCATTAAGTGTACAGAGTGCAGTGTCCCCTAAAAATTCATTTTTAGGACTCACACACCCATTGACATTAACAATAGATGGTTCTCTTCGACTCACACACACCGCGTTTGAAACATTATGCGACACCCCGCCTAATAAAATACCGGGCTATCACTCCTATATCAAATTAAAACAGGAGTCTCATATGGTTCATTCTTAGTACCAATGTCGAAAACAAATTTAATTACTAATATCCTATTAGGCCGGCGTCAATTTGTTTTTATTAACTAATCTTTTTAACCAAACAATTCAAATAAAACAATTACAACAGTTTATATACAATAACTGAAATGAAATAAATTAACCGAACAATCGGTACAAAATAGTACAACCAAATCGAATGCTGCACAAAAGGTGGTAAAAGAATAAATGAGTAAAGTTGGGCCATCAACCCGAATGTTTCTACAATACCTCCTATCTAGATCTCAATGATAGAAGTGCCTATAATAAACCTGCTTGCATCCACAGCTGCTGCAGCAAACGTCTGACTCGAAGGAATTATCATCCAGGCATCCCTGTGTATATATATATATATAGCAAGAGAGGGGAAAACTAGAGAAAAGGGTTTGAGCCTGAGCTTTGAAAATATTTTAGCAAGTGCTTAAAATCCATATTTTAAAATATGATATTTCTCATATTCAAACTGGTATCGCACTCTCATGAGATATACCTCAAACCTCTTCTAATGGTGCACAACTATCGCATATCTTTTTACAACCTAGTTAAGCTACCCTGCCTAACTAATGTATTTGCCCATTTCCTAAATATTTCATAGTAATTGGAGTACTCATTCATAATAATTAGAGTACATATCCCGTATTTATATGTAGTTCTCATTAGAACCTGTTATTCATATTCACATAAATCCGGATATTCATTTACCGGTAGTGGTATCACACTTTATTCATTCTTTTACCTTCATATACAAGGTTACATTATATGATCTCTTATCTCATATATATCAATATACTATTCGCAACAAGTATAATTATCCATCCACCGAGCTATAATATAAGTAGCTTAGTCACTCGTTTACTAAGCATCCGTGGATTATCTCAAGTACACATATATGTTAATCTCAATACATATATCCAAATCAGGCACCCATAGGCTTAACAGCAGTGCACACATACTCTGCTATCAAATCCATACATCACGTACTAAAGGATCACATGTTCCACATCACTCAGGAACTGTATCATTACAAATCACACATATTGGGGGCGAACATAGTTCCAAGCCTATGGGCTACGCACATACCTATGCACCCATATTACCGTCAACACTATCATTCTCTCATATATGCCGTACCTAGGTTCCATGCTCTGAGGTACCAAATCTAAAATCCCCCCGAAGGTAACACATGATAAGATTGTCCTCTTTTGAACGTCAACCTCCCGTGATAGCAAGTATGGTAGGTATGTCATACACATAATAAACAATAACATATGTACACATTCCATCTATATAAATATATCATCAGTTAGGTATTCACACAACCATATTATAACGATTGGTATTTGTCTCACCTATACATAATTTCCATAGGTAATTATTTAACCCATGTATATTATAACATCAGGGCGTAAGCACTACCCATATAATAATCCCCTATGTAGTATATTTATATCTCGAATATCCTACGCATTTATCGATTATAATCAATCCTTAATATATTATTTTTGAGCTTTTCACACCGCACGATGATAATACTAACAACACCGATATATTCATTCTTTTCATAATATATATACACTAACGAAATCGTATATATATATATATATATATATTAATTATATCTCTTCTCAATATATTATGGCTATAATTTCCAAACTCTTATAGAGATAGACAATAGCCTCGAATATTTCCATTCGTAACAATATACGCAGTCACACACCTAAAATACTACTCTAATACGTATTCCCATACTTTGAGCAATAAGTATACCCACAACTTATATAAATCCATTCATTTTCCGTAGCCTAATATTCACAGTACGTAATATATCCGCTATTATCCCCGTACTTTATTCGTATGTATTCTCCTTTGTATTTTTTGCATCTCTCTAGTTTTATAAATTTTCCCACCTTCTGAGGATTGACATAATCTCCGATCACTTATAAATTTTAAGTTACTCAACATTCGTACAAGCCTAACACTCATTTAAATAGGCCTACGAGAAGTTCAGAATAAAAATCGGGCCTTAAGAGTCATTCTAGAATCTCGTTAGAAGACTTAGAATTCTCGTTCAAACGAAGTTCCAACTTCGAACGAATTACCAACTCATTACCACTGGAACCTCGTTAGAAGTCTCGTTAGACGAAGTCTTATTCGAACGACTTGGGTTGGACTTCTAACGAGATTTCTGCAGATGCACATCTCATCTTCGAAATTCGTTTTTCCCATTTTTCCCTTTTCAAATTCAACCTATACTCATTCCAACCCAAGTTCAAGGTTCCCAAACTACTCCAAGTCATCCTAGAACCTTCTTAGCATAATTTAAGGATCAAATTCTTCCAATCTTCATATAAATTCAACAAACCCATAATAAACCATTTTTGGTATGTAACACGTTATATCCGTTTTAATCTTTCGAAAACCCGTTTGATCCACGAAATATCAACCCAAAAATATTTGGTTTCATACCAACTACAATATGAGAAATTAACACTCTCAATCATAACGAAAGTTAAACACTTGCCTCATGGATTAAATCTGACGACCCCGAGTTGAATCCCGCGAAGTTTGGCCCGGAATTCCTTCTCTTCCTTCTTCTCTTGTCTTCTTCTTCTTCTTCTTCTTCTTCTTCTTATTCTTCTTCTCTTCATTCTCTCTTCTCTCTCTCTCTATCTCTCTCTCTCTTAGGGCATATTTTGGGAAATGAAAGAGGGATGCCACTTATTAAACCCGAAATTGGGTATATACCCAATTGTAAAACGACTCGTGTACTCATTTACGAGTCCCTACTAGTCCAAAAATCCCCGGAACCCAAACACTACCCCTGGATACTCTATTTTGACTATCTCGGCCATTCTGAACCCAACGACGCAGTCAAAATCTCCATCCGAGAGACTTAACTAAAATTCACTAATTAGACCCAACACGTTTAATACGCATGTTTTCCAATTTCATATATTTTCCTTTGTCGCTTTACCCAACTGTGACATGTAATAAAATAATCTACTCATATACTCGAAATATAATTCATGTTAACATAAATTTGACACTTGAAAAGTAATATTTACTATTCAGTTTATAATCTAAATTTATTCAATTACACTCATAATTTCCAAAATTACTATTCACAGTAATTCCTCAAATTACCAAATTACGCCCACCTTTGTAATTTAAATATCTTTAAAAGTACGGGGTATTACATACTCTCCCCCTTACAAGGAATTTTGTCCCCGAAATTAGGACAATATCGGTACTAAGACTTAGGATTATTTTAAAAATTACAAAGTAAAAAGTTCCCCACGTATGCTTATATATATAGTCTCATCATCTCTATACATATATATACTAATCCTGCACCCCCGGGTTAACACCCATTAGCTCACTTAATCAATAATATTACATAATATGCATACACACATCCTATTAAGATTCATAGCCATATTGCCAACCTATTTGCATACTTACCATGCGTATTTTCTTCTCATTGTTACGTATTGTATAAATATTTAGATTACCATCTCCCTCATAATCTCCAAGGTACATTCCCTATACTGAATAATTAAAGTATTAACTCTCATAAAATCTTTCAAAATTTGGTACTACATACACTCCTTCTTTCCTTGGAGTATGCCAACAATATAATCATGTGCAAACCACTCTGCAATATTCATTCGAGTAAGACTTTTGGTATCCTTTTCATCAAGAGGTACCTTTTTAAATGAATTTCCACAACCTTTTAACCCATATCGGGTGTGCTAGATCTCATTGTACATAAATGCTTGAATTGTCATCATTCTCACACGACATTCAATTCGTCATAACATTTAACCTTGTTTATAGCTGCCCCGTAGGCATATATTCTACACATTTATTTTCATGTCCTTTTATCTCGGACATCGTTGGAACTAACTAATCAGGGTACCCATACCCCCTCTCACTCGTGCATATCTTCACAACCATTGTAAACGCCCGACACGTAACGCTCTTCTCTGAACAATGGATCCCATTTCCTTGGCTTGGTACTAACACCTGGGTTTTTCCTTACCCGATTAATTTGGAAATTTAATTCTCCCAATACCTAGAAACTCAATCCTTCTCAAGATTATCCCATCGATCTTCTTGTGGTTAACTTACAATAGTCTTCCTATATCAGTGCGGGTAGTCTTATTGCCCTTACTTCGTGGTAGTTCTAAGTTCAAGGTGTTTCTAATACACATAATATGAGTACTATTCTAACTATATCCCTAGTTCCCAATACCTCTCTCAACTTCCTACATTTGCTCGGTTTCATGCATGGGACGTCTCGCAAAGTGAAATCCAAACAAGGGACCCTCCCATTACACTACTCCCTCGCATCGTCGGTCATCGAGATATAACGTTCTAAGGGACACCAACGGGATGTTCTAAATCTTATCTCATTAACCTACTAATTTAATTTTACCACCAAAATCCTTCCATCTTGTCCAAATGGAAAGTCCAACTAATTAGGGCACCTACTCTCTGCAAAAGCATTATGAACATCACACCCAAAACGTATTTCCTCTCAATTTGGCTTCTATTAAAAGCCTTGCTATAAGTCTCAAATCAATTTCGTTTACCATACCTCACCCACATACTTGCAGTGAGAGAACAATTTTAGTGCTTCTCCGCAGCACTTATTTCTCTATATAATCATACAATCATCAAATGGCTCTCACTCTATAGTGTTTCCTCTACACTAGGTGACTTATCGGAAAAACTAATATCTTTGTATTTTATAACATATGTCCACTCCTGACGATGTCAAAATTCGTACATGGAGTGTCTTATTAGCTTCAAATATGCAACCGGGATAATTCCATCCCATCTACCATCAAAATATGGTCAGAATTCTTAATTATATCAAGGAGCCATACCACAAGCGCTTGCACTAACAATAAGTGTGACACCTCGACTAATTAAATACCGGGTAGCTACTCCTTTATTAAATTAATACAAAATGCCAAGTTGGTTCAGTTCATAGCATCACTGTCGAAAACGTTTTAACAATTACTAGCCACCTAATATTTAAAAAGTGAGTTGTCAATTTTAATTAAATACGATTAACATACAATAAGTGAATTATGAAATGCTAACATCACCACCACAACATAGTCACAATAGAATAACCATCAAATAATGATGAGTCTGGAGGAAATACTCCTCACAACAATCCGAATACTGAAATAAATAAATACCAAGTCTGCATCACTAAATTAATTACAACCCAAAGTCTGAAATAACTGAATAAGTAAGATGTCTTTAAAAGGAATGGGGCGACATGCCCAATAAGTGAGAAAATCTGATAATGGAGTCAAGATCGAAAATGGAGGCGTCTACTGTCAAGGTCCTGTAACTTCCACAGCAGCTACAGCACGTCACCTGAATAGAACTCCTATGCATGTCAGAGCCCGATTGTGAAAATAATTTAAAAATAATTTAACCTTGTGGCTGGGCACCTAAAAGGTTTTACAAAAATAGATTTGAAAGCAAACGTGTCAGAGCCCGATTGTGAAAATAATTTAAAAATTTGCAAGTGTTTAATATCATTAAACAGTGAATATAAAGTACATGATAGTCTGTGCACTCACATGAGTTCTTCACCTCTCAACTAATTGTGCACTCCTATCGTACTCGTACCCATTCTAATTATTCCCATATCTAACTAGTCTGATACCAAATCTAACATTACTATACGATATCCAATTCAATTCCCAACATTTTCTATTTAACAGAGTGTTATACCTTGCTACACAGTTTCCCATGTCAGTACTACTAATTACTAGAGATCTTCCATTTTCACTTTACAAACTGTTGCTATTATTTATACTCACATTTATTTATGACAATTCATTTCAATTAACAGTATATTATTATCATCATAAATATACAATACTAGCACCCCGAGACTAAGTTACGGTGCACACATACTCTGCTATCAAATCCCGGTACATCACATACATAAGGACCACATATTCCGAATCTCTCAGGAATCGTTTCATTAAAAAACAATCACAAACAATGGAGGCGAGCATAGTTCACATCACATGGGTCACGCACATACCTACGCTCCCATGATCAACAGACTTATTAACTTCTCAATAAGTCCTTCTCTGACCTATGCCCTCGAGGTACCAATCTAAATCCCCCCGTAGGCACACAAAGATTAGATGGCCCTGATCGAACGCCGACCTCCCATGATAGCAAGTACGGTAGGTATGTTATACACAGATAACTACATATACTAAGCATTCGCACATCTTAGATATCACAATATTTTATTAGTGGTATACTTCTCGTTCTTATACCAACATTTAGTGTTATACAACTCATAAGTCCCCGATTTATATGTATTTAAGTTACCAACCCTTCTCACATCATGATTAGTTACTCTCTTCCCAATCCAAAAATGTCATCCGGTTTACTACAGGATTATAAGTTTTACTCTTCAATGTACCCCAATCTCCCAACTATACCCACTAGTTAATAAGGGAAGGTTATCTCACCATTTAAATAAGTCTACGGGATACTAGAAATAAATTCAGGCCAAAAAGGCCATTCTGTCAACTCGTTAGAAATCTCATTCGAACAAGGTCGTTCGAACGAAAGGCTTCGAACGAACTACCAACTCGTTAGAAGGGATACTGTCATCTCGTTAGAAATTCGTTCAAACGAGGTCGTTCGAACGACCTGGGCAGGTCTTCTAACGAGATGGTTGATTCGGCCCAGAATTCCCATGTCCATTTTTCTTCATTCTTCTCTTCTCTAAATCCACCCTAAGACCATCCAATTTATGTTTTAACGTATAAAAACCATTTCTAATCATCCTAGATCATCCCTTAACATATTTTAGGGGTCAAATCTTACAAATCAACATGGAATTTATATAAATCTCCAAGTATTTTCCAAACCCTATGAACATGAACCCAGAATTTCATTATGCCCAATTACTCATCATAAATCCGTTTTTAAATCATCATATATAACTCTTCGAATACTAAATTAGTCCATCATCATTCTACATGCAAATCCTAACCCAAATTCAAGGTTTCTCCAACAATTTTATTAGTTTTCCTCAAAAATTTCAAGACAAAAATAGTTTCTACACTAAACGTGGAAGAAATATTCAATGCACTAAAAAATATTAAATCACTTGCCTTAGATTCATTTTCCAGATGTGTTGTCGATGATTCGAGGTTGATTCTCTCCTTTAATAAATCACAAATCCTCTCCAATTTGATGGTGGTGAGTGTTTTAGGTTTGGAACCCTATGGTAACTCCTCTCTAACTCCCGTAGCCCACTTCTAAAGCTTTTTGCTGGTAATGGCCTTAGTGGACCCTTGAAAATAATAAATATTAACTCTAATTTTCGTGGGCTTTAATTCCCTTATTTTTTAAATCACCAAAATACCCCTCTAGGTTGTCGGTATGACCCAAAAATGCCCCAGGACCCAAACTAAACTCCCGGCTAGTATTTTCTGACTATTTCGACCCTTCCGAACTCGTTGGCGCACTCAAAATGAACATTCGGTTGATAAAACTAAAATTCACTTTTCAATTCAAATAATTACATTCCTGACGCGACTGACACGCGCGTCCCAACTAAATTTTCCAAATTGCCGTATTTCAGTCTCGCGATAATTTTTTATATTTTCAATATTCATATATTACCATAAATACGCATCATAATCAAATACCAACTCACATCTCGCTAGTATTTATATCCAGATTAATTTCCAATTAATTCTCATTTAATTTAATTAATCCCTTAAATAAATATCAATAAAATTACGGGGTATTACACTAAGTCCTTCGTTCGGACAACAAAAAGCTTAAACTCCCAGCTTAACTATAATTCCTGCATACCTTAAATTATATCTATAAGGTCCCCATGCACTCAAGTTATGGTAATGAAACATCTCCTCATCGATATTTCATCTAAACATATAATCAAGGCGAGCTCATCCAGAATTTATCTCGCATTCCATTCTTTATTATGTCCGTATATAAATGTTTCACGTCTCATATAAATATATGTACAATATACTATGCACATCAAGTATATCTATACTTATATATCATACACTATATAAGTATAATAACCATCCCTCGGAGCTATAACTCAATGGATGCAGTCTTTCAATGCTATCATCTTCCAGGGAATTACTCACATATCATCCTGGGTACCAGCGGTCGGATTGTCACACCGACTTGGTAAAAATCAAATCACAACGTAAGGGAACCGATCATTGTTCCTCACCAGAAATGAGAACTAAACATACCCAACACGTCTCACTCCTAATAAAAAATCATACAATATAGAATGGCCATTATGACCTGGGGACTATACGCTCCCTGCTCCTCAAGCCAGGGGCCCCACCCAAATCGCATAACTTCCCATGATAGCACTAGAGGGGTATGCTGCACATAAATATATCAATCACACACAAATATTTATAAACATATCATATATGTACGTCTCAATATATATATATATATATATATATATATATATATATATATATATATATATATATATATATATATATATATATATATAATTCGACTAATCGTGTATATCTCTCGTAACATTAGCCCGTATTTCCCGAATATAAAATTCGATTTAATTCCATAAGTATTCACTTACTTATAATATAAATAAACATTAAGCTTATCAAAACTAGATCGTATCCAATTACATCCGAAATTTCAATTCGAATCCCAAGAGTCTTTATCCCATTAGACTCTTAAAAATCACAAAGTCTCACAACTTTAATTTTTATTGCAGATTTCATACCTTACACTAAAACAACTATAAGTCACTCTACATAAGTCCAATTACTAGTGAGTCTATCATTCCATTGGAGAAGCCTCTTTCTCCATTGTACCTACCTTACGTCGATACTAAGTTCACATAATCATGTCACTCTTTATTCACCATCGGTCTCTGACCGATTCTTATGTGAATAACCTAGAAACTGCATTCACTTTATTATTTCTAAATCAGAAGAATTTGCAGTTTAAAACCATCTGTAAGATTCATTTATGAGAAAAACGCTATGCTCCCCCACATATGGTGACCATCGTTCCCACCATTTCACATTGCTCCAACGAGTGAAAAATTTTCCTCAAATTTTCACATTTGGGCATTCCATACCCTGCTCAAAGCCAAAGCTTCTGAGCCTCCTACTTCTTTTGGATGACACAACACTTCTTCTGGATAACTTAACTTCAACGTACGGTCCTTATCAAGGATGTTTTCAAACTTTTTCCCCATCTAACTTCACTGGGTAATTCAAGCTTAGAACCATTCTCTACTATAGCAGTGCATAGATAATTATAACCATTATTCTATAGTAGTCATTGAATCAATCCATGACAATGCCACAAGGGGAGTGACCTCTACCGCAGTCCTCATTCCCAAGTTAACTTATAGTTCTAACTAAGCTCCGCCTCCTACTGCCCTCATAATGCCTTTCCATGGTCGCCCTTCGTCTATCAGCACACGAATCCCGAACGAGCGCATAAGAAATTTACTATAATCTTAGATAATGGTAGGATAACGAAATATCACAAGAGGATATCAACAATATGAATCATAAGGCTCTATACCAAATCAAAAGCAACGCTAAAAGCATAGTACGTTCGCACAGATTCCTAAGGACACTAGAACCTGATGCTCTGATACCACCTGTGACACCCCACCTAATAAAATACTGGGCGATCACTCCTATATCAAATTAAAATAAGAGTCTCATATGTTTCATTCTTAGCATCACCGTCGAAAACTAATTTAATTACTAATATCCTATTAGGCCGGCATCAATTTTTTTATTAACTAATCTTTTTAACCAAACCATTCAAATAAAATAATTACAACAGTTTATATGCAATAACTGAAATGAAATAAATTAACGGAACACTCGGTACAAAATAGTACAACCAAATCGAATGCCGCACAAAAGGATGTAAAAGAACAAATGAGTACAGTTGGGACATCAGCCCGAATGTTTCTACAATACCTCCTATCTAGATCTCAATGATAGAAGCGTCTACAATAAACCTCCTTGCATCCACAGCTGCTGCAACAAACGTCTGACTCGAAGGAATTATCATCCAGGCGTCCCTGTGTTTGGACACCTATATATATATATATATATATATATATATATAGCAAGAGAGGGGAAAAATAGAGAAACGGGTCAGAGCCCGATCTTTGAAAACATTTTAGCAAGTTCTTAAAATCCATATTTTAAAATATGATATTTCTCATATTTAAACTGGTATCTCACTCTCATGAGATATACCTCACCCCTCTTCTAATGGTGCACAACTATCGAATATCTTTTATAAAACCTAGTTAAGTTATCCAGCCTAACTAATGTATTTTCCCATCTCCTAAATATTTCATAATAATTGGAGTACTCATTCATAATAATTAGAGTACCTATCCCGTATATATATATATATATATATAGTGTGTGTGTGTGTGTGTGTGTGTGTGTGTGTGTGACACCCCGCCTAATAAAATACTGGACGATCACTCCAATATCAAATTAAAACAGGAGTCGCATATAAATCATTCTTAGCATCACGGTCGAAAATCCATTTAATTACTAATAACCTATTAGGCCGGCGTCAAAATTTTACTTAACTACTCTTTTTAAACAACTACATAATTAAAACATTCACACAGTTTATATAAATGAAACTGAAATGAAATAAAATAATCGAACACTCGGTCCAATTATGATACAACCATATCGAATGCCGCACTAAAAGAATAAATAAATGCAATTGGGTTGTTAACCCGAATGTTTATACAGTACCTCCTATCTAGAGTACAAGGATAGAAGCGTCTATCAAGAACCTGCATGCATCCACAGCTGCTGCAACAGACATCGAACTCGAAAGAAGTGTCATCCGGGCGTCCCTGTGTCTGGACACACACACACACACACACACACACACACACACATATATATATATATATATATATATATATATATATATATATATATATATATATATATATATATATATATATATATATATATATATATATATATATAGAGAGAGAGAGAGAGAGAGAAAGAGAGGGAAAAGTAGATAAACGGGTCAGAGCCCGAGTTTTGAAAATATTTAGCAAGTGCATAAATGCCTTATTTAAAAAAAAAGGTTTTATCTCATATTTAAATTTGGTATTTCACTCCCATGAGATACCCTTCACCTCTCTTTTAATAGTGCACTCCTAGCGCATCCCTCTAAACATCCTAGTCAGACCACACCGACTAACTAAACCGTCACCCATCTTCTAACAACCCTAGTTAATCCAAGTACTAGGGGCTAAACTTCTCCACATTCTCGACACTATGTCATGTTCGTGCATGGGGTGTCTCGTAAAGCGAAATTCAAACAAGGAACCCCCCCCCCCAATACACTACTATGCGGCAAGGTCGATCATCGAGATCCATTAGACCCTCAGTACATAACATATAAATATATGTACACCATATAGTAAATCCCAATATTAGAGCACTAAGGGTTAAACTTCTCCCCAGTCTCAACACTAAGCCATGTTCGTGTGCGGGGTGTCTCGCAAAGTGAAATCCAAACAAGGAACCCCCTCGATACACTACTACGCGACAAGGTCGATCATCGGGATCCATTAGACCCTCAGTACTAAATTTATACATACTCATCTTTTATATACATATCACGTTATACTTCCGGATATATCTCCCGGAATGAGAATTCATTTACAACATGTTTACCAATTCAATTTTCATTTTCTTTTTATCTCAAAACTTTCCATTTTCTTTCTTCAATCCAAGAAATGTATTTAAAACCCAATTTTATTATCAGAAAAATGCTTTTTCATCTCGTATGCTCCCATTTCCCTTCTTCCATCCAGGAAATGCATTTAACTTCCCATTTCCCTTCTTCCATCTAGGAAATGTATTTAAAGCCAATTCATTATCATGAATTTCTTTAACACCAATAATCTCCCATTATTAAAAATAGTTATATTACATATCATATAATGTTTCTAAGACCGCCCGTCCGGGTTTCCCCACTGTACGCGCCCCTAAATGGCTATCATCATCCAAGGTCTATCAATCAAAACAACCTGGGATCCTATAACGCAAGACGTCGTGAAGTGGCCATATGCCTGTGGGTGAGTCATAACCACACCCAGAATTACCTTACAATCGCAGAAAAACATATAATAATCGCTCATATGGCCGAGGACTATATTCACCCTGCATTCATTAGCCAGGGGACTTCACCTCACGCGCGCAACTTACCTTATGATAGCGATTTAGAGAGGTATGTTTACGTAAATTATCATTTACGAAAATCATTTCTTTTTCCAATTTGAAAACATTCATGTTTTACATTCTCAAAATCATTTATTCTGAATGATTAAGTACCAACTTTATAAGGTACATTTCTTATTCTCATAGTCATATTTTATTAATGACCTAGGACCCGAAGTCTAATTGTCCTCGCACTAGTCTCCCCATAATCCAAAACATCACCATTCTACCTTCTATTAATTCTAGGTTAACTTCCGATATCATATGGAACCTTAACCTCTATAAAATATCCTTAGAATAAACCCAATAAACGCCATGTTATTCTAGGGTATTTGACTCCCTAACATAAGCCCATAATACCCTAAAATTAAATAGGTTGTGGATTTCCTTCCCACAAACCCAAGGACCACATCTCGTCCAAACAATCATTTAGAGGTCCCCACCCTATTTTAGGAACCCCAGCCTCCTAATTTATCAACTATTCTATTTTCCTCAAAAATATAGTTTTAGTGTCATATTCGTAAGACACTTTCGTAACCCCCATGCTTCCTCAATTTAATAAATACATCCCCCTTTGCTAAGTCTATTTATTTCCTCGATTAAATAGGCTAGGAACCCTAAATTTAGGGATTTATCCCATACAAATAACTCTAGGCAAAAGTTGCCAAATTCCTGAAGGGTCGATCGATCGACCCCTGGTCGTCGATCGATCGATCCCCCACGCTCGATTGATCGATCATGCTGGACAATTTCTTCTTTGAGAAGTTGTTTCGGCCATTAAAACTTCTCCCAAGCTTTTATCTCCATCTCTAACGTCCTACAACCTCAACCAACAACATCTACACATACAATAAAGGTTCTAAACATCCTAGAACCCGAAACCAACAATTAATTTCGATTAAATCTTAGGTTCCTCGAATTGAAATATTATTGGGTTTTTTTCATTTTAACTCCCGAAACCCCATTTTATCCACGAAAACCCAACCCAAAATATTTAGGGTTTGTTAATACCAAACTACGATATGAGATTTATGCTCAAAAGTAAATAAAGCAAGTAAACACTTGCCTCGTGGATAAAATCCGACGATCCCGAGTCGAGTCCGGCGGACTTTGGCCCGAAATCTCACTTTTTCTCCTCACTTTATTCCTTCCTCTCTTTCTTCTCTCTTTTCTTTCTCTTTTCTCCCTCTCTCCCTTCTTATATTGGGAGAAAAGGGTTTATACCTCTTAGAATTAAAAAACGACTCGTTTACTCAATTACGAGCCCTTTTTAACTCTAAAACTCCCCGAAACTCAATTTCAACAATCGGACGCCATTTTTCGACTATCTCGGCCATTCCGAGACTCACGGCGCAGTCGAAATTTCCATCCTAGGTACTTGACCGCAACCCCCTATTTTAACCCAATACATCTCACCGCGGGTTTTCTAATTAAAACCTTATCTTTTGTCGCTTTACTCCACTGCGACATATAATCAAAATACTCCAATTCATTTACTTAATCCCAAAAGTAAATACAACACCCATCGAAAATCATTTAATCCTTGAAAATCCCAGAATTTACTATTCTGAGAAATTCCTCCAAATTCCCATTTACAGCCAATTATAGAATATAACTATCCCCAAAAGGATGAGTTGTTACATACTCCCCCCTTATAACGGAATTTCATCCTCGAAATTCGGATATAACCTACACCACCGAATAGGATTACAAATTCCACTATGTCTTAGTACCCCCAAAATCAAGAATGTACTAACACGATGGTTCCTTACCATATTCCACCTACCTCAAGGTGTACTCAAATGTACTCTCTTCACCACAACCTCCTCTAAATTTCTACCCATCATCACACATCAAAGACGTGTTACTCCGATGGCCTCTCTTGCTTCCAATAAAAGAACCGAGTCTATAACTACCGCTATAACATCTAGCAAGGTTGATATCCTTGCTAACAAGTGTCCTCTCGTCCACAGCAGGACAACTGATTTCCTTTAAAAAGGAAACTCTACTGATATTTGACTACTTCCAATAGTCTTATGGCTTATCTTGGGCACGTTACCTCTTATTGCCCCTTATACAATTGGAATATCGCGCACCTCTCACGACATTCCATCAAACACACTCCAAATCCATTCGTGACTTCCTCATGTCATAAACTTCAACTTTATATACTAGGCCCCTTCTATTTCAGGCGGTATATAAACCAACTTACTAAAGTTCCCATACACCTTTTTATCCCGTGCACATCTGCACATCCATTGTGAACATCTGACACATAACACTTTCTCTATATAAGGGTCTCCTTACCTCGGTGTGATACTCACATATGGGTCCTCCCAACCCGCAAATTCTCCCTACATTGGCGCCACTAACTCTATTGAACTTACATCCTAACAATGCTACGGCATATGCGTTACCCTACCTACGTGAAACGAATACAATCCTAAGTATATCCCTAGTGCCCAAGGCCTTTCTCAACTTCCGACATTTGCTTGGTTTCATGCGTGGGACGTCTCGCAAAGCGAAATCCAGATAAGGAACTCTCCCGTTTCACTACTCCCTCCATTGTCGATCGTCGAGATGTAGCGACCCAAGGCACACTAGCGGGACGTCCTAAATCCTACTTCGTTAACCTACGAACGCATTTATACTATTCTATCCTTCCACTTTAGCAATAAGGAAAATCTAACTAATCGAAGTGCCAACTCTCTGTAAAAGCGTTACAATCATCATACCCGAAATATACTTCCTCAAAATTTGCCTTTTCATTAAGGCCTGGCTATAATCCTCAAATTAATTTCTCTAAGTCCTACTTCACCCACCCACTTGTGGTGAAAGGACCACTTTAGTGCTTTTCCATAGCATAATATTTCCATAAGCATACCATCATCACATGGCTCATAGTCTATAGTGTTTCATCCACACTATACGACTTATCAACAAAACCAACATCCTCGCATCCTATAACATCTCTCCACTCCCGACGTCGTTAAGGTTCATGGATGGAGCGTCTATCAAAGCGAAATCTAAATAAGGAACCCCTCCAATTACACTACTACTTAACTTTGTCGGTCGTGGAGGTCGGTCGATTCCAAACACGCAATCGGGATAACCTCATCCCCTCTTTTAATCAAATGTGGTCTGAAATCCCGACTCTATCTAGGAGCCACACCACTAAGCGCATCGCACTACACTCAGTCTTTGTGCAATCAATAATGAGCTTAAACTCACAGCTCAATAATAATCAGTGCATACCTTAAATCATATCGACAAGGTCGCCACGCACTCAAATCATGATAATGAAACCTCTGCTCATCAAAGTTCCATCTACCCATAATAAAGGCAAACTCAACCTGTATCCAGGTGAGATATCGCAACAATAACCCGTTCCACCCTGGAACTACGGACACAATAGTCTTGCCATCATTAGCCTGTTATCGCTCTGAACAACCAATAACATTATATACTCATAATATTACCATACTCGTATAAACATATAAGACGAGTATCATAAACCATATATATATATATATATATATGTATTCAAAATATCAACACCCGCCTTTATGGCGAATGAAGGAAAATAAAACTCCGCTATCGTGGAAAACACATAGATATACATTATATAATGTTATCGAGACCTCCACAAAACTCAAATTACACACACACGAGTCTAGGGCTAACGAAACACCGCGACTTTATCTAGCCACACCAATTATACCTCTTCCTTCTGAGGTGAAACTCATAACAATAACTTCTCCCTGTTCCTTACAATCATCTTACTAGTCCTCTCAACTTCTCTGTTAAAAGGAAACTCCACTACAAGCTTCAATCCTTATTTTAATAAATTCCCCAGGTGGATGTCAACCAATGGGGTTCTCAAGCATACACATTATCTAGTGAGCCTATCCTTCCTGGAAAGAACTCATTATCCAGTGTACCTACATCACCTCGGTACAAGGTTCACTCCTCCATAATACTCCGTATTCACTGTCGGCCTCTGGCCGATCCTTATGTGAATAATCCAAAACTGCATTCTTTTCATACCTGCTAAATCATGGGGACTCACGGTTAAAACTAACCGTAAGATCCCTTTCGAACCCTTATCGTCATTGGGAACTTCAACTTTAGTACCAATTTCTACTACAGCGGTACTGCGGTGCTCATAATTACTAAAATTTAAATCTCCTAACAGTTCAAGTCGGCAACATCACTTAATGTGATTAGTTCAATCGGTAAAGTAACCTATAATGAAAATGGATAGTGACAGTCACTAAAATAATCCTGAGGTTCCTCATCGGTCGAAGTTCTTGTAATTATCATTCAAAAAGGGTTTGTAAACTATTACTTCCACTAAAATATATAAAACAAATTATGGGTTTTAAAATTAGCCGGCCATTAAAAACAATAACCAACGATCATATGTGATCTTAAAGGTATAAAAAAATCCTATGGTAGTTTTAATCAAACGACTCGGAAATTTCCTATCAAAGGTCCACAATCATCATAATTTATCAGAGAGCAAATAAGCACAATCTCTATTTCTTTAAAAACATTTGCATAAAGTGCTACTTTATTTAACTAAATTTGTTTGAAAAGTTCATTTTAAGTGTAGGAAAATTTTCTAAAATTATTATAAAATCGGGAAATTAATTTTAAATGAAAACTAATCCCATCTCACTTTTGAGAAATATTTTAGACATTAATATCAATTAATTTTATATAAGATACATGAGTGCCTCAAATGTGTCAAAGTATAAAAATTTACAATTTGCATCCACTTAATGTTTTACCTTTTTTACCTTTATTTGGATAGGAACGTTGAATGAGTCTGGAGCCTTAAATAGTATCGGTCACATGAGATGATGTGCCAAAAGAGTCATTCTCAAATTAAAAATATGTTTGGCAAAATATCCAAACCAGTTGGAACTCTAAATAATATAGATTCAATCAAAATCTAGAATTCAAGTATTTAGAATGTTTGATGCCTTACTCAGTTATTATTATTGACATAATATGTGAAGTCTCTCGTTTATTTGCTTTTCACATTACCACCAATTAAAATATTTTTTGGATGTCAAATTAAGTAATGATATGGGTGTTTATGAACACATGTATGTATATCTTTAATATTTATATAATGTAAGATTTTGTGTTCATTACACAATTCCATTCCAAAGAGATAAATATTATACATACTAGTTTTGGCCCTGCACGGACGCTTTATAATTATTATTTTAATATCTAGTACAAATTAAACAAACTTAAACTAAATGAAACAAAGTGTGGACATAGAAAAAACTAATAATAAAATTAATATAGAAAAACAAAAGGAATAATAAAAATAGATGAAACATGAGGACCTCCTTAAAGATTGAAACTAAAGTAAGATTGATACAACTCTGCATGGTGTAATTGGTCATAAGAATATTACATGTTACATTTTTATTATTTTTAATTTCATGAAAGATGCTAAATACATTCAGTATATCTCATATTTTCCCAATAGAAATATATGATGTCATTCGTATTCTAGCATTTTCAAGAGTATCTTTGGCATAACTAATAAGGGAATGTCCACTGAGTCAATGTGAGTTGTGTAGTTTGCACTCCTAAAATAATGTTGCATGTTGACATTGTCCTATTACATCATTTGAGGTATATGTAGGAATTTTGATATTGTCAAACATAATTTCAATATAAATCGAGAAGCAAAAATGAAAACAATTCTTTAATAATATAATAAACAAATTTAACATTAATCCTCCTCTTGCACACATAATGAAGAAACAAATGAGAGTGAAATTTCTCGTTTAAGGTTCTGTCTAATCCCATATTTATAGGGAAGCCATATTAGTGGCTCAATTCAAATTAAATAAATAGCAAGGTGAGAGAAAATATGAACTTCTCACTAAATCTTTCCAATAGCCTAAAATTCGCCTTCTGGCTTGTCTCTATCTCTAATGAAAACTAATTTAAGAGATGCAACATTCCTTCGAGACTGAGGGTGAGGAATAACTGTAAACATATTCGTAGTGGAGAAAGATCTGTTTGCATGTATCAAAATAACACATTCAGTTTCGACTCAATAGAATTTATCTAACAGTAGCAAATATATTACTAAGATCTTTTTATTTTTTATTTTAGTTTGTTGTTGTAATAACCTAAACGTCTCGTATTTAACTAAATTGGTCTCACTTTTATATTATTTTACTCAACGTCCGTGTAAATCCATTATTTCCCTACATTACTTATGAATTGATGAAATTTAGTGTAAGCATCCAACATGAGCTTTCACCCAACCCACCTGAATACCTACTTTTGTGCACCTTCTTTTAGGGCATCATTTACAAATACTGCAATAAAAAGGATTCTTTAGGTTTTGGGTTATTATCAAATTGTACACTATTCAACACATATGAAAGTGAAATCTATATGATAAAAAGTGAGGCAAATTTTATTAAATTTAATGAATTAAACATTTAGAAAAATATAATCTAAAAATTTCATTGGTTTAACAAAACATTAACATTTATAAATATATTTAATACGACTTGAAATGTTGGATATTATATAAAATTCATTAAGGGGTGGAAAATTTTCGTTAGAATAGATGTATAATAGCCGACGATTAAAGGGATATAAAACTGTACTTGTAAAATCATCAAAGGAACAATTTCATAAATGTTTTTATTAAATAATCAAAGTATAAAATTACCATATTCTTTAAACTTTTAAATCTTAATTTTAGCTTCTCGTCATGTTCCTATGGAATACCTTCACGTCGAAGTCCGATAAAATATCAAGATTATGGGGTAGTGAAATAAGGAGGGAAGGAACGAAACAGTAGAGTAAGAAAGAGAAATAAGAGGGTGGAGAGAGAATATATCACATCAGGAACATAAATAATAAGGTGTCGAGAGAAGATATCACAACATGATGAGATAGAAATAGAGTAATGCAAACATTTAGGGGGAAGAAAGAAAAGGCATCATTAAAGAGGGCTGAGAAAATGGGGGGGGGGGGGGAATGTGAAAATATAGTAGAGAGAAAGGACATAGATTGGGTGTTTTAAAGAAAGGAGAGGTAGTAAAAGAGAGGATAATATTACTATATGTACACATGGTTATCAATCTTAATTCAATTCCTGTTTTTCTAGTCATGATTAATTAAGCGAGACAAGTGTCAAGATCCAAATTAGAGCTTTTGTTCATCCAGACCTATCCCATTAAAAGGGATTGAAAGAGAGAGGAAATCGATCGAGCAACTTCCATGGAAAAAAAACTTAGGAATCTCGTACGAAGAGAAATAAATGATCTCCTATCTCAATAAGGATCCATGACTACCAAAGAATTATCTCGAAAAGCAATTATCATCCAGATAGAGTCATAGTTTACCTAGTCGATCAAAGACTTTAAATCACCAAGGAAGTTAACTATGTCAAGGTTTAAAATATAATATGGGAAAATAGATATCACTATCCATGTATACATGTAACACCCGACCATTACACTATGGAACCACAACTAATCTTTCATATAATCGATAATTCCCTCAAGCTCAGGGTATGTCGAGAAAAAAGTGGTTCAAAAAGCCATGACATAGATCCATGTCATATTTCAAACAACTCACGAATGCCTTTTTTTTCATCATAAGTATCATCCACCCAGAAAGGGCGGATTCACTACACATGTTGAAAAAGAAGCCGCAAAATACCTACATGAGTATGTCAGGTTGTATTGTGAGGTCTAAAATTAGGTGGAGGACTTCACTGAAGAAGTTATAGCGGTAAAATTCAAGATTGGTTTGCCAAATAACTCTATGTTATACTATTCTCTCACTAAGAAGGAAGCAACCACTATGAATTGAAAAATATGTTACAAGAACAAACTCGGACAACAATTGACAAAGGGTGAGTAAAAACGGAGACACATGCGTTTCTCCAAAGAAGGGGGAAACATGTCGAACAATGAATCGATGGGAGATGAGAAAAAAATACGAGTAAAGCTCATCAAGCCCTCAACCCAAATTCAGGAAATAATATCCAAGATCTAGTTAATTTTGTATCATAAGTTTCTAATGAAGACATAATCACTTTCCACATGTTATTTGGGGAGATCATTTTGTTTTTGGACCACGTAATTAGTTTTTTTATTTTTACTCAAAATCCTAGTTTTAACTCACAAACATGTAAATTCTAGTCAATTTCAATAAGCGAGAGTCTAAAGCAGACACAACTTTTCCTATATGGTACTTTGTACATCATTTGGTGTCCTTTCCTCTTTTTGGGCCACTCAATTAATTTTATTTTTCCCATGAAACCCATTGAACACCAAAACAAATGTGTACTGGTCAATTTGAAAATTGGAGTCGGATGAGAAAATGGGTAGTTTCCATAGGTTACTTTTGTGCCTATTGTGGTTCTTGAGTCTCTTATTGAGAAACTTAGTTATTGTTATAGTTTTTTTTTACCTCTAATACCAAATATATAATAAAAACAAGCATTTACAAGTAATATTTGGCAAATGGGGATTCAATGGGAACATAATCAGTTTCGATAGGTTACTTTGGTACCTATTAAGGAGTTTGTGCCTCTTTATGAACACCTTTGTCTATCTTTTCAATTTTTGATCCCATAAGCCTATTTTAACCTTAAAACACGTGTTTACTAGTCAATTTCATATACAGGGTGTCCGAGATGGTAACTTCACATAGGTTATTTTATTACCTCTTATTATGGGTGCTGCTTTTTATGGGCCTTTTCATTAGTTTTTTCATCCTTTACTTACGACCCACTTATTTAATCCCAAGACAAAGCTATACTATTCAATTTCAGCTATAGAGACTCCATTTAGGATATAAATATTTCATACATGTTACTATTTTTCCTACTTTGGTGTATGTGCCTCTCTTAAGCCAATCTATCCCTTTTTTTAATTTTCCTCCCTAAAAGTCCATTTATCCCCCAAACGAGAGTATAATAACCCATTTTAGATATCAGATGTCTGAGAAAGAAACATTTACATCTCACGGGTCACTTTTATACCTTTTAAGGTATTTTGCCTCTTTTCGAACAACGTAGTTTTCATTTTCAGTTTATGGCCCCTACATCCCATTTTTCACCCAAAATGATTATATATAGGTCAAATTTGGAAACCGGTGTCTGATGAGGATGAAATCACTTTTACAAGGTTACTTTGGTACCTCTATAGGTATTTTTGCCTCTTTTTGTTTGTCAGTTTTAGCCCCTAATGAATATCACAAGTAATAAATCTATTGGCTTTATTATATATAGTCACACATTTGGAAGATTAAAATAGCTAAGATTTGTCTCAACTTATTATTATTGAATTGATTGGTTCAACATATATATGTTCTAATCTGGATTTATATTCAATATATATTAGAGTAAGAGGAAGGGAATGTTTATCCTAACTATACACAAAGAAAACATTTCACCTGTATAATTCAGCTTTAGAACACACACCATGGGAATTTTGTAGTCTCTATTTTAATTTGGATTTATTTATCTCGATAAAGTTTCTTCTTGTCTTCCATGTTTTTATTCTGATTTCATTTATTCTTTATGCAACTTTTGTTCATATATTTATCATTATTCTATAGTTATGTTATGAAGTCACCTTAATTCAACTAATTTTTATCCTTCCCTTGAACTTAGTTTATCAGTGAGCATACCAAAAGTAGAGACTGGAGGGGCTTTATATTTTTAAAGGGCTTTAATTAAGCTAATTTGAGAATTGCGAGAAGATAATTGGCCGACCAATTATGTCAAAACCTCTTAATAATTGTTAGGAACTATTGTTTTAAAATGACGAAAATTTATATTTTAAGGAGGACTTCAACTAGGTTTTATGGATCAACGATTTGCATAATGAGGCATAATAGATGTAGTTACTCATGTGTAATAAGGAGTGTATGTTTTAATGGAGCTAAGGTTTGAAGGAAAGTTATATTAATATAATATTACTAGACGGATACAAACAACTATCAATTATAAAATATTATTGGATCGATGGAAACATGAGAAAAGATATCCTTAACAAGCGTATTACATTTATGATAAAATATTTTTTTATTAGTAACACTATTTTTATTTTATATTGTTAACACCGGTCGTTTAGTAATACCCTATATAAGACCCCGTAAACATTTTATTACTATTATTGACTACCCACCAAAATGGAGAACTTCCATCCAAAATGATAAGCTTCACGTGATAACTCTGAGGTGATTAAATTGGTCCAAAGGTTCCGATAGAGCTCCACATGCAATCGCGATGTGAGGATAACTCTGAGAGGCTTTACCTTTGGCAAAAATATGCCTAATCCCTCCCCCATATCAACAAGCATTCCAAGTGGCGTTGATATATCAAATCCATGAAGTAAACGATCTAGCGTCAAGTGAATCACTTGTGAAGCAAATGTAGTAGCGGGGAACATTCTCCTCCCACAACCGAATGGTAAGTACTCAAAAATTTTTCCTCTATAATCTACGCCGATATGGGCCTTAAGAAACCTCTCGGGTTTGAATTCGTGAGGTTTTGACCACACCCGTGGGTCCCGATGTAACTTCCACAGGTTGACAATCAAACGAGTATGCTTTCGGATGTAAAAACTGATAACTAAGAAAAATTACATCTAATGTAGATTTTGTCGTTGTTGCAACTTCTCTATCCATCAAAATTTCCCTTGAACCTACAAAATTATAACAAAACTAGTGTAGAGGTAAGTAAGGGAGTCAATCCATATCTAAGGGTGAAACACAAAATTGGAGAGGACATATATATAGATTCATTTGCATTTTATTATATTTTTTTTTCTATTTTTACTTTTTCTATTTTTTTATGAATTTTTCAAGGGAATATTTTAACTAACTAACTATACTAATTTTTATAACTACTAATTAAGATGTAAAAGCTAATAAAAATTAGGTAAATAAAATTGAGCTAAAAAGTAAACTAACTAAATTGGACTCATGAGGGCTTCAAAATTTCATCCCATAAATGGGAGATTAGCCCTCAATAATCATCATCCAAAAATATAAGCTAAACAATTGAAAGCATGAGAAGATTAAACTAAAAGTAAAAGAGAGGAATAGATCAAACCAATTTAAGCCTTGAATTGACATGAAATCTTCAATTACATCATCAATCTCTCAATTACAATTCTTCACTCATGTATTTATTGAAGCTAAACTAAAAATTACAAACTAATAATTAAAATGATAGTGGATGAATTCATAATGGACAATTAAATAATAAGAGAGATTTGCTAAAAATGCAAATCTTAAAATTATAAAATTGTACATTAGAATTCACCCAAAGAAATAAATTCTAGATCATTAATTTATATTGAGATAATTGCTAAAAATGCAAAATCTCAACATAAATGAATGGGTTAGAATTTACCTCCCATAAGGGATAAATTTCACTACATCAATTTATTATGAATAATTGCTAAAAATGCAAAAATTCATAATAGATGGGTGGGGTGAAATTTATCCTAGAGATAATTTTCAACACACACCTCTATATTGAAGTATTTGCTAAAAATGCAAATACTCAACATAGAGGGGTGGGGAGAATTTTATCACACCAAGATTAAAACTAATTTGAGATCCCTCTTCAAATGGGTCTTCATCCTCAATATATAGGAGGCATGGAGCATGGGGGTACTTTTGGGAATTGACTTGGGTGTGCATGGGAATGGTGAGGGGAGCATGGGGTGTGAGTGTGTTTGAGGGCATGTGGGTTAGATGAGGTGAGGATAAAATCTGATTTGTTTTGTGGGGTATTTTAGGAAAATGGCTTAAAGTGGTTGGTTAGGGGGTATAATGGGTAAAGGGACAAGTTGGTTAAATGGTTTGACTTGGTCTTGGAAATTTGGTTTGGCAGATTTGAAGAAGTCGTGGCTTTGAGTTGAAATGGGTTTGGTAAATGGGTATTGGGTTTTGGTTGTAAATGGGTTGAATGGCATGGGTCGGGGTGTGATGGAATCGTCGGCGCTGGTCGCCGCCGGAGGAGGCCAGGGAGGCGGATCGGAGATGAGATCGCCAGCGCGAGGTCGTGGGTAGCCGAAATGGGGCGACGGGTTTCGCACAGGAGGTCGGAGGAAAGCAGCGGCGTTGGGGCATATAGGGTCGGACGTCGCGTGGGTTTCGTGAAATGGGTCGCTGCCGGAGCAGGACGCGGTGCAGGCGGGGACGAGGGTCGCCGGAGCTGGTTTGGACGCTGGTGGCTGCTGGGTCGCGGTTTGCAGATCCGAGGCTTAGGGTCTCGGGTATGGTGTAGGGGGGAGATTGGGGAGAGAGAGAGAGTAGGTGGGTTTATGGGGTTGAGTTTTGGTTATGGGGATATGGGTAAGAGGAGAGAGAAATGGGTTGTTGGTCTAAAGGTTGAAGATGAAGTTGGGTTGATTTAGTATGGTAGAGTGTAGGGGAATATGGTGGGGGTTTAGTTAGGTGTAGGTGTGAGAGTATGTAGGTGTAGGATAGTGGGGTGTGTGGGTATTAGGATAAGTGTGTGTGTGTCATTTGGACCAACCTAAAATAATAAAAAGACTCAACTAAAAAAATAAAATCTACTAAAACAAAAAGAACTAAATAAATAAATTCTAAACTCTAAGAATAAAAATAAAGATTCAATAAAATAAAACTAAAAAGAAATAAGAACTCAACTCAACTCAACAAAGCCTTTTTCCAATTATTTGGGGTCGGCTACATGAATCCTATTTTTCCATTCCATTCTGTCCAGTGCAATATCTTCGGTTACACCACATGATATCATGTCCTTTTTTATAATATCCCACCAAGTTAATTTAGGCCTACCTCTACCCCTTGGGTTACCATCAATACTAACTAAATCACTCTTCCTTACAGGAGCATCCATTGGTCTACGCTTGACGTGTCCAAACCATCGAAGTCGATTTTCTCTCAATTTATCTTCTATAGGAGCTACTTTCACCGTTTTACGAATTTGTTCATTTTTAATTTTATCCTTTCGAGTTTTACCACAAATCCATCTTAGCATTCGCATCTCCGCCACACTCATTTTCTGCACATTTTGTTTCTTGGTTGCCCAACACTCTGTCCCATATAACATGGCGGGTCTAATGGCCGTCCTATAAAATTTTCCTTTTAACTTCAAAGGTATACGCCTATCACACAGAACGCCGGTCGCACTTCTCCACTTAACCCAGCCTACTCTAATCCTATGCGTAACATCATCACTAATATCTCCATCTTTTTGTATAATCGATCCTAAATAACGAAAATGATCATTTCTAGGTATTTCTTGACCCTCCAATTTCACCACATCTCCATTTGTCCTCCTATTACTACTAAAATTACACTCCACATATTCTGTTTTAGTTCTGCTTATTTTAAATCCTCTTGTTTCTAAAGTTTCTCTCCACAATTCCAACCTAGCGTTTATCCCCATCTTAGTCTCATCGACTAAAACAATATCATCTGCAAATAGCATACACCATGGCACCTCATCTTGTATTTGTCCAGTCAACTCATCCATAACAAGAGCAAAGAGATAAGGACTTAATGTTGAACCTTGGTGTAGCCCTACCGTAATTGAAAATTCACTACTTTCTCCAGCTGATGTTCTTACTGTAGTCATCGCACCATCATACATATCCTTGATCACGTCAATATATCTGCGAGTCACTCCTCTTTTATGTAGAACCCACCATATTATATCTTTGGGTATCCTATCATACGCCTTCTCCAAATCTATAAAAATCATATGAAGATCCTTCTTTTTCTCTCTATACCTCTCCATTAATCTCCTCAATAAATAGATTGCTTCCATTGTTGACCTCCCAGGCATAAACCCAAATTGATTCTCAGATACTGTTGTCTTCAATCTCAATCTATATTCAATCACTCTCTCCCAAAGTTTCATTGTATGACTCATTAACTTAATACCACGATAATTTGAACAACTTTGTATGTCCCCTTTATTTTTATAAATAGGTACTAAAATACTTTTTCTCCATTCATCGGGCATCCTATTAGTCATTAAAATTCTATTAAATAATTTGGTAAGCCATGATACTCCATCCTCCCCTAAGCACTTCCAAACCTCAATAGGGATACCATCTAGTCCTAAAGCCTTCCCTGTTTTCATCTTTTTTAGAGCAATCCTGACCTCTGTTGTCCTAATTCTACGAAAAAATATATCTTCTCGAGTCTCCCTAAGTTCCTCTATATCTAATCTACTCCCATTATCTCCATTTAGTAACCTCTCAAAGTAGTTTTTCCATCTTTCCATAATTTCATCATCTTTGACTAGGACTCTCGAATCATCACTTTTGATGCACTTAACGTTATTGAAATCTTTTGTTTTCCTATCCCTAAGTTTAGCAAGCTTATAAATACTTTTTTCCCCTTCTTGTGTTCCTAATTTTGTATAAAGATCATCATACGCTTTTAACTTAGCATCTCTTACCACTTTCTTAACTTCCTTTTTAGCCCATTTATATTTCTCAAAATTCTCTTCATTTCTATTTGTTTGCCATTTTTTAAAGCACTCCCTTTTAATTTTTACTATATTCTGTACTTCTTCATTCCACCACCAAGTTTCTTTAGACTGTGGCCCTTTGCCTTTTGATTCTCCAAGAATTTCTTTTGATATTTTCCTAATGCATGTGGCCATCTTATTCCACATTATGTTAGTTTCTTCTTCACAATTCCATGTTGCTTCATTTAATACTTTATCTTTAAATAGTTCTAATTTCTCTCCTTTTAAATTCCACCACCTAGTTCGTGGGTTAATCTTCACTTTTCGCATTCGTGATTGATTTTTAATATTTATATCCAACACCATTATCCTATGTTGTGAGGTTAAGCTCTCTCCCGGGATAACCTTACAATCTTTACACGTTAATCGGTCTCCTTTCCTAGTAATGAAAAAATCTATTTGGCTCTTATGTGTTCCACTTTTATAAGTTATTAAGTGTTCAAGCCTCTTTTTAAAACATGTATTTACTAGTACAAAATCATAAGCCATCGCAAAATCTAAGATAGACTCTCCCTCGTCGTTCCTATCTCCAAAAACATGTCCGCCATGCACTATCTCATATCCTACACGATCTTCTCCTACATGGCCATTAAAATCTCCACCTATATAGATTTTCTCACCTAGGGGTATTTCTTGAATTAGTTCATCCATTTGTTCCCAAAATTGTACTTTAGTGTGCTCATCTAATCCTACTTGAGGTGCATAAGCACTAACAATATTAATAATGTTTTCACCTAATACCAATTTTACAAGTATAAGCCTATCACCTTTCCTAATAACGGTTACGATATCGTCCTTAAAGTTTTTATCTACTATTATTCCAACTCCGTTCTTATTTCTATGTTTTCCTGTATAATATAATTTAAATCCTGTATTTTCTATTTCTCTAGCTTTCTCACCGACCCATTTAGTTTCTTGTAAACAAGCTATGTGAACTTTTCTTCTTCTCATGGTATCTACTAACTCCATCCCTTTTCCTGTCATAGTCCCTATGTTCCAAGTCGCTAACCTAAGTCTAGTATCCTGGACTAGCTTCTTTACCCGCACACGTCCAGCTTGTTGCAGGAACCCTTGCGTATTTATCGTCGCATCCGGGCGCCGATGCGACGCCCCTTGCCTATTTTTCGAGACACCCGGTGGCAGGCGCAACGCCCCTTGCCTATTTTTCGAGACACCCGGTGGCAGGCGCAACGCATCGCTTAAGGGGAATGCCCTAGCATTAGCACGTATATTCATAGGATTCATGTTCATAAGGATCTGACAAAGTTTTACGCTGGCTGTCAGCTACCTAACGCAACCCTAAAAAGAAATAAGAAATAAAAATAAAATTCCATTAAACTAAAAATTAAAATTCTAAAAAGAAAATGTAAAAACTAATAAATAAATGAAATCCTAAAAATTAAAATCCTAATAAAATAAAATAAAACTAGAAACTAATAAAAATCAAAATAAAATAAAATTATATTAATAAAAATAAAATAGAAAATAAAATCTAAAAATTCTAAAATAAATCTAAAATAAATCCTAAAAATAGAAAATACTCAAACTAAAAATCTAAAAATAATAATAAAAGGGACAAATAAACACACACGGGTTCGGGGTAGGTTTAGGGTAGGTTAGGGTTGCGGGATAAGGGTTAATTAACTCCATAAAACGCGCAATTGCCATGAAATATAGCTTTTGACACCGCAACTGACGTTAAGCCTGCATGATAAACATTTAAGCACATAAGACCCATATTATCGAGAATTAGCAACTAAAGTACATCTATTTGGGGTATAAATTATACAGTTTTGGGTGCTTATCAAAAACCATCAACATAACAGTCTTCACTAGACTCGTGAGGTGCAGCTAAGGGCCCAGGTGGGTATAAACCAAGTGTTTCGTTCACCATGACTTCTATATAAGTGAGGCTCTATATATCGGATTCTTCTTCCCATCTTTGTTTTCCTATTTGGTTGTTGCGTTAATCCTGAACAATTTTTAACGCGCATGGATGATTAAGAGTAAAGATAGGGCCCAAATTAGTGTCCCAAGTGTGCTTTTTGACCCCGCCCATATGAGAATCTACAAAATAATATTGAAATGTGATGAAATTTGAGCAAAAAACACAATAATAAAGTGATACTACTTCCCCTTAAAAACATTGAAAATAGTAATAAGCAAGGGTCCACTATGTCAATCTCTATTATAGTAATTATATGTCCAATCTTTACTGCCATTTTTATTATTGTTTAATTATTTTTATATGTTACCTTGGGAATTGATTTTGGGCACATATTATCATTAGTATATATTTGAATCCTCCGAGCTTGGTGACAAATATAACGAATGTCAAATATTGGAGCATTCAATCCAAAATCAATTGGGAATGGGTTGACGGCCTCAAAAACCATATATATTGCAAAAGCCTTTAAATTTTACACATGTGACTTTAACATTGACATCTAATGGGTGTTTGTTGAACGCATACATTACACATGTTTGTATTTAAGTTAGATGTTTGAAGAGATTCATGTACCGCCTATGTTGCCTTAATAACGGTGTCCCGATCATGGCCGGACATGGTGGCCTCCTTTGGTAGGCTCGATAGCATCATATCCATGAAGTCACCATCGCCTTTGGCCTCGGCATCACAAGAACTTCTTTTCTGAAGATGTTCATCCAGCTATCCTCCAATAACTTTATCAAAATACTTACTAGTCCCCTTCATAGATTTTATATACCCCCCAAAAAACAACCATTCGAGACCCGAGATGGCATCAGACAACATGAGAACACTTCTTAGATACAACGCTCTCGACACCATTTCTCTCAAATGCTGGCCTTGGGAGACGGTTTTGCCAGAAAATCCCTTTCCAACTAGCGTATTCATAATTATATTAAATGTCAAGTACTCTAACGATTTGCTTATGGTTACCTTGGTTGTAAGGTCTTTGTTCTTGGTTCACAGTAGGTGTAGATCTTTAATGAAGCACTCCAATTCAGATGTTCAGGCATGCTTGAGCTTTTTGAGCTGCTGATTGCTAAGTGGCTCTTTATTGACCATCATTCGGATATAACGCCAATAGGGTCCATAAGGTGCTAGTGCAAAACCAGCATGATTATAGCACATGTACTTGTTGACGTCACTACCTGGTCTAGACACGAATATTTTGTCATGGGTAGTTAAAAACTCTTTTACATGCTCCCAACTGCTCACCACGATTGTTGGGTTAACACCTAGCTAGAGAGAAAAAATGGGTCCGTAAATATCAGCCATGGCTCCAAGTATGTTCGCAACTGGATCTCCACCTCCTAGAAGATGAAAGCGACCCAGGATGGGCCATGCCCCACATGCTTCTGGAATTCTACTTTTCATTCCGTTGTTGTTTCTTCTGCTTCTTTTGAAACTATATGCAACAATCAAACCCAAAAGGCTTAGAATTGTGATGATATAAGAAATAATTTCCATGTTGAGCATTTGTATGCATCTAAGATGTGTCTTTGCATTTGTATATATAGTAGATTATGTGCTAGGGTTCCCTTCTTTTCCAATCAGTGACAATAGAAATGTCTAATATTGTTCATTGACACATCATTCACACATTTTTTTTGGATGTACGGAAAAGAGGACCTACTCCAATTAATATAGGGAGTGAATAGGGATGTTAATAATTGGTTGAATGATTGAACAACAAAATCAATAACGAAAAAATATTTAAGCTATTACGATGACGCCAAAGTTTAGCGAGGTACCCAAATTAGTTTTACTATTTTTTATTAATTGTGGTCAAGATGGTTTCTTCGATTTTAATCAACTTTTTTATCCACCTTTCCCTAAATACATCTTGTGATGCATCAGTAGCAGTAGCGGACTCAAGATTATTGGTTAGGGGGTACCGAGGCGGGAGTTCTCGAGACAATTTTTTTTGGATTCTTTACTTTTTTTGCAATTTTTTAACATTAAAAAATCTAAAGGTTAATATTCATGATTTTCATTTAAAATACCTCAAAATAATATTGATCTATATTTAACAATTAAAATAGTTAGTTTCGATAAGTTACTTTGACAGTTTCGATAAGTTACTTTGGTACCTCCTGACGAGTTTGATCCTTTTTACGAACATCTTGGTTTATCTTTTCAATATTTTATCCCATTAGCCTATTTTAACCTTAAAACACACGTGTACAAGTCAATTTCATAAATAGGGTGTTTGAGATGGTAACTTTGCATAGGCCACTTTAATACCTTTTATTGTGGGTGCTCCCTTTTTTGGGCCTTTTTATTAGTTTTTTCATCCTTTACCCAAGGCCCACTTAATTAATGCCAAAATAAAGTTATATTAGGGATTCCACTTAGGAAGTTAGGACACAAATATTTTCCACATGTTACTTTTGTTACTACTTTGGTGTTTGTACCTCTTTTCAACCAATCTATCACTATTTTTAGTTTTCCTCCCTATAAGTCCATTTATCCCCCAAATGAGAGTGTAATAACCCATTTTAAACACTGTATGTCCGAGATAGAAAGATTCACGCCTCACGGGTCACATTTACACCTCTTGAGGTATTTGTGACTTCTCAGAACAACGTAATTGTTATTTTCAATTTATGGCCCGAACATCCCATTTTTCACCCCAAAATGATTGCATACGAGCCAATTTTGGAATTCGGTGTGTAATGAGGGTACAATTACTTTTATAAGTCTACTTTGGTACCTCTAGAGGTGTTTTGCCTCTTTTTTTTTCAATTTTGGCCCCTAATAAATATCACAAGTAATAAATCTATTAGCTTCATTATTTATAGTAACAGACTTGGAATCTTAACATAATTAGGAATTGTTTCAACTTATGATTTTTGAATTCATTGCTTCAACATATATAATGTCTAAATCGGGTTAATATTCATCATATATTAGAAGAAAACGAGGGTATTGTGAATCCCAACTATATCTTAAGAAAATGTTTTGCCTGTATAATTCAGTTTATAACACACCTGATGGCAATTTTTTAGTCTTTACTTTTAATTTGGATTCATTTAACACGGTAGAATTTATTCTTATCTTCCATGTTTTGATTTTGATTTCATTTATTCTTTATGCAACTTTTGATAATGTATTTAATTATTTTTCTATATTTATGTTATGAAGTTTCCTTGATACAACTTTTTGTATCCTTCTCTTGGACTTGATTTATCAGTGAGCATACAAACAGTAAATCAACGTGATGCTTTATATTTCAAAGGGATCATAACCAGTTATATATTAGGTTTTTTATTAAGCCAATTTGAGAATTGTGAGATGATAACTGACCAACCCAATTTATGTCGAAATCTTTTAATAATTATTAGGAACTATTGTTTAAAAATGAATGAAATTCATGTTTTAATGAGTACATTAACTAGGATGTAATGCACCAACAAGTTTCATAATAAGGCATGACAGATGTAGTTACACATGTGTAATAAGTAGTTTATATTTTAATGGAGATACAATTTGAAGGAAACTTGGCTTAAAAAACGTGTATAAATATAACAATACTAGAAATATACAAACACCTACTGATTATATTATTATTGGAACGATGGAAACATGAGGAAAGATACCCTTAACAAGCGTATTATATATATATATATATATATATATATATATTGTTAGCACTGGGCTTTTAGTAATACCCTGTATAAGACCCCGTCAACATTTCATTACTATTATAGACATCCCACCAAAATGGAGAACTTCCATCGAAAATTATAAGCTATGCGTTAACTCTGAGGTGATTAAATTGGTTCAAAGTTTTTGATAGAGCTCCACATGCAGTCGCAGTGTGAGTATGGCATCGAGTGGCTTTGCCTTTGGTAAACCGAGGCCTAATCCCTCCCTCATATCCACTGGAATTCCATGCGGCATTGATATATCAAATCCATGAAGTAAACGAGCTAGCGTCAAGTGAATCACTTGTGAGGCAAATGTAATATCAAGGCACATTCTCTTCCCGGAACTGAATGGTATGTACTCAAAATTTTATCCTCGATAATCTATGTCGACATGGGCCTTAAGAAACCTCTCTGGTTCGAACTCATGAGGTTTTGACCACACCCGTGGGTCTCGATGTAGCTTTCACACATTGACAATCAAATGCGTACGCTTTGGGACACAATAACCATGAACAAAACAATCTTCAGTGGACTCGTGAGGTGATGCTAAGGGAGCAGGTGGATATAAACGAAGTGTTTCCTTCACTACGGCATGTAGATAAGTGAGGCCCTTTATATCAGATACTTTTGCCCATCTTTGTTTTCCAATGTGGATGTCGAGTTCATCCTGAGAAATTTTTAATGTACGTGGATGATTCAAGAGTAAAGAGAGTGCCCAAATTAGTGTCTCAGCTATGGTTTCTGAGCCAGCACAAATGAGAATCTACAAAAGGATATTGAAACATGATGGGATTTGAGCAAAAAATACAATAGTAGAGTCGCCTTGTCTCCTCTTAAAAATAGGAAAACAGTAATAAGAAAATATCCACCGTGTCTATCTCTGTTATATAGTAACTATATGTCAAATCTTTTTTGTTATTTTTATTATTATTTAATTATTTTTGCATGTTACATTGGGATTTGATTTTGGGAACATGTTATCATTAGTACATATTTAAGAGAAATCTTAGAGCTTGTTGGCAAATATATTGATTGTCAAATGTTGGAGCATATACTCTAGTGCAATGCCTTAATTTTTTCATCTCAGAATTTATGTCTTAACATGCCCACTCACATGTGGCATTACTTGAGCCTATACGTGGACATATTAATATTGGATGACGCCTACACATGGACATATTAGTATTGGATGACGCGAAATAGTTGAATGGTTAAAGCATGAAAAGTCTTCTATATTTTTTTGAACATTCAAGCCAAAATCAATTGGCAATGGGTCATGTGTGACTTTAACATTAACATCTAGAGGATGTTTATTGAACCCATTCATTACTCATGTTTGTATTTAAGTTGGATGTTTGAGGAGAATTATGTACCAATGTTGTTGCCTTAATAATGGTGTCATGGTCATGGACGGACATGATGGCCTCCTTTGGTAAACTCGATAGCATCATATCCATGAAGTCACCATCACTATTGACATCACAAGAACTTCTTTTTTGAAGATGTTCTTCCATCCATCCTCCAATAATGTTATCAAGATCCTTACTAGTCCTCTTCACAGATTGTATATACCCCTCCCCCCCAACATCCAACCATTCCAGACCCAGGATGGCATCAAAGATCACGAAAACACCGTTTAGATACGTCAATCTCGTTTATAATTCTCTCAAATGCTAGCCTTGGGAGTTGTTTTCACCAGAAAATCATTTTCCAACTACCATATTGATGATTATATTAAATGTGAAGAGCTCAAACCATTTGTTTATGGTTACCTTGGTTGGAAGGTTTTTGTTATTGGTGCACATGCATGATCTTATCTTTCGTATATGATGCCAATAAGGTAGTGCAAAACTAGCAGCGACGCCAAAAACTTGTTTGTCAATTTTATAAAATACCACAAGTGCATGGGCTATTATAGAATAGTGAGTGTAAATACAGGTCGAACCCACTGTAATACCCCGTAATTTTATTGATTTTTATTTAAGGGATTAATTGAATTAAATTAGAATTAATTGGGAATTAATCCGGATGTAAATACTAATGAGACGTGAGTTGGTATTTGTTTATGATGTTAAAATTAAATATTATGGAGTATATATGGTATCATATGAATATTGAAAATATTAAAATTATCGCGAGATAGAAATACGATAATTTGGGAATTAAGTTGGGACGCGCGTGTCAGTCGCGTCAAGAATGAATTTAATTAGATTAAAAAAAGTAATTTATATTTTTATCAACCGAATGGTCATTTTGAGTGTGCCAACGTGTCTGGAAGGGTCAAAATAGTCAGAAAACACTAGCCGGGAGTTTAGTTTGGGTCCTGGGGCATTTTTAGGCCAAACCGGCAACCTAGAAGGGTATTTGGTAATTTTAAAAATTTAGGGACTAAAACCCACGAATTTTAGAGGTAATTTAGATATTATTAAAAGGGCCACTAAGGCCATTATCAGCCAAAAGTGAGAGAGTGGGCTACGAAAGTTTTTGAGAGAAGTTAAAAGAGAGGTTAAAGGAGGATCTAAGCCAAACCATCTCCCCACCATCATTTTGAAAGGAAATTGTGACCGGGAAGAAGAAAGAACCAACCTTG
Source organism: Sambucus nigra (assembly GCA_949130495.1). Lineage (NCBI taxonomy): Eukaryota > Viridiplantae > Streptophyta > Magnoliopsida > Dipsacales > Adoxaceae > Sambucus > Sambucus nigra. The sequence continues at coordinate 610,171,665 of OX422217.1, read as the reverse complement.
ATCTTCAACAACGAATCATAACATCGGATTTAAGGCAAGTGATTTGATATTATTAAGTTCAATGAATATTTCTTCCATGTTTAGTGTAGAAACTGTATTTGCCTTGAAAGTTTTGATAAAAACCTAATGGGATTGATATAGAAACTCTAAAGTTTGGTTAGGGATTGCATGTAGAATGTTTATGGATGAAATTGGTACCCCAAAACTTAACTTTGATGGTTTAAAAACGGATTAATGATGAGTATTTAGGTTCAATTAAATTCTGGATTCATGTTTATAGGGTTTGGGGCAAGAATTGGGGATTTATGATTATTGCATGTTGATTAGTAAGATTTGACCCCAATAATATGTTAAGGAGTGATCTAGGATGACTTAGAATAGATTAAAAATATTAAAACGTAATTGGGATGATCTTAGGATGGATTTAGAGAAGAGAAATATGAAAAAACGAAGTGGAGAAATTCTGGGCGTTTCCTGCAATCTGGTTAGAAGACCAACCCAGGTCGTTCGAACGACCTCGTTCGGATGAGTTTCGAACGTGGTTCCAGTACCCTTTCTAATGAGATAGTAGTTCGTTCGAAGCCATTCATTCAAACGAACTCGTTCGAACGACCTAGTTCGAACGAGAATTCTGGAGTTCTAACGAGTTCACAGAATGGTCTTTTTAGGCCTGATTTTAGTTTCGAGTTTTTCGTAGGCTTATTTATTGAGTGTTATCCTTCCCTTGTGATGAGTGGTTATAGTTTTGAGATTGGAGTACGTTGAGGATTAAAAACCTGGAATTATATAATAGATCGGATGACTTCTAAGGGTTAAGTTGTAAGTACTCGAATTTGCGACGTGAGAAGAGTGGGCAACTTTAATGTATATTATTCGGGGACTTGTAAACGTGCAACATGTAATGACGGTATAGGAATATAACGTATACCTCTAATAAAATTATAAGATATCTAAGATGTGTGATTGCTTAGTATAAGTGTTTATCTGTGTATAACATACCTACCATACTTGCTATCACGGGAGGTCGACGTTCGATCAGGGCCATCAAATCTTTGTGTGCCTACGGGGGGATTTAGATTGGTACCTCGAGGACATAGGTCAGAGAATGGCTTATTAGGGAGTTAATAAGTCAGCTGATCATGGGAGCGTAGGTGTGTGCGTGACCCATGTGATGTGAACAATGTTCGCCTCCATTGTGTGTGATTGTTACTTATTGAGACGGTTCTTGAGTGATTTGGAATACTATGATCCTAATGTACGTGATGTACAGGGATTTGATAGCAGGGTATGTGTGCACCGCAGATTAGTCTCGGGGTGCCAGTATTGTATATTTATGATGAGATTAATATACTGATAATTAAAATGAATTGTCAATATAAGTGTAAGTGTGAATGATTGTAACTTTTTTTTTGTAGAATTAAAGATGGAAAGCCTTAGTAATTATTATGATTAATTCTGAGAAATAAAAAGTAAAATTCTGGGTTTACATTAAGATGTCGAGAATTGAACCGTGAATAGTATAGAAATGTTAGGTTGTGTATTGGTCTAGTTAGATAGTGAAATAACTAGAATGGGTACGGGTACGATAGGAGTGCACAATTAGTTGAGAGGTGAGGAACTCATGTGAGTGCATGCACTGTCATGTATTTTATATTCACTGTTTAATGATATTAAACACTTGTTGTATTTTAAACTGTTTTCACTATCGGGCTCTGACCCATTTGCTTTCAAATCTATTTTCTTGTAAAAACCTTTTAGGTGCCCAGCCACAAGGACACCCAACTTAGGAGTTTCATTCCAGTGACGTGCTGTAGCTGCTGTGGAAGTTACAGGACCTCGACTATAGACGCCTCCACTTTCTACCTTGATTCTATTTCAGACTTATTTATCTGTAGGGAATGTCGCCCCTTTTCTCTTAGAGACAGTTTATTTATTCAGTTTTAATTCTGTTGGGGATGTAATTAATTAATGATTCAGGCTTTGTATTTGGTTTAATTCAGTATTCGGATTGTTGTGAGGAGTATTCCTCCAGATTCAGTTCAGTACATTGTTTTTCTGTTGCGACTGTAATGTGGTTGTGGTATTAGTATTTCATTTTTGAATTGGTTGTATGTTAATCAGATTTAATTAAAATTGACAACTCACTTTTTAAATATTAAGTGGCTAGTAATTGTTAAATCGTTTTCGACAGTGATGCTATGAACTGAACCAACTTGATATTTTGTATTAATTTGAAATAAAGGAGTATCTACCCGGTATTTAATTAGTCGGGGTGTCACAGGTGGTATCAGAGCATCAGGTTCTAGTGTCCTTAGGATCTGTACGGCTTGTTATGTTTCCGCTGAGCGATCTTTTATGTAGAGCCCTATAATTTAGGATTGTTGTACTCTTTTGTATATCATACGCTCTTCAACTATTTTGAGATAATAACTGCGAACTTATAAGACGTTACTCTCATTTTAGATGCCTCCATGACGTGCACAACGAGTTCCCAAGGATGCTCAGCCTGAGCATCAGGTAAATGCTGCTCTAGTAGTTGTGAAGCAGGCACCGCCTCAGGCGCCGGTAGTAGCGCCAGCACAGGCTCATGCATTCCCGTCTTCTTGGGAACGTGTTCGTAATGCTTTTCAGAAAGCACACCCTCTGAAGTTTGCAGGTACCTCTGACGTCATTGTGTCCAGTCAGTGGAAGAAGGACATCCAAAGGCACTTGAGGATGTACGAGTCTACGGATGTATGATGAGTGCATTATTTTGTATTATTTACACTCAAATCTAAGTGTTGTTATTCCCATTTTATCATAAATAAAGAGCTTTTATAGATAATTTTATTATTTTAGAGAAAAATACAAATTTAAGAATAAATGGGGTTAATAATGCAATTTTGGGAACTTTAAGCTCACATCTTATATTCATTGCTAATCTCTTGTTCAAGTTATTTTTTTTAGTATTGCAGGTTTAAAAAGAAAGCGGTGAAGTCCGGACGCAAATTGAGCATGAAAAGGTCACTTACGCACCTTCAGGGGCAAAATTGTAAATTCAAATGGCTGATTTCGGACTCGGACCAACCATGGAAATTGAAGGCCTTGAATCAAGGGACGCCTGGGCTCAAACGGCGTATCAATCGGAGTTGAAATGAAGAAGTTATGGCCGTGCAAAGTTCGAATTCAAAAGAAAGTCAAAGTCAAAGCCCCAGGTCAACGCCCAAAGTCAATCCCGAGACCTGGACACTACGGAAATATTGTTGGCACCGAAATTAGGGTCACGTCGGTTCAAACGGAAAGTCAATCGGACTCCGAATGAAGAAGTTATGGTGATTTGAGCTATTGTGCAAATTATGAAATTTGGGTTTTAATATGTTGTTAAATATAATTGGGTGTATGTTTATATTAGAAAGAGCTGTTGTGTAAGCTGGTTTACAGAAGGGAGAGAGTTGCGCGAGGTCAGGGGATCGACCCCTGTCTGTCCCATTATTCTTTTTGGCGAAAATCACTAAACCCAAACCCATTTGCCCACTAACTAAACCCACCACCCCACTACCAAAGCCCATGTTTTTTCCCTTCCTTTTTCTTCTGCCGAAGCAGCACTAAATAAACCCACCAACCCATGTTTCTTCCCACAACTCCACCTTATTTTCCCTACGTTTTATACCCCATTTTGGAGTATAAATCACACACGAATTTTGACATTTGGGAGGGGGATGGAGAGACTCTTAACAACACTTTTTTAGAGATATAGACACACTTTGAGAGAGAAAAAAATCTGTGTAAGAAGTATTATTGAGGCACACTTTGGAGGAGCATATTGTGTATTGTAATTCAAGTATTGGACCCAAAATTTTGTAAGTTGACATTTATTAATGAAAATTATTTTTTTGAGCTTGCAATATTTGTGTGTCAATTATGTCGTGTGAGTAGTTTAATTACTAGGACTTAGGTGATGTTTGTCATGACTAATTAAACCACGCATGTTAATTTAATTTCGTACATATTCCGACGTGTTCTAATTTGAAATAAAAAATTTGGTATTCGCTTAAAATTACACGAGAGTGTATTTTTAAACCTCAACGAATTAATTATAAATTCATGCTTTAAAAAATTTTAAGTTGTCATTTTTTATGGGTTATGCTTGCACTTTGATGTTTTGATACCTCATGCTTAAATACACGTTAAAAAAAATTTAAACATGATATTTTTGAGGGAATAGGGATTTATGGTGTCTAATTTAAGAGACGTTAAAATATTTTGAGCGCATGTATTGTTTTATTCTCCGAAATGTACGCGACGAGAGTCGGTATATTTTGTGTTATAAATTCGGAATTATGAAATTAAATTGATGTGTTAATTTAATTAGAATTGACAAACAGAACCGACGTCCTAGATTCTTCCACATTTAATATTATCTCTTGTACTTGTTCGTTTATTCCGTCTTTATTTTTATTGTTACATAATTTGTGTCACGCATTTATTTATTTATTTTGTTCCATCACTCAATCACATTGACACACTCATATGTCTAGTTGGACAATCGATATTTTATAAAAGTTGACGAAATCTCTGTGGGTTCGACCCGTACTTACACACGCTATATTTCAATAGCCCGTGCACTTGCGGTAATTTTAACTTTTAAAATTTGACAACAATGTACAGAAACAGATACTGGCTACTTTTAAGCTAGTAGGATCAGCGTTGTAGTGGTGGGAGTCCATTACCACCGCAGAGGAGAGAGATATCCTTTTTATTCAGGAGTTCTGGGTGCGGTTCGACCGCAAGTATTTTCCATCAGCCGTTCACACCGAGATGAGGAGGAAGTTGATGAACCTCAAGCAGGAGGGGAAGGCAGTGGCAGAGTATGAGGCCGAATTCACAAATCTCTTGAACATTATCCCCGATGAGATTCCGACAGAGGAGAAAAAAATACATAAGTTCATGGATGGATTGACTTGAAGGATCCGTCGGCACTTATTGGGTAATCTCTCGTTGGCTACTTATTCTGATGTGGTTAACGCAACACTGCTTCAGTTCCAGGACCACCGCTTTCACTTGTCAGAGGGTAAACGATCAGGAGAGTCCAGCCATCAGGGCAAGACAGGGAGAAATGGTGCCAGTGGGGCACAATCTGCTCAGGGTCAGCACAGGCAGGGCGATCAGAGTTCCCAACAGGGGGATTCTAAGAGATTCAGATTTGGAGGTTTCAGGAATGGATAGGGAGGTTTTCGTTATGGCCAGTATGGTCAGCACGGCCATCAGGGTCAGCAGGGCCAGCATGGCCAACAGCAGCAGTTTCATCAGGGCCAACATGGTTAGGGGAGGAATGGCAACGGTCATCAGGGACATGGGCAGCAGGGGCAGAGAGGGGGAAATTTTTCGGGGAAATGTTTCACTTATGGTAAGATTGGCCACAAACTCCAGGAGTGCCCTGATAGGGGCAGGGCCCCACAGTAGCAACATCAGGGTGCTCGACACGAGCCCCAGAGACATATGTTTCCTGCCGCCCTCCCAGCACCACCACAGATGCCATCTTTTCCACCCATCCCAGTAGTCCCAGTCCAGCAGGGACAACTTCAGTACGGGCGAGTTTATTAGCTCCAGCACGCCGCAGTTCCACAGGTTCCACCTGCTATTGAGGGTATGTTCTCAATTCAGGGGACTATGGGGCTTATTTTATTTGATACAGGGGCCACACACTATTTCATTACCACGAGGTTTACACACATTATAGGGTTGTTAGACACTACGAAGAGAACGATTACTTGCGTAGATTCACCGTTGAGTAGGGGTTCTGTGATTTCTATTATTTGTAGAGGTGTGGGTATAGAGATCGAGAGATTTACTTTACCTGCTGATATGTTGGTATTAGAGATGACTGAGTATGATGCGATTGTTGGTATGGATTGGCTAGTTGCGTATCGAGCCACGATTGACTGTTTCAGCAGGAGTACTATTTTTGCCATACCCGGGAAGGAGATTTTCTTAGTGGCGATGCCTCACCCTGAGGGAGGATCGTCCACTCACTTGTACTATATAGAGGAGGAGACCTCTAAGGAAGTGGTATTACCACTCGATTCTATTCCAGTTGTTAGGGAGTTTGCTGATGTATATCAGGATATTCCGGGATTACTGCCTAGTAGGGAAATAGACTTTGTTATCGATTTAATGCCGAGCACTCGGCCAATTGCCCGTGCCCCTTACCGTATGGCACCAGTAGAAATAAGAGAACTAAGGGATTAGATAGAGCAGTTGTTGGGTCAGGGGTTTATCCGAAGGAGTACTTCGTCATGGGGTGCCCCTATGTTGTTCGTAAAGAAGAGGGATGGATCGTTGAGGTTGTGTATAGATTACCGGGAGTTGAATAAAGTCACGATATGAAATAAGTATTCGTTGCCCCGAATCGATGACTTATTCGACCAGTTGAGAGGAGCTTCCTTCTTCTCAAAGATTGACTTGCGATCGGGATACCATCAGTTGCGTATCAGGGATCAGGATGTCTCGAAGACTACTTTCTTGACGAGATATGGTTCCTACGAATTTTGAGTTATGCCTTTTCGATTTACCAATGCCCCAGCCGTGTTTATGGACTTAATGAATAGGGTATTCAGAGCGTTCCTAGACCAGTTCGTCATTGTCTTTATTGAAGACATTCTAGTTTACTCCCAGACAGAGGAGGAACGCACTGAGCATTTGAGGCAGGTTTTGCAGACGCTGCGTCAGAATGAGCTTTATGCAAAGTACGCGAAATGTGGGTTTTGGCTGAAGGAGGTTCAGTTTTTGGGGCATACAATTTCAGATTGAGGGATATCTGTTGATCCGGGGAAGGTATCCGCGGTAAGGGAGTGGGGACAGCCCACGACACCGATTGAAATCCGTAGTTTCTTGGGCCTAGCAAGATACTACAGGAGGTTTATTCGGGGTTTCTCAAAGATAGCGGGTCCTTTGACACATCTGACTCACAAAGGTGTACCATTCATTTGGAGTGATTCCTGTCAGTTGGCATTTGATGAGCTGAAGAACAAGTTGACCTCAGTACCTATGTTAGCATTTCCCAGACCGGGAGTTGAGTATATAGTCTACACCGATGCGTCCTTACAAGTACTTGGAGGTGTACTGCATCAGGAGAGTCAGACCATAGCTTATGCTTCACGTAAGCTTAAGCCTCAGGAGAAGAATTACCCCACCCACAACTTGGAGTTAGTGGCAGTTGTATTTGCTCTTCGGATTTGGAGACACTATCTCCTGGGGGAGAAATTCCATTTGTTCACAGATCATAAGTCTCTACAATACCTCTTCACGCACAAGGAACTGAATATGCGTCAATGACGGTGGCTTGAGTTTGTGAAGGATTATCAGTTCGATATCCAATATCACCCAGGGAAGGCTAACGTGGTAGCAGACGCGTTGAGCCATAGGCCAGTAGATGAGGTGGCCGAGGTGTGGAAAGCTAAGTGGAAGGAGTTGGGACACCAGGATGCAGTGGCCCGATCATTCATGTCTGTGATGACTGTTACACCTCAGATTGTTACGGGAGTGATAAAAGCCCAGGAAAAAGACTCATTTTCTCAGGAGCAGATAGTTCGATTATTAACAGAGAGAGTCGAGTCCTATATCGTTAGTTCAGATGACGGATTACGCTTTAATGGGAGACTGGTCATTTCGAAAGGGGAAGACTTGCGACACGAGGTAATGACAGAGTCGCATGGCTCGCGATTCGCGGTATACCCTGGTGGGGATAAGATGTACCAAGACATGAGACGACAGTACTGGTGGAGCGGGATGAAGAGAGATATTTTCGTGTTCATTTCTAAATGCGCCAGTTGTCAGCTAGTAAAGGTGGACCATCAGAGACCGATAGGACTTCTACAGCCGTTAGAGGTTCCGATGTGGAAATAGGAGAGCATTTCCATAGATTTCATCACGGGGTTACCTACGTCACAGAGGGGTCACGACTCCATATGGGTAATTATGGATAGGTTGACCAAAGTTACTCATTTTCTGCCCTTGAGGACAGACTACACTACAGGACAGTATGCCCAAATTTTCATTGCGGAGATAGTGAGACTTCATGGGATGCCTCTAAATATCGTGTCTGATCGAGACAAGATATTTGTTTCACGATTTTGGGAGAGTTTCCAGGATGCAACGGGTACGGAGTTGCGACTACAGCGTATCACCCGCAGACTGATGGGAAAACAGAGCGGACAAATCAGATATTGGAGGATATGTTGCGTATGTGCATCCTTGACTTTGGAGGTGGTTGGGAGTAGTACCTTCCACTGGTGGAGTTTGCTTATAATAACTCCTACCAGTTCACCATTGGGATGGCTCCATTCGAGGCATTGTATGGTAGACCTTGTCATTCCCCAGCATGTTGGTTAGAGGTGGGGGATAACAAACTCCTTGGGCCGTAAGTGATTCAGGATACTTCGACAAGGATAGAGATGATACGAAGCCGTATTCAGGTAGCTCAGGACCGAAAGAAGAGCTATGCTGATGCCAAGAGATTCTTCAGAGAATTCCAGGTAGGGGACCAGGTGCTACTCGGAGTATCTCCTATGAAGGGGATTATGCATTTTGAAAAGAAGGGGAAACTGGCACCAAGGTATGTGGGGCCATTTCCTATCATCGAGCGGATTGGGCCAGTTGCATATAAACTTGGGTTACCGGAGCACTTGCATAGGATTCATGATGTGTTCCATATTTTCTCGCTAAGGAAATATCTTAGGGACGATTTGGCCCATACTCACATTGCTTTAGAGGACATCGATCTTCAACCTGATAGTTCCTACGAGGAGGGGACAATTGCTATCCTGGACCACAGTGAGAGGAAACTGAGGTCGAAAATAGTACCATTAGTACATGTTCAGTGGTGGCATCATAATGCCGAGGAGTCCACATGGGAGCGCGAGGATGACATGCCCAAGCGTTATCCAGAGTTATTTTTACCAGGTACTCTTTAGTTCTGAATTTCGGGATGAAATTTTATTATTATGGGGGAAGTATGTAATACCCCGAAATTTTATTGATTTTTATTTAAGGGATTAATTGAATTAAATGAGAATTAATTGGGAATTAATCCGGATGTAAATACTAACGGGACGTGAGTTGGTATTTTTTTATGATGTTAAAATTAAATATAATGGAGTATATATGGTATCATATGAATATTGAAAATATTAAAATTGTCGCGAGACACAAATACGAAGATTTGGGAATTAAGTTGGGACGCGCGTGTCAGTCACGCCAGGAATGAATTTAATTAGATTAAAAAAAATTAATTTATATTTTTATCAACCGAATGGTCCTTTTGAGTGCGCCAACATGTAAAAAAGGGTCGAAATAGTCAGAAAACACTAGCCGGGAGTTTAGTTTGGGTCCCGGGGCATTTTTAGGCCAAACCGGCAACCTAGAAGGGTATTTTGGTACTTTAAAAAATTTAGGGATTAAAACCCACGAATTTTAGAGGTAATTTAGATATTATTAAAATTTCCACTAAGGACATTATCAGCCAAAAGTGAGAGAGTGGGCTACGGAAGTTTTTGAGAGAAGTTAGAAGAGAGGTTAAAGGAGGATCTAAGCCAAACCATCTCCCCACCATCATTTTGAAAGGAAATTGTGACCGGGAAGAAGAAAGAACCAACCTTGATCATCAACAATGAATCATAACATCGGATTTAAAGCAAGTGATTTGATATTATTAAGTTTAATGAATATTTCTTCCATGTTTAGTGTAGAAACTGTATTTGCCTTGAAAGTTTTGATGAAAACCTAATGGGATTGATATAGAAACTCTAAAGTTTGGTTAGGGATTGCATGTAGAATGTTTATGGACAAAATTGGTATCCCAAAACTTAACTTTGATGATTTAAAAACGGATTAATGATGAGTATTTAGGTTAAATTAAATTCTGGATTCATGTTTATAGGGTTTGGGGAAAGAATTGGGGATTTATGATTATTGCATGTTGATTAGTAAGATTTGACCCCAATAATATGTTAAGGAGTGATCTAGGATGACTTAGAATAGTTTAAAAACATTAAAACGTAATTGGGATGATCTTAGGATGGATTTAGAGAAGAGAAATATGAAGAAAAATGAAGTGGAGAAATTCTGGGAGTTTCCAGCAATCTCGTTAGAAGACCAACCCAGGTAGTTCGAACGACCTCGTTCGAACGAGTTTCTAACGAGGTTCCAATACCCTTTCTAACGATATAGTAGTTCGTTCGAAGCAATTCGTTCTAACTAACTCATTCGAACGACCTCGTTCGAACGAGAATTCTGGGACTTCTAACGAGTTCACAGAATGGTCGTTTTAGGCCCGATTTTAGTTTCGAGTTTTTCGTAGGCTTATTTATTGAGTGATATCCTTCCCTTGTGATGAGTGGGTATAGTTGTGATATTGGAGTACGTTGAGGATTAAAAATTTGGAATTATATAATAGACTAGATGACTTCTACGGGTTAAGTTGTAAGTACTCGAATTTGCGACGTGAGAAGAGTGGACAACTTTAATATATATTATTCGGGGTCATGTAAACGTGCAATATGTAATGAAGGTATAGGAATATGACATATAACTCTAGTAAAATTATAAGATATCTAATATGTGTGAATGCTTAGTATATGTGTTTATCTATGTATAACATACCTACCATACTTACTATCACGAGAGGTCGGCGTTCGATCAGGGGCATCAAATCTTTGTGTGCCTACGGGGGGATTTAGATTGGTACCTCGAGGACATAGGTCAAAGAATGGCTTATTGGGGAGTTAATAAGTTATCTGATCATGGGAGAGTAGGTATGTGCGTGACCCATGTGATGTGAACTATGTTCCCCTCCATTGTGTGTGATTGTTACTTATTGAGATGGTTCCTGAGTGATTTGGAATACGTGATCCTAATGTACGTGATGTACGGGGATTTGATAGCAGGGTATGTGTGCACCGCAGCTTAGTCTTGAGGTGACAGTATTGTATATTTATGATGAGATTAATATACTGATAATTGAAATGAACTGTCAATATAAGTCTAAGTGTGAATGATCGTAACTTTTTCTTTTATAGAATTAAAGATGGAAAGCCTTAGTAATTTTTATGATTAATTCTGAGAAATAAAAAGTAAAATTCTCTACTTACATTAAGATGTCCGGAATTGAACTGTGAATAGTATAAAAATGTTAGGTTGTGTATTGGACTAGTTAGATAGTTAAATAACTAGAATGGGTACGGGTACGATAGGAATTCACAATTGGTTGAGAGGTGAGGAACTCATGTGAGTGCACGCACTATCATGTATTTTATATTCACTGTTTAATTATATTAAACACTTGCTGTATTTTAAACTATTTTCACTATCGGGCTCTGACCCGTTTGCTTTCAAATCTATTTTCTTATAAAAACCTTTTAGGTGCCCAGCCACAAGGACACCCAACTTAGGAGTGCCATTCCAGTGACGTGCTGTAGCTGCTATGGAAGTTACAGGACCTCGATTATATACACCTCCACTTTCTACCTTGATTCTATTTCAGACTTATTTATATGTACGACATGTCGCCCCTTTTCTCTTAGAGACAATTTATTTATTCAGTTTTAATTCGGTTGTGGATGTAATTAATTAATGATTCAGGCTTTGTATTTGGTTTAATTCAGTAGTCGGATTGTTGTGAGGAGTATTCCTCCAGATTCAGTTTAGTACATTATTTTTCTAATTGCGACTGTAATGTGGTTGTGGTATTAGTATTTCTTTTTTGAATTGGTTGTATGTTAATCGGATTTAATTAAAATTGACAACACACTTTTTAAATATTAGGTGGCTAGTAATTGTTAAATCGTTTTCGACAATGATGCTATGAATTGAACCAACTTGATATTTTGTATTAATTTGAATAAAGGAGTAGCTACCCGGTATTTAATTAGTGGGGGTGTCACACCCACGAGGATTTTTCAATTTTAATTATTAAAAGAATTGCAACTGTCCAACTGGATCAAATGGGCTAGAGAATAATTATGAACTACACTAAATAAAAGCAACTACGATAAATGAGGTTAACACAAGATATTTGTAAAAAATTAGGAAATAATTAGGATTTAGGATCCATTTATCACGTAACTAATATTGCAAACTAATTTAATGTTGTCATTTCCTTTTTATAATTCAAGTTAAACCGACTCTCGTCGCGTTTAATTCGGAAAATATGATGGTTATGATCAAAATATTTTTAATGTCTCTAATAGACTGCTAAAATCCTTATTCCCTTAGAAAATACAAGTTTTGAAATTCGCAAATGTATTTAAACATGGACTATCAAAACAATCAAAGTGCAAGCATAATCCATCAAAAATTACTATCTTTAAATTTCAGAACTTGATTGACAAAACAATTTTAAAGGTTTTAAAACACACTCTCGTTTCGCTTTAAAATGAATACCGATTCTTTAATAACAATTAAAACAAGTAGGGAATAAACAACGATAAAATTAACATGACAATATTAGCTAACTATGATAAACTTCACCCTACTCTTAATATAAGAATCAAGCTACCATAATGAAAGACAAATTGCAAGAATGAGTAGAGATCTTCATTAATAAACGAAACTTACAAATAGCTCTCGCACAACAATCTTTAATCCTCTAAAAAATGATAAAAACTTGCCCCTCAAATTGATTACAATCCTCTAATTGTTTACGAAATTGTGAGCCCAAGGGTCCTTTTTATAGGACAAGTGGTGAGGTATTTGAGTTGTGGTGGGACTCCTTCTGATTGGTCGAATGGTATTGGTAGCTATCTCTCCACCTCTTTAATCTTTGGATCGTGATAAGGGATGAAATTTCCCCCCACTCGAAAACTATTATCCTTTCTTGCTGAACACGCATGCCAAGTTTCGTCCAAATCGCAGAATAAAAATTTGACTTTTTTACGATACGATTTCACAAGTGTAAAAATAACTTTTTTTCGAACGACCGTAAAAATCATTTTTTTCGCATCTTTTTTTGAATTGATCATCAATTTGCACCAAATTCCATCATTCTCTACAAAAATTTCTCGAGGCAAATTTTTTCACAAATTATCTGAAGTATATTATAAAATTATCGAAGTGCCAATTTTTTACTTAAAATTTCCATTTTCAGTATGAATTCAATCATTCTTGAATTTTTTCCTCTTTTTAATAAAATAGTCCTAAGAACTTATTAAATACACTAAAATTAGACTAACAAAGTATAAATTTCGGTATAAAATATACAAAATAATGCACTCATCAGAAGGTTTTTGTTATTGGTGAACATGCTTGAGCTTTTCTTTCGTATTTGACGCCAATAGGGTCCATTAGGTGCTAGTGCAAAACCAGCGTAGTTATAGAACATGTACTTGCTGACTGTCATAGTTGGTCTAGATGCGAAGATTTTGTCATGGGTAGTGAAACATTCTTTTACATTCTCCCAACTTCTCACTACGATTGTTGGGCTAGTACCTAGCCGAACAGAAAAAATGGATCCGTAAATATCAGCCATGGCTCCAAGTGTTTTTGCAATTGGGTCTCCACCTTGTAGAACATGAAGGTGACCCAGGATGGGCCATGACGCACATGCTTCTGGAACTCTATTTTTCTTTCTGTTGTTATTTCTTATTGTAAGGACGCAAATTTCCAATTGAGTCCTTTGTAGTTTTGGCTCAATTCCGAACAAAAATGTTTGAGTCATATGATAGAGTATATTGATCATCTTTCAAGCCTATGACGTGTTTGTTGAAGACGTAGCGGCCAAGTGGATAAAGCTTCATCAAAATGCCGTGTTAAAGTGCCTTGTTTCTACGTCATCAATAATGGTTTTAATGCTCCCAAGGTATGAATGCGTTTTATATATATATGAGCTTGAAACAAGTGTATATTGGGTGTTAGGTTTTTAAAACTGTGTTTCGTTTTAAGAATGTTTTCTACTAAAACTTATATATAAAGTATATAAAAGTTTCTGGGCTTAACAAGAATTTTTGAACATTCTGTGAGTTCGTTCGAAGTGTCGTTCGAACGAGATTGTCGTTCGAACCACAAGTCGTTCGAACGATATTGCCAACGACTTCCCATTATGGCATACTGGAACTTCGTTCGAAATGTCGTTCTAACGAGATTTCTAACGATCTTCTAATGAGTTCATACTAGAATTCGTTAGAAGACTCGTTCGAACGAGAATGTCGTTCGAACGAGACTTGGCGGGAACAGGTTTTTGGCAGTTTTAAGCAGTTTTCTCCCACTATCCCACTTGTTTCTTAACTGAATTTTTTCAGAATTTATTATGTGAGGGAATAACTTTTTCCAATCTAACTTTTTCATATCCTTCTAACTCCTAGAGAGTGTTTTGAGAGCAAAAAGTTTTAGAAAAAGTTCATGTTTCAAAGTGTCATCTTTTCAAGAGAAAAACAATATACACTTTAGTTTCACCCATATTAGGTTCTTCCAAGTTTCCATATACATATATCTTGCTTGTAGTTTGGCACCGGTTTTCTCTACACCGAATTGAAGAGATGTTTTTGGGTTTTCTTCTACATCCCTTAAAGAAGAAGAGTTCATTTTGCTGCGGCATTCTCATGTGGTAAAAGATATCACGTGTGGTTGACGGTGTACCTATTGTCCGATTGGTGAGTCCAAGATCGCGGTGGAGCTCCGTGGTTATCCACTAGGAAGAGGTGGTTAGAAGAAGACGCGTCAAGGCTAGAGAGGGTTCGAGTTGAGGAAGTAAGTCACCTGTCTTGTAAATGTAAATTCCGTACTTAGTGGATTTGAGGCTAGGGCCGTCCGAGGTTGTTTCCCGTTGTGGGTTTTTCCTCGTACATCGCGGCGTAGTGTGATTGATTTATTTTTATCTTGCATATCACCTAGAATGCATGCTTAGGTAAAGAAGATAAAATTGGTTTAAATCACTATTAACTTAATTTGGTGCATAATTATATTTAGGTATAGTTTATTTAATTCACGTCATTTGTTAAACGTTATTTAACCTAATTTGTTTATATGAAAAATATGACTTAGGCAAATACTAGGACTTGAATTAATTGGTTTAAGTGAAATTAATATTTGTGTGTGTTTAATTAATTTTAATTGGGTTTAATTTTAATTTGTTTATGTAAATTAAAATTTGTTTTTGTTAAACCATCACCTTTTACGCTTCCGCATCGATTTTACTCAAAAGAAAATAATATTGATTTTCAAGAAATATTAGCCCCTTCACTTATACTTCTTTTGAAACTATATGCCCTAATCAAACCCAAAAGGGTTACAATTGTCATCAAATGAGAAATAATTTCCATGTCGAGCATTTGTATACATCTAAGATGTTTCTTTGTGTTTGTATACATAGCAGTTTCTGTGCTGGGGTTCCCTTCTTTTCCAATCAATGACAATACCAATATGTAATATTGTGTACGCCCACTCCAATTATTACTCGGACTGAATAGGAATGTTAATAATTTGTTGAATGATTGAACAACAAAATCAATAGCAAAAAAGTATTTATGCAATTATGGTCGAGGTCATTGGCGGATTCAAAATTCTTTTTGTTAAGTGGAACGAAAATTTTGAGTGGTACCGAAGAATCGGAGCCGGGAGGCTTCGAAGCAAATTTTTTTAGGTTATTTCGAGTTTTACACAAATTATAGTTTTATAGTGCCCGAACAACTACTCTAAATTATTGTTAAAAATATCTAATTAATTTCAAGAAATAAAAAACGCTGAATAAATAACGCTTAACGACACAAATAAATAATCAACTCATAAAAACCAACAACCGATTAAGATTACACTTTTTTTTCAACTTCATTTATTAAGATTACACAAAATTCTACGAGTATTGAGCATAAAACCCTCAAGTAAGATTACATTTTCCCTTATGATTTACAGAGGAAAAATTTCCCAAAGTCCAAGTAAGTTTAAGGTTATTTTCACTTAAGTGTATTTACCCCTAAAATGGGTTGAAAGTGCTACAAAAAGTCTAATAAATTTTCTCAAAAAATCATTTGGAGGCCAAACTAAGATATCACACAAAAAATGGGAGCTAAAGTAAAATAACTACTAAGCTTTATCATAATATAATTATCACATCCTCGTCCCTAAAATTACAACATGTTTTGGTAAATATTACATTTGCTTGTCAAAATTTGAGGGAGAAAAATTATGAGGAAATTTACCTAATTTCAAGAAAATAATAATCAAACCAAAGATTCAATAGAGCACCAAATCCAAATACATATGACTTTATAAGAAAATGAACCAAAACATATAGCAAAATAATAAAAAAAAAACAATATATGAAAGTTAGCACTGTTTATTGAAAGATTAAAGAAACAGTAATAAAACACAAACCTTTGAATTAGAGGTTGCATATGATAATTATTTCACCAAAGGCTTAAGCTTCAAAGAAGAAGGTAGCGTTTGAGAGAAAGAAGTGAGGAGCCGCGTACGTTTAAAGTTTTTTTTTTTTACATACTTACACCCTCATCTTTGTAAATAATGAGAGAACACCTTTAAGTTTGAACTTTTACTAAAAAAACCCTATTTTTTAAGTTAAACTGGGGCGGCCGCCCCACTTCATCCTGGGGTGGATCCGCCCCTGGTCAAGATGGTTTATTTGATTGTGGTCTTGATGTACCCAATTTAGTTTTATTATTCCTTACTAAATTTGGTCGATATGGTATCTGAGATTTTGATCAACTTTTTTTTTCAACTTTCGATGAGTACGTGTGGTGATGCATTAGTAATAGTGGTGGACCAAGATTATTGGTTAGGGGGTTCGAAGGCGGCGAGACGATTTTTTTTAGAATTATTTTACTTTTTTTGCAATTTTTTTACCATAATAATCTTAAGGTTAATATTCGCAATTTTTATTTAAAATACCTCAACATAATATTGACCTATATCTAACAATTAAAATACATCAATATAATTCCCAAATTATTTTCTAAATATATTTTAACAATTAAGTGACAACAATTTTTTTATACCTCGAACTAAATAGATAGCTTGGTGCTTGTTTTAGTAATGTTGTGATCCAAGACATGACAATCTTGGCACCTCTCAATGCTCCAAATACAAATGGTATAGACCCAGGTATCCATTCCTTTCTCTTCATTTGCAAATTGTGGATTATGTCTCATGTCTAATTCTTTTTTAGGGATATTAATACTTTTGTGGTTCATTTCTTGTGTGAAATATGAGGTGGTAATCCAAATCTTTTCATAAGTGAGGTTGGTGTCCAAAAGTGTCATAAATTATTTTTTATGACACTTATGAGGATCTTTAATGACCTTTTTAGAGTATTTATGATATTTTATACCCCAAAGTCACAATACGAAATAAGTTAGACCCCAACTATGAATGAACCCCAATGCAAATAAGCGATTGGGCGGCTCGTGCAATTGGGATTGTTTCATGATCTGCAGTTTTGTCTAAATGAGTTCTTCGTAGAAATTCAACTTTTAAAGTTTAAACTAAATTAATACCGAACTGCGTTTCTTTTTGAAATACTTCGACATAATTGTCTAAATCTAAAAAAAATACTTCAAATATTTTAGCTATACAACAATTGAGTTTTGTAAAATTAAAATTTTCAACAAATAAATAAATTTTAGCAACGTAAAATTTCAGCAAAATTTCAACTAATTTCAACACAGTTCACAAGACGTTAATTCATATTAATTTCAAAAAATGTTTTTGTAATAAATATTCAATAATAAATATTTTAGCAATAAATATTTCATAAAATATTAAAACATTAATTATCATATCCATTCATTCCATACGAAAAAGAAGAAAACAACTTACCACTACCAGTGCCGGCGAGAGGAGCGTGAGAGCTCTGACCGAGAGAAAGGGCGAAAGGAGGTGGGGCAGCCACAAGAGCGGGGGAAGAAACGAGTAGGAAGGGAGAGGCTTCCAGGAGAGAGGATGTGGGAAGGAAGGAGGTAGAGGAATCCGAGAGACAAGGCAGGAGAGAGAGAGAGAGAGAGAGAGAGAGAGAGAGAGAGGCGAATGATGTAGCAAGGGGGGTAGAGAGAGATTAGGTTTAAGGTTAATCAATGAAGGAAGTATAACACTTAGAATTTTTGAGCATTTAGAATTTAATTAATTCGGGTATTTTAATTATACGTGTGCAGTAATTTAATCAAAATTAAATATTGTGTTTATTAAGTATTGATCGAGAGAGAGAGATTACGATTAATATTTATGGAATAAATTTACTAAGTGTAGTAAATGACGAGTGATAATTGTTATATGTCGTAGTAAGTAATATCAATGGGACTATGTTATATCTCAATCGGAAGTCGTGTGCAGGCTATGTTAAGGTGAAGATAAAAAAATTTATGTAGAGTGACTCGGATGGCGATTTCAAGGTCACTGTTGATTCTGAATGGGCCGAAATAGGCGTAATAGAGTACCCAGGTGTATTAATTGGGTCTCGGACCCTTTTAGACCAATCCGACACTGCATAAGGGTATAATAACCCATTCTAAACATTGCATGTCCGAGATAGAAACATTCACGCCTCACGGGTCAGATTTACACCTCTTGAGGTATTTGTGACTTCTCCGAACAACGTAGTTGTTATTTTCAGTTTATGGCCCCTACATCCCATTTTTCACCCCAAAATGATTGTATACGAGCCAATTTTGGAAGTCGGTGTCGAATGAGGGTACAATTACTTTTATAAGGCTACTTTGGTACCTCTAGAGGTGTTTTGCCTCTTTTTGTTTTTCAATTTTGGCCCCTAATGAATATCACAAGTAATTGAGAATGCGTGATATTGAAAAACTTCGCAAATTTCTAATTTGGCAAACTTATTAAATTTCAGCCCCTAAACATGCATCTAAAGTGCGTGTGTGTGTCAACCCGTAAACAAATAAATCATGTGACACCAAGATAAGGAAAAATCCCCGCAGGGCAAAACCTTTTATTTCACTATAAAGAGTAAATCGCAACTTACAAGATTTACAATGAAATATAGCAATGAATCCACACGCAGCGAACCCACATGAACCTCAGTCCAATCGGCAAAGGAAGAACCGCAGCACTCCTCAATGACACGCAGTCATAACACTTCGTAGAGACTCCATCGGCAATGACACGCAGCCCTCGGTTGCAAAGTTCTCCCCACAAAGATGAAAAATACACAAAGCTTGTGTTCTAGGGTTCCAAAAGATTCACAATGGTATGGCAAAGTTGTGTGAATCAAACATGAGTTGGGGAACTCAAAAAGGTGAAGACTTGGAGTATTAGGACTCTGGATTTTATCTTTGAAAGTCTTAAGAAAACCAACCTCCGAACGTAGTTTAAATAGGAAGTCAAAACCCTAAAAAATTTGAATCACAATCTGTTTGTGATTATCCTCGTCGGATCGGTCCGGTCCCTTTAGGCGGATCGGTCCGGTGACCTCGGATCGGTTCTTTTTCTGAAGACGGATCCATCCGGTTGGCATCGGATCGGTTCGGCATTTTGGCTTCATCGGTTCGTTATGGATCCGGGGTATACTGGCCTCAACTCAGCAGGCGGATCGGTCCGGTCCCTTTAGGCGGATCGGTCCGGATGAACCGGATCGGTTCTTTTATCTGGGCCGGATCGGTCCGGTCAGGTCTGTTCCCCCTGATTCCTTTTTCTCCTTTTGATATTCGGATCCGTTGATGATGAATGGACTTTGAATCTTTGCAACGGTGTTACGGCTAATGACATATACAAGTATGTTGGACAAAAATGTCCTTACAAATCTCCCCCTATGTCTATGCCGGAACAAACATAAAAAAAAAATGAATTATCAAGTATGAACAATGCCTATACAAATCTACCCTTCCATGAACCCAAAACTGAAAGAGGTACATATGACTAAGGCTGCATCGTTTGTTCTTCAATTCTTCAGGAATCTTACCGCTTTTCTCATCAGGGTGTGCATTATGGGAATATCAAGGATGTACCTACACACATGAGATAAAGCAAATACCAAGTGACGTATCGAGTTTGAAATGAGATAAACATAAGCATATATATCAATTTAAGATGATATTCTCAGAATTTCAAAACTCCCCCATAATCAGATAATTCATTCTCCCCCTTTTTATGATGTCCCCAAATAGACAAATGAGAGAAATAAATCAAGCAATCAAGTACCGGGGTGACACAAGGCATAAAAACACACCATGAATGAACATAAAACAACCAAGTCGGTGATAGCGTAAAAGAATGGGTGTGAACAAAATTCGATAGGAAAATCAAAGCATACAAACATGACATATGTGCACGATGAATATTGGATATTCCTAACGAATGAACTCAAATGCTTCCTTTGGTGTAAAAGATTGGAAATATAAGACATTGACTATATCAAATCTACAAATCAAAGCTCAAAGTGATTTCTACACCAATAACGTCCAAAATGATTTTCATGCTTTTTCAGGACTTTCAAGGAAGTGCAAACCCGTTTTTTTCAATCTCCAACCAAACTCCCTCAGATTTATATTTTGAATAGAGGAATACTAAATTCTCAAACTTTGGAGAATTGGGTGAAACCTAAATGGCCCATATTTGGCATGAATTGTTTTTATTGCCTTATCAATTTTTTCGGGCTCTTTTAACCTCTTAGGACCTCGGATATTACAATACCTCCATTTTTTAGGTCCTTTTTAACGGTGGCTTTTGCGCAAAGTATAAAGAATCAACTTTCGCAGCCCCTCCCCGTTATGCAAATAATCACACAGTCTCACCAAAATGGTTTTTACATGCAATCCAATCTTGTCAAGTTTTATCGCATATTGTACATTGTATAGACATAATTGAGATAGAAACACTCAAGACAATATGTGATAGACAAGTGCAATAATCAAAATAAAGCCGTGCATGTGTGCAGTAAAGGATATAGGAGTCAAACATGTAGGAAGATATCACTAATTACATCTCAAGGACTCCAATCAATGTTAAGCACATGGATGAAATGTAGCCTCTCAAATCTCTATCAAACAGTCACATGGATATATGGAATGAAGTTGTGACTTGGCTATCTTGAATGCTCATCCAAAAAAAAACTCTTTTTGATTTTTTCAAAAATTTTATCAAAATAAAATCTTTTTGTATTTTTCAAAATTTTTCAAAACAAAAATATATACAAAAATGATACATACTAGCAATAGGCAAACAATGACATCATGCTAATCATCCTATGCTAGTAAGCAAGTCAAACCTCAATCATTAGGTGCAGAGGGGTTTTCCAAAGGTGGTGACAACTTATGAAAAACCTCCATCAGTTCTTGTGAAGTTTTGACTAAAAACTTAACTTGCTCTCCTAAATGTGCAAACTCTCTCATGTAGTCTCCGGGAGCATGTAAAGTATCATGTGTGGGTGCATGTGTGCCAGAAACACGTGTAGAAGCAAAACGTGACACATACCCAACTTAAAGCAAAATTCCCTAAGGTGTCCTCTCCTTTTGCAATGTGAGCAAACACAAATGGGCCTAGGAACACCTTTCTCAAAAACTCTAGGACGCACTTTCCTAAAAGGAATGGGACGCCTAGGTGGGTTAGGGTGAGACACATGTGAAACTGTCACTAAAGTGGGAACCGACTCGGGTGCTAATTGGGAAGAAGAAGCACCGTCATGACTTATTCCTAACTTCTCACCTTTACCCTTAAGAACCACCGTTTCAACCTTCTTAGGTGCGTTCTCAAACTTGACTTTGACCACCCTGGCACGTTCGAGATCACTCTCGAGTTGGGATACACGTGTCGTTAGACTAGACAACGTGTCGGCCAAATCACACTTCTCCTTCTCCAAATTTAAAACCCGACGACCTAAATCCCTATTATACCTTTTTGTTTTCAAGGTCTCGGTGTACAAATCTCTAAAAGATTTTTGGAGCTCACTTTCATCTCCACTCTCACTTTCACTTTCTCCCTCACTCGAAGAACATGAATCACTATTATCGCTCTCGTGTGCACTTTTGTGAGACAAACTGGGTGTGCTTACACGACTAGAAAAGGCGACAACCACCCCATGTCCTAAACCTTTATCCGACTCATCTCCCTCATCATCACTAAGTGTGGCAGGCATGACTACTTTCTTCCCTTTCTTTCTAAGCCAAGTAGGACACTCAAACGACTTATGTCCCTTACCCCCACATTCAAAACAGGTGATGTTCTCTAAATCTTCCTCACACTCCTCATCAGATTCATTCCTCTCATCACTTTCTTTGGCCTTTCCTTTCCTTTTATTTTTCTCAAAAAAAATCTTTTTATTGGAAGAATTATTTCTTTTCATGTTGAGAAATTTTTTAATGTTTTTCGCAAACAAGGCCATATTATCAAAATCAACATCTTCCTCAGAATCAGACTCACAAACTTTTTCTTTAAAATGAGTCTTTAAAGCAATACCATTATCCTTAGCCTTAATGGTTTTAGGAAACATGTCAATCTCATAGGTTTGAAGATCTCCTACAAGTTCTTCCAACTTAAGTGATTTCAGATTTCCCAAAGAGTTCAAAACAGTTACTTTAGGAATAAAGCGTTTTGGAAGAGATCTCAAAATCTTTTTAACGACACGCGTGTTATCAATCACCTCACCCAAATTAAAACTAGTGTTAACAATGTCCGACAAACGTGCATAAAAATTATCAAAGCATTCGGACTCAGACATGGTGATAGTCTCAAATTGGGTGGCCAGATTTTGTAACTTAGACTCTTTAACAGCGTTCGTACCCTCATGTGTCAGTTTCAAAACATCCCAAGCCTCCTTAGATGTGGAGCACGTCATGATTCGGCAATACTCATCATGAGTGATAGCACCAGAAATAGCACTCAGACCACGGGAGTTAAAATTGGACAACTTATAATCATCCTCAGTCCAGACTGACACGGGTTTTAGAGAGGTGATGTTATTAACAGTGACCGTGGGAGGAGTCCAACCATTTTCGCAAAGCAACCAAACCCGCTCGTCAATAGATTTTAAAATCGATTTCATACGAGCTTTCCAGTAGGCATAATTAGACCCATCAAAAATAGGCATCTGATTATATAAGTGCTCCATAGGAAAAAATGCGAATATTCACAAAACTGATTTTTCAAGAAATCAATATCACACGATTTTGCGGAAAATAGGAATACGTAAATTAGCGTAACCCGCTCTGATACCAATTTGAGAATGCGTGATATTGAAAAACTTCGCAAATTTCTAATTTGGCAAACTTATTAAATTTCAGCCCCTAAACATGCATCTAAAGTGCGTGTGTGTGTCAACCCATAAACAAATAAATCATGTGACACCAAGATAAGGAAAAATCCCCGCAGTGCAAAACCTTTTATTTCACTATAAATAGTAAATCGCAACTTATAAGATTTACAATGAAATACAGCAATGAATCCACACGCAGCGAACCCACATGAACCTCAGTCCAATCGGCAAAGGAAGAACCGCAGCACTCCTTAATGACACGCAATCATAACACTTCATAGAGACTCCCTCGGCAATGACACGCAGCCCTCGGTTGCAAAGTTCTCTCCACAAAGATGAAAAATACACAAAGCTTGTGTTCTAGGGTTCCAAAAGATTCACAATGGTATGGAAAAGTTGTGTGAATCAAACATGAGTTGGGGAACTCAAAAAGGTGAAGACTTGGAGTATTAGGACTGTGGATTTTATCTTTGAAAGTCTTAAGAAAACCAACCTCCGAACGTGGTTTAAATAGGAAGTCAAAACCCTAAAAAATCTGAATCACGATCTGTTTGTGATTATCCTCGTCGGATCGGTCCGGTCCCTTTAGGAGGATCGGTCCGGTGACCTCGGATCAGTTCTTTTTCTGAAGATGGATCCATCTGGTTGGCATCGGATCGGTTCGGCATTTTGGCTTCATCGGTTCGTTATGGATCCGGGGTATACTGGCCTCAACTCAGCAGGCGGATCGGTCCGGTCCCTTTAGGCGGATCGGTCCGGATGAACCGGATCAGTTCTTTTATCTGGGCCGGATCGGTCCGGTCAGGTCTGTTCCCCCTGATTCCTTTTTCTCCTTTTGATATTCGGATCCGTTGATGATGAATGGACTTTGAATCTTTGCAACGGTGTTACGGCTAATGACATATACAAGTATGTTGGACAAAAATGTCCTTACAGTAATAAATCTATTAGTTTTATTATTTATGGTAATCGAATTGGAAGCTTAACATAATTGGGAATTGTTTCAACTTATGATTTTTGAATTTATTGCTTCAACGTATATAATGTCTAATTCCGGTTAATATTCATCATATATTAGACGAAAATGAGGGGAACGTGAATCCCAACTATATCCAAAGAAAATGTTTTGCCTGTATAATTCAGTTTATAACACACATCATGGCAATTTTTTAGTCCTTACTTTTAATTTGGATTCATTTAACACGGTAGAATTTCTTCTTGTCTTCCATGTTTTGATTTTGATTTGATTTATTCTTTAACTTTTTGTAAGAGAGTAGTCTAATTTTGGGGAAATATCGAATTTTAGGACATGTTTGACTTGAGGAACTTCGGTTGCGCCTACGTATCCGTTATGCTCGGAATCAAAGTCAGCGTAGTTCGTGGGTTCGTACTATTCGCCGGAAAACTCATTGTGGTGTTTTTTCGGAGAGATGGGAGGTGTTGAAACTCTTCTCCAAAAATCTTTTCTAAAACTCTCTCTAAAAACTCATCAAACAAGAAAATCATCTCTTCTCTCCTAAGAAGCTCCCTCTCAAATGTATGGGGGTGAGGCTTATTTATAGCAAAACCAACCCAAGTGGGTCGCCACATGTCAAATAACCCGTGGTGACACATGTCCTATTTTAAGTGTCATGTGTCCCATAACATATGTCAAAACTCTCACTACTAGAATATTGTCTAGTTAATACGTAAATAATATACAAATACGCGTGATATGTCCGACGCGCATAATAATACTCCAATCGCATAATCACATGGACTTTTGTCAATTTTAATCATCTCTAATCTCATTTAATAATTTAATGAGAGTCTTATCATTAAGCCCCTACTACATTTGTCCCCTCGTACATATAGTTGATATATTGATATGTGTCCGAAATATATCGACTATATGTACGAAACAACTTTAGTCAGTTTTCATATATTCGATCGACCTGTGGATCGTGGGTAATAATATCATATCTCATTTCATCTTGATGATGTACTTTTACCTCATATCTCACATTTTATGATATAATGCAATCTCATATTTCATATCTCAGTTACATGATATACATCAATTTCATATCGCATATCTTTAAATCTCATTTTAAGGCTTTGATCTCATAGGTTATTTCGAAGGACCTCGTTTATCATTCTTTTCATACGAATGATATACAATGAGTGTTGCCCCCCGCCCCCATTTCTACTTAAATGAACATGCATCCACGTTTTTATTGTGATTATTCGTAACTCTACTTTGGTAAAAAAGTATTATCATGGACACATAATAACTACCTTAGCATTCTCTTTCATCATTCTCAACCAAGCTTGGTGTAAGTATTATTATGGTTTACATAATAACTACTTAGTCGTTCTCAAGTTTGGTGGAAGTATTATTATGGTTTACATAATAACTTCTTCATCGTTCTCTTTTTCCATTCTCAACTACGCTTGGTGAAAGTATTATTACGGTTTACATAATAACTACTTCATTGCCCTCGATTAATCTTTTAGTGCATGCAAATATTTTTTGACTTATTTTAATCACGATGAGGTTTCTTGTGCATGTACGTATTATTGACTCACTCAAATTACCACTTTTTAATGTTTTTCGCAAACTCACATCTACAAGGTGACTTAATGATGAACACACACTTGTTAGGATTTTTCGTCCACCGTTAGAGGTGACTTAACAATGAAAACACACTTGTTAAGATTTTTCTTCCACCGTTAGAGGTGACTTAACAATGAAAACACACTTGTTAAGGTTTTTCGAAAACTCCACCGTTAGAGGTGACTTAACAATGAAAACACACTTGTTTAAGATGTTTCGTAAACTCCACCTATAACGGTGACACCCATAACGATGACTTAACAATGAAAATACTTGTTAAGATTTTTGTAAAACTCCACCAATAACGGTGACTTAATAATGAAAACACTTGTTAAGATTTTTCGTAAAATCCACCTATAACGGTGACACCCATAACGATGACTTAACAATGAAAACACTTGTTAAGATTTTTGTAAAACTCCACCAATAACGGTGACTTAAGAATGAAAACACTTATTAAGATTTTTTATAAAATCCACCTATAACGATGACTTAACAATGAAAACACTTGTTAAGATTTTTCGTAAACTCCACCTATAACGGTGACTTAACAATGAAAACACTTGTTAAGATTTTTGTAAAACTCCACCAATAACGGTGACTTAATAATGAAAACACTTGTTAAGATTTTTCGTTTAAACTCCACCAGTAATGGTGACTTAACAATGAAAACACTTGTTAAGATTTTTCCGTAAAACTCCACCAATAATGGTGACTTAACAATGAAAACACTTGTTAAGATTCTTCGTAAACTCCACCTATATCGGTGACTTAACAATGAAAACACTTGTTAAGATTTTTTGTAAACTCATTCTTCTGTATCATTTTTTTTCAGGACAGGAGCCCATACTTGTCGAATGACAAACCGGGCGTGGTCCTTCGTCTGTTTGCATCAATGACCAACTTCTCTGGATGAGTCAAGTCACAACAACGTGGTTCAACCACTTACCAATTTCATCGGGTTTTTGGAATATAACACGCTTCTCAAGAAGACTTACCACAATACTGGCAAAGTTCTTGTAATATGATGTCATTTGAGAAGGATGACTACGACTTTGTCAATATCTGAGTGACAACTATTTAATCCGTCTAAAATCTTTGTGGAAGACACTAAAGAAGCTTTTGCAATGGCCTGCTTGGATGTTACTATACTCTGAAGGTTCATCAATCTAACCTTGTCGCGGAGGATGTCGAAGAAGCTTTTGACTACAAGCTACGTTACATTATAATATCCATTTGCCCCGTTTACTTTATTTTATCTCAAGATAAAATAAAATAAAATAAATTACATATATCATTTACAATTCCCACCCGAGAAAAATGAAAGCAACCTAATTATTACATTTCATGGGGTGTAACTCAAACTATCATATCTTTGAACAATGACTTGATATTTTCATCGCTCAATATCTGCTCATTCAGAAGCCTCTGTAAAATGATATCTAATTATATAATATTGCAAATGGTTAGTAAAACTCAGTAAATATCCAAGTACAATTCTGATTACGCCTCCTTTATTTTATTTTATTTGCTATAATAAAACTTAAATAAAGTCCGGGGATATTTGTGTAATGGATCATAACCACCCATACTCGTAGGTGTATCGTGCACACTTTAATGTCGTTTGAGCGCATGATGTAATAAATCTGAAGGTGTATATAATCTCAAGGTAAATCTTCAGTTCTAAAACATATTCAAATATTTCGTAAATGAATCATAATGTATGAATATGGTGTTCAAACATAAGATAACGTTTACAAGTGCCAAAAAATATTCAAACAAAACTTCATTATGCTTCCTCTGTCTAAAAAAATCTATATACCAAATTTAATGATTTTAAAGCTTCTCAAATCATGAGCGTAACTCACGAATTGAACATATCAATTTGGGTAGTACCATATGGCAATGGTACATATATCAAAATAAGAACTTTCTCCTAGTGAAAGAAAATCAAGTATTCACGCGTTCTTGGGCGTTTGGGATGTTTGAAACAAAGATAAAATACCACCACAAGGACATATATATATATATATATATATATATATATATATATATATATATATATATATATATATATATATATATATATATCTGATTCATCTCACAAGTATATTCAATGTATTATGGGGGACGTACTTATGATTTGCACAATCTCCGTGCATTCTCTTTTCCAAAATCATTAGATAAACATTCATGTATATCAATAATCAACAAACTTTTAAACCGTTCTTCATAATCCATAAAATTCAAAAATATTTAGATATTCAGACGCATCTCATCTTACTTATTCGACAACTTTTTTTTTTAAAGCCATAAAAAAAAGTCTTTTATGAGAAAAGGACAATAGCGTTACCAGAATAATCAACTTTAAATGAAGGGTGCTTCAACAAAATTAGAGTTAATTTCTTGAAATTTCAGGAAACTCCACACTATTGTCCCTCTATTTTATTTTATTTTATCACTATAAAAATAAAATAAACTCAATGTTGCACAACATTATGCCTATTCCACAAATTTATAAACATTTTTCCAATCACATTTCAACACTTATTAATTCTTTGGATCAACTTACTTCCACGGCAAAACAAAAAAAAACATCTAGCCCACTGTACTCCACAAATTCGAAACCCAACCTGAACATCTCTCCACCACACACCTAGTCATCGACTACCAAAGCACATGATAAGTTTTACCCAAAAAATAAAAAAAATAAATGACAAGTTAATCTCGAGTTAAGTGATTGTCTCACCCATCCCTCAACTTGTCTTAATATCCAACCCATTTCGCTCTCTCCATCTCAGGTCATACAACCTACAACTAATTTTCTGCTCCTTTCCCAACCCAATAATGACCCAATAACCTCAACATCAATAACACTTCATAAGAACCAACATTGAGTCATTTTTTTCAAATTCTTGGGTTTCGTTGGTTTGTTTCCCTTATCTAGGTTCATGTAGAATCGGGTTGATTTATAATGGAAGGTCGATTTTGATCCCCCTTGAATTTAAGATGGGTTTTCCTATGGTGGATCAGAGCAAGGCGGTGATGACACAGGTCGCCGAGGACAACTGATCTGATGAATTTATGCACGACGGAGCTCCCTGAGGTGGAGCTCTGGAAAAAAAAAATTATGGCAGTTTTAAGACGGAGAAAGGGACGACCCAGGTGATTCAGTTGTCGAGTTTTTCACTTGGGTTTGTTATGTATTTTTAACTCATGATTTTGGATTCTCAAGGAAGAAATCTTTCTGAGTTGTCTCGGTTTGCACGTGTATATTTTTTTTATTCTTTATTTTTTTTCAAAGAAAAGCTACCGAAAAAAGAAATAATAATATATATATTTTTTTTTACCAACTCATATTCTCATGTGCGCTAGGCTGTCAGTAGGTTGTACCTGTATCGTCTAGTTTGAAATAAAGATTATTAGATATCAGAAATCTATCTTGTGAGAGAGCTTTCAACTATGACTTAAAGTGCTTTTTCTATCAATATCTATCAGTACCTTTAAATTTGTTTTAAACACGCAAACTCATTTTCAAAGATAAACAAAGTACACAGTGCCCTTTTATGTGACCTTTTGTCATAAAAACGGTGTACCCTGCCGAAAAAACAGGCTTACATAATTTAATGGTCAGAGATGGACTTTAATTTGTGTCAACAACTATCTGAAGAAAAAAAACTCATAAATGCCAACAAATTCCTATCGTGCACTTGTCAATGTAAAAGATATAAATAATATATTTCAGAGAAAAAAAAATCAATCTCTTTAGTCATATTTTTCTGCTAACTTTTATTAAATATATTCTGAAATACTAGCTCAATTCCGTCAATAACTATTTGACAAACAAGAAGTAAATAATATGTTCAAAATGTGTTGTAGCTTCTTCCAAGATATTTCTCACTAACAAAAATAACTATACCTCAATATAACAATCTCATACTTAATTTCAAAAGCCAACCACAATCATATTTTGTGATTTCGAGTATGAAATATGGTGAGTTCTCATAGAAATTATCAATAGTCATGCTGTGATGTGTATATGTATGAAAATCTCAGCTAATAAATATGTCACATATTTTTTATATAATGCATGAGATATCATAAATAAATATTGGATTTCTTATCTGAGATGAAGCTGGACATTTTCTCTAATAATCGTTGGAGCAAAAAATTGCTTTGTCAATCCATTTCCTCCCTCACCGTCCACTTTTCCTAGCACAAATGAGGCGTTACATGATAAAAATCGTGAATACCTTCCCAGCAGAGTCGCCAAATGTAAGAGAGTAGTCTAATTTTGGGGAAATTTTGAATTTTAGCACGTGTTTGACTTGACCAACTTCGGTTGCGCCTACGTATCCGTTATGCTCGGAATCAAAGTCAGCGTAGTTCGTGGGTTCGTACTATTCGCCGAAAAACTCATTGTGGTGGTTTTTCGGATATATGGGAGGTGTTGAAACTCTTCTCCAAAACTCTTTTCTAAAACTCTCTCTAAAAACTCATAAGACAAGAAAATCATCTCTTCTCTCCTAAGAAGCTCCCTCTCAAATGTATGGGGGTGAGGCTTATTTATAGCAAAACCAACCCAAGTGGGTCGCCACATGTCAAATAACCCGTGGTGACACATGTCCTATTTTAAGTATCATGTGTCCCATAACATATGTCAAAACTCTCACTACTAGAAAATTATCTAGTTAATACGTAAATAATATACAAATACGCGTGATATTTCCGACGTGCATAATAATACTCCAGTCGCATAATCACATGGACTTTTGTCAATTTTAATCATCTCTAATCTCATTTAATAATTTAATGAGAGGCTTATCATTAAGCCCCTCCTACACTTTTAATAATGTATTTAATCAATATTCTATATTTATGTTATAAAGTTTCCTTGATACAACTTTCTTTATTCTTCTATTGGACTTGATTTATCAGTGAGCATAAAAATAGTAAATCAACGTGATGCTTTATATTTTCAAAGGGATCATAACCAGTTATATATTAGGTTTTTTATTAAGCTAATTTGAGAATTGTGAGATGATAACTGACCAACCAAATTTATGTCGAAACCTCTTAATAATTATTAGGAACTATTGTTTAAAAATGACTGAAATTCATGTTTTAATGAGTACATTAACTTGGATGTAATGGACCAACAATTTTCATAATAAGGCATAATAGATGTAGTTACACATGTGTAATAAGTAGTTTATATTTTAATGGAGCTACAATTTGAAGGAAACTTGGCTTAATAAATGTATATAAATATAATATTACTAGGCTTAATAAATGTATATAAATATAATATTACTAGAAAGATCCAAACAACTACCGATTATAATATTATTGGAACGATGGAAACATGAGGAAAGATACCGTTAACAAACGTATTATATATATATATATATATATATATATATATATTGTTAACACTTGGCCTTTAGTAATACCCTATATAAGACCCCGTCGACATTTTATTACTATTATAGACATCCCACCAAAATGGAGAACTTCCATCGAAAATAATAAGCTACGCGTTAACTTTGAGGTGATTAATTTTTTGATAGAGCTCCACAGGCAATCGCGGTGTGAGGATGACATTCAGTGGCTTTGCCTTTGGCAAACTGAGGCCTAATCCCTCCCCCATATCCACTGGAATTCCAAGTGGCGTTGATATATCAAATCCATGAAGTAAACGAGCTAGCGTCAAGTGAATAACTTGTGAGGCAAACGTAATACCAGGGCACATTCTCCTCCCGGAACTGAATGGTATGTACTCAAAATTTTGTCCTCTATAATCTATGTCGGCATGGGCCTTAAGAAACCTCTCTGGTTCGAACTCGTGAGGTTTTGACCACACCCGTGGGTCCCGATGTAGCTTCCACACATTGACAAACAAGCGCGTACGCTTTGGGACATAATAACCGTGAACATAGCAGTCTTCAGTGGACTCGTGAGGTGCTACTAATGGAGCAGGTGGATATAAACGAAGTGTTTCCTTCACTACGGCATGTAGATAGGTGAGGCTCTTTATATCGGATTCTTCTGGCCATCTTTGTTTTCCAATGTGGACGTCGAGTTCATCCTGAACAGTTTTTAATGCACGTGGATGATTCAAGAGTAAAGAGAGGGCCCAAGTTAGTGTGTCAGCTGTGGTTTCTGAGCCAGCCCAAATGAGAATCTACAAAAGGATATTAAAATGTGATGGGATTTAAGCAAAAAATACAATAGTAAAGTGACATTCTCTCCTCTTAAAAAAATGAAAATTGAAATATAAAAATGTCCACTCTGTCTATCTTTGTTGTAGTAATTATACGTCAAATCTTGGTTGTTATTTTATTATTATTTAATTAGTTTTGCATGTTACCTTGGGATTTGATTTTGGGAACATGTTATCATTAGTATATATTTGAAATCTCACACCTTGTGGTCAAAGATATATATTTTCTAATGTTGGAGCATATACTCTGGTTTAACTTTTTTATGTTGGAATTTATGTCTTAACATGCCCCATCACATGTGGCATTATTTGAGCCTACACATGGACATATTTATATTAGATGATGCAGAGCAATTGGGCCGTTGGAGCATAAATAAATAGCCTAGTCTGATAGCATGATAAAGTCTGAAGATGTCAGAAGTGCATTTCAAGCTCCACCTTACAAAGGTCCTAAATCAAGATTTTTGATGGGGTTCATTTCAGACTTTTTTATTTCTTGTTCTTGAATTCTGTTGTAAACCAATAGTGAAGGGTTTTTCTTCACTTTCTCAAGAATAATGCTTTTGGTACCGGTTGAAAGCAACCGGATTAGTGCACCGGCTTAGGTGGCTGCTGAGGTGGCGGCTGAGTAGGAATGATGAGGAGTTTTTTTGGTGGGTTGTTACATGTGTTAATTGTTTTATCCTTTTTTTTTTGAAAAACTGTTTTTTAAAACTATATTCTAAAAATATTTTTTTTTGTTATAAACTCTTTTTATTGTTAAAATTATTTTTTTAGAAACTATTTTTTTAATAACCATTTTGTGGTAAGTTTTTTTTTTATTAAAAAATAATTTTTATATATCAGTTTGTTAACAATTGAGACATCAACGATCGTTTATTGTCGCCGGCGCGAATCTGCATCATTTAATGGATGTGGGTCCGCGCCAGCGGCACTAACAAATCGATTTTAAAAATATTAATTTTTTTTGTTGCTAAAATCTATATGTTAAATACAAGCTATATATAAATATATAAATATATGTAAAAAAAATATACGACAAAACTATACGTCAAAATATACATCAGTAATCGATTATTGTCGCTGGCGCGGATCTGCATCATTTAATGGATGTGGGTCCGTGCCAGCGGCACTAACAAATCGATTTTAAAAACATTTATATATATATTTATAATTTTTTTTTGCTAAAATCTATACGTTAAATACACGCTATATATAAATATATGTAGAAAAATATGTCAAATATTCTCTTATTTTTGTATTTCTCCCAATTCTCATGTTTTTTTAACTTAACACAAACCAATTAAAAAATAACACAATGCGATTATGAATCTTTTATTTTTTAACAAACAAGATCACGATCGAAATAAAAACGCTACGTGACATTGAGTCGTACTTTTTTTTTATTACGTTGGCGCGGATCATTTTTACTATTTTAAAAATAGTAATTTTTTTTTTTTGTGAAATAGTAAAAAATAATAAAAACAATAGCATTGCGCTTTTTGTGTGGCCAATAGCACTGCATAAAAACGTTGATATCTTTAATCGATGTGGTTATTTAATATATAAGACATTTTTATAAAAAAAAAGTTTTCTTGTAAAACAACACAGTTTTTAAAACAGGTCTTTTATAAAAAAAAATTATTAAAAAACACTTTTTTTAATAGTTACAGCACTTTATTTTTATAAAAATAGTTTATTTTTTTTTATAATACTTTAACATAATCTAGTTTTTTACCAAGCATGAACAGTGTTCGTGTTAGGTAAAAAATGTCATGTCGCGTCGCGTCGCGTTTTAATTCAACTATGTTCGTGTGAGGTAAAAAATATTTTTTTTGCTAAAATCGATTTTTTGTGTTATAAATATATGTAAAAAAATATATATTAAAATTATATGTGTTAAAATACAAGAAGACGACACAAAGAATTTTTGTTCTAAAATCTTTTGTTTTTTTTATTAAAAACGTCTTTTTGCTAAAAAAATGTTTTTCTTTTATTATTATCGGGTCGTGTTATATGTGTCAGTTGACACTTCACTGTGTCGTTTTGCTTTTTGTCATGTCGTTTTTTTTATCCAATAATTTATAATACTTTTTTTGGTGTGTTATAACTAGTTTAAAAAATATATTTTTTTTTTTGTTATAAACTCTTTATATTGATAAAACTATTTTTTAAGAACAATTTTTTTCCGTTATAAGTTGGTTTAGTGTAAGAATTATTTTTTTAGAAACTATTTTTTTAATAATTATTTTGTGGTAAGATTTTTTTTTTGTTAAAAACAATTTTTATATATCAATTTGTTAACAATTGAGACATTTTTTTTTATTTATAAGTTTGGAAAAAAAATTGGTCTCTTAAACATCGAAACGTTGAAATCTTAAATTAGCGATCAATTATTGTCGTGACGGGGATCCGCATCATTTAATGGATGTGGGTCCGCGCCAGCTGCTCTCACCGATCGATTTGAAAACTTTTTTATTTTGATAAAATTGTTTTTTATGTTTTTTATTTTTCGGTAAAACTGTTTTTTATTTTTTGCTAAAAAAATATTTTTTTCATAAAAAAAATCTTTTGTTTTTTAATGAATGTGGGTCCGCGCCAGCGGCATGTTGACATGATGTGACGTGTTGCGATTGACACACTGACATGACATGTTGCGATTGACACATCTCTTAATAAATGTGGGTCCGCGCCAGCGGCACTAACCAATTGCGATAAGAAACGACACTAAAAAAATATTTTTATAAAAAAAATCATAATATTTTCTTATTTTTAAAACACTAATTTTTCCAATATTCTCTTATTTTTTAAGGTCCGTGACAACAGCGCACCTTATTTTTAAAACAACCCCAATTTTCTCTATATTTTTTTATTTTTAAAGGTCCATGCCACGCCAGCGGCACAACATATTTTTAAAACACACCTTATTTTTAAAACACCCATTTTCCCAATATTATCTTATTTCTTAATAACTATTTTTAACGCATTTAATCTCTCAAACAGACATTTACCAAATATTCTTTTATTTTTAAAGGTCTGCGCTAGCGTCGTACATTATTTTTAAAACACCCAATTTTTCAATATTCTCTTATTTTTAAATGGTCGCGCCAGTGTCGCACCTTATTTTTCAAACACCAATGTTTTGAGGTTTAAGAGACACCAAATTTTTTTCCCAAACTTATATATTAAAAAAATGTCTCAATTGTTAACATATTGATATATAAAAAATAATTTTTAACCAAAAAAAATCTTACCAAAAAATAATTTCTAAAAAAATAATTTTTACACTACAAGGATTCTTAGAAAATAGTTTTGAAAAACATTTTTGAAGAAAAAAAAAACAGTAAAACAATTAAACACATCTTTATACTCTATATAAAAGCTCATTAGTATCTCTCCAAAGTTGGCACGTCAGATTTGACAAGCCTTAATATGCCTTGAATGATTTTGGTGAAGAGAGAGAAATCTCATTCTCAAATCCTAAAAAGGTGGCCACACACACGTGTTCTTTGATAAAGAGAGGGAAGCTTTTCTACTCAACCCACACACACACACGTCACTTGACATATTCCCTCTCACTCATCTATCTTCCCCGACTTTCTCTCTACCACATACCCAGTAAAACAAACCGCAAACCAATTCCATATTATACCGACTTTCTCTCAACCCCATCAATTGTGAGAGAGGGTACTAACACATAAAGTTTTAATGTCTTTATCCCCGTTATCTTGATTGTCGTGATATTATTAAGATGATGCACTTCAAGATTGAACTTCAAAGCCCTCTTCATTTCCTTAACTCCATGCCCTCCTCCTTCTTTACTTGAAATTTTTACACATCTCTTATTATAATCAAAACTTTTCTCAGTTAAAATAACAATAATAGCTATTTTGCATATACCTAATAACTTTTTTTTTTATTTAGTACAAAAAATAGCTTCCTTTTTTTATGAAACATCTTTTTTTTATTTAGTAGAAAAAACAGCTTCCTTTTTTTATGAAAACAACTTTTTTTATTTAGTAGAAAAAACATCTTTTTTTTATTTGGTAGAAAAAACAGCCTTTTTTAATAATGAAAACAGCTTTTTTTTATTTAGTACAAAAAATAGCTTCCTTTTTATATAAAAACAGCTTTTTTTTATTTAGTAGAAAAAATATCTTTTTTTTATTTAGTAGAAAAAATAGCTTTTTTTTTATGAAAACAGTTTTTTTTTTATTTAGTAGAAAAAACATCTTTTTTTTATTCAGTAGGAAAAACAGCTTTTTTTAATAATGAAAACAGCTTTTTTTTTTATTTAGTAGAAAAAACAGCTTTTTTCTTTGCGAAAACAGTTATTTTTTATTTAGTAGAAAAAATATATTTTTTTTATTTATGAAAACAGCTTTTTTTTTATTTAGTAGGAAAAACAGCCTTTTTTTTTTTAATGAAAACTGCCTTTTTTTATTTAGTAGAAAAAAAATCTTTTTTTTTATTTAGTAGAAAAAACAGTTTTTTTTTTATAATGAAAACAGTTTTTTTTTTTATTTAGTAGAAGAAACAGTTTTTTTCTTTGTGAAAACAGTTGTTTTTTATTTAGTAGAAAAAACATTTTTTTTTATTTATGAAAACAGCTTTTTTTTTTTATTTAGTAGAAAAAACACTCTCTCCTATTAAGCCACCTCAGACGGTGTAACAAACCCGTGCATCTAAACCGGTACCATTAGCAATCCTCAAAAATCTATTACTCAAAAAAAAAATGTTGAAACATGAGTCAAAATCAATTGGCAACCAGTGGACCGCCCCAGGTGTGAATTTAACATTAACATCTAGAGGGTGTTTGTTGAACCCATTCATTACTCATGTTTGTATTTAAGTTGGATGTTTGAGGAGAATTACGTACCAATGTTGTTGCCTTTATAATGGTGTCATGGCCATGGCCGGACATGAGGGCCTCCTTTGGTAGGCTCGATAGCATCATATCCATGAAGTCCCCATCACCATTGGCATCACAACTTCTTTTTTTCTGAAGATGTTCTTCCAGCCATCCGCCAATAACTTTATCAAGATCCTTACTAGTCCTCTTCATAGATTGTATATACCCCCCAACATCCAACCATTCCAGACACGGGATGGCATCAGAAACCACGAAAACACCGCTTAGATACATGAATCTCGTCAGTAATTCTCTCAAATGCCAGCCTTGGGAGTTGTTTTCGCTAGAAAATCGCTTTCCAGCTACCATATTGAGGATAATATTAAATGAGAAGAGCTCAAACAATTTATTTATGGTTACCGTTGTTGGAAGGTCTTTGTTCTTGGTGCACAGCATGTGTAGATCTTTAATGAAGCACTCCGATTCTGATGTCCGGACATGCATGAGCTTATCTAGCTGCTGATTGCTTAATAGCTCCATCGTGGCCATCTTTCGGATATGACGCCAATAGGGTCCATAAGGTGCTAGTGCAAAACCAGCATAGTTATAACCCATGTACTTGCTGACTGCCATAGTTGGTCTGGACGCAAAGATTTTGTCATGGGTAGTGAAACACTCTTTCACATGCTCCCAACTGCTCACTACGATTGCTGGAGTAATACCTAGCCGGACAGAAAAAATGGATCCGTGAATATCAGCCATGGCTCCAAGTGTTTTTGCAATTGGGTCTCCACCTCGTAGGAGATGAAGGTGACCCAGGATGGGCCATGCCCCACACGCTTCTGGGGCTCTACTTTTCTTTTCCTTGTTTCTTCTACTTCTTTTGAAACTATATGCGACAATCAAACCCAAAAGGCTTACAATTGTGATCAAATGAGAAATAATTTCCATGTTGAGCGTTTGTATACATCTAAGACCTGTATTTGTGTTTGTATATATAGCAGTTTCTGTGCTGGGGTCCTGTCTTTTCCAATCAATGACACATGTAGTAATTAGTTTCCGTGTTTTGTATGTTTAATATCAAAAATGATACATACACGGCACTTTAATACATACAAAGTACCCAGTACTTATGTGGACACCACTCGTCAAACTCAATTATTTTTTATCAATTTTTTTGTTGGTTGTTTTAGCTTATAATATTTTTTAACTTATAAAACTAGGAATAATACTAACCGGAATTAAAATAAAACCCCAAAAATTCGTATTTTCAAAATAAAAAACTTTTATAATAAAAAAATTTAAAATTATTTAACTCATTTAATCCCTCAAATACTCATTTATCTAATATTATCTTATTTTTAAAAGTTCGCGACAGCGGCACCCCTTGTTTTTAAACTTAATTTCTTTAATTATTTTTAACTCATTTAGTCCCCACAAACACCCATTTACCCAATATTCTCTTATTTTTAAAGGTTCACGCCAGCGGCACCCCTTATTTTTAAACTTATTGTTTTAAAATTATTTTTAACTCATTTAGTCCCTCAAACACCCATTTACTCAATATTCTTTTATTTTTAACGGTTCCTGCCAGGGACACCCCTTATTTTTAAACTTAATTTTTAATTTTTTTTAACTCATTTAGTCTCTCAAACAACCATTTACCCAATATTTTCTTATTTTTAAAGATCCGCTCCAGCGGCACCCCTTATTTTGAATAAAGATTAAAATTTTGTCGCATGTTAATAGAGATTAAACTTCTATTTGGTTATTTTGTCGCATGTTAATTCTGTTGCATGTTAATAAAGATATAGCCAAAACGAGGGAACTTTTATATTGTCGCGTGTTAATAAAGATTAAAATTTTAACACCGAGCTATTTGGTTATTAGGAATTAATAAATTTTCAATAATGATACTAAGAATGAAAGCACTGATGATTTCTCTTTAAATTAATAATGGGTTGATCACACAGGGTTAGACTAGGCGGGGTGTCACAGATTGTAGCATAAAAAATTATCTATTTTTTCATATACAAATGAAAATTAAACTCCTATATTGTTTTGATATTAAACCACGTGAAGAAAATGGCCAAAATAAATTGACCACAACACTAAAACAATATAAAATTTTACATGTTTGGGTGACATGTTTGTAAGAAATAATTGTATCATGGTGTTTTATAATTGAGTCGTGTTCGTATTGGGTAAAATTAGGATTTCATGTTGTGTTAGTTTATTTGGGTCGTATAGGTGTTGGGTAAAAATAATTGTGTCATGCTTTAATTCGGTCATGTTTATGTTAGATAAACTTTTAAGATATATGCCGTGTCGTTTTATTTGGATCGTGTTCGTATTAAGTAAAAAATATTTGTGTTATGTCGTTGTTAATTGACTTGTGTTCGTGTTATGTAAAAATAATACGAATTTATGTATTATTGAATTCTATTTGAGTCGTATTCATGTTAAATAAAACAATAGTTTTTTACAACTTCGAGTCTAGTAGTTCTCGCTATTTAGAGTTTGGGTTTATTTGTTTTCATATTAATTGGTTGGGATTCAAAACTGACTAAAATCGTTAGTTGACCGTTTTTTACTTAACATGAACATGAGTCATTTAAAGCACGACAATATACAATGTAGGAATTCAATTTTACCTGAAACGAAAACGGCTCAATTAAAACATGACACAATGTAGGAATTCAATTTTCACTCTTCATATGAAGAAATAGATAATTTTTTATGCTCCTACAATCAGGGGCATATTGCTTTTTTTTTTGTTCTTTCCTATATTATTTTTATTAATTTTATTTATGTTTGCTCTTACATGATATTTGGAGGGATGAAACAATTAAAGTTGTTGTTTTAAGGAATCCTATAATTTGGTTGTTTTAAAAAAAAATTAAATGAGTGAGCATGATAATTTTTTCATGGCAAATTGTGTTTATCAAATGCACACAAAAGTGTTTCTTCAACTTTGAAAAAAAAGAGCTTAAAATTACATTAATACCCCCATAATCCCTAAACTAAAATCAATAAAATGGGTGTTATGAAATTTAATACTCTATTTTTAAAAAATTATTTTGAGTATATTTAGGTGGTTTTAACTCTTATTAAAAAAAAAAGAGAGTAATTCTTTAAATTTGAAAAAAAAATAAATTAAAATAAAAAACATTTGTTTTACTTTTTATTTTTAAGTTATAACAGACACATGGGAGATTTTTGTTTGGATTGGGATGGTATTTCTGTCCAACTCAGCAAAACCGGTACTGAGTAAGTACTTAGAGGCGAATAGTGTAGCATTGGTCATTTAATATTGGGAAAGTTTATATGTACCGCCTTCGGCCCGCCTGGCGACCGCATTTGGGCCTCTTTTTTTTTTTTTCTTAACAATTTTTTTATACAAAAAATAGTTTTTTATAAAAAAAAAATACTTTTTTTATTAAAATTATATAAATTCTAATTAAAATTTTAAAAAATATATTTTTCATAAATAATAAAAACTATGTTTATTAATAAAAAAATCTAAAAAACAGTTTTTTAATTACTGAAAAAATATCGTGACCAATTAATGTCGTCGGTGCGGTCCATATTCCCGGAGCCACATCATTTGTTGAATGTGGCTGACACTAATTAATTGCGATATTTTTTCAATAAAAATATCGTGACTAATTAGTGTCGCTGACGCGGACTTACATCATTTGTTGAATGTGGGTCCGCGCCAGCGACACTAATTAATAATGATATTTTATTGAAAATTACTGCCGCTGGCGTGGACCCACATTTCCGGACCCACATCATTTGTTGAATGTGGGTTCACGCCAGCAGCAGTAATTGATCGCGATATTTTATTAAAAACTATCGCGATTAATTGATGTCGTTGGCGCAGAACCACATTGAACAAATGATGTGGACTCGGGAATGTGGTTCTAAGACATAAAATTAAACAGTTTTTTTATTAAAATTTAAAAACTATTTTTAATTAAAAAAATTGTTTTATATCATTTTTTTATTAGTAAACATAATTTTTTTAATTTACGAAAAAAATATATATTTTTATTTTAATAAAAAAGCTGTTTAATTTTAATAAAAAAACTGTTTTTTTAATAGAAAACTAAAAAAAAAAAGGGAAAAAGACAAAATGCGGTTGGTGGACGGGTTTTACATGCGGTTCATAGAACCTCTCTTTAATATTTGTGTAGGCACATTTTTTTTGTGGGTGTCTGGAAAAGAAGTCCCACTCCAATTATTACACAGAATGAATAAATAGGAATGTTAATAATTTGTTGAATGATTGAACAACAAAGTGAATACCGAAACAGTATTTAATCAATTATGATGATACCGGAGTATAGAGAGGGACCCAAATTAGTTTTATTATTTTTTACTAATTGTGGTCGAGATGGTTTCTTTGATTTTAATCAACTTTTTTTTTTCAACTTTTCATGATTACGTCTCGTGATTCATCATTAGTAGCACTCGTGGACGAGGATTATTGGTTAACATTAAGATTATTTTACCAAAGTTTAGAGAGAGACTCAAATTAGTTTGGAGGGGGAAGCTTCCGAAAAGATTTTTTT
Source organism: Sambucus nigra (assembly GCA_949130495.1). Lineage (NCBI taxonomy): Eukaryota > Viridiplantae > Streptophyta > Magnoliopsida > Dipsacales > Adoxaceae > Sambucus > Sambucus nigra. The sequence continues at coordinate 610,130,235 of OX422217.1, read as the reverse complement.
ATATTTTTTGCTATTTTTTAATCTTAAAAATTTTAAGGTTAACGTTCTCAATTTTTATTTAAAATACCTCAACATAGTATGGACCAATATCTAACAATTTAAAAACTTCAACATAATTTTCTAAATTTTTTCTTATTATATTTTAACAATTAAAAATATGTTTTTGTAGTAAAGGGTATTTTTATTCGCAATGTGGTGAGCTTGGATTCGAAAAAAGCCCCACTGCTGACTGGTATTGAGGGTGCACCATTTGAAGGGATATGCATGAGAAATGTTAGCATATCAGGCCTAACAGCTAACATGAGGTGCAATTGTGAGTCTGTTTCTGCTTCTAAGGATTGTTTCATGATCTGCAGTTTTGTCTAGAGGGTTAAATGGAGACCTCCTGATAAGCAAGCTCTAAAGCTCAACATAGATGGGAGTTCAATAGGTAATCCAGGTAGCAGTGATGGAGGTGGGATTCTTCGAAACGAATACGGAGATATGATCTGGGCTTTTTTTCATCATTTTGGTATCAAAACCAATATTGAGGCAGAAGCCTTGGCCATCTTAGAAGGTTTAAAATGCTCCAGGGAGCTTAAGGATTATCGATTAATTGTTGAATCTGATTCAAAGATCTTGATTGACGTGATAAAATAATAAAAAGTGTCATTGGAAGATTAGAGATGTAATTGAAAAAATTAATATTCTAGCTTAAGATCTCAGCTTATCCTTTCTTCATGTTTATAGAGAAGGCAATCAACCGGCAGATTTTTTGGCTAAAATGAGAAGCAAGACTCAATCTTCTTTATGGTCTCAGGATATTAGTACATTCCCAAGTCAGCTTAGAGGAGCAATCAAACTGGATAAATGGGGCATGCCTTCTATTAGAATTAGAAAAGTCTATGAGTAGGTCATTTTTTGTATAGATTTTCATATGCATTCGGAATTAATTAGATTCTTTTTAATTCTTGTAAGGGCTTTACTTATAAAAAGCCTCATTTATGATTTTAAAATTTCCTCTCAACTTGTAAGCTACCGGGACAGGGCTTTTCTGTCCCATTTGGTTTTAAATAATATGTGTGGGGGTTCCCTCCCTCTTCGGTAAAATTAAAAAAAAAAAGTTTAAATTAACTTCATACCGAAACACGTTTCTTTTTAAAATAATTCAACATAAATGTCTAAATCTAAAAAAAAATAGTTCAAATATTTCAGCTATACAACAATTGAATTTTGTAAAATTAAAAATTTCATCAAATAAACAGAATTTCAGCAAAATTTTCAGCAAATTTCAGCAACATAGAATTTTAGCAAACTTTAAGAAAATTTCAACAGATTTCACAAAACATTAATTAATATCAATTAACATTGATTTCAGAAAATATTTCAGCAATAAATATTCAATAATAAATGTTTCAGCAATAAATATTTATTGCTGAAATATTTATTTTATAAAATATTTATTGCTGAAATATTTATTATTGAATATTTATTGCTATATTAAAACATTAATTATCATATCCATTCATCCCATAAAAAAAAGAATTTAAAAAAAAAAAAAAACTTACCATGGCCAGTGGGCCATGGCACTACTGACCAATGCTGGTGAGAGGAGCTAGAGAGCTTTGACTGAAAGAGAGAGGGCAGAAGGGGGTGGGCCAGCCGCGAGAGCGGGGGGAGAGACGAGCAGGAGGGGAGAGACGTCCGGGAGAGAGGGAAGGGGAGGCAGGGAGGTAGACACATCCGAGAGAGAGGGAGAGGCGACTGGTGTAGCAAGGGAGGTAGAGCGAGCTTAGGTTTAGGTTTGGTTAATAAGGGAGGTGAGTGAAGAAAGAAATAAAAGAAGAAGCATGTTCGATTTGAACAAATTGAACATTATGATCAAGTTATTTTTGTGGCAGTGGCAGCCCCCCTTCGGGATAGGATGGGTCTGCCCCTGATCAGTAGATATTATTGTTAACGCAAAAATTCTCCATCTCCGAGGACCAATCAGAAAAGGACACATGTCATCCTACGTGGCAATATTCAACACCCGAGGAGAGTTGGTCGGCACCCGAGGAGTGTTAGTCAGCACCCGAGGAGAGTTGGTCGGTACCCGAGGAGAGTTAGTCGACACCCGAGGAGAGTTAGTCGGCACCCGAGGAGAGTTTGTCGGCATACCATCCGGGAAGATCAAAGGATAACTATGCATTTAATGATCATTAATGTACATTTATACTGTAAATGACAACACATAGCATACCAAGCAATTCAACAATTAGATTCGTTGAATGTAGACATAATGTATAAATGTTTACATACAATGAATCTCTTTATCTCTCATCACTATAAATACATGTATTCCCTTAGCCAAAAGGGAGAGATCGAAGAAAACCAAGAACCGAGAGACACCATACACAAGATCCACACCTTTTTCTCTCTCTACCACATTGTGCTATTGTAAACCCCTGGGAATAAAACAACAGTGGACGTAGGCTTCTTCCTTATAGCCGAACCACTTTAAAAATCTTTGTCTCTCTTGTGTGTGATTGGATTGCTTTTATCTATTTATCTCTGATCATAAAAATGGGATTCGGTCCAATTTTTTGCATCAACAGATTGGCGCCGTCTGTGGGAACGTGTTACAAGCATTGTTCTCCATCAAAAGCTAAGTTTTTATTTTCTCTACATATAATCAATTATACATACATCTTTTGATTCAATCATGATTTTTATGTTTATATACATAAATTAATTATCCAATTTTTATCTGCAAAATATTGCATATCATGATTTTTAAATCATAACTATTAGATTAATTCTTATTTAGAAATCTGAAAAATAGTGGATTTCATAAATCATAACTCTTTGCTTGATTCTCAAGTTTCCATTTTATATCATGGAATAAATATTTTAAATGATTACATATACCAATATATACGACGATGATAAGATTTGATAATTTTCATTGATAATTTTCATTATAAATTTTGTAAGATCTTTGATGTCTATTCAAATTCCCATCATATTTTTAATAAAAGAATGGGAAAAGGTTAAAGACAATAAAAAGTCTTCTCATGGAAATCATGACCCAGATCTATTTTCTCTCTCTTCAAGTTTGAGTCTCTTTGCATTCACTTTTATGAACTATATACTTAATTTGGTTCATCTTCCATCTATGTCAATAAAGTCAAATTGATTGATTTTTCATATAAATTTGGTAATAACTTCTATCATTCAACATATTTTTATCTCTCCAAATAGGGAATAGGAAGGGATCAATATAAAAAATAATTTTCTCTCACCTGAAAAATCATTACTCACCTCTTGTAAAAGAGGATCAGTAAAACAATCATGACCATATCAAGGCTCTGGGCATAAATTTGATATGTTGGCCCCTCGTCCATCACATCACAAAGGTTTCTTTGTCGAAATCACACGATCTAGTGGATTATATAATTATTCATTTAATTAACATTCTTAAGGCTTAAATTTTACATCGAATGTTATTTTTTTTATCTAAAGATTCAAGATATTCTGGTCATCCAACCATATATTCTATAATTTGAGATATCCTTAAATGTTGGTCGGCAACATCCATGTTGTTTGTCGGCAGCAGTAGAATCTTGGGGTATTAAAAAATGCGAAGCACCCTAGATATTTCTTTAAACACGAGTTCAACTTGAGGACAAGCAGGGGGCTTAAGTCTTTTTTAACTTGTGATCACCCCAAAAATATTTTTAAAACCAAGTGATAAATAATTTTCAAACAGAAACTTATGCCTGATTAGTTGTTGGAGATTAAATAACTCTACATCTTATTTATGATGCATATCTGATAAAAATTTGTCCATCTCACACACATTTGGCACAAAAATATTATTTCATATTTTGAAATTTTTATTATTTTATGTTGATACACATCACATATTGTTTGGCTGAATAATTATTCTCATGATAATAATTATTTTCCCTAGTCTCGACAGGTGCTCGGGCAGCCTATTAAAATTTCATAGCAACCTATCAGCGGCTGATGAACAAGGTCTTTGCATAGCAAATCAGTTGCAATATGGAAGTCTATGTTGACGATATGGTGACAAAGAGCAAGAAAGCTGCCGATCTTCTAGTTGACTTAGGCCAGACCTTTGATCAACTGGATAAATATCAAATGAAGTTGAACCCGACGAAGTGCATATTTGGAGTACGAGAAGGCATGTTTCTCGGGTACATTGTCAATCAACGGGGCATAGAAGCAAATACTGAAAAGATCAAAGCTTTATTAGGGCTGTGATCTCCAACGATGAAGAAAGAAGTGCAAAGCCTTACAGGACGAGTTGCAGCGCTCAACAGATTTGTATCCCGAGCAACTGATAGATGTCTCCCGTTCTTCAAAACACTCCGAACAACTTTTGAGTGGAATGATGAATGTGAGAAGGCCTTTTAAGATTTGAAGAAGTATCTAGAAGCACCTCCGCTGTTGTCCAGGCCAGTGATGGGAGAAAAATTATACTTGTATCTAGAAGTATCAGAAAATGCCGTTAGCTCGACATTGATCAGAATGGAGAATGGAGTGCAAAAGCCAATTTATTACATAAGTAAGGCCTTCCGAGGAGTAAAGATCAGGTATCCAAAGCTGGAAAAATTGGCACTGGCGCTGATTGAGGCGAGTAGGATAATGAGGCCATATTTCCAGGCCCATACCATAGTCGTATATACCGACATGCCATTGAGACAAGCCCTTCATAAGCAAGAAAAATCAGGGAGATTGATGTACTGGGCAATAGAGCTCGGTGAATATGATATAATTTATGAACCCAGGTCATCGCTTAAAGGGCAAGTAATAGCGGATTTTATAGCAGAATTCACCTATCCTGATACCCCCGAGGAGCAAAAGCAGCTCGCCGATCAACCTGTGGATGATACAGGATCAATAGACACTGGCTTAGACCAACTTAAGTTGGTAAAAGGGCAAGTGGATGTTACAGGAATAGCAGACGCTGGCTCAGACCAACTTAAGTTGGTAAAAGGGCAAGTGGATGTGACAAGATCATCAAATACTGGCTCAGACCAACTTAGTTTGGTAAAAGGGCAAGTGGATGTGACAAGATCATTGGCTCAAACCAACTTAGTTTGGTAAAAGGGCAAGTGGATGTGACAGGATCATCAAATACTGGCTCAGACCAACTTAGTTTGGCAAAAGGGCAAGTGGATGTGACAGGATCATCAAATACTGGCTCAGACCAACTTAGTTTGGTAAAAGGGCAAGTGGATGTGACAGGATCATCAAATTCGAGCTCAGAACAACTTAGGTTGGTAAAAGGGCAAGAAAATATGGTCGACGAAGAACAAAAAAAATCAGGGGAGGGTGAAAAGAAACAACAAATATTCCACCGAGGAACTCTGTCAGATTACAAATTAGAAGACGAGTTGCCTATATGGAGACTATATGTAGATGGCGCATCCTGCACTACAGGCTGTGGGGCAGGGATCATTTTGAACAACCCAGACGAAGTCGACATGGAATATGCACTACGATTTCAATTCAAAGCTTCCAATAATGAGGCCGAGTATGAGGCCATGATTGCAGGTCTTAATTTGGCAAAAACTGTGGAGGCGAAACAGGTTATTGTATTTAGTGATTCGCAATTAATTGTGAACCAGATGTTGGGAACATATGCAGCCAAAGGAGAATTAATGATCAAGTATCATTCAAAGGTGAAGCAGCATTCTGATGTTCATCACAGATGGTCTGACCGAGCAGCTCTTGCTCATCCCCGAGAACCTCTTGCTCGTCCCCGAGCAGAGGTAGAAGTCAAAATCAGCATCTACAGCACTGAGATCTTTGCTACTACTGTCTCGACCAATAATGAAGAAGAAGTTGTGTGAAAATGTGTCGAAGTCCACCACTAGCTTGGTACTAATCAGATTGAAGAGTTGGGTTCAAAAGCTAGTATGTTACTCGACAAAGTATTCAGAGGATCATAAATCAGAAGAATCAAGCACGTGAATATAGCACTCAGTTACTCGGCACAGGAGGCAGTTGGTCGGCTAGCAAACCAATCAACATACTTGAAGATTATGACAAGCTACAAGCTACAAGCTGCATACTATAGCATGGCTGTATCCAAATTCCCAGGGGTGATACATAGCACACGGAGTTCCTCAAAAGAAAGATTAGCAACCATCGATCAGCCTACATCATATGTCATCCAGGAGATAATGCACTTTATGTTGAACAAATCAAGAAGGTAGATCAAGAATTTCACGAGCACCGAACAACACTGCAGAATAAATATTCCATCCTTTCAAGTAAACCATCAAGCATGGAGCATTGGGGGCTTCTGTTAACGCAAAAATTCTCCATCTATGAGGACCAATCATAAAAGGACACATGTCATCCTACGTGGCAATATTCAACACCCGAGGAGAGTTGGTCGGCACCCGAGGAGAGTTAGTCGACACCTGAGGAGAGTTAGTCGGCACCCGAGGAAAGTTGGTCGGCATACCAACCGGGAAGATCAAAGGATAACTATGCATTTAATGATCATTAATGTACATTTATACTGTAAATGACAACACATAGCATACCAAGCAATTCAACAATTAGATTCGTTGAATGAAGACATAATGTATAAATGTCTACATACAATGAATCTCTTTATCTCCCATCACTATAAATACATGTATTCCCTTAGCCAAAAGGGAGAGATCGAAGAAAACCAAGAACCGAGAGACACCATACACAAGATCCACACCTTTTTCTCTCTCTACCACATTGTGCTATTGTAAACCCCTGGGAATAAAATAACAGTGGACGTAGGCTTCTTCCTTATAGCCGAACCACTTTAAAAATCTTTGTCTCTCTTGTGTGTGATTGGATTGCTTTTATCTATTTATCTGTGATCATAAAAATGGGGTTCGGTCCAATTTTTTGCATCAACAGATTTTTTTTTGAAAGGGGATTGGTTTGACAGAATAGACCTTTAGTGAAAAATATTAAATCATTTAAGACAATTTTTATATTATCTTTGAATAAGATGACTTATTTCATATTATCATTTCAATTAAGCCCATTGATTATGTTATGTCACATACTTTCATAATTTTTTAGATGTTTTGATAAATTAACAAATAATTTGACTTATTTAAACCAAAATTATAGATAATTTGACAAGCCTATAGATACATTTCACCAAGTTATAAATATTTTTGTCAAAATTATATATACTTTGAATTAAAGTAGATATTTTGGGGGAAATGCTAAAAAAATTGTAGAAAAAATGTTTTCTTTTCCAAATTAGAAAAATAAATAAGTTATATTCGTATCATATATTCTTATAACCAAATAAGAGACATCAACACTATTTTTATATATGCACCTATATCCTTGAAATCTCAAATGGTGTGAATGATTAATTGGTAGAGGAGGTTTGATGATTTGTTAAGGTATATTGCTATAATTAAAAAAGAAGTAAAAAATGAATTTCCTATACAATCTCCTTTTCATCGGTACAAATTGCGAAGCAAGTTGTGTTCAGAGGGGGAGCGAGAGGAAGTAAGTAAGGGTTTATTGAAGAGAAAAATAAAAAGGAGAGTGTGTCATTTTGATCCTAAATCTTTTACAAAAGGCTTCGACGACATTTTCTATCATTTTGGGAGAATGTGCTTACTCGTACATAATAGTAACTAATAGACTTTGAGGTTTTTTTTTTTTTTTTTTTAGAGAAGAGGTGCGAGACTTGTACAAACTTGTATAGTATATTTATTAATTAATTTAATTTTAAAATTAAATTAAATAATAAATTGGTTATTGAATTAAATATTAGTATCCTGTCTAATGTGATCCATACATAATTAAGATTTGATGAGGATCTTTAGACAATTCATTAAAATTTTAAGGATAATGACTAATTCTTAATAAAATTCTAATGTGATGAATTTGAGAATTCATGTCTAACATGGAAATCAGGTCATCTCTCTCCATGTATATTATAGTCCAGCAAGGATCTAAAACTCACATAAGTTATAGGGCTAAAGGCAGAAATCTAACTACAGCAAAATAATTATTTTTCTCATAGTGATGAATGTTGTGTTGGAACAATTTTTAAGATGATTCAAATGAGATTTCTACACTAAATTACGAGCATTGGATCTAGGTAAGTCATCTTATTCTATTTATTTAGACATTTGTGAAAATATGAAGGTCAAGTATCCTTTTACATAAAACAATTGCATATTAAGTTTTAATCAAATTAATGAATTCTTGATTAACAATTTATTGTTCTTAAGAAAGGTTTTACATTAAGATCTAACGATTTTATTTTATTGATGCTTCCCTATAATGAAACCTACAAAAAATTGCATATCTATGTGTGGGAAATTTAGGGACGGTTCTTGCGACATTTTACTTATGTGCTTAAATCTGCTTAAAACGATTTTGTATGTTTGGGACTTTATAGTAATATTTTCAGAGACCTTTTTCTTTTGTCTCAAATGCGCAATGGTTGGAATTAAAGTTCTCTCCTTCATCAAAATTGTAAAAAAGGTATATGGTCATTTAAAAATGTCGAAATAAACAAAACTCATCGTATATTATAAATGCCACCCTATTTTAGCAATTTGACATTGATTGGCCTCTCAAAGTGCATTTTTTTACAATAATGTTAATGTCAATATCTCGTTCCAAAAAAATATTAAAAATTATGTAAGATGTTCTGAGTTGCTTGAGTGATTATCAACAATCTTGTGTTGACAACTAAAATTTTCCATTTTAGGCAACAATTATGATTTGTCCACATATCATATATGTTTTCACTATAATGGTTTTTTGTTCATGATGATTCTAATATTCTTGTTAATTTTGATTAAATACAAAAAAAACTATAATACATATGTATGTATATTAGATATATGATTAATCTTTATTTCTAACATTCATGTTTAAGTTGGATTAAATGCCTAATTGAGGATGCAACTCATATGTGTGAATATTATATGAATTGTTAAATTTTAATAATACCATTCGTGTTTAAGTTAGAGTAGATGACAAACTCGCACTACAAGAAATTGTAACAATCACAATAATATTTAGTGAGATGGCCATTTTTTGTTGCCAAAAGTAACCTTTTTACGCCAAAATATCATTTGTGTCGCCAAAGGACAACCTTACCATTTACTTTTGGCAACATATAATAAATATTGTTGCCAAAAATCAAAATTTTATGCGGGACCCAATGAAATATGGGTGAAAATTAGTTTGAAGGTTTTCCAACATTTTAATATGTTGCCAAAATTGAACTAAATTTCAGCAACGTAAGTATTTGTTGTGAAATGAGGGGTGGGTTTGGCAACATAACTTATTTTATTGGTGAATATATTTTTGTATTAAATATAAACAAAGTTATCAAAACAAAACAATAAAACTAACCTAAAAAAAATCCATCCCACCACATTTCACTCTCTCGCCATCTCTTCCTCAACCCATCTCCCAAGCCCTAACCTCTCCCATCACTCACGACCTAACCGTTAATGGCCCTCCACGATCCAACCAAAATCTAGCATAGCTCCTCCTGATATAGTTTTTTTCTCTCTCATGCATGCACATACACATTCATACATACGCACACAAACACATACATACACATTAATTTATATATATATATATATATATATGGAGTAGAATAGTTGGCACTATTCAATAAGATGATAAGTTAAGTAGAGGTTAGGATTGAGCCACTAATGCAAGAAATGAAGGGTGGAGATTTAAAGACCCTATTTTCCTCTTTTGTCCCTTTATTATTTCATTTCCCCCTCATATTTACCTCTTGATTTCCTTTCCCCCTCTCACTCAAAATTCAAAAACACGGATAAAATAGGAAATTACACATTTGGTCCACCACACACACAAACTACACCCCGTTCTCTGTCAGTCAATGGATTCTCAACTCTCTCTTCTCTATCTCAAATCAGCAGGTCTTTGCTCTCTCTCTCTCTCTTTCTCACTCTCTCACTCTCAATCAAATCGATCATATGGATTTGGGGGGAAATCTAGGGTTTTAAGATTTGAGTATACTGATCGCTACTTTTTTCTAGGTTTGATTGGCTTTCGATTCAGTATGATGTTCTTAAATGATTTAGTTTCAGTTTTAGGGTTAAGTTGTTGTTTCAAATGTAGCTTTTGATTTGTTTCAAATTAGGACTTTTTCCGATTTTGGGTTCTTTGGTGCATTTATGTATATATCTGACTGGATTCGAATGGAGACTTATTTTTTGGTTTAGTTCTGCTGATGTAAATGGAAGGAATCACATTCCCAAACAATATTTTGGACCTTGGTTGAACAATATTTTATTTCTATGTGTAAGTTCATGTTGTTCTTGCAAAAAATGGTTTATTTTTCTTTGATGGTTTATATTTTTATTAATGTAGATAAAGTATGATGTTGTTTATATACTATGTGTTTTTGATGAAGTGCCATAGTGATGAAAATGGAATGCCATAGTATGAATACGATTGTGTTCTCTAAATATGATTATAAAGGTAAGTATTTGGTATAAAAAACTCTGATTCTTGGGGCTTAAATGTTGAATATTATGTTTGTTTGCTTAGAGTTGTGTTTGAATCATCTTTACATTTTTCTCACATCATGCCATAATTCCATGTGTTAGTTTACTTTTTTATTTTTGCTAATTATGTGTTATAACGGTGTACTAACGTTGTTAATCTTCACATGTTTGATAAAATGTCAGTGATGAGAAACCGACCACGTCTATTATTTTTAACCGACCAAATCCATTGCTCACCCTTTGAACACCCTTAAATATGATGTGAGAGTGTCGCGTGTGCTCAAAACATACCATCATTTAATGACTCTAAATCCTTTTATAGTTATTTAGGACGTTTCATACTGAACACACTATAGCTATATTTTGAGTGTGAAAAGTTCATTTGATAATGCTCTCTTCAAATGGTTTAATAGTTTAGGAACTAATTAAAACTATAATCTATAAGCATATATATTGATTATGTACCTCATTTACATTTGCAAAGATGATCACCACAGGGAGGAAAGTATGGCGTTAATGAAACGAGAACCAACCCCATGGCTCGGTATGTTTTTCCCATTTTCATGATTCATCACTATTATAATTGGATTCTATTTTTGTTTTTTCTTTGTAATTGTTCTATAGAAACATGAATTTCATCATCACACAGTGCACCACAGAATATGCCAATTGATTTAGATTACTATTTATTTCTCTTTCAATATATTTTTTTTTTGTTTTGCAGATGTTAGATATTAGGCCTTGAAACTTGAAATAAAGGTATACAAAATGAAGTTTTTATTTCCTTAGTTTCTTCATTTTGATTAGACTGAATAATTTTCATTTTGATATATGCCTTAGTTCACTTTAATCATTTTGTCATTTTGATATAGTTGAACAATTTATTTTATTATCTAGCATCACATTATTTTGGTTAGAAAGTGAGATTAGTGTACAGTTAACTGATGTTTTTCAATGCTTACAGCCCTTTTAATGATTTCCAATGCTTATAATTCATCTCATATGTTCATCTAATTATGTTATGTTTCATTTTGGCATTTACAAGACCTAGATCCTAAAATGGTATGTGTCTTTATTTTCTCTTACTTTTTTAGATTATCTTTACTTTCTATCACTCATCTTTCATTTTTAGCTATTAGCAAGATTCTTTTGGGAGCTATAGTGGAGGTGGTGGAGTACTGATTTTGGAGAGTGGGTATAACGGGTTTCCCCCTCACTTTTCTTAAGGTTTCCTCATCCCCATCTAAATATTTGTTAATGTTATTTCGTGATTTTTTTATGTGGGTTTTGATAGATACTAATCTCAAGAGTGAAAATATTTTGTGCACTTTTTTGTCTTGACATCTCTGTTCATTTCTCCAGTCCTCTATTCATAGCATATCTCATTTTTGGTTTACCTTTTAAATAATAAGCAAGGTTGTTGGTTTTTATAGTGGACTTCCATTTGTTGTGTTGATGTGTCTTGAGTACATGTAAGAGAGTTAATAGAACAACAACTTTGAATATTTTCAAGCCTTCTTGGTGTTTGAGAAAATATCCATATAGTTATTTGATTTTGTTTCTTTCTTTCTTTTCTTGAGATTATTTTGGTCTATTTGTATATTTTTTTTTAGGACTAACTTAAAGGGACTTTCTTTTTATGTTGATTGATTTGTTTGTTTCTTTAGTAACTAATTTTTGAAGTGTCTTTCTTTGTACATGTTTTAACTCAGGGTGAATGACTTGGTTTTAGTTTTACTCAACATCCTGTGAATTGAGTTATACAGGAAGTGCAGAAGAAAAAAACACCATATTCATATTTTTCATCATCATTTTAACCCACATGTGCTGAGAAATTTAAAATGATTGGTGGTCTGTAGTGAGTGCATTTGTATTTGTAATGTATGTGTAGTTCTCATTTTTCTTATTTGCTTTCATGGAACCTAAGTATGTATTAATCACTTTTCATAAGTTCCAACTATATCCTCTATATACATTGGTAGTAGATTTTGCTACAAATTGGTAAAACTTATTTTTCATCGTTTGAAGAATGTTTATTCGGATGCAACCTAACATGGATATTAACTTGAAAGTTTCTTATGTGGATGTGAACTTGGTTTTATATACATTCTTGCAAGTGGGTTTCTAATTTGTTTATTCTGCAAAACGTTCCATGTCGTGTTGATTCACTTTAGTAACTTTGGCCTAATTTGTTTATTCATGTTAGGTTCCATGCCGTGTTTATTCATTTTAGCAAACATTGGTGAGTTATATTTTTTCAAATTATTTCTCAATGGTATAGCTTTTAATTTGGCATAGATGTATTTCGAACTCTTTTATGTTTTCATTCAAATTCGTGAAGTGGGTTTGAATGATATTAATTTATTTTTTTCGGTGTTAAATAAAAAACGATAAAGAAAACCTTTTATGTTTTTTGAAATTGGTATATATGATAATCCTTATATAGTTGAACAGTGGAAAAATTATTTCTGAAATTCAATGATTGAAGAAAGTCTGGGGCTAAATGCGTAGTGGGGGAGAGGAGAAGTAGGTAAGTATTTTTTCATTGTCATAGTCAATCAAGACTATATTGAAAGAATTTTTTTTATCATGTAAGAAAATTGACCTCGGTTACAAAGCATGTTTGAGATCTTGCATAAATAGGAAAAGACACCAAACTTAAATGGTGAGCGATTTTTTTCATTTTGATCCAAATAGACATTGTCAAATGAATAGGGTATATTAATAAATGTACAATTTGGTGATCAATTGGTAATATTTAATTTATGGTTAATGGATTTGGTTTTATTAAACAATTTAGGTTTGACACCCATTTATTTTCATGTGTCATTATTACTGTCAATCTCACTAAGAATGTTGTTTTGATCTAAGAATCTAAGAGTGCTATTTTGATCCGTCTTTTTTTAGGGAAATGATGGTGATCTACAGGTCATTCTCACTAAGATATCTTCAACTCTTTCCACTCACTGAGGTGAAGTTTCATTTCCAAGAGGTAAAGCAGAGGAAGGGGATGCAGACGATATCGTTACGGCGACGATGGAAGAGAGAGAAGAGATTGGGATACGCTTCGTGAAGAATGCTCTGTGAAGAACGCTATGATTTGTTATCCCTGTCCTTAAGACATTTTTATCCAAACATCTCCTTTGAGTAATTACAGTTATTGGTATACGCTTCGTGAAGAATGCATTCAAGCCACTCCTTATGTTGCTGAAGTGGAAGCAGTATTTTAGGCTCCTTTAGAAATGTTTCTCAAGCATTAAACTCGAAGATTGGAAGAGAGAAAGTATGGGGGACAAGTATCTGATTCATTTCTTTGACTATGAAACGGATGGTAAGAAGTATGTTATATGGTGTCTCACTGTTGGGATCTTGATTAGAGTTGCATCGGTTGTGTAGAAAAGGCCACCAACTTGCCTTGAGCATAATCTAAAATTCAAGAATGTAAGTTAAAATTAACTTAGCATATACGTGTTTTATATGGAAACATATTTAGTTAATTTGAAAAGATATTAAAATAGGATTGTGTTATTACTTCATTTAGGCCATCTTCATGCTTTAGTGACTTTAAAGCTACTAATTTTTTAAAGATTTCATTTGTATTTATTTGCAGAGCTAGATAGTTTCTTATATTCCAGAGCAGGAATCATTTAAAGCTACTATTTTATGTGCTAGCTATTAGATCAAGCTTAATGGTCCTCGCCTAAAATTACTAATTGTCTTGGGGTTTGCAGCATGTTATTGTGTTCTTTCACTGACTGGACTTTGGTGCATTTATAAATGATGATATCATTCGGCTCCCCTAAAGTCACTATCTTCAAAATATAGTATAGTAGGTTCTTCTTATTGGATTGTGTTTATAGGCTGGAATTATTTGATTTTGTTAAATTTTAGTTTTATTTATAATTGCGTAAACCTCGATACGATGCTTCCCTCCACATGATGTCGTCCTCCACATGACACTTCCCCATCGTAATCACTGAAATTCCGTGGTTTACAATATCGCGGTCTTATATGTAAGACCGCATGATTTCTAAGATCTAGATCCAAAATATGCAAGACCATGGTATTGTAAACCATGGAATTTTTTGTAATTGCCTTAAAGGTAAAGCCAATGCAGGTTTCATAAATTCCAATTGGTGTTTCACAGTCTCAACACTTATGCATGATAGTAAAACCATGTTGCTTTAGATTTGAAATAATTTATTATCTTTTCTTTAAATCTACATTGTTGGGGAAGTTCTTGATTACAAGGTGTTGTTGATCATGTCTAGACATGATTGATCAGGTTCTTTTTGGTGTGTGTGAGTAGTTCCATGGTTAAGTAGTAGGAGGTCAATGAGGCTGCTGTTGCTTCTTCAATAACAATACAGTGGACACTCATTAGTTACAAGCGGACATCGTGGCCACTCATCAGTTGATAATGGTAAGTTCCTTGGTGGGGCCTTAGATCATACTCATTCCATTACGTGTTTGGACCTTTTTTATGACTTCTAATATCTTATATTTTGATAGAAATCTTCAATCATTGGCGTTTAATTCACCTAAGGCTAGCTGTGTATACATGAATTGCATATTGTTGAAATCATTATGATGTTTTTACAAGTACTCTTCTTTGGCACATGTATCCTTATGGAAAATGTCTCCACACCTATTTGATTATTTTCATTTCCCTATCATCACATGGATTATTTTAATTCACATTCACTTTTTAAATGATATGGATTGTACAGATAGTGTGAGCGTTTGAGTGGGTAAACAATCACATGGAGTAAGATTGATTTCAAGTGGTCATAAAGTTTTAGAAGAAACAGTTGGATGGAGTCCCTAGCTTGGAAAAAAGAAAAAATAATGTAGGGAATATTATATAGGAAGATTAAGAGGAAGAGGAAATGGAATATTATATTGAAGTGATTGAACAAGCTACAATCTCTCATCATAATCTTAAGGTACCTTCCCATGATCATTAATCGAAAGGAATGAACACAAATGGCGGGATGAAAAAACATGTAGAGAAATATGAAATTGAATTTTTAGAACAATATGTTATGCATTGCAATAATCTTTAATTCTCGAGCCCTGTTCCTAAAGCCAACATAGTGAACCCAAATGTTATATAGGAGTTTATTGAACTGTTACGCTTAACACTTAAAATTCAGCTGTAACCGTTTGATTTTTGAAATGTGAAGGAAAATCCCATTATATGCCCCATGAGTAATTTACTACCTTAATATCAATGTTAGATACTTATATTTAAGGTGCTAAGACTGCATTAGCAAGTTGGAGATTATCTAATAAATGTCGTAAAATGTTATTGCTGAAATGATTGACTATGTTCCAATGGTTTGTTTATCTTCTTCTTAGATTTTTTTATCGTATGCTTAAACACCTGTCACTTAGATCGTAGTGAACATATTAAGTTATAAAAATTATTTTATGTAAGTTATATTTTAGTATTTACTGATCTAATTCATGTGTGTAATTTTTTTGGTGAATTTCTGTGTAATGAAACAGTTTCGCATACTTGAAAAGGAACCTGAAAAGGAACCATAACAACAGCTAACAACTTTATAATTTGCTCTAGGATTTCACATATATATACATACTACAATTAATACCGACTCAAAATTTCATTGCATATAGCTAAATTATGAGGGCATCATTGTGGCCATTGGTTGATATTGTAATTTCATTATTCTGGTGATATATGTTGTATACTTTTCATTTTGTAGGTTTATAGTCATCCCCTTTTCGTAGTAGCAGAGAGATGGAAATTAAATAAGTTAACATATTTGAGAATAAATACATACACAGTCAAGCCCACACCATTACCAACGCTCGAGTTGAATCTTCTTCGGCTATGCTTTGGAACCGCTTACGTGGTATCTACAACAGGATTTGACATACCGTTTCCTTATTTGACCAAATGTTGGGTTTTTTGGGTGCTTTGAGTTTTTGGCCATTGGCTATACACTTCCCTATTGAGATGTACATTGTACAAAGTAACACGAGGGCTTGGTCAGGAATGTGGGTGCTTCTTTAGGCTTTCAGGATACTCTGCTTGCTTTGCATTATTTTTGCCTTTATTGGGTCACTAGAGGGACTCCTTAAGGAAAACATGAGCTGAGAAGTTCTAAATTTTTTGGTCAGTGATTTATACCGATGACGGTGTTAGTATAATGCTCGATGTAAGGAATCAATGCCATTTATCACCCTACATGAAAGTGAACATTCCCAAGTGGATCATTTTACTCGGGGTGTCTTTGAGGTACACTCATTTATGCATTCTCTTTAGTCTAAGAAATCACTTAGGATTAAAATGATAATGTTATTTTTATTGCAAATGGTCACAATGTTCAATAGCTTTGGGTTTATTAATTTGGGTAATAGAGTTATTAAGTTGATTGGATCGAAATAAATATAGATTGTTATGGTTTGCATTCTTATGTGTCTTCACTCATAGGTTCGACCCCAAAGCTCACATTTGATTTCATTCTCGATGAGATCATCATTTTTGGATATGGGATACATAGGATGATGAAGCTTGGACTTAGGATTGATGAGGATGCAAGTGAGGTTTATGCAGACATGCCACCATTGAAGGAATAAGCCGTTGATAATGGGGGAAACAAGATGGAGGAAATGTAAATCTTTTATCAAGTCTCTTTTTAGTTTTTCTTTACTGAATTATGGACAACTCTATTGGGCATTATATCGAATGTTTAGGATGAGAGTCCCGGATGTTGTTGGGGTATTGTGGTTGTGCTAAAAAAATGTATGTGTTTTAGACTACTTAATTTCTATTCGTATTGTGGTTGGAGGTTTTTTTCTTAAACAGAATGGATAGTCTTATAAATAAATGAAATTTTGTCCATTTTTCTAAATCAGTTACACGTTGTTTTGTTGGGGAACGAAATTTTTTCTGTTTTGCAATTATGTACTTTGAAATTTTTTATTGTTTTGCGATTACGTATTTTTTGAAAATTTTCACCGTGCCTTCAGGCACGGGCATTCCGCTAGTATATATATATAATAAGATGGAATGATTTTTGAATTGGAAAAAATGTAAAAACACATTAAGGGTCTTGATTTTGCCACATTTTTCCCTTTCCAAATCAATGGTTCTGATCTCCTCCCAATTTTTTTAGCCCGCCTAAAAATTTCACTATCCCGCTCAAAGAGAACAAAATCATTACACTTTAGCTGGCCACACCATTTTCTCTCACTGGCCCTTCCTTGAAATCCATATCCCAACACATATTATCTTTTCCTCTCTCTCTCTCTCACACACACATCCGCACACATGCAGCTGTAAGGTCCATGTCAGATTCTCGAATGGAGGAGGGTGTCTTTTGTAATGGGTTTGTATCTAATGGTGAAAAAGGAAGACACGTCAAATGCAGATGTTTACTCACTCTGTCATACTCGTACCTTGCATTACATATTCTTTTCTCAGTTGTGTATTTGATGGTGTTACCTGTGATTTTAGTATTTAATTTATCTTCTCTCCTTTCAATATTTCTACCTACGTTTATTTGGGTTTTGTAGGTTTAATTTAGGTTTTATGGTGTTGTTGCAGGTTCAAGTTTGTTTGGTGGGTGTTTCATCCCTACATCTCTCCACTTCGTTTTCTAATTCCTTCGAGTATTCAACACAGGCAAGTCTCTCTCTATTTGTCTCATGGATTTGGGTAAAATGATGTTGCCTTTTTTTTTGGATTTGTTTTCCTTTCAGATGGAAGGGTATTGGAATTGGTTAGGTTTGGATGATATAGGGTTTTTTTTGGTTATTAATGCAGTTTTGAGGAATTTCAACTTTTTCTCACACACAGGGATATTGCAGATTTCTCACACTGAGGTATTCATCCTTTTTTTTGAATTCTACTTGATTTGTTTGGTTTCTAAATGAATGAGAATTTGATTTACTAATTCTGTTAATATTCTTTCACATTATAAGCTTTTTTAATTGTTGGCCGAGTATTTGATAAAATGTCCAAACTGAGTATCGTAATTTTCTTGCTTATTGTGTTTGGTATGTTTTTGTGTGATTTGCAATGGTGGAAGGGTTGCTTCATTTCTTAGACACTTGACTCCCATGGGAAGAGTTCATTACAAGGTTAGATGCATTTGTTGTTGATTTTTGTTTCAACAATGACACACCGACAATATTCAAGAATGATAAAAGATGAAACATGTGCATGCTCACTGAAGCATTGGAAAAATGGGTAACTCCATTGTAGTTTGTAATTATTATTAAATAATTGTTATTTTCTATGCTTTTGGATATGGAAAGTTGTATTCATGGAAATAAGAAGTACGCCTTTAAATATTGAGTTTTTTAGTTGAAATAAACTCTGTATGTAATTATTTTAGCCGTGACTTTAGGTGAAGATACGATGTGTGTATGATTTTAATTCAGTTGATCTATTTTCATGTTTGTGAGTGTAAAGTTTGTGCTTAAGTTTAATTTTATTAAATTGGATGTTCATTTGTTTAGTAGTTAACATGTTCATATCAATGAGAAGTATGGACCATACATTCAATTTCCAGTTTGATGATTTGATCTCTTGATTGGGTATGGTATAAAAATGTGTAGAATGTTTAGCTTTAATCTTTCAATTGATTAATTTCTCCTCTTTAGGTTTCCCAAGTATGACCTTTTGAGTCCTTCTGCAAAGAGGGGACTTCCTGTAACTCTACTTAGGTAGAATGACACTGCAAGATATCTTATTGAATGCAATTTGGCGTGGAATAATTAGTAACAAATCTATAGAGATGGACTTTGTTCCAGACTCTCACAAGGTTTGAACCGTCTAATAAGTAAAAATATTATTTCATTAAGTTTTAGTATGGAGCTCCTTCTTTCTTTTTTTCCCCTTTCATAATGTAGGTTACGGTGATTTTTTTATGATGGCCAACAATATGAAGGCGATATTTTGTTGGGACAAATGGAATATGGTCAGAAGTAAGCTCCTTCCATTTCAAACTAAATATGAACTCCTTTTCCCATAAATCTTTTGTTAGGTGCGTTCAAAGATATTTGGGAAACAAGTAGTATATTCAGATTATACGTGCTATAGTAGACTAACAAACATTGTGCCACCTTATGTTGATTCTATTGGGTCTATATTTGGTGCAAGAACTAAAAACTCCATTGTGAGACATCTTTTAGAAAAAAGGAAAAAAGACTTGAGCTGGAAAAAGTGCATTATTAAAATACATGATTTTAAAAGTTGTTCTCAAGTTCATGTACAAAATCAAGTACATTTCTCTAAATTTTTGTTGTCTCTGTTGAAGGTTTTTGGAGCAGGAACTGTTTTTTTCTATATCGGGCCTTTCAATTGGTCCACAAGCATACAAATTGCAGAAGAAACAAAGAAAATTCAAAGTGGTAGATGTCAAACATTTAAGATGTCATCCAGTTTACACAGGAAAACTAGAATCAAGACAAGACTTCAAAAATAAGAGCAAAACAAAATAAATGTAATACAACAACATTTGTTTCAGTACCTATTTATAAAAATAAAGGGGACATATAAAGTTTTTCAAATTATCGTGGTATTAAGTTAATGAGTCATACAATGAAACTTTGGGAGAGAGTGATTGAATATAGATTGAGATTGAAGACAACAGTATCTGAGAATCAATTTGGGTTTATGCCTGGGAGGTCAACAATGGAAGCAATCTATTTATTGAGGAGATTAATGGAGAGGTATAAAGAGAAAAAGAAGGATCTTCATATGATCTCTATAGATTTGGAGAAGGCGTATGATAGGATACCTAGAGATATAATATGGTGGGTTCTACATAAAAGAGGAGTGACTCGCATATATATTGATGTGATCAAGGATATGTATGATGGTGTGAAGACTAAAGTAAGAACATCGGCTGGAGAAAGTAGTGAATTTTCAATTACGGTAGGGCTATACCAAGGTTCAACATTAAGTCCTTATCTCTTTGCTCTTGTTATGGATGAGTTGACTGGACAAATACAAGATGAGGTGCCATGGTGTATGCTATTTGCAGATGATATTATTTTAGTCGATGAGACTAAGATGGGGATAAATGCTAGGTTGGAATTGTGGAGAGAAACTTTAGAAACAAGAGGATTTAAAATAATCAGAACTAAAACAGAATATGTGGAGTGTAATCTTAGTAGTAATAGGAGGACAAATGGAGATGTGTTGAAATTGGAGGGTCAAGAAATACCTAGAAATGACCATTTTCGTTATTTAGGATCGATTATACAAAAGGATGGAGATATTAGTGATGATGTTATGCATAGTATTAGAGCAGGTTGGGTTAAGTGGAGAAGTGCGACCGGCGTTCTGTGTGATAGGCGTATACCTTTGAAGAAAATTTTATAGGACGGCCATTAGACCCGCCATGTTATATGGGACAGAGTGTTGGGCAACCAAGAAACAAAATGTGCAGAAAATGGGTGTGGCGGAAATGCGAATGCTAAGATGCATTTGTGGTAAAACTCGAAAGGATAAAATTAAAAATGAACAAATTCGTGAAATGGTAAAAGTAGCTCCTATAGAAGATAAATTGAGAGAAAATCGACTTAGATGGTTTGGACACGTCAAGCGTAGACCAATGGATGCTTCTGTAAGCAAGAGTGATTTAGTTAGTATTGATGGTAACCCAAGGGGTAGAGGTAGGCCTAAATTAACTTGGTGGGATATTATAAAAAAGGACATGATGTCATGTGGTTTAACCGAAGATATTGCACTGGACAGAATGGAATGGAAAAATAGGATTCATGTAGCCGACCCCAAATAATTGGGAAAAGGCTTTGTTGAGTTGAGTTGAGTTGTACAACAATATTTGTTTCATATTATAACATTATTCTAAGCATACCCTTCCTAGGCCTTAAATATCTTGACTATCCCCGCCGAAGAAAAAAAAAAGAAAATTACTACCCTAACCATCCCACATCCCCAATTTGATGTAACTTAATCTACAAAATACATTTGAAGCTAAATATTCTTTGTTATTTGTATTCATTTTTTGTCCCTTGAAACTATAATCCAGCATAGTGGGTGTACTGCGTATAATCTTCTATAGTTGGCTGCATACCAATCATAGCGCGTGTAACATAATCCAGAAGATCAAAGCCATATACGAGTTCCCTTAAATTATTCTTCACCTGAAAACTCAGGTATTCTGTCAACGTGGTTGCATACTCGCTTGTCATTTAATTGAATGTATGCATACTTGGTTGTCATTCGGGAAACACTGCATTAGCTTGGCTGCTTCATGTGGGGTTTGAACTATTGTCTTCTTATAGAATAGTCTATTGTCGATATTTACTATTTTTTCCTTTCCACTCGAAGTTGTGGTCTTGAGATGAAACCTCTGAGTGGTGTTCAATCTTTATAACTTGAACAATAGTGTTGAATCTTTTTTGGTGATTAATAACCTTTACAGTCGAATTTGATAGCTAAAATTGGTGATTAATAGCTGCTACTTATTTGCCTTTATTTTTTTCACATTACATGTGCTTATTTGTTTCATTTTTATCCTTCCTTAGCATGATTTAAAGAAAATTTTCCTAACTCTAATAGTCTCAGGTACATTTCATTACTTTAATGAGTTTGTTTATTTTATGTATCCATTTAAAGTTATTTTTCATGGACATTTTAAAGTTATTTTATGGTTTCAGATTTTGGGAAAACAGTTATGTATCCAAATTCACATTTAAAGTTATGTATCCAAACTCAATATTTCTTCCAGGTTTGGGCACAACAGTAATCAGTTTGTGTTTTCATAGAATAACTATTCTAGAACTTCATTTTAAAATCTGGAATTGATTTCATTAATTTCCAATTTAAATTTTAGAATAAAAAATGCTAAGGATCTTTGATCAGCAGCTGCTTATAGCTTGCTAACGGTTCAGGATATCTGAAGAAGGAGGTGTAGGAGAAAACAACCGTGGTGATTTCTCGGACAATCGATGAGTTATTAGTCTACTGTCTTCATGTAGAGAATGTCCAGTTGAAGAAATCCCTTGAGGGGAAGGTTGCTGAGAATGCGGATCGCAACAGTTATTAGTACATTGGCACATATGCTTTAGTTTATTATTTTTACTCAAAAAGTAGTGTTTTATTTTATTGTTTTTCCATCATCTTCTCCCTATCTACATTATTTCGCTATTGATTTTTAAGTGAAAAATCCTGATTTTGGTCAATTGCGCTTTTATTTGGCCCACACCCATCTCAAACTTCATCACTTTCTACGTGTACGCCCAATCTTTTATGTTATTCCATTGTTCTCTATATCCATTACTTTTATTACTGAAATTTGTTTAGAAAATTGCATTTGATATTTGTTAAATTATCCGATCCTATTTGAGGTTTTGCATTTGTGATATGTGTCTATTTTAATTATTTATGATCAATCCCCCTCTTTTTTACTAACACTTAATTTTATTGTTTTTACTTTTATACATGATTGATATGTCCAAAATCCCATTTGAACCCCCATAAAGTGAGTTTGTATCTAATAGAATATCTTATAAGTGGATGCTACTAAAGTTTAGGCCATATGTTCTGCTAAATTTGTTGGATAAAGAATTTACTACTAATCTTTGTTTGGCTTCTCATTTATTCATTCAATAATGAGAAACTCAGTATTTTTTCTACTTGGGTTCCATTATTTTGGTTGGGATGTTGCGGGGGATCTTTGCATTTAAAAAAAATACACAAGTTAATGTTTATTTACATTATTGGCACTATGGACATATGTTTAGTAAACATATGACTATATATTGATTTTTCTTATGGTTATATTGTTGTATGATTTATGACTATTTTTTTCAGTATTTTTTGGACATTTTATACTCTGTTCTGGGAAAGCCCGAACTTTTCACTTTTGCTTTGTTCGATTACAATTTGTGCAACGGGTTATTGAAGAAAATGGGGAAAAGTTTACATGATATGCTAAAGAAAATAGGGAAGAAAATGTGGTAAACATATTCTCTCATATTATCATTTAATTTTAATTTCAAAAATACATGTATCTATCTTTAAATATTTTCAAGTACACATGATTTGTATTGTGTTGAAGGTTTTCATTTTTTCAAGTAAGAGTTTACCATATGTAAATTACCATATATTATTGACAACGTATTACATGTTTGATAATCTATTGAACATATAAGCAAATCCATTTATGGCTGGGTTTTTAAAAGCATAAACATATGTTTGGGTTTTTAAAGCAACTAATATTTGTTGATTTGTGGTTTTTGATCATGTAAACAGTGGTGATTTGGGAGGATTTTAGGAATGAAATTCTCTCAAAGTAGAGTTTTGACAAGAGTTTATAGGGTAGTGCAATAGTTTCATGGAATACACCAAGTTATAAAAATTGAAAATAACAATAATCTATACATACATGTATTCCCCACCACGAACTGCATTTGCAACTCCTTTTCTGTCTTCCTCGGCCTCTTTCTCTCGCTCCTTCCAACTTCCATAGGCATGATCATCCGTTTGTAGTTCATGCCGACAGATTGGACAAGAATTATGTTCATTCAGCCATTTCGTCAGGCAAAGAGGATGGAACGTGTGCTTGCAGGGCAAATCTGGCATCTTATCACTTATAACTAAATTGTCCTTGAAAATGTAACACTCTGCTTTTTGTCCAAGGTTGTTCAAGATTTCATCCGTAATAGTAATAACTGGAAGATTTACAACCACTTGTTTACTGGCAGGTGGAACCCTTGGGGGTACAGGACCATCCTCCAAAATCAGTGGCACAACATCATCGAGTCTATCTACCAGCTCTTGGAGTAGAATAGCAGCAGCATCTCCGGATGTGATGTTTTCTTGAGAAGATTTAGATGGAAACATATTCTTGATATATAGAACTCTATTAGTTATTGCGTTGATTTTTAATTTTGGTTTTATGGACATGGACATCTAGAGGTGAATGGGTCCGGATATAAGCATAGACACCCGAATGTTGAATGGGTTGGTAGTAGCATCTGAGCAGATGTCTCAGTCTCAAGCTACAATTATTGTTATGTGCAGGGGAGTTCGAGTTCGTAGTTATGGTTTGTCTTATCTATACTATTTCCATGTGATTTATTTATATTTTTTATTAGTATTAAGAAACAATCCATTCATTTTTAAAGTCAGTTTGTACACGGCATGACACTATTTTTTTCATAGGAATAAGGTATTACACGTACACTTGGGAACATCTCATCATCGCACACCCTTGGAATTTATTTTAAAAGTAAGTAGCGTGTCAATGCACAAGCCGACGTCTTTGTTTCACCATGGACTTTACACTTTACACTATGGTTTCACTATTGTCATCTTAATGATATGCT
Source organism: Sambucus nigra (assembly GCA_949130495.1). Lineage (NCBI taxonomy): Eukaryota > Viridiplantae > Streptophyta > Magnoliopsida > Dipsacales > Adoxaceae > Sambucus > Sambucus nigra. The sequence goes on along the minus strand of OX422217.1, from coordinate 610,105,378 downwards.
TCGTTTGGTGTTAACTATAGGAGCTGCCGTTGCTAGGCCGAACGACGTTGTTGTGGACATTGACGAAGATGAAAGTTTCATAATGAATGTTAAAGAATTAGCAACTATCCGAGCAAAGAATTAGAAACTATTTCTTCTCTTTATTCTTGGAATTATAGCTTACTATACTGGTATTTTGTTAATGCAATATTTGGATAACTTCCCTGGACTCCAAACTTACCCAGATATCGAAAAAGTCACTTTTGGGTTTGCTGGAATTTATCTGAACTGTTGTTCTTTACACTACACCAAAATGGCCAAATTGTCACCTTTCAGCCGACCACCCTTGTCACGGTCATTGACCGTGACAACAAACATGCATTTTGTGTCACGGTCGTTGACTGTGACAAAGAATTGTCACGGTTAAGGACCTTGACACGACCGTGACAATGTCTTCAATAAAAAAAGTCCTAGGCTTTTTTTCCCACCGTTTTTTTGTTTTCCTTCTCTCTCTCTCTCTCTCTCTCTCTCTCTCTCTCTCTCTCTCTCTCAGGTATGTTTTTTTCCTCTCTTTCTCTTTCATTTCTATATGTGTGTGTGTATATGTATGTGTATATATGTGTGTATGTGTGTGTATATATGTGTGTGGTGAAGGAGGGGGTGGGGGGTGGGGTGGGCTGTGTGTGTACGTGTGTGTGTGTGTGTGTGTGTGCAGGTGGGGTGGGGGTGGGGTGAGGAGGGGCATGGGGTGTGGTGGGGGTAGGGTGGGGGGTGGTGGGGGTTGGGTGGGGGTGGGGTGGGGTTTGTGTGTGTGTGTGTGCTGGTGTGTGTGTGGCGGGGGGAGGGGGCAGGGGGTGGGGTGGTGGTGGTGGGGTGTGTGTGTGTGTGTGGTGGGATAATCTTAACAATTGTATAACTTTAATTAATAAATTGTATAGCTTTAATTGTATAGTTTTAGATGAAAGTAAATTAATAATTAGTGCCCATTTCATATGAAAGTAGGATTGCCACTCATTGTAAATTAGTAAATTAATATTTGTATACTTTAATTGTTAGTTTAATTGATGAAATGAATTAATTGAGTAGATGAATTTGAAGGAGTACGGGATACACATTTGTTGTTGACATTGCTGTTGGATTATTTTGTTTAGTAAATGTTGGGTTGGTCAGTTTTAAAAGTGGCATGACCACTGGATTATTGTCTATATAGGGGGTGGGATTTTTCAACTTTTTTTGAAAATTACTTTGTATATCGAACAATATATATATATATATATATATATGATAATTAAATGAAACATACTTGAAATATATAGTGTGACAAAAAAAGTTGTCTCGCCCCGAATTGTCACGGTCATTGACCTTGACAAGTTGAACTTGTCAAGGTCAATGACCGTGACAATTAGGTAGATTTGTTGTAAGATCTTAGGTGCACTAAAGTCATGTTTATATCCATTACCTACACAGTATGCTGTAACACCTGAGTATATGAATTCTCCACCTCTATCACTTCTTATACGAGATACTTGGGTGTCCTTCTCGTTCTCAATTTTTAAAAGAATTTTCAAGAACTCACGGAGGTTGTCAGATTTATTTTTCATAAAAGAGACACAATTAAATTGTGTACAATCATCCACCATTATAGGAATATAACTGTTACCACAGAAGCTAGTTCTAGAGGGGGCAGGGATGGGGGAAGGGGGTGGGGCAAGGTGGGGGGAGGGGGCAGGGATGGGTGGTGGGAGGTGGGGTAGGGGTGGGCGGCTGCCTGTGTATCTATGTGTGTGTATGTGTGTAGTGCCCCTTGTAAAAGAATTGATTGATTATTAATTTTTTTAGTAAATTAATATATGATTGCCCCTTATTGTAAATTAGAAAATTAATATACGATTAATTATGAAAGTAGGATTACCCCTCATTGTAAATTAGTAAATTAATAATTGTATACTTTAATTGTTAGTTTAATTGATGAAAATAATTATTGTGAGTGTGGTGGTGGTGGTGGTGGGGGGGGGGGGGGGGGAGGGTGTGTGTGTGTTCGTGTACGTGTGCGTGTGTGTGGTGGGGGAGGGGGTGTATGAAAGTAAATTAATAATTAGTGTTCATTTTTATTTGTAGTAATTGTTCATATTTGCATGTCTTCTTCCAATTTTTTTTTATCTGTACTAATAACATTTTTTTACAGCAAATGTCTCCTTCAGGTATTAAGGCGAGGATGATGATGATGGTTATGATGATGTCGTCTGGACTCGGTGGTAGCGGAGGTGACGAGGGCTCCTCGGTCCCTAGGCTCCCCAAATATGGAAAATTTGGGATTACCATCGAGAACAAGTTGGAGCTATTAGCGAGATCCCTCGAGATGCTAAAGACGGTCATCGGTCCGGGGTTTATGAGTTGGAAGGAGGTGCCATATGAGCTCAAGTTAGCTGTTTGGGCGGTACTACAGGTAAAATATTTATATGAATATGAATATTTCAATTTCAATTTTGATTTCGATTTCAATTTCATTTTATATTTAAATTTATATTTATTCACAACTAGCATTGTATTTGTTGGACAGGAATAATTTAACTTGGATCCAAAGCTACGCGATTCCATCTTGGAGCAGTTGAGGGAGCAACACAAGACGTGGAAGAAAAATATGCGGACATGGTACTTTGGGAAAACACGAGAGTCCATTATCCAATGGCGTGAATCCGTCCCACCGAAGGAGACGATCTCATTGGCACAATGGCAAAAGTTCAGTGATAATGAGATCGGGGAGCGACAATTGGCATCTCGCCAATCGGGGAGGGAAAATCGATCAAAAAAGACGGACGTGCACTACTCCGACCGAATATCTTACACCGAGGTGGAGCATAGGATGAAGGTAAGATTTAATTTTTCTATAACTACAGAAATATATTATTCTGCATTATTTTACTTTGCATGGCCGATACTAATTTTACTTTATTTTATTTCAGGGAGTAGGGAGTGGCCCCGGGGGTAAGCCACATAGGCTCGATACTTATGTGGCTCTTCGGACGAAGAAGGGAAAGGACAAGGAGGTTTCCCCGAGCGTTGCGGCCATGATTGTAAGTAATCCGAAAGTTTACTTTTTGTTAATTACTTTATAATTTTTTAGTTTACTTATTTTACTAATCATGTGCTTTTTGTCGTTTCAGGAAAAGTTTAAGGAAGTGCACGAGTCGCGGTTTGATGCCAATAAGGCATCTTTGTCCACAGACGCACTCAGCCAAGTGCTTGGCTCTGATCGCAAGGGGAGGACGAGGGGGTGAACTCGCGGGTGGCCAAATCTAGGATCATCGGATTGGCGAGGAAGGGGCACCGAGTTGACTCGAACGGTGGATTCACATGACGCGAAGCTGCCCCATTTGGAGGCGACGGTCCAAGATATATACTCATTCATGAAGCGTACGTTGAGTAGAGACCGTAAGGGGAAATGGAAAGGGAAGGAGAAGGCAGTGGAGGAGGAGGTGCAAGAGGACGAGGATGTGGACCTCGCTGCTTCATCATCGACACGTGCGTACTTCGATGATCAACTTCCCTATTTGGCTCCCTTCAACAGACCGATGTCGACACTTGGTTGGCCGAGCGTCTTCATATTGGACGTATTTGATGGCCATCGGATAGGGTGGGGGTTGAGGGACCCGAATATCATCCAGGGTGGAATAGTTCATGGATGTGAGCTTCAAGAGATCGAGTCCAAAGTGCTCGTCACGCTTGTGATACTCGGGAAGGATAACTCCCTATTGTGGTTATGCGAACAATGCGACACGATGTATATTAGCGGGTGTTTCAATTCGTATATCGTGTGGCCTAATCACCTCTTCACATTTACCCCAGACATGTAGTGACATTATTTTTAAGTTGGTACATTTGAATTATATTTGGATTATATCGTCATGTATATTTTTTCTATTTTGAATATATATTTGCATTATCTTTAGTTTATTTGGATATATGATGTTTCTATAACATGTACAAATATACTTTTGGGCAGTGGCAGTGACCATACTGCCCAACAATATTTTTTAAAATTATGCCTAGAATTGTCATGGTCATTGACCGTGACAAGTCCCTGACAAATAAGGTTGTCACGGACTTATCACGGTCATTGACTTTGACAATGTTTTTAAAAAGGGCCAAGGCTTTGTCACGGTTATTAACTGTGACTAAACTTGTCACGGTCATGGCCCGTGACACGATCGTGACAGTTCTAACGAACTTGTTACGATCAATGACCGTGACACGTCCGTGATAAAAAAAGTTATCTCGCCCCGAATTATCACGGTCATTGACCTTGACAAGTTGAACTTGTCAAGGTCAATGACCGTGATAATTAGGCAGATTTGGTGTAGTGTTAGTTATACATTATAGTTTCAGGTTCTCTACCCAGCTCCAAATTGTTATGCTTTAGTTATACATTATATTTGAGTGCTTTTCTGCTACAGTCTTCGTGCCTGGAGTACTTAATTATGATCATCGGTAACCTATCCACATTGTTCCCAAACGTCCACATGAATCTTGCCGAAATTTATCTGAATTATTTTCGAAAACTGTTCTCACATAAACTATTTTGATTATTCCAATTGTTCACTAAAGGAAAGTATTTTTCCCCTCACTTTTATCATGTTTGATGCATGTTTCATGTATAACTATTCTAGATACTGTATTCAAATTCCTATGATTCATTAGTATGTATGTAGTGTGTTTTTATACTCTCTGATCTCTATCTTCTTCTCCCTTTATTTTTTAATTCAAGCACGAGGAGCTTTTTTTGTGTGGCTTTATCCTCACTATTTATACATATTATTTACATTACTGTCACTATTTATATATATTATATACATATTTTTGGTGTGCCTTCTTCCTTTACTTATTACTATCAATTGAGATTACTATGTATCTATTTACATTATTATTACACATACATTTGCCGTCAATGTAAACACACAATCATATTATAAAATCAATAATCAATTTGTGTATGTTATTTTCAGCACTGAGTATATATCTGTGGCATTAAATTAATAAAATGTAGGGTTTTCATTCAAAGATATTCACATTACAAAATCAGTAGGGTAAGAATAAATTCAGCCTATTTACAAATATGACTCTTAATTTTTTTTTTTTTGATATTTCATCTGCAGATATGTCTGCTTATGGAAGCATTAACAGCAATAGTGGCTGTTGGAGCAGACATGGGTAAACTAAGATAGGAATTTATTTCCCCCTTTTTTGAGATTCAAACAATTATTTTAAGAGAAAATTTGCTGACAACACCATTGTGATCTCGAAACTATCAATTTTAAGAGAAAATTTGCTGATAACACCATTATTTTAAGAGAAAATTTCCCCCTTTTTGGACTCAAAAAATTATTCCATGTCTTAATCGAAACTATCAATCGAAACATCTAAACTGTCTATTATAGAAATGTTAAACTCTATTTTATGTGGGGTTGAAGAGAAGCTATACAGAAGAAGGCATTGCCAACTATTACCAAGATTTTTGATACCAAAAAGGAGGAGGACACCGATGATGATGAGTTCGGCGATGATGACTTTGATGTGGTTAGTGAAGAGAAAAATAAGGGGAGGGAGGAGAAAACCAGCAGTAGCAATTGCCACACCACCTGAAGCAACAGTAGCAGCAAAAAAAGAGCTTGGAAGATTCATATAGGGGGGATCACAAACATGTTGAAACCGACAGAGAAATAGGGGATATCACCTGAAAAGCAAGTGAGGAAGATGAGATCTTCTCCATGTAACAAGAAGAGTGGTTCTCTACTGGGAAGGATCTCGATTGAGGAGCCCGATAGTGAGGAGAAAATAGGAGGATCAGATTCTACTACTGCCAGTGCTGAATCTGTGCATGAAATCATGGCGGCGCCCAGAGCAAGACCTCGGAGGGTGAACCGTGCCAAGAAGGCGTATGTTCTTAGTGATTTGAATAGTGATGAAGCAACGGAGGACTCTGACTTTGATGAATATGAAGATTAGTTATCTTTCTAACTGGTGGTGGTAACTAATAACTGAAATTTAGAGATGGGAAATATGAGTTTATTTCCGCAAGTTTCTTTCAAAAATAACGTGTTTGGTCTATATCAGACAAAAGTTATCATGTTTATGACTGAATAACATTAGGTGGTATTAAATTATGGGTTAAAACAGGGCTTAGCTATAATATAATTTCTCTAATGTTGCCAAGCATGAATTTTTTGATGTATGGGATGAACTCTGACTATTTGAGGATCATGTGCATCTTTTTTAATATTTAACATGATTTTTATTTTATTTTTTCTCAGGTAACGGTATGAGGTATATAATGATTCATAAATATATGGGTTTTGAGCTATGTTGGCACTCACTTTAACTCTAATTTGGCTCCTTCTTTCTAATCATGTAAGGTAAAATAGGTTGTTCAGTGTGGTTTTGCGTTTTATTTTAGATTATGAATAGAGCATATAATGTTTGATATTTGTTGTGAATTTGATTTATTTAGCATATTTCCATTTAGATTACATTTTAGACTAATTACAACATTATAAACAGTGGCATTCTCATCTTGGTCATCTCAAACACTTACAACTACAACAACTTGACCAAGTCAGTAACTTACATCTACAACAGCTTGACCAATTCGACTAATTATAGCGACATCAACTTAGCTAGCTCGGCCACTATCAATTGCAACCACTTACAATTATAGATGTTTGGCTAGCCATTTTAATTTTTTTTTATCTTTTAACCTCTCTTTGGGTGTTGAAAAGTGTGTACAAATGCATTAGTTTCTCAAATTTGACACCTTTACATGCTGTAAACTTTATTTTATCGTTGTAATAGAAATGGGTTGTATTATTTGTATTGCTTTTTAATGAAATTTTTTTCTCAATTAGTTTCGTTCCTTTTGTGTTGTTTATTTTTTTCCATTTATTGAAGGTGTACACGGTTATGTTCTTAGTTAGACATGCGGCTCCATAGTTAAATGTGAGCAATGTTATCCTTTTTCGATTATGTACTTTCGAAATTTTTTTAATTTCGTGATTACATTCTATAGAATTTTTTGTCGTGCCTTCAGGCACGGGTATCTGCTAGTATATATATATGATTGATGGTTAGTTGTATTCACATGGGTTTCAGTAGATATTTAGGTTTCTTTGATTGAATCTTATTAATCTTGATCTGAGTGTTTTGTTTAGATCTAAGTGTTGGTTGTGCTAGAGTGAGTGCTCAGCTGAACATAAGGTTCTTCTCATGGAATTAGGAACTGGGTAGTTGTTATTTTTTATGTGGACTCTTTGTTGATTTGTAAGAGTGGGATCTGAGATAAAGTTTAGTTAATTTTCTTTTTCTTTTTATTGATTCATGCAATGAACTAGTTAAATATGGGGGTTTGATATATTTGTCTCATGTTTGAATAAAAACATCTATTATTTTTTTATTATATAAAATTTGATCATTAATATGCTAAAGCTAGGATTTTGATGGTTTGATTAGTTGAAATTTGGCATATCACAAATTCATTTCGTTAATCTTTAGTTTGTGGAATAAAGTTAAGAATTTGATTGTTAATTTTGTTGAGTTTCAAATTATACTTGTGAAGTTCAACAAATAAAAAGAAAATATTGAGGTTTTTGGAACCATAATTTACATTTATATTTTTTTTATAATCCTGAACCTCCACAAGAACTAGCCCTTTGAACTTCCCCATACGAGCTAAATAGGGGCGATGTTCTGCAACAGCCACCCACACACATGACTTACTTCAAATCTGGTGTCTAGGGTGAATCGAACCTTATAATGTGTGCCTAAACACAACAATCCAAAGCTCGCGCTATCTAATTTTAAACTATATTAACATGTCTCTCTTAATATTTCATATTTTTTTAGAGTTCAAAGCTTAAAATTCAAACGTCATAGTTCATCTAGGTACTCTTTCCAATTTTCTCTTTTTTTAACATTAGCTTTATATGTATGAAGAAGACCTGATGTGTTGAAAACCTATTATGTAATGAACACATGTGAGCAAAACAACTAAAATGTCTAAGGATAAAAGTGCTAAAAACATAGACCCAACCTTGTATAAAATTATGATTGCAAGCTTATTATACTTAACTGCTTGTAAGCAAAATATCATGTTTGTTGTATGTCTTAGTGCTCGAGATCAATCAATGACCAAAGAAGTCACTTAAAATGTGTTAAGTGAATTATTAAGTATATAAAAGGTAACCAAAACTATGGTATATGGCATACTTCGAACACCTTTAGTACTGATAAATAGAAAAAATTGCGTCTCTATTGTATTTGTCGTTGCGCAATTCCTCTTTCCATAAAAAATATTCATAAACCTATAAAAGTAGAACAAAACTATAATAAAGCGGTAAGTGAGGTATCAATCCACATTTAAGGATGAAACACAAAATTGGAGAGGACATATATAGATTCATTTGCATTTTATTATTATTTTTCTATTTTTTCTATATATATATTTTGTAGGACTTTTCAAGGGATTTTTTTTAACTAACTAACTATACTAATTTTTATGACTACTAATTAAGAAGTAAAAGCTAATTTAAGAAAAGTGAGATAAACAAAATTGTCCTAATAAGTAAACTAACAAAATTGGACTCATCAGGGCTTCAAAATTTCATCCCATAAATGGGAGATTAGCCCTCAATAATCATCATCCAAAAAAATAAAAATAAAAGTATACAAAATAGAGCATATGAGGATTAAACTAAAAGTAATAAAGAGGACGAGATCAAACCCATTTAAGCCTTGAATTGAAATGGAATCTTCAATTATACATGAAAAATCTCTCAATCATAATCCCTAACAATGTATTTATTGAATCTAAAATGAAAATTCCAAAAAAGAAAAGATGATGGATGAATTCATAATGGACATTTAAATAATAAAAGAGATTTGCTAAAAATGCAAATCCTAATATTATAAAATTGTACATTAGAGCTCATCCAAAGAAATAAAATCTAAATCATAATGTTATGTTGATATAATTGCTAAAAATGCAAAATCTCAACATAAAGGAATGGATTAGAAGTTACCTCCCATAAGGGATGAGTTTAACTACATCAATCTATTATGAAATAATTGCTAAAAATGAAAAAAATTAGTTATAGATGGGTGGGGTGTAATTCATCCTAGAGATAAATTTCACCACACACCTCTATATTGAGATATTTGCTAAAAATGCAAATACTCTCTAAAGAGGAGTGTAGAGAAATTTATCATGCAAAGCTTAAAATCTAATTTGGAGATCCCCTTGAAAATGACACAAGTCTTCAATTTATATGGTGCACATGAAGGCTAGGGGTAAATTGGATATTGGTAAATTGTATGAGGATGAGAGAACATGAGCATGGCAAAGGTGTGACGTAATTGTGAGGAAAAAAAAAAATTGTACATTAGGGTAAAGGGGTAAATGGCATATAGGTAACATGTGGGGGAAGTTTCATGAGGGTATAATAGGAAAAATGAGTTAAGTTAGTTTATTAAGCATGTGGGTCTTTTATTTGGTCTTTGGTTTTGGCTTTAGTTTATTAACAAGTAGAAAAGTCGGATAAGGCTTTGGAAGGTTTGAATGGATGAAGTGGGTTTGAGGGTTTGGATTTGAATGGGCAAACTCAGGTCTTGGTTTGAAGTGGGTTCAGATTGGGGTAAGGTCGGTGCTCGGAACTAGTTCGGCCGGATATGGCCGCGGGTTGGGGCGGAGCGAATTGGGTCGCGGGTTTCGGGGCCGGAATGGGGTTGTCGGCAGGGGGTTTTCGGGTTAGAAACGGGATGTCAGGTTTTGGCCGCGGGTTTCTACATGGGTTCCGGGTTGAGGAGGTATGCGGCACCGGAGATGGGCGCGAGTTTGGGTAGGCAGAGGTCGGGGGTTTGAGCTGGAGTAGAGCCGTCGGCATGGGTCTCGTCGCCGACAGCCTTGTTTGGAGGGGCTGGGTCGCCGAAATAAGGAGGTTCGGAGGGTTTTGGTGGTTTAGGTTATGGTGGTGATGAGGTGGATTTATAAAGTGTGGTGGTGGAGAGAGAGAGAGAGATGGTAGGTTGAAGAAGAAGGTGAGGGGTTTGGTGTTTGAGAGGGTGTATGGTAGTTAGGTGAGGTTAGGGAGGTGTTTGTGTGTATATGAGTATATGGTAGGTGGGTGTGAGTGTGAGGTAGAGTTTTGTGTGTATGACTGTGTATGGAAGTAGGGTGTGTGTGTGTTAGTTTGTGACCCTTAAAAAAAATATAGACTAACTAACTAAAAAAACTAACAAAATTAAAAATCTAAATCTAAAAAAATAAAACCCTAATCTATAAATAAAATAAACACTCAAATAAAAAAGAAACTAAAACTAAATAAAAATATATTAAACTAAAATCCTAAATAAATGTAAAATCAAATAAAACTAAAAAATAAATGAAATCCTAAAAAAAACTAATCCTAATAAAAACTAAAAACTAATAAAAATAAAAATTAAATTAAAATATTCTAATAAAAATGAAATAGAAAAATAGAAAACAAAACCTGCCAACTAAAAATAAATACAGGGAAATAAACAATATGGCATGAATAGATGGGCAGAAAGATTAGCACGGTGAATAAATCACAATAATACGAATCTCATGTACAAATAAAATGCAATACTCAAGAATTATATCAATATTAATTTCTCAATAACACATCAATGAGTCACCAGGCCTCACCTCACCGCGCCTATGCATTCTCAAGTCATATCCAAAAATTTTACTATTGGCGGGTGCCCATTCTCCGTGCCATATTAAAATCTCATGTCACGATGCTCAAATCATAATATAATATACCACAATGAATGAATATCAAGATTCCAACAATTTTCATATTTTAAATGAATATCGTAATTCAACATTAGTGCAATCGACACAAAAAAATAAACGGAATACTCTCGAGAGAATTTAGGAGCATATTGTATAAGTCGCATACCTCAAAATCATCACATGAATAGACACAATATTTGGATCTATCCCTCATGGTGGGGGAAATCCTTAGCTTCACAGGCCATTGTACATCCTTGTTATGCTTAATTTCCTCCAAAACATGGTGGATGTCCATTTTCAATGGAGTATAATTGTTCTACTTATTGAGACGATCAATAATTACTTTTTGCTTTGATTCCCCGTGCTCCTTGGAATCTTTTTGCCCATTTTTGTGAGCTTTACCTTCAACTTTTTCCCCCGAGCTCCGCTTGGCTGCCATTGCCTCTTCGACATTCATGATCTTAGCTGCCTTTGCCATTAATTCTATTGTCATCTTTGGAGGATCTTTTAAAAGCGTGTAGTAGAGTTTCTCAGGGAGCAATCCACTCATAAGAGCTGTAATAGCTATCTTCTCCTCGTAGTCAACCACCTCAAACTTTTCGTTATTGAACCGAGTGATATAATCTATGGTACTTCCCCCAACTTTTTCCTTACACTAAGCAAATGCATAATACGTTTGATGGGTTTAACTCCAAAGAAAACGTTACCAACGAACAACTTCGCAAGATGATGGAAACTAGAAATGTTCCCTCGAGGAAGACTGCTATACCAGATTTGAGCCAGTCCTATAATTGTCCCTGAGAATGCCTTGTATCTCATTTCATAGGGGGTGGAATAGATGTCAGCTACTGCTTGATATTGCTCTATATGAAGGACAGGATCAGTTTTCCCATCATATTTGGATGTAACTATAGGGGCTTTAAAATTTAAAGGTGTAAGGAAATCCACAATAGTTTGTACGAAAGGAGATCCATTCACAAAGATTCTTTGTAAAGGGTTCTTGGCCTTATCTATTTCTCCCAATCTATCCTCCAATTGCTAGATAAAACCCTTCCATGCATTGTTACCAGCATCAGATCTATGTGTTCAGCCTTTTCATTCTGATAAGCTGTTTGTGCTGAACTTTCTCTTTGTGATTATTACTCGGCGCGGGCAATTCATCGAGCATCTAATCTAGAATAGGCTGAGCTTTCTTATTGATCGGTTGGTTGTCGAGTGTTTCTCGACAATGCCTTGGGAACATGTTTATCCCCTGGGTCCCAAACAATAAAAAGAAGATTCCCGATTTAGCCTCTCTAAGGCACTCAATATTTTAGGAGAGAATGAGTGTTCATTATAGGGTTCTGATGTTCTGAGCGAGGAACTTGCTCCTGGGAAATAGGAAGTATCTCTAGTGGTCCTGGATTGGCTATGTCTATTGTTTCTTCGAGGCGGTGGTGGCATATTTCCATGAGAAGATAAGGAAGGTGACTTAGATTGCAGGGTTTGCGCTAATTGCCACATGGTGTCTTACATAGCCTCTTGTCCTTTGGTGAGACTAGCCAAGATTCTAATAAAATCATTGTGAGTTGGTGGAGTAGAAGGAACGGGCGGGATGCCATCATTCCTAGTACTTGATTCGGGAATATCATCCATATTGAATAAGTGAATGAGTGAAAACACTTAGAAACACATTCATATAGACGACGTCAATCTATTGATGCAAACAACTAGAATGGATCTAATTATTTGATCACTGATAAATAAATAAATAAAAGAGACAAGTAAGATTTTTAAAGTGGTTCGGCTAAAAGGAATAGCCTACGTCCACTGTCTTGTATTGCCTATTGGATTGTATTATGTTCCCTTTTGCTGTAGGGATTACAATGTATTTATAGCTCTCTTGGGAGATCAAGAGTCTAAATGTTAAATGATGGAATGCCTTTGTAAATTAGGCATTTACATCTGTACAACATTCATAATGTATACAACTGATGGCACTTTACTGACCATGTTTGTCGGTCATCCTCCCGTTGGTCAGCATTCTCAATATGTTGGTCCGCATTCCTGGACTTGGTTGGCGATTGCTCCTTGCTGACTAGGATTATTGCCATAGTGGATGCCACATGTTTATTTTTAATTGGTCCACATAGGTGTGTAAATTTTGGTATCAACGGGGTGTTTTAGATAAAGGAGAGGTAGTAAAAGAGAGGATAATATTATTATATTTACACATGGCTACCAATCTTAATTCAACTCTCGGTTTTCTAATCTTGATTAATTAAATGAGACTAGTGTCAATATCCAAATTGGAGCTTCTGTTCATTCAGACCTCAACCATTAAAGGAGATCTAAAGATAAAGGAAATCGATCGAGCAACTGCCATGGAAAAGAAAACCTTAGGAATCTCATACGAAGAGAAATGAATTATCTCCTAGATCACTGAGGATCCATGACTACCAAAGAATTATATCGAAAAAAATTGTCGTCCAGATAGAGTTGTTATTTACCTAGTCGATTAAAGACTTTAAATCACCGAGGAAGTGACCTATGTTAAGGATTAAAATATAATATGTGAAAATAGATTTCACTGGCCATGCATACATGTAACGCCCGACCATTACACTATGGAACCTCAACTAATGTTTCATATAATCGATTATTCCCTCAATCTCCGGGGATGTCAAGAAAAAGTGGTTTAAGAAGAAACCACATAAATCCCTGTAATATATCAAACAACTCGCGGATGCCTTTTTTCTCATCACAAGTAGCATCCACCGAAAAAGGGCGTATTCACTACACATGCTGAAAAAGAAGCTGCTGAAGACTACTTGAGTATGCCAGGTTATATTGAGAGGTCTTTAATTAGGTGGATAACTTCACTGGAAAAGTTACAGAGGTATAATTCAAGATTGGTTTGCCAAATAAATCCATGTGATACCATTCTCTCACTAACAAGGAAGTAACCACAATTAATTGAAAAATATATTACAAGAACAAACCATGACAACGGTTGACAAAGGGTGAGAAAAAAAGGAGACACGGATGTTTCTCCAAATAATGGGTAAGCAAGCCGAACAATGGATCAATGGGAGATGAGACGAAAATACAAGTAAAGCTCATCATGCCATCAACCCAATTTAAGGAACTAATATACAGATCTAGTTAATTTTGTATAATAAGTGTCTAATAAAGTCACAATCACTTTCCACATATTATTTGCGGAGATCATTTTGTTTTCGGCCACATCATTAGTTTTTTTTTTAATTTTTACTCAAAATCCTAGTTTTAACTTGCAAACTTGTATATTCTAGTCAATTTCAACAAGCAGGAGTCTAAAACAGACACAACATTTCCTATATGTCACTTTTGTACATACTTTGTTGTCCTTACCTCTTTTAGGGCCACTCAATTACTTTGATTTTCCCCATGAAACCCATTCAACACCAAAACAAATGTGTACTAATCAATTTGAAATATGGTGTCGGATCAAAAAATGCGTCGTTTCCAAAGCTTACTTTTGTGCCTATTGTGGCTCTTGAGTCTCTTTTCAAGAAACTTAGTTATTGTTATAGTTTTTTACCTCTAATACCAAATTTATAATCCAAAAACAAGCATATACCAGTAAAATTTGGCAAATGGGGATTCAATGGGAACATAATCAGTTTCGATAGGTTACTTTGGTACCGATTGAGGAGTTTGTGCCTCTTTATGAACACCTTTGTTTATCTTTTCAATTTTTAGTCCCATAAGTCTATTTTAACCTTAAAAGACATGTTTACTAGTCAATTTAATAAAAAGGGTGTCCGAGATGGTAACTGTGCATAGGTTATGTAAATACCTCTTATTGTGGGTGCCCCTTTTTATGGGCCTTTTCATGAGTTTTTTCATCATTTACCCAATACCCACTTATTTAATCCCAAAACAAAGTTATCCTAGTCAGTTTCAGCTACAGAGACTCCATTTAGGATATAAATATTTCATATATCTTACTATTTTTCCAACTTTAGTGTTTGTGCCTCTCTTCAGCAAATCTATCCCTTTTTCCTATTTTCCTCCCTAAAAGTCAATTTATCCCCCAAACGAGAGTATAATAACCCATTTTAGATATTGGATGTTTGAGATAGAAACAGTTATGCCTCACGGGTCACTTTTACACATCTAAAGGTATTTTGCCTCTTTTCGAACAACATAGTTGTCATTTTCAGCTTATGGCCCCTACATCCCATTTTTCATCCCAAAATGATTATATACAGGTCAAATTTGGAAACTAGTGTCTGATGAG
Organism: Sambucus nigra; assembly: GCA_949130495.1. Lineage (NCBI taxonomy): Eukaryota > Viridiplantae > Streptophyta > Magnoliopsida > Dipsacales > Adoxaceae > Sambucus > Sambucus nigra. Next base: position 610,090,331 of record OX422217.1, on the reverse strand, counting down.
GACGAAATCACTTCTACAGGGTTACTTTGGTACCTCAATAGGTTTTTTTGCCTCTTTTTATTTTTCAGTTTTAACCCTAATGAATATCACAAGTAATAAATCTATTGGCTTGATTATTTATTGTAACACGCTTAGAAGATTAAATAGTTGATTATGCACATATTCTTCATATTTATCCCCTTAATTTCGGTATTTTTATGATCCCGTGTTGTGTATATAGCTTGGATTTGTCTTGTATTTATGCTACTAACCCCTTTTGGCAAGTATTTCGTGTTTTGTGTATTTCTCATGTGTTTTACAGGTATTTCATGTTTTTATTGTGATTTCGTTTATTCTTTATGCAACTTTTATTAATGTATCTAATTATTATTCTATAGTTATGTTATGAAGTCTCCTTAATTCAATTGATTTTTATTCTTCCCTTGAACTTGGTTTATCAGTGAGCATACAAAAATTAGAGCCAGGAGGTGCATTGTAGTTTTAAAGGGATCACAACCGGTTATATATATTAGTTTCTTAATTAAGCTAATTTGAGAATTGCAAGAAGATAATTGACCAATCAAATTATGTCAAAACCTCTTAATAATTGTTAGTAACTATTGTTTTAAAATGACTAAAATTTATGTTTTAATAAGTACTTTAACTAGGTTTTATGGATCAACGATTTGCATAATAAGGCATAATAAATGTAGTTACTCATGTGTATTAAGTAGTGTATGTTTTAATGGAGCTAAGGTTTGATGGAAAATTGGCTTAATATATGTATATTAATATAATATTACTAGACGGATAGAAACAACTATCAATTATAATATTATTGGATTGATGGAAACATGAGGAAAGATATCTTAACAAGGGTATTATATATATGTTAAAATATATTTTTTTTTATTAATAACACTACTTTTATTTTATGTTGTTAACACCGATCCTTTAGTAAGACCCTATATAACACCCCGTGAACATTTTATTACTGTTATTGACTACCCACCAAAATGAAGAACTTCTATCCAAAATGATAAGCTTCACATGATAACTCTGAGGTGATTAAATTGGTTCAAAGGTTTTGATAGAGCTTCACAAGTAATCGCGGTGTGAGGATGACTTCGAGTGATTTTACCTTTGGCAAAAATATGCCTAATCCCTACCGTATATCCACTGGCATTCCAAGTGGCATTGATATATCAAATCCATGAAGTAAATGAGATAGCGTCAAGTGAATCACTTCTGAGGAAAATGTAGTAGTAGGGCACATTCTCCTCCCATAATTGAATGGTAAGTACTCAAAAAATTTTCCTGGATAATCTACGTCGACATGGACTTTCAGAAACCTCTCTAGTTCGAATTCGTTAGGTCCCGATGTAACCTTCACAAGTTGACAATCAAACACGTATGCTTTGGGATGTAATAACCATCAACATAACAGTCTTCACTGAACTCATGAGGTGCAGCTAAGGGACCAGGTGGGTATAAACGAAGTGTTTTCATAACCCCCGCTTGTAAATATGTGAGCCTCTTTATATCAGATTCTTCTTCCCATCTTTGTTTTCCAATTTGGATGTCGAGTTCATCCTGAACAATTTTTAACGCATGTGGATGATTCAAGAGTAAAGAGAAGGCCCAAATTTGTGTCTCAGCAGTGCTTTCTGACCCCGCCCAAATGAGAATCTACAAAATGATATTGATATGTGATGGGATTTAAGCAAAAAAACATAATAGTAAAGTGATATTATCTCCCCTTAAAACATAAAAAAATAGTAATAAAAAAGTGTCCGCTATGTCTTTCTCTCTTATAGTAGTTATATGTTAAATCTTTCTTGTTATTTTTATTATTATTTAATTATCTTTACATGTTGCATTTGGATTTGATTTTGGGCACACGTTATCATTACAATAAATTTGGATCGTGAGAGCTTATTGGCAAATATATTAACTCTCAAATGTTCTAGCATCCAATCCAAAATCTATTGACAATGGAATGATGGCTCCCAAAACCTTATGTACTTAATTTTTCCATTTGTGACTTTAACATTGACAACTAGTGGGTGTTTGTTGAACACATACATTACTCATGTTTATATTTAAGTTGGCTCTCAAAATCTTCGATTTTGCCTTAATAATGGTGTCACAGTCATGGCCGAACATGGTGGCCTCCTTGGGTAGGCTCGATATCTTCATATCCATGAAGTCACCATCGCCTTTGCACTACAAGAAAAATACCTTTTTATGACTCTTGAAAAATTAATTTAAAGACATTTATTATAAAAATGTCATTTGAAGGTTAATACTATTATTAATATGACATATCTAATATAAAATGTCATTTTATATATAATATTATTATTTTTCATGACACTTTAAATATAAAAATCATATTTAATTACAGATAATATGACCCTTTTTAAAGAAGTTCTATACTAAATGTACATAATATGACATTTTTTTTTATTTTCGTACAAATTAAGGGGGACTTTTCCCTCCTAAACATTTTGAAGAACTTCGATATCTCCCGCTCCACATTTTCACTCAGTGTCCCGCTCTATCTCTCTGGCCATCGTCGCTCTTCTCTCTTTCTCACGCAGCCGTCCTCTCTCTCTCACTTGACCTTCGCTCCTCATCCTCACTCACAGGTCTCATCTCTCTATGTATCTCTCTATATATTTATCTCTCTAACCCTCTTACACACGAACACACTCAGAAACATAGTTGATCTATCATTTTTTTTTTAAACTTCGACTAGGGCTTTTTGAGTTAAAATAGTTGATTCTTTGGGTTTTATGAAATTTTGATTTGGGTTTTTTCAGTTATGAAAATAGTTACTCACAATATTGAGCTTGCAATATGTATATTGAGCCTGAAATGGGTATAAACTATGGGAACTTTCAAATCTGAGATTTTTAATTATATTTTGTGTTCTGGGGTTTTTAATTAATTTAGTTTAGATTTTATTTTTTTACAGATTAATAGTTAGGTTTTCCCATTAGTTCATCATTGCCAAGGTATAAGGCATATATCGTTGTTACCTGAATATACATTCAATTAGTTCTTTATATTGAAACTTCGCTTCCATTTAATTTTTATGAGTTTTATTTCTTTGGCATTTGAATGTATCTTTTAATTAGTTCTTGATATAGAACAAAGGAGATTTCACGTCTTTGTTTACCATTTGTGATCTAATTTCTTTTAACCCTCATGAAGCTTGAATTTGTATGAGCACAATTACACGCCTGTGAACCCTTAAGGATCAATAAATTATTTTATATTTCTCCAATCTTACCATGGTACATTAATGTTAAGCATAAACTATGTAAGAAACCCAGTTAAACATTACTTTCATGTTTCTTATTATGCAGGTACGTGAAGGGATGTAATAATTTAATACTTGAATGAGATTCTCGAGATCTTTAATGGATTTACGAAAAGGAATTGGTGAGTTAACTCATGTTAGTTTACTAGCTTGTTTTTGCTTTATAATGCATTTTTATGAATTTATTGTGGGGATGCTCTACCTATGACCCACAAGTGTTTTATAAAATAGTTCTATGAAAAATCAATTATTCATTGTTTTTTATAGTCTTTACAAAATCATCCATGTTTTTCTAAAGACGTGAACATTCGCCCCATGTTTGATTCAGGTTATTATTGTTTCAATTGGTTTTATATTATATTTTGAAGATTTTAGGTTTTGCAACATTAGGTATTTTATTTCCTCTCTTAAGGGTGCTCTTTCTATATGTAGATCTCAACTTTGAGGGCTTTTTGTTAATAAGAATTAGAAAAAAATATGGTTTGAAAGTAATTTGAGGGTTTGGTTTTGGTATGATGATCCGCATTTGTTGTTGGTTTATCATAAAAAGATTTGATGTTGGTTTATTTATATTTTACAGTTTAAAACCCGAAAAATGTTTTTTAGGAGCATTTATATATTAGTTGAGCTTTGGTTCCTTTCGCTGAGTGAGAATTTCCTTCCCCTGGGTGTTTTGCTAATTATGTGTGTGTGTGTGTGTGTGTGTGTGTGTGTGTGTGTGTGTGAACTTGTTGATACATTTGGTTTGTAGTCTATTTGTTTCCTAAATTTTGTTATTTTTGTTACTCTTATTATCTAATTATGTTTGTGTTTGTGTGTGTGAATTACTATTTGAAATGATTAGAAAATGTTGACAGTGGTATTAGTACAAGTGTGAGCTTATGCAGTCTTTTATCTTTGAGGTATTACTCTCTCATTTGTGTAAAAAATTCAAAGTCGGAGGTTTATTAACATACTGCCATCGATGGTAGAGATTTTTAGTGCTTTGATCATTGAGGTAGGTATTACTCTTATTTGTGTATCAATTTTAACTGGCATTTATAATTCCAAACTATTATGGCTTATTTTGTGTTTATTTTTGTTTAACCAATTTAATAGAATGGTTCCAAGCTAAGTAAGGGTCATTTTAAGTTAATGTGTATTCTGTCGTATTCTGTGAATCTGTTGCTCATCTCCCATAACAGCTCCCATATAGCTATTACACAACTCCTATATAGCTGTTACACAGGCTAATTTTTGGTTTGAACCAGTCATATCCCTATATTTTTGCTTGAATAAGTAGTATAACTATCTGATAAAGTTTTTATATTTTGGTTTGAAGTAGTAGTATAGCTCCCATATGTTGTTTTCATAATAGAACATAGCATTTTATAATATGTTTTTTTATATGTTGTTTCAATCGATATTGAGGCACCTTCCTCTCACGTAGAAGTAACCGTTAAGAAGCTAAAAGTTTGTTGGACAGATGGAACTGATTTTATAGTTCAAGTGTATATTTCATGCTAAAGAAGATAAATTGTCCTGCTAAAGAAGTAGATGTTCGGCTAAAGATTTTAAATTGTCCGTGCAGCTATAAACTCTATACACTATAAACTTTTATTTTTTGTTTTCACTAGCATATAATTGTGAAATCATTTTATGTTCGTTCAGCTATAAACTCTGTGTTCCATTTATGTCCGTGTATTCTGAAATCAGTTTGTGCATAATTTATAATTATATCAGTTTTATATACAATTTTCTTTTAATTTTTTATTTTAGCTCTGATTTTTCTTAGGTTTGTGTGATAGAGTTGGGTTGTGCTTCTAGGTTTACTTCATGACTTCTGTATTATATTTAGGTTATAAAGTTATTGTCTTAAATTATAGTTTACATGATTTAATAGATTTTAACTCGTATAAATTTTATGAATACATGATTTACAAGACGCAAAACCAACATGGAATAAATCAAGGGATGAGGGGAGGGAAAACAATGCCACATATGCAAGGAATGGGCACATTGAAAGAATCGTCCTCATCTTGGGGATACAAAAAGGATGATACTTGTACATATAATGTAATGCATTGATTACATATGCTTTGATATCTGGGAATTCTCTCACAATTTTCAAAGGTAACCACTCTTGCACAACATGTGGATTTTAGATTTGGCTTCATTGAAAGATTGTTTTGATTCGTTCCAAGAACTTGATAATAGTTGTTTGACATTGCCAAATGGTGATAACTGGGCTTTCAAAGGCGTATGAACTGTGAAATTCTAAATGGTTAGTGGAGTGAAAAGTAATTTGGGTGACATTGCGTATGCCCCTTATTTACGTTGCTATCTAATTTCCTTGATCCGGTTTTCATGTCCTGCAACTGTAATAACCCTCTCTTTTGATAGCCTATTTTATATCTATTTACTATGTATAGTAATTAATTATAAAATGATGGAAGTAGGGTAAATATTAATTTAATATGAAAAAGGTTAATATTTACTAAAATGTTGTGTAGTTACCTTGTGTTTGGGGTAATAATGCCCATGGGGTAAATTATGGTGTCATGAGTTATAAAATGACATTTTGGCTTAATATGAAACCGGAAGTAAAATGAGTTATAAAATTTCCGAATGATAATTTGGATAGCGTAGTTAGTCCCGGTAGGTGCGAGACAGTCAAAATAAGTGACATATTGTATTTGGGCATTTCGGGCCTTTTGACTGGTTTTGGCATAAATAATTTAGTCGCGTATTATTTTATCGCGTATTAGTATTTTAAGTTGGGCTTTTAGACTTAAGCCCCGTTTTATTTCCCCCACCCCTATTCCCATTCTTCCATTTTACACAAGAGAGAAAGAGAGAGGAAGAGAGCTTTGGAGAAAAAGAGAGAATTGAGCTTGGATTGTGCTTGCTTCTTCACCAAATCAGATTCTTACACTTGAGGCAAGTAATCTACTTGCAATTATTTGATATAAGTAGAATAATTAGTGTTGATAGTTGTGAATTTGTTATGTATAACCATTTTAGGGTTTTGTTGGATTTATGGGTATTAACCCTTAGAAATGGATTTGGATGATGAATGTAGTTGATGATGTTAGATAGATACATGTATGGTGTAGAAATTGCAGCAAAATGATTTGGGTTTGGTTGGTTTTGGGTTTAGGAGAATTTTGGAGTTTAGAACTCCATAGCCAAACTTGGCTATTCCGCAGGGGCGAATCGATTCGGCTCCTTAGGCGAATCGATTCGCATAGATGCAGTTCCCAGGTATTTGGTACCCGAATCGATTCGGATTAAGGCCGAATCGATCCGGCGGTATGCAGAAGGTTGGTTTTGTTTTCCGAACCGATTCGCTTGAAGGGCGAATCGATTCGGCAGGGCGAATCGATTCGGCCCTTGGGGCGAATCGATTCGGTTCCTGCTATTTTGGGTCATTTTCCTTTTTGATTTTTGATCTTTTATTTAGGCTTAGGATCTAGGAACCTTCTTAAAGGAAGTAAGCTTAGAGCCCTAGAGTATTAGTTGAGTTGGGTCGTTACCCTAGACTGGAAAGGGGTTCATCTAGGGTTGATTCCGGGGAGGTTTAAAGTAATGGTAAGACATTACTTATTTTTAATCCAAACTTTTGAAGTTTGGAAGTTAGGAGTTTTAGGGTCCAAGCTTGGAGACTTTAGGGGCTTATCGAATTTATATAAATTTTGGGAGATTTTAGAATCGTTACAAGTATTTGGAGACTTAGTCGGGACTTGTAAATTGAGGAATATTAATGGAAATATTCGATGGTGTTAGGTTCGAATAAAATGAACCAGATTATTTGATGGAGATTGGTTCGAATAAAATGAACCTAAAACATGGATAATGGAAGTGGTTTTGGCTAATGGGAAATTGGTTATGATAATCAATAATGATAATGAGATTTCAAAATGTGAATGATAATTTACTAAATCATGTAATGGAAATTAATAAAATGGATGTTACACACCTCTCTAAATACCATCATAAGGGAAGTTCGCTCGTACAGGTGAAGCCCCTGGCTAATGAAAGCAGGGTGGATATAGTCCTAGGCCATGTGAGCACTTTTATATATATGTATTTTTCTGCGATGGGTAGGAGATTCCGGGTGTGGTCTTGACTACCCCGCAGGCACATGGCTGCTTCCCGATGGATTTCGATAGGTGCCCAGGTTGTCTTATGTTAGGCCCTGGAAGATGATGGTTATTTAGGGGCGCGCACAGTGGGAAAACCCGGACGGGCGGTCTTAGATATCGTTATATGTATATGAATATAACTATATTTTCATCAAGTTGGACTTGATGGTTGTTAAACGCCATAAAGAGCGTATGAAATATGCCATAAAGAGCATGAATGTGTGCCATAAAGAGCACTTGATATTAATGATATTCCTATTAAGGAATGGAAAGATAATTAACTATAAAAGTTAATAAGTGGAATGAAATGATATCTTCTTGATGTAACCAAATAAATGGTTTTAATTCCTAATAAGGAATGTAAGAAGGAGATGGTAATTGGATGAGTGAGGTAAGGTTTTAAATTGAAGTTATTTACTTTTTCTCTTTTATGAAAATGACATTTATCATCATCCTTATCATTCCTGCATAACTGTTCATGCCTATCATGCTTTTTATTCTTCTGGTGATCATATAGAACCCGGCCCTGACCGGTTTACTTTCCTTGTTGTATATATATACGATTGTATCCGTACAGGTGCTCCACCGCAAGGACGCCCGTTTTGACTTTCCAAATTCCTTTGCTATTGACGAGCTGTAAGATCTTGCGGGTTATTACAGGACGTTGTGTTAGACGCTTTCATTCTTGTTATTCTAGATATGATCAGGTCTTTTCACTCGGGCGTGTGGCCCAAACCTTTGTATCTGATTAATGAATGTATTATGTAAGATACTTAAATTCATTGTAATACTTTGTATGTAGCTGTGGACCGACAGCCTATTCGGTCCTCTTGTTTACATTCGATTTAGTTGTAATATATATATACTCTCGTGGAATTCCACTTGCTTATCAGATGGGGTTGTTTAAATTTAATCTTCATAACTGCATTTTTAAAATTTTACACTTTTTGGCAACCCGTTTTCTGATTTATTGGGTGGTTTTCCCGTATACTCAGTTTATATTTTGTGATGCTGAGAATGATATCCATCCATGATTCCTGTTACGTTTGAGTATCGGGCTGGCCACCCCTTATTTTGGATTGCGGGTTGTCACAGATGGTATCAGAGCATCGGGTTCTAGAGTACTAGGATCTGTGTGGACTTGTCGCGTTCTACCGTAGCGTTCTTTGATGTAGAGCCTAATGATTAGGACTTCCTTGTTGCTTATGTTTGCGATCTTCTACAAGAGATAATATTTTAACTAAGTATACTAATATTGTTGTTCTCCATCTCAGATGCCGCCTAAGAGAGGTCGCCCTGCGAGACATAATAGAGTTGTAGAAGAGGAGGTAGGTCCTCCACTGCTGCTACAAAGGAACATTAACATTGCGGATGTAGCCAATATAGTGGATCAAGCAATTAATGCCGCCATGACCGCAGTGGTCCAACAATTGCCGCGGGCTCCAGGTGTTCCAGCTCTTACGGGACTTACTCCGTGGGAAAGGGTTAGGGATTCCTTTCAAAAGGGTAATCCTCCAGAATTCGAGGGAGGTGCTGATGTTATTGAATCCAATCAATGGAAGGAAGACATGCAACGCCACCTTCGATTGATAGAATGTAGCGAGGAGAAGAAACAAGTTCTTGCCACTTTTAAGCTTGTCGGATCTGCGTTACACTGGTGGGAGACGATGACCACACCAGAGCAGAGAGACACAATGACGATCACTGAGTTCTGAGCTTTGTTTGATCTTAAGTATTTTCCTCCCGCAGTTCAGAGGGAAATGAAGAGGAAGTTGCAAGATGTAGTGCAAGGGGAGAGATCTGTATCGGAGTATGAAGAGGAATTCACTCGGTTGGCAAGTTTTGTACCGGATGAGGTGACTCCGGAAGAGAGGAAGATCTCGAAGTTTATGGGAGGTCTAAACTGGAGAATCCGGCGACACTTATTGGGTAATCCAGCTTTACAGACTTTTGGTGAGATTATGAATGCAGCCTTACTCCATTGCCAGGAGCATCGATTATATATGCAGGGTAGCAAGAAAGCTACTGAAATGAGGCAAGTATGAAAGCTCGGAGGGCTTATTGCGAGTGGCAATAATTATAATAATAGGCACGGACAGGGTGCTTTGCAACAGGCAGCTCGGGGTGGACCTGGAGGTAGAGGTCATCCGGGCCAAGGCACTCCTCAGTTTCGAAATAACAAAGGTCGAGGATCGGAGGATATGAAGGGACGGTGCTTCCGATGTGAGGAGGCAGGTCATTACAAGAGAGAGTGTCCTCAGTTGGTTGGGGGCCAGTTTCCTAGGGCTCTGCAGCAGCCACATATTCAGTTTCCACCTCCGGTACCTATTATGGTTGTTCCTCCGCAGCAGGGACAGCTACAGTATGGACATGTTTGTCATATTCAGGAGGCTATGCTTCCTCCAGCTCTGCCGGCACCGCCCGCTATTGAGGGTAAGTTTTCTCAGAGATACGTGAGTTATGTGTTATTCGATATGGGTGTTACGTGCTCATTTATTTTGTGAGCTCTTCTCAGATTACAGATTTGATAAGATCTTCTGAGGGTATTTCTCTAGCGTTGGGTTTTCTACGAGTGTTGGTTCGCACGATTTCTTGTTTGTACGCTTAGGAATTTATTGTGGTACTTTGTGCTTTGAGGCCGATTTACTCGTCCTTGACATGGTCGGGTATAATGTGATTTGTATGCCTTATCTCCATGACCAACATAGTTGAGTAGTAGCGTATAGGAGGGGTTCCTTGTTTGGATTCCGCTTTTGCGGGACGCTCCACGCGTGAACCTTAACGACGTTGGGAGTAGAGAGATGTTACCTTTCCTTTTTTTCTTATTCTATGTTTATTACGCTTTATCTCCATGATCAACCAGTTAAGTAGGCATGTGTCGGAGGGGTTCCTTGTTTGGATTTCGCTTTGCGAGACACTCCGCCGCATGAACACTTAACGATGTTGTGAGTGGAGAGACGCTATTCTTGTCTTTTCTTTTATGTTATTTAAATTGTTGTTGGAAGTTGGGATTGGAAAGTTTAGCCGAATCACGTAGAAGAGTGATTAAGGGCTATTAAAGTGCGAAATAGAAAGCACTGCATATAGTTCTCCCCTTTGATGGATGTGAGGGATACTGAGATACGAAGTCGAATTGAGACTTCGGGTTATGCCTTGTTAAGAAGGCCATTTAATAAGATGTATATATTTTGTGGGGTAAATAGTTATAAGACTTCATGGAAAGTGAACGTTTTATTATGGAAGCTTTAAGTTATTTAATGGTAATGTATATAAGTAGAATCTTATTAGTAGGGTTGATAGTTAGAATCTTTTCGGTCCCGAACATGTGTCTTAGACCTGTATACCTTGATGACCGACAACGCGAGGTAGTAGTGTAACGGGAGGGTTCCTTATCTGGATTTCGCTTCGGCGAGACATCCCACGCACGAAACCGAGCAAATGTCGGGAGTTGAGAAAGGTCTTGGGCACTAGGGATATCCATAGTATTACGTGCATACGACTTATATAGGGTATAGTATAGGTAGGTAGACTTTAGGATTGTTTGGACATAGGACCTTTAGTATGCGACGTTAGTTTAGGAGGGCTGTTGGGAGTTGACCGTGAATAAGTCAGGTGTTAACTCTAAGAGGGATTGGTTCCCTGGTAATGAGAAGTGGAAGATTTTAAGAAGCTTGGTAGGCAAAGCCGAAGAAGATGAGGCTTTTCGTCGTTGGAGGGTTACGGAGGTAACGAAAGTATGAATTGATTTTCACTCCGGAGCTCTGCCATTAATCTCGAGGGTGAATTCAATTAACGAGTCTCTGCCAGGATGGGGAGAAATAATGCTGAGGCATAGGCCTAAGTGTTTATGCCCCTCATAAGCTAAGATTATGAGAGGTATTCCAGGTTTGAATTAACATTCATCGTGGGATTGATCGCCGTAAGGAAGGGATACGCTACTTCCTGGACAGAATTTAGTCGTTCATGCGAGCAACCCTTCGTTGCAAGATGTTGTAAAATGGACAAGGGTTATTAAGACCACATATACAAGTTGCCGACCGTGGAAACCGGATCCTACTCTAGTGGTTTTAAGGGTGGGGTGCGTTTCCGTGAGAGACTTATTGTCCTGGATAAGAAGGGCAGTAGTGGTGAAATTTCGTGGTCCTATGTTTTCGGTGCATCCGGGAAATGACAAAGGTGTCAAGATATGTGTCACCAGTACTAGTGGATGGCATAGAAAGGTTTTTCTAATTGTGGCAAGTTTCCAAGCCATGGAAATCAAATGGTGGGTAAGCACTTCCTACCATCCCCCATAGACGGCCAGATCGAGAGGGTAAACCAAATGCTGGAGGTTACGCTCCTTATGTGGGTGCTTGACTTCAAGAGTAATTGGGGACAGTGTCTCCCACTAGTTGAATTCACTTATAATGATTTATATCGATTCACTATTGGGATGGCGTTTTACGAGCCTCGTATACTAAGTCTTGTGGTTCTCCCACTTGTTGGATGGAAGTAGGAGACGATAAGTCTCTCGAACTTGAGGTGATTCGGGATGCTTCCATGAAGACCAAGCTTATTCAAAATCGCAGTCGTATAGCCCCAAGATCGACAAAAGAGCTTATGCCGATACGGGGTGAAGGCATGTGTAAATGGAGGTCGGGGACCAAGTGTTGGTGCGAGTATCCCCTATGGAGGGCATTGATCATATTGAAGGGGAAAAGGGAGTACAAGAGATGCAATGGTGCCTTTAGGCACATTCCTTTTAAAGATATGGAGTTGCAACCTGACAATTCTTATGAGGAGTAGTCGGTTGCTATTTTAGAGCATGTAGAGAGGCGTTTGAAATCGCTAGTAGTACCTTTGGGTTATGGTGCAATGTAGTTATTACTGTGTCGAGGAATCGACTTGGGGGAGCAAGGATGGTATGCGGGAATAGAATCCGCATCTCGTCTTGTGAGGTATGCTTAAATTTTGGGGGCAAAATTCCCTTTTAAGGGGGGGAGTATGTAATAACCCTCTCTTTTGATAGCCTATTTTATATCTATTTACTATGTATAGTAATTAATTATAAAATGATGGAAGTAGGGTAAATATTAATTTAATATGAAAAAGGTTAATATTTACTAAAATGTTGTGTAGTTACCTTGTGTTTGGGGTAATAATGCCCATGGGGTAAATTATGGTGTCATGAGTTATAAAATGACATTTTGGCTTAATATGAAATCGGAAGTAAAATGAGTTATAAAATTTCCGAATGATAATTTGGATAGCGTAGTTAGTCCCGGTAGGTGCGAGACAGTCAAAATAAGTGCCATATTGTATTTGGGCATTTCGGGCCTTTTGACTGGTTTTGGCATAAATAATTTAGTCGCGTATTATTTTATCGCGTATTAGTATTTTAAGTTGGGCTTTTAGACTTAAGCCCCGTTTTATTTCCCCCACCCCTATTCCCATTCTTCCATTTTACACAAGAGAGAAAGAGAGAGGAAGAGAGCTTTGGAGAAAAAGAGAGAATTGAGCTTGGATTGTGCTTGCTTCTTCACCAAATCAGATTCTTACACTTGAGGCAAGTAATCTACTTGCAATTATTTGATTTAAGTAGAATAATTAGTGTTGATAGTTGTGAATTTGTTATGTATAACCATTTTAGGGTTTTGTTGAATTTATGGGTATTAACCCTTAGAAATGGATTTGGATGATGAATGGAGTTGATGATGTTAGATAGATACATGTATGGTGTAGAAATTGCAGCAAAATGATTTGGGTTTGGTTGGTTTTGGGTTTAGGAGAATTTTGGAGTTTAGAACTGCATAGCCAAACTTGGCTATTCCGCAAGGGCGAATCGATTCGGCCCCTTAGGCGAATCGATTCGCATAGATGCAGTTCCCAGGTATTTGGTACCCGAATCGATTCGGATTAAGGCCGAATCGATTCGGCGGTATGCAGAAGGTTGGTTTTGTTTTTCGAACCGATTCGCTTGAAGGGCGAATCGATTCGGCAGGGCGAATCGATTCGCCCTTGGGGCGAATCGATTCGGTTCCTGCTATTTTGGATCATTTTCCTTTTTGATTTTTGATCTTTTATTTAGGCTTAGGATCTAGGAACCTTCTTAAAGGAAGTAAGCTTAGAGTCCTAGAGTATTAGTTGAGTTGGGTCGTTACCCTAGACTGGAAAGGGGTTCATCTAGGGTTGATTCCGGGGAGGTTTAAAGTAATGGTAAGACATTACTTATTTTTAATCCAAACTTTTGAAGTTTGGAAGTTAGGAGTTTTAGGGCCCAAGCTTGGAGACTTTAGGGGCTTATCGAAGTTATATAAATTTTGGGAGATTTTAGAATCGTTACAAGTATTTGGAGACTTAGTCGGGACTTGTAAATTGAGGAATATTAATGGAAATATTCGATGGTGTTAGGTTCGAATAAAATGAACCAGATTATTTGATGGAGATTAGTTCGAATAAAATGAACCTAAAACATGGATAATGGAAGTGGTTTTGGCTAATGGTAAATTGGTTATGATAATCAATAATGATAAAGAGATTTCAAAATGTAAATGATAATTTACTAAACATGTAATGGAAATTAATAAAATGGATGTTACACACCTCTCTAAATACCATCATAAGGGAAGTTCGCTCGTACAGGTGAAGCCCCCTGGCTAATGAAAGCAGGGTGGATATAGTCCTAGGCCATGTGAGCACTTTTATATATATGTATTTTTCTGCGATGGGTAGGAGATTCCGGGTGTGGTCTTGACTACCCCGCAGGCACATGGCTGCTTCCCGACGGATTTCGATAGGTGCCCAGGTTGTCTTATGTTAGGCCCTGGAAGATGATGGTTATTTAGGGGCGCGCACAGTGGGGAAACCCGGACGGGCGGTCTTAGATATCGTTATATGTATATGAATATAACTATATTTTCATCAAGTTGGACTTGATGGTTGTTAAACGCCATAAAGAGCGTATGAAATATGCCATAAAGAGCATGAATGTGTGCCATAAAGAGCACGGGATTTAGATAAATGTGCCATAAAGAGCACTTGATATTAATGATATTCCTATTAAGGAATGGAAAGATAATTAACTATAAAAGTTAATAAGTGGAATGAAATGATATCTTCTTGATGTAACCAAATAAATGGTTTTAATTCCTAATAAGGAATGTAAGAAGGAGATGGTAATTGGATGAGTGAGCTAAGGTTTTAAATTGAAGTTATTTACTTTTTCTCTTTTATGAAAATGACATTTATCATCATCCTTATCATTCCTGCATAACTGTTCATGCCTATCATGCTTTTTATTCTTCTGGTGATCATATAGAACCCGACCCTGACCGGTTTACTTTCCTTGCTGTATATATATATACGATTGTATCCGTACAGGTGCTCCACCGCAAGGACGCCCGTTTTGACTTTCCAAATTCCTTTGCTATTGACGAGCTGTAAGATCTTGCGGGTTATTACAGGACGTTGTGTTAGACGCTTTCATTCTTGTTATTCTAGATATGATCAGGTCTTTTCACTCGGGCGTGTGGCCCAAACCTTTGTATCTGATTAATGAATGTATTATGTAAGATACTTAAATTCATTGTAATACTTTGTATGTAGCTGTGGACCGACAGCCTATTCGGTTCTCTTGTTTACATTCGCTTTAGTTGTAATATATATATACTCTCGTGGAATTCCACTTGCTTATCAGATGGGGTTGTTTAAATTTAATCTTCATAACTGCATTTTTAAAATTTTACACTTTTTGGCAACCCGTTTTCTGATTTATTGGGTGGTTTTCCCGTATACTCAGTTTATATTTTATGATGCTGAGAATGATATCCATCCATGATTCCTGTTACGTTTGAGTATCGGGCTGGCCACCCCTTATTTTGGATTGCGGGTTGTCACAGCAACTGCTCCATTACAGGAGGCATGATGGAAATCTTGAGGCTCTGCATGGTTTTATTTAGAGAAGAAAAAAATGGTCTGTATTGTCTTATGAGGGAGTGCCAATGGTACTCAAATTTCCCCTTTGGTTATTTTGAGTTTGACTTTCATTTTTATGACTGCGAGTTACACCCCCATTTTTAAATTTATTTGCAATAGCCCCCCAAAAGTATTACAAAAACCACCCGATTACCACAAAATATCGTTGCATAGTGTCACTAAATCCTTGAATGGGAGTGTATTCAAACTATCTTAAAATCAGGGACTTAATTTAAGAACAACAATAAAAGTGGGGATGGAACTCAAAATAACCTTGTATTTAGAAGTAGAATGAAACCTCATTAGGGGTCCCTAGCATAAAATTATCAGTACTAGGACTAATATAAACAATATGGATGATTTTGGTTTAACTATATCTCATTCAAGAACCTAATTACTGGTTTCAAGGAAACTATTCTACGTATTAACGAAAAAGCACATGGACGTTATTATTTTTCTTGGGAGGGGATGGGGTGGGCGTGAGATGAAGTAAAAGTCGCCATGAACACAAGGCACTTACCATCATATATATATATATATATATATATATATATATATATATATATAAAATAAGGAGTAGAAATTTTGTTACTATTCCATAAAATGATAACTTAATTAGAGGTTAGGATTGATTCTTAAAAAGTGTAATCCAATGGCTGAGATAAAAAGAACCCTCATTTACTCTTTTGTCCCTTCATTATATGATTTCCCCCCTCTTTTCCATCACTTAATTTCATATCCCATCCTTACCTAAAATTCAAACATAGGGTTAAAACAGTAAAATACACGTAAGCAGCTCACTACACCCATTCATCTCTCTTGGTTTGTACGATTTCTCATCTCTCAATCGAGATCAGCAGGTAGCACTCTCTCCTCTCTCTATCGAACCACACAATCTATCATTTTGGGGGAAATCAAGGGTTTGTGTTGATTCATAGCTTATACAGATGTAATCATTAGCTGTTGTAATAATCGTTATCTATTGGAGAGTTTTTTGGGGAGAGAGGTCCTTATGGATCGATTTGTGTTAAATATTAGGTTTTGTGTTCAGATTTAGGGCTTTGTAATATAGATTTTTTTACGGTGGTACAAATTTTAGGTTTTTCCTACAGATTTAGGGCAATTTGTAGGTTGTTGTTTCTTATGTTTTTGTTGTTTATTTTTTCGTTTGCAGATCAAGAGAGCTATAATCTACAATTTTGCAAATGTTCTTTTGTTGTTGATTCGAAGGTAATAATTTGCATGCACCAATCCATGACCTGATATTGATAAACACTTAGATAATTATATTATTAGTATGATGTTTACTGATTTTTTTCATTACATAGGAAGAGAAAGAATGGTTGGTTTCATAATTTCCTGTAGGGGTTCTTTTTAGATTTTTTTTGCATTGATTGTTGATATGGTTGTTCTTATGGTTTTATGCTATATTTAGTTTTTTTAGGAATTTTATTTGACCATCAAATGTTTTGAATGTACAGTCAACTCTATGCCAAACCTATATTAGGATTAGTCTTTGTGTGTGCACTAATTACTTTTGATTTTTTTGGTTATATAGAAATCTCTCTTTATATTTGTTCAAGAACTATAGCAATAAACGTTAAATCGAATTGGATATGCAATCATTACTTTTTCTAAGTGTCGAGTTTATTTTCTTTATAGGTGTCGTTGTTTTTGGATATTTTGGGATTTAATTTATTTTAATTAATTTTCAACGTGTTATTAGGTTAAATTGTAGCAAACCGAGTTCCACTTCATCCACTCAAGCACTCATGGAGGTTTCTTTGTTATTCTTCAAAAGCATGCCAATGAATGCTAATCTCTGCTGGTAAAGTTCCTCATTTCTCTATTCTCTGTTTTGTTTTGTTGCAAATAAGAAACTATAATGTTTTTGAATGTTGAAACAAATAGGTTTGTGTATTGTGGGAGTATTTCCTCATTGGTGATATTCTTAAATGGGAGAAATGCATTTAATCTTTCTTTTATGTGGGAGTATTTGCTACACAGTATGCACTTTGTGATTGAAACTGGTAATGAATAGTTAATGGTATACTTAGGCTATATTTGAGTTGTAGGATTGAATCCAGTAGGCACTTGGCGATGGAATTATGCTGCTTAGGTTTTGATCTTATGATTTTAATTTTTTTTCATTATACTTTGAGGATTTTTCATTGATCAAATATATTTAATTAAGGATACTATGTTTTGTGGCCCTTTTGTTTTCCCTCACATGCCCCACCCTTGGTTTGTCTCCCATTGGGTTATTTTTATCCTTCTTTGGGGGAATTAATTTTATTAGGCAACACCTCATCGGCTCTGTTTTCGCATATCTATTGGACTGAAGAGATCTAAGATGGTTGTTAAAAAAATATGGTTTCAAGTCTGAAATTAACGAATTGGTCATTTGTAATTAGTTTGTAAATTTTACTTTTAGTTTGTAATTGTAATTTGTTTGTAAATTGTAATTAGACCAAATATAATTAGGCAAACAATAAAGATTTTCCTTTTAGTTCTTCTTCGATTCAGCAACTGCAAACATAAGACCAAATATAAGAGCTAAATGTTGTTTTGTTTTACATTTTTTCCATACTTTCCTCCTGCTCATCTCTTTTGAAGGAAATATAAGGGGAAAATAATGCTCGGGTAACACCCAAGCATCAGTACTCAAGTATGAAAAATGATCAGATGAACTTCAGTTTTTACGACCGTTCAGGTGAACCGAGGCATCGTAACTCGACATTTATATTCATTTAGGCGGAACATATTGCACGTGCTCATCTTCACAAAGATTCTGCATAATCAGAAGTTGGAATAAGGGTGTTATGGGAGTTCTTAAGATTTCATATACCAATCCATAATACTATCTCCTTAACATAGGATGTGATTTAGTTTTATATTCAGTCTTTTGTTTTGGGATTTTGGGTTCAAGTTTAGTCTAGATTGTTTTTGTTGGTGGTTTGTTCCAATGTAGTTTTTGGGATAATGTGTTCCCTTAGTTTTTTATGGTTATATTCCTTTTGTTTTGATGCTAACATATCACTTCTGATCCCCTGTAGCTTCTGAAAATATTTGACATATGTAATTAGGGATAACGGTTACAGCGTCAATTGTGATTTCAATGTGTACGTGTTTTTACTTTATCATTGCATCAATATTATATCCAATAGGATGAGTGCGGAAGACTAGGGGGCTATTGCAAACCACATTGCATATATTGCACTACCTCACTAAATCTGCTGCTATTCTACTTTCCACAGCCTTCCTCTGTAAATCCTTCGATGATCCCTGTGATTTGGCCACATTCCTCTTAGATTTGTGTAACCCAACAACTTACCCTTACTTGCCTTCGGATTTTCCATTAGCCCAATTATATGAGTTGGCGCTGGTGCGGCAGCATTAGAAGAAGGGTCACCAACAGTGTTTTTACATCATTTTCTTCTCACAAACCCATCACAAATCTTCACATCATGGTCAATCTTTTGCTTCTCAACAAGTTTATTGAGAGGTACAAATGCGCACATTACATGTGCATTTTTTTGTGGCCAGCAGAATGTGTGGGTGTTTCTTTCCTAATATAGACATCTTAGGTCTCAACATGCACATAAACATACATTGGTGCTTGGGTAGCGCTGAGAGAAAATATTGCACGTTTGTGATAGATTAAAAAAATGTGATGTAGATGACTTAAAAGAGGAAGATAGATGTAGGGTTTTGAAAAATTTCAATCCGTTAGCTTGAGGTTAGTTATAAAGAGAGGGAGAAACATGTATACTGACCTAATCACGTACCCAAAGATCAAGCTTCTTATTTTTTTTTTATATCTCCCCATACCTAAATTCTCTCAATATATCAAACAACATATGAGGATATGACCTAATTAAAGTTTCTGGTGATGATAAAAGGGCATTAAAAAAGTTTGATTAGAGAGTTATCATATCAAGAACAACTAAACCATTGAATAAACCAATACAAAAGCTTTGAAAATTACATAACTTCATTAGTAAAACAATACTATATAAATCCTTTTTAAACCTTATCAAGGTATATGACTCAAAACAGGATCAACAATACTATAAGTCATCACAACACACCAAACATAGGGTAAATAAGAATAAACACTCACTTCAAACACAATCATCGAATCCCAATGCATAACATCACATAAATTAAATAATTCTAGAAACAAACATCTGATAGAGGAGCTAAAAATTCTCAAATGGCCGCTTAATCATAGTTTCTCTTTTATTCATCTATGTACATTGTACACAAACAACCAAAGTGAGAGGGGCTTTCTCAATACGTGTCACAATTTATAATTCAGGAGTGGGGGTTAAGGAATCCAGTTTCATTGTTTTTCTCTAGAGCCTATATGGTTGTGGCCGGTGAGGTGAAATCAATAATAGTCACCCAATTTAATATAACACCTTTCTCTGTTTCAAACATAACATCCATCTTTCAAACAGTGCTTTCGGGTTTCAAAATGTGAAGAAATTGATATCCATAATCAAAGGGAAGTAAATACTTTCAAACATATAGTTACTTTACTAAATAAGAAACACGCCCAAGATTTCCAATGGTTTTGCTGCAATTAGTTCCTCTTTAATGTTCTCTTCCTCCCATCTCTCTTTTATCCGAGGCTGGAAAAATAAAAATTTTATTAGTATAGTTGGTAGTGCTGATTTTACAGTAAACTTCGGACAGTTGGTATTCTAGACAATTAATTGTTGTGTGATGTAACTACATCTAGGATTGCCTTTTAAGTTGTGGATAATCCCTATTTAAAGTCCTTTTTCCTCATATTTGTCTTTTATTCAACGCTGGAAAAATAAGAATTCTATTAGTAGAGTTATTAAAAGCATCTTTTGCACCCGTATCTGAACTGCTCACGCGCTCTCTGACATTTGACCAACCCACATTTGTGTTAATAACTTAATTTAGATTTCCTTTTTAATGTAACTGAAGCCTAGCGCAGTGAATACACACAGAAGCCAAAATGTCTGAGGGTTCCCCCATTTCTATATCTGATTGATTGTGATTTTGTTCAATTTAATCTTCTTCATTTTTAGTGGTGTTAATCACTTGAATCAATTGATTTTGGGATAGTCTTGGGTTGAGATTCATTTTATCTATTTGATTTATTTTCTTCTTCCTCCTTCAAATAAATACATGTTTTTCACTGTAAAAAAATGTTTTTTAAGACATTGTGTATATGTGATCGAAACCAATATCTTCTTTTTGGTCATTTAATCCCTTCTTTTTAAGAATTTGTTGCAGATCTGGATGGACTAATACATTATGTCACCGTGCTGTAATGGGAAGGTTTTAATTTTCTTTTTAATGGTTGTTTTGCCATCTTATTGTTTTTTGTCCTGTCTAAGATTTTGGGCATTACAGTGCATTTATGCTCTATGTTATTTACGCAATAGTGTTGGTCGATGTTAATATTAGTGCATTTATGAAGAAGTAGTTCTAATATGCAAAAGTTGTTCTAGATCACGTATTTTAGATCTAATACTGTATGAGAAAGTTGTTCAAATATGAATAGAGCATAGCTGTGTAATTTCATTATATATAAAGTTTTTGCGATAATACACATTAGCATCCATTACTAAATTTGAATAACTACTTATATTGCTACAATATCTTATGCATGCTTTTTTTTTTGTGTGGTTTAGTTTGGTGTATATTGATGATCAAAGGTACACACATTTTTATGTTAATGAGTCCCTATTCTCTGTTCTACTCCTCATACGGCATTTATAAACAAAGCCGTGTACATAATGGAGTCCTTTTGGAGGAACATAATATATTCTGATGTTATAGAAAAGGTCATTCTTCCATTATTGTTTATGGAGTAAGCATCGGTAGAATACCTGCTCATGTGCTGTTATAGAATACCTGTTCATGTTCTGTTATGATGATCATGTTTGGAGAATGGAGATGTGTACATTCCTTTTTTTATTCTGAGAATGGGGTACATGTGATATCCTTCAACTATTATTTAGACCGTATGCTATGATATAACTCTGAATGCTATGATATATTTTATTTAGTAATTACTTGGTCGAATTAAAAAGACCAATTAAATGTAAAACCTTCAGATGTTTGTTGTTGATAAGAGCATTGAGTGTGGTAGTAGTTAGTGTTTGCGTTTCTTCATCACTAAATTAATTGTGGTGCGTACTGATTAAGATAGACTTCTAATAGGAATCACTTTGTAATATCTCATTCCTAAAATGTAGTTTATGATTCTACCCTTTAAAGTGCAGTTCAAGTTAACTATATTAAGGAATCTGAAGAGATACGTCGTGCCATGGAACACTTGGAACTGATAAAAAGAGTGAGTTTCAGTGACTTTATATGTCTACTAAATTTTATTATATCTGGATGATGTTTTTTAATTAGACAGACATAAATGATGGTTATTCTGAGCCTGACAGCCGTGACTGGAGTGGTCGATCTGCACAATTTCCTACTGATGTGGATGAGCAATCCTGGGGCACTATTCGGGATAATAGAGATGGTGGTGGTCGATTTGACTCTAGGAATAGGAAGAAAATCAATATAATCATCAAAACCGAGTGAACTTACAGTTTGGAAGAGCACAACCAAGGGGTTGTCCCTTCTCCTGCTCTTATCAAGGTTGAGGTACTAATTTAAATTATATAGTACATTTATTAATATGGAATATCGGGTGTATTTACCGTATAAAATTAAAGATATATGTTCATTGTTTGTTTTAAATCAAGTTATGAACTGATGTTCCCAATTCATTATCCATTTGGTGTAGATACTCTCAGCATCAGCAAAAGGGTTTGGAGAGTCTAATCTCAGCTTTTTAGCAACATCAACTGATGAGATACGTGAGTCGGAGATACTGATGTTGTGAAGCCCCAGTCCTTATGACATTGTGCCTCAGCCTAACAATCAAATTGTGGGTTCGGTCTGACGTAAAAGGGCTAGAGAACTTCTCTGTAATGGTTCTAAACAGATTCAGTTAACCAATTTGAACAGCATTTGAAAGCTCAAAGTATGGCCTCGAAGCCGTCTCCATGCCTTTCTGTATAAAAATAATTCGTTCAGGAGTCTCTCCTAGCAGTAGACGGACTATCGTAGCCCACTTATTGCATTGAACTCGAAAGCCAAGAGCAGCTACGGGGGCTTTCTGAGCAGCCTAGCATCTGTATATTTCAATAGGATTGTCCTTTTCTTCCCAAGGTAAAAGAGATGCCGACAAAACTACTGATTTGAATGACCCTCATACCATGGTGCCTTTGACCTCAGCTTCTCTACCTGACCATATAAATTGTAATGGAGGTAATTGCGAAGTATAAGGTTGAGAAGTGTTTCCTGATCATATAAATTGCAATCGAGTCCAGTGGGTTATGTGCAGTAATGAGTACCCATTGTTTGCTGGTATCGAGTACCCTTTGCTTGCCGAGAATATGCAATATTCGCAAGTAATTTCATAAAAAAGGTAATATATATTTATAATATACATGTACTAAATTTTATTTTATGTTTTTTGTGTTTAAAAAGTGTCCATAGTGGTCTGGAATATGGACTAAATAATCATGGACTTCTGTTATATGTTAAGTTACCTTCCCCGCACTTGGTTGACATTCCTAATAAATCCGTCACTTTATTACTCTTCTATTCAAAACCCATTACGTGGCAAGGAACCCCTTATAATTGATTAGTTCTAATTTTTTCCCTTTCCTTTTTTATCGATGCTTTAGTTAGTTTTAATTTGTTAAATGCAGAGATCGGTAGGATTAAATTTCTATTTTTTGAACCTTATTTCTTCATTACAGTGTCAAAATGAATGCTCCTCACCATGTTGGCACCATTGGAGAAAAGTAAAAGATGATAATATCGAGCTTCACTGAGGTAACGACTTCTAATTAGTTTGTGATGCGAGAGTTCGAGAGTGGTGATTGGAAGTTGCATATGCTTGAGAGATTTTGTAATGATGCAATGAAAATGTGTACTTATTTGCAATAGCTTGGTTCCAGAGCTCAAGGGTGGATCCTCTTCATATTTGGCTTTGTTTCATTTTTCAGGTTTCTCTATGCTACTGTCATTTCTAAGTTTCTTCCACCAGCTGAAAATCCTATCGCAGTAGGCATTCAAAATGACAGATGAAATTTTATATCAAGACTGTTCAAGGTACCTACTAGAGGAATTACTTTCATGTAATTTTGTGATAAATGGAGATAAAAGACACGGATGAACTTCAATATTTTCTTTCAGTCGTTTTAACTTCAATATATGTTTTGCCATGGGTGGGGCTCTAATTGAGGCCATAACAAAAATAGTGTCATCGGCACGAGCATATGTTATTTTATTATGTGACCATTTAAACTTGGTGAAGTTTGTATTTTTACTTATTTTACACAATTTTGGTGTCACCACATAGTTATTAATGGGTTTGCAAACTGAATCTTTATTAAATTTGGTTTGTTGTATATTGTAGGATTTGATTTGTATGCATCTGATACATGCTTTCTTTTTTAGAACTGAAATGCTGAATTCATTGTTGTGCTGAATTCATTTTTAGTCATATAGTTTGTTTGACCTGTGCTTAATTTGGTTTTGTTGTGCTGAATTCATTTTTGAGTGCTGAAATGCTGAACTATTATTTTCATATTTAGTTTTATGTGCAGATGAGATGGGTGTGGGTTTGTTGTTGCTGCTAAACATGGATCCCACTAACAATGATACTGATGATTTCAAACCTACCATCTTTCATCACTTTTTGGGTTCTGATTCATATCCTCCTTCTGCCTCTCCCTCCCTTGCCACCTCTTCTGCTGGTGGTGGTTCCCGTAGTCCCATCTCTACTACTTCTGATCTAACCTCCTCTGAAAGACAGGTGGGTAATCACCATGAGGGGGTGCCATATTATGGTCCAAGAAGTAATTTTTTGGGCACTAATGTGGGTAACAAATTCGCAGGAAGTAAGCGAAGTAGCTCAGATTCTACTTTTATTGGGTCGTCAAGAGATGGGTTCCCCCAAATGCGACATGGGTCACTCCAGAGCTCGCATTTTATGAAGATGCTCCGAAGTGCAGGGGGAGAGAGACCAAGACGGCCTCACGATGAGGAAACAAACTTCAGTATTCATCCGTTAAGGCCCAATTCAACCTCTCTTATGTTACAACCAGCTACTAGTGGAAGAACTGAAGCTAATCCTTCGAAATGGGATCTCTCTATGCCCCTGAATGTGGGCCCCATAGTTCAGTATCAACCACGTGGAAGCCATGCTGTTTTTTTTGTGGCATGCAGAACTCTAGTAATTGCATTTTGGAGCCAGAATCTTCTACCCCCATTCGGTCGACCAAGATTAACATCTGCTAGTCACCAGATGACGATATTATATGGGGGGAAATCTCATGTTTTTGATGGTGTCAACCCAAACAAGGCAGTTGTTATAATGGCTTTAAATGGATCCAATGGAGGATCTTGGTCCACAACTTTCGTACCTCCAAAGTCAACTGTCAGGCTTACCCCTGGTGAAAATTTTGTGCAGAGCCGTGAAAATGACACATTTACAGCCAGTAATTTTGCCTTACCAAGGGAATTTCATGGGAGGTTATCTGTTGTAGGAAACTCAAGTCATGGGTTTGGTTCTAGCGATTGGCTTGCAATGTCACTAGGAGTTTATCAGGGCATCATTGTAATGAAAGATGTAAAAAGCCTAACTCGACCAGCAGAACCTATTACTGAAGAGAAACGAGAGGTATGATATGTACAACTTTATATTCCCTCGCACACCTTAAGCGCTTAGCTTTTTATTTATTTTCATTTTGTTGCTCTTTTTTTTGCCTCCTCCGTATGTAAAGACCTCATTAAGCAGTGGATAATTAGGTTCACCATTAGATACACAGAACTTGTTGAAAAAAAAATATATATAACGTAACACAGTTCATGACAGGCAAGAAACACTAGCATAAACTCAGGGACGAAGCTGGTATAGGGCCTAAGTGCAAAGAGAGTAACTTGATTCAGAAAGATATCGGAGCAGTGGAAGTAACTGAGACAAGTCAGCAGTTGAGGCTAAGATGGTAATGTTTCTTTTTATAGACTGGATTTTTAAGGTTCCCTTAATATGATGGTATGAAGATGAAGTATAGTGCAAATCATTGGATGGTAGGAATACACAAGATCTATGCACATTATCGCATGAAAGAGAACACTTCCAACACTATCTTTGGCTACGATTATGTACCCTTGACCAATAGACATTGTAATTCCCATACTCAGTTGCATGTAATTTATGTATATAAACACACACACACACACACACACACACACACACATATATATATATATATATATATATGTATATATATATATATATATATATATGTATGTATGTATATACTTATGCTAAATATTGAATTTCTTTTAACATCAAAAAGAATCTTGTAATGATTTATTTACATGCATTACAGATATGAAACAACCAATGCTAATTAAATGTCAAAAGCATTGGTTGTTTCAACTGCTGAAGATACTTCCATTAACCGTTCACAAGTTCAAGCCTACGAGCCGCTCCATGACATGGCATCATGTGTAAGTATGCAATTTTTAATCTTCTTATTGCAGAGGATTTGTTAAAAAATTATGTACAATCATAGGAAGAAATTTTTTTCATGTTTCAACATAACATAAATTTATGGTAGGGGTAGGTTTCCTGACCTGCCCATTCCATAAATATATGTTATGTTGAAACATGACAAATTTTTCTACCTAACCTAACACAGCTACGAGCTTCCAGATTCACACCCTCTTTTGGCAGGGGTAGGTTTTTTTACCTAGATATTATAAGTATCTTTTTAATTAATTTTTATGCATTCGTATATCCCTTTAACATTTGTAAATTTTATAGTTCGACCAATGGGAACCTGAAAATCCATGCCCGTACCTTCTTGCAATCTGGATGGAAAGCATACCTTCAACTCAAAAGAAAACCAATTATTCCATTATTATAGATAACTCCTGCAATGAATAATTTTTATATCATAATCCTTTTCATTATATCTTCAAATTTGATGTCATGAGGATATCTCTATGTGCAACTCATTAACACTATGAAACAGTGTTGATGAACTTCAATCTAACTTAAAGATTCAAACCCTTGCATCTCTCAAACCCCTTTATGTATATGTTGAAATTCATTTTGAGTAGTTGTCGAAATTTTATTTTGAGTAGTTGAAATTTTGTTTTGAGTAGTTGCTGAAATTCATTTTGAGTCCATGTAAAATGCTTGAATAAATAATAGTGATACTCATAACCCATGGCAGAAGATCTCACCTAAGAATATCTTTGATGAATTTTATCTATTTTGACAGAACTAATAAATACACCTAGTTTATTATGAATTCCTTAGTTTGTACTAAACTTAGACTAGTTAATGTGAGCATAATTGTAATTTGACCTTTTGTATTTTGACATTGTTGATCAGGTAAAAAGCAAGGAAAAAAAGAAAGATTTCGGTGGCAAAGATGGCGCAATTATTTCTTTTGCTAATATGCTTGATAATATCATGGCGATGGATACGGTGAAGACTCTGGTGGCTATCTTTGATGATGATCTTGAGATCGCCTATATTCCAAAAAATGAATTAATACGGTTTTGTAAGATGTAAGAACTAGATGGAGTTTGCATTATCGCATACATGAGGTTAGATATAAATTTTACCATGTTTTATTTAATTCATGAATGAATACATGAGGTTAGATGGAGTTTGAATTTTGACATACGTGAATGCCCTTCTAACTCACGTGCGTTTGGTTTATGTATAGATGCCTATATGACAAATTTGGAAGGAGTTTTTGAAGTTATTAGATTAGTAAATCCCCTCTCCATTCGGGACGTATTTTCTAAAAACATTGGGCATCAATTTATAACAGAAACTCTACAAAAGGCATCAGATAAACAAATATTTATTATTCCGTTCAATACCGAGTAAGTTTGGTAGATATGCAAAAGATTTTTAGCATAATAAATGTTTTTATGTATAATTTTCCTGATCTCCAATAACTCTTCATAATATAGGTATCATTAGGTTTTGCTTGTGATCAACTTTATTTTGAACAATGTGTTTTCGATTGATTCTTTACATGGGGAATCGAGCTTGGACCTTAAGCTCTATATAAACACGTAAGTAGTGTTCTAAATAAATGCTTATAGTAAAATTATTGATTTCGTTTTACATAATTGTAATATAATTATGTCATTATGTTTTTTTATTGAAGTGGAATTAGATCGTTTTTGACAATCAAAGGAAAAAGATCATTACTAAACTGGGGGAAAGTTAAAGTATTTGTTCGATAAAATAAATTTAATATTTCGGTATTCATATTTGACACGAGTAGTATATTAACTCCTTTATTTTCAGGACATTAAACAACAAGGAGAAATTGTGTGTGTTTTTTTGTATTGAAGTTCATGCGAGCGCTCTTGAAAAATTCATCGAAGTCTATACAAATGAAGGTCACATGTTTTTAATATTTTTTTTACATTCTTTTTTATTTAGATGTGATAAAAGCTAAATGTAATTTTATTTGTCTTGTTTAGATGAAGGAGTTGGCTGGAAAGTCGTCATATCAAACTCACGAGATCAATGAACTTCAACATGAGTTCATTGAATTTATTCAGCCCTATATTATATGATTTGGAGCACTTTGTCGACACAATTTCGAGAAAGCCAAAGGAGGACCGACACATTTATGCGTGAATTTTTTATATACATTTTTTTGGAGATATTTTTTAATGATGTACATAGTGGGTATATCTGGCTATGAAACGTGTAGTAGGTCATTATTTTTTGTGGATAATTAATGTAGATGGTGGGTATATCTATTTGTGACCAACTAATTATTCATATGGACAAATGACTTGGTTTAGTGCATTTTAGGAGCACGCGGCAATACAAAAAAAAATCAAGATTCCTTTTATGTTATTATAAATTTTGATTTGTGTTAAATTTATTTATCAACTATGACATTAATATTGGTTATTAATTTTTTTTATTATATGTTTAATTTATGATCGTTTATATTAAACCCTCATGTGATGGAATTTTTATGACCTTTTAAATTTTTTGAAAACTGTTTATTATGACGCTTTTAAAATTAAATATGACATCTTATAGAGTATATTATGACCCTTTTTGTAGAAGATATGATACTTCTAAAAGAAAAGTCATATATAACCGTTAAGTAATATGACACTTTTTTATGGGGATCAATTATGACACCCAAACTTATGATGCTTTTTAATGAAATATAAAGCATCATAAAATGCGCTTTATGACACTTAAAAATGTCATATAAAGGGTTTTTTCTTGTAGTGTTGGCATCATAAGAAGTTATTTTCTAAAGATGTTCATTCAGCCATCCTCAAATAACTTTATCAAAATCCTTTTTAGTCCCCTTCATAGATTTTATATACCCCCAAAATCCAACCATTCGAGACCCGGAATGGCATGAGACACCACGAGAACACCGCTTATATACAACATTCTCGACACCATTTCTCTCAAATGCCGGCCTTGGGAGTCATTTTCGCCGAAAAATCTCTTTCCATCTAGCGTATTCATAATTATATTAAATATCAAGTGCTCTACGATTTTCTTATGGTTAACTTGGTTGGAAGGTCTTTGTTCTTGGTGCACAGCATGTGTAGATCTTTAATAAAGCCCTCCACTTCTGATGTCCGGACATGCATGAGCTTGTTGAGCTGCTGATTGCTAAGTAGCTCTGTATTGATCATCTTTCGAATATGACGCCAATAGGGTCCATAAGGTGCTAGTGCAAAACCAACATGGTTATAGCACATGTACTTGTTGACGGCACTACTTGGTCTAGACGTGAAGATTTTGTCATGGGTAGTTAAAAACTCTTTTACATGCTCCCAACTGTTCACCACGATTGTTGGGTTAACATCTAGCCGGAGAGAAAAAATGGGTCCGCAAATATTAGCCATGGCTCCAAGTGTTTTTGCAAGTGGGTCTCCACCTTGTAGAAGATGAAGGTGACCCAGGATGGACCATTCCCCACACGCTTTTGGAACTCTACTTTTCATTCCGTTGTTGTTTATTCTACTTCTTTTGAAACTGTATGTTGACAGAATGTATTTTAATACACAATTGGGAGCAGGGACGTAGCCAGGAATTATTCGATAAGGGGGCTAAAAAAATTCTAACACAAATAAATAATGAGCATAACACAAAAAAGACTTAATATTCGACTGAAATATTTTGGCACGGTTACAATTACAATTGATCCCGATGACTTTTCATTTTTTGAAAACGTTGAATGATAAGATCATCATCTATTTCAGCAAAAACATCTTTTTCAACATATACAATCATGGTATCATTCATCCATTGATCTTCCATCCTATTGCGTAACGAAGTCTTTACGATATTCATAGCCGAAAATGCTCTCTCCACGGATGCCGTAGCTACAGGTAAGATCAACGCCAATGTCACAAGCAAATACACCAAAGGAAACACCTCATTTTTCTTTGTCTCAATCATTTTTTTTGCGAGAGAAGAAATTCCATTCAATCCTTTAAAGGCCGGACTAGATTGCATATCAAGAATATAAGTTCCAAGTTGCATATCAAGTTCAATGAGTTTGTAGGTTGAAAATTCATTTGGATATAATCGGGCAAGACGAATCAACTTTTCCTTATCAAAAGCAACGAATGCATCATCGGGACAAAGACATGCCACACAAAGAAGTAATTCGGAATTCACCTCATTGAAACGACCATTTAGCTCTTGAAGTTGCAAATCGATGACCACACAAAATAATTCAACACGATAACGATGAAAATTAGTCTTCTTTGCCGCTTTACGTTGTGATCATTTTTTGGCAAAGAAAGCATCATTCATATTGGGTACTTCAATTTCATGTTTCTCAGAAAAGGAAGATACTTCATCAAGCAATAAGTCCCATCCATTATCCCTCATCATTTGTAGTCGCTGCTTACATACCCGAACTAAAGACATGGCATTCACAATATCTTGATCTTTCCTTTGCAATGATTTTGACAATTCATTTGCAAATCCCAACACATTTTTCATCAAAAGCATACTAAAAACAAAGTCAAAAGTATGCATCGAATCCATAGCTACCCTTGCCTCATATCTATGCTCTTGCTTAATTGCATCCACTTCTACAATCTCAAGAACACCAATTACAGAGGAGAACATGTTAATCAAGCTAACTAAAGTGCCAAAATGTGAGCCCCAACGAGTGTCACCGGGACGTTGTAGAGAAGTACTTTGATTTTTTCCTTTACCACTTTGAATCTCACCATTGTCAATTGCACTACTAATCTTTTCAAGTTGTTGCTCACGAGGAATATCACGGCGTTTACACGAGGCTCCAACTAGATTGACAACACTTGAAACCAACGTAAAAAGAGTCATAATATCATCATCTTTCTTTGCCACTGAAACAAGAGCCAACTGTAATTGGTGAGCAAAACAATGAACATAAAACGCACAGTTATTCTCCCGCAAAATAAGTGTTTTGAGACCATTAAATTCTCCTCGCATATTACTCGCCCCATCATAACCTTGCCCACGTAGTTTCGAAATACTCAAACCAAGTCTTGCAAATAAACTATCTATCGACAACTTAAGCGACATAGCCGTTGTATCCCCAACATGTTCTACACCGATTAAACGCTCCATGACTTGCCCACTCTTATCTACATATCGTAAAACAACGGCCATTTGCTCCTTTACCGATACATCACGAGACTCATCAATTAAAATTGCAAAAAATGAATCTCCTATATCTTTGATGATAAAGTCAACAATCTCACTAGCAATAGAATGAACAATATCCTTTTGAATATCCGGAGATGTCAATCTTAGATTTGAAGGAGCATTCTTCATTGCAACGGCTCTAATATCCGCATTTAGATTGCATGAAAATTTCATCAGTTCAAGAAAGTTCCCTCTATTTTTGGACTCTTCTGATTCGTCACTACCACGAAATGCAAGTCCTTGGCGTAAAAGAAATCGAATAGAATTGATTGAAGCACATAGACTTGTTCGGTAATCACTTTTAGTTTTTTGTGATTGCTTGAAGAAAATTGTCTCAATGTGTTGATTTTGGTCCATTAAATCATGGCATGCTCTCAAATCTTGATTATGAGTACTACTGGGTCCTCCCACGTGAACATTAAATCTTTCTTTTTTTTTCCAATTTGAAAACCCTTCACACACAAAGGCGTCTGCTTTGTCACTCGTATTTGTCTTGAAAAGATAGCAACATAGACAATATGCGACATCAGTAGTAACACTATATTCTAGCCAATGAGAGAATTCATTGAACCAAGCGGGGTTGAAACGCCTCGATTGTTTCCCCATAGGTTTATATGGAAAGTTATGACCACGAGGCTGACAAGGACCTTTCTGTAAATAGGCTCTACGAATTTTGTCCTCCAATTTAGGATTTCCACGAGAAATTGGAGTGCGTAATGCCGGATCAGCTTTAATATCCTCCAACATAAATTCATCTGCCACATTGCTCTCAACCTCAGTAGGTGATGTGGATGTTGAGACAAATTTTCTTTTGAAATAATTCTCCATGAATTAACTGTTAAAACACAAAATTCAAGCATAAAAATTATAGCCCCAAAATTCAACTACCAAAATTCAACCATAAAATTTCAGCAATTAATACACCCAATTAATACACCCAAAATTTCAGCAATTACGAACTCCAATAAAATTTCAGCCCTAAATTTCAACCTCAAAATTTCAGCAATTAATACACCCAATATCTCGCAATAAATTTCAGCAATTAATACACCCAATTAATACACCCAAAATTTCAGCAATTACGAACTCCAATAAAATTTCAGCCCTAAATTTCAACCTTAAAATTTCAGCAATTAATACACCCAATATCTCGCAATAAATTTCAGCAATTAATACACCCAATTAATACACCCAAAATTTCAGCAATTACGAACTCCAATAAAATTTCAGCCCTAAATTTCAACCTCAAAATTTCAGCAATTAATACACCCAATATCTCGCAATAAATTTCAGCAATTAATACACCAATTAATAAGCAATAAATTTCAGCAATTAATATATTAAATAAATAAGTTAAACTCTTACCTACAAAAAAAGATAGATGAGATGTTGCTTTTGAAAGAACAAACTTTGCCCCTTCCAAAAAGTTGGCTGCTACTTGGATGCTTGTGGTTTTTAGTTCCAAAAATGAAGATGGTTACTTAAGAAGAGAAGAGAAGGAGAGAACTTCTTGACTTTTGAAAGAAGAGAAGGAGAGAACGGCTGTTAAGAAGAAATGAAAAAGTAGTGGCTCAAATAGGGTTTTGACTTTTAAGGATATTAAAGTTTAGGATATTTATGTTTTTCACCCTACTATTTATAAAAATCAGTTTATACCTACAATTTTTTTTTTTTTAAAAAAAACGTGGGGGCACAAGCCCCCACATGCCCCCGCCTCCCTCCGTCCCTGATTGGGAGATATTATGCACCCACTATACCCACTTAAACAAGTGGGAGACCAACAATACTCACTACTTCCGATTTTTTTGCCCAAAAAATTCAACCACTTTTATACCCACTAAGCCACTTGTGTACCCACTAGCCACTTCCCATTAAAAAGAGGCTCATCCGGCCAAAATGATATAGAGAGTTTTTGAGAAAGTTTGAGAGCTCAAGTTTCTTAAGAGCAAGAAAAGAACAAAAAAAAATTATTAGCTCAAGCCTTGATATTGAGCAAAATATTTGGTTGAGATAAAAGAGAAACTCATAAATGTTCTTTCATAAAAATTTTAGAACAGTTTGTCCCCCCAAACTGAAATTGTAGAATTGAGCAATTAATTTGGAATGGGTGTTAGAAGACATATAACCACGGTGCATGGTTATATGATACAAAAGTGATTCTGGGCTTGTTTTATCCTGGGGACGACGTGACTATAGACTACCTGCACAAAGAGGGTAGAGCCGCGAAACGTCTTAAAGAGAGCGACCTAGTCCGCGACTCAACCCAAGAATCGTCTACGACGAATTTATAAACGATTGAGGTAATATTGTTTATTTTTATTGTGCTGTAATTATTTGGAATTCACGCATGAGGTTCATATTTGCGATAATCATATGAGGTAATAATTTAATTTTGAGCCGTAGACTTAAAATTAATTTATGATTTTATTTTCGATTTCTCCATAAAACTCTTTGACGTGATTTTTTTTTAATCACAATATATAAAGTGTACCAACAATTTTAAGACGTTTTTTGTCTACCATGGAGACCGAAAAATAAATCTTATGGGCATATATGATTATTTTTATGATGTCGAAATGAAAAAAGGGCCAACTAAGTTTCTACGTTTAGAAATTATAATTTTGACCTTTTACCTCTAGAAATGACCGTTTAGCCCCTGAACTTCCTAAATGTTATATTTTGTGATGTAGAAAAATAAATTTCAGTATTTTTGGTCAATTCAGAATCGATCAATAAATTCGTGAGAAATTAGAATTTGAACAAAAATGAACCCCTTCGCGGAAAAATTTTAAATTGGTCAATCCTATTTTTTAGTTATGAGTGTGAAACATTATTTCACATAAGATGTTACTGTTGGAAATGGAATTGTATATTTTTTTTGGACAATTCATTTTGAGCCACTTGTGGTTAAGAAAACAAATTAAAAGTTGTTATATGGAATCAAATTAAAAAAATTGATATTTGGAAACAAATGAAAATTCGTTATATTGAATCAAATGAAAATTTGATATTTGGAATCAAATTAAAAATTTGATATTTGGAAACAAATGAAAATTTGTTATATGGAATCAAATTAAAAATTTTGATATTTGGAAGCAAATGAAAATTTGTTATATGAAAACAAATGAACATTTGTTATATGGATTCGAAGGGTATATAATAAACATTTGTGTTTTGCGCTATGTTTACTATAAAAGAAATATGTTCAAATATTTTTTGAAGTGTTTATGTAAAAGTGTAGTTGATATTTTTGAACCATACTAAAGTGATCGATGAAGGAAAAAAAAAAAAAAAAACTGAAATTTTTGTTATGAATTCTGTTGGAATATCATCTCAGTTTTTTGATGATATATAGACTGAAATTTTGTGAATTTTGGCATGCGTGTAGTATGTTGAGATTATAAATAATGGGCTTTGGAATTTGTGAAAAAAGAGTTGTATATCTTTTATGATGATTTTTACAAATGGGATGCGCGATGCTGAATTTTTTGGACATCTTGTAGTAAAATAAGTTTATCTTCACTTGTACTTAATATTTTTGAGTGATTCCAATTTTGGATAAGACGAGACTCATAAAGGATGAATTCTGGAAAATTTCATAAATTTTTAATAAGCGGTTTAGTCGTGGTGAAATTTCAAACTTGAAGTTTTTCCGTTTGAACAAATATTTTGAACAACATTTTTTTTTAAAATGTATCGTGTCGTGTTCCCAACGGATTCAAAATATTTTGATGCCTTTATAAATTTCTTATTCAAGAATTTATGAAGTACTTAGAAAAATTGGGATTCAAATTTATGGAAGATGAATTTCAAAGAAATTGTATAATGACTTATACAATATTTGAGTTTGGAGTGCAACCGCTAGAATTTTATATGAATAATTCTTTGTATTATTCATTTATACGAGTTGAAAAGGGTATACAATAAAATTGTATTCTACTATGATGGAATCAATTTGGTGTGCTTCATACGCATGTAGAAATAATTTAGTTGGGTAAAATTATTTTGACCGTATGCTTTGATTTGGAATAGAGGTTTAAACTCTAATACGCAGTATTATTTTACACATTGTGAAAAATTATATGTTATAATTTTTTATGAAATAGATTGTATAATCTATATGTGATTTTAAGACACATGAAAATCTATTTTTTGATTCGGCTATGCATGATGACATTAACCACGTATTTATTTAAGAAATAAGATTATTCTTATTTAATGTTGAAACTCACAAGTTTAGCTTTATTTTATGAATTGAAGACATAGTGGGGGCACATTATATGTTGCTTCTAATTGCTATACCTAGAGAATAGTGGGGGCACTCAATTGAGTACCTCTCAACTATATTTGAAGAACATTTAATAGAATCTGAAACTTTGATTATTTTTTGAGTTGTGAGTTAAAAATAAAAGCTTGCTTATGTTATTGAAAAGGATTTGAAAAATCCTTAGAGAAGTCATGTCATAAATGATTGATTGAATTCCTTGGAATAAACTAGAAATTAGTTATAATTGACTTATCTTATAACTTTAAGATAAAGAGGTGTATACACACTATTTGAAGGAATATTGAGACAATTATCATTTATGAATATAAGCTTTGTTTAATAGCCGAAATTCATCAATATAACTTAGTTATACATGATGGATGTTAAATTATTCTCATGAAAATGAAGAAGCTTCATTTAATTTGAATGCCATTGATATTATATATGATGTTGAGTTAAAAACTAAATATATATAATAATATTTTTCGAATGGTGACCTATGTAAGGCAACTTACATGGACCAACTAGAAGTTGGGAAATTAATATGAAAGGCACCAATAAATGGCATGATATTTTGATAAATTATCAAATGAGAATGAATTGAGAATAATTTATGAATCGTGTTTAACACTAAGCATGTTGAAATATGAATGCACTCTTATTTATTGTGCAAGAATGATTAGCTAATATTTAGTTATAATATTTTTGTACGTAGAAAACCAAATTCATGCTAAGTCAAAGTGTTAGCATAAAGAGTTTCAATGAAACAAGAATAGTACTTGTTAATATTACAAGGCTATATGGATCAATTAATTGATCGAGTACATTGAAATACAAGAATATCTATTTATTAGATATATGCTTATTATGAACCATCTTGTACTCCACATGATCCAAGTATAAGAACACTATATATAGTGATAAGAAAAGATGAATATGCGAACATCTTAAGTAGTCTCAACTGAGCTACTAAATACAGTTGACTTGGAATTATTTTTTGTTGGAGTACTACGAAGGTTTATAATTAAAAAAAAAAAGAGGTGCATTCTTATGCTATTGAGAAAGGTTATGTGTTTTGATAAAATCACGAACCTAGAATTGATTCTGAATTAATAATGGATATGTGTTTACCACATATTATGATGCTATTTTTTGGAACTCCTAGATATATTAATTATTGGCTTAATTAATGATGGAGTATATGGTGATACCATTGGCTATGGCTGGTGAGTAAATGAAAGGTTAAAAAAAATCTATTATAAGATACCATTTATGGTAGAGATTGACACAGTCATTTTATTCACAACAATAGAACCATGGCTATTGTAAAATATTAGAACCATTATCATAACGGCAAGAACGATAAATATGTCGTAATCACAACATAGTTTTAGAATTTAAAACTAATGAGTTGTGTGTGTGGATTATGATTGGACTGATGAGAATAGAACCTGACTTGTCCTTTGATGAAAGAACTAGTGCAGGAGAAGGTTTTTTAACATCTAGAAAGGGATCGGACTAAAGCCCGTTGATATTGAATCATTTGTGGTGGTAACCCAACCTATAGACTGTAGATCCCAAGAAATAGGTTCAAAGGGTAATAACAAGTCAGAGTGATATGGGTTGAA
Organism: Sambucus nigra; assembly: GCA_949130495.1. Lineage (NCBI taxonomy): Eukaryota > Viridiplantae > Streptophyta > Magnoliopsida > Dipsacales > Adoxaceae > Sambucus > Sambucus nigra. Next base: position 610,053,256 of record OX422217.1, on the reverse strand, counting down.
TCATGCTAATTATTAGTTACGGGGTTTTACTCCGAGTCCATCTCTATGGAGCATGATATCCTGAAGCGAGTTAAGGTTGAGTTAATTATAACTCTTAATGAAGATCTATAGCTCTATTTTGAGTGGGGTACCTAGCTACGGGAGTATCCTTGATAGACTCACCTATGTGGATGTGGAAGTGTGGCCGCTTCCTATGGTAATTTTGGGCAAATTCCCTAGAGCGTTCACATACTGGGATAAAAGCACATGGCCGTAATGTGCTGGCTTGAGGACTACACCCAAGTAGGGTTGTGTGTGGGATGTTGTCAGAGATAGAGTTCAAAACTACGAGTTACTCTAGTATAATCTGAATCATCTTTACTACGTAAAGGTTCAAGTCGAAAGACACCTTTGCTTATGCACAATTCTATTAATTATTATTGCTCAATAAATTTTCAAAATTTACTAGTGGGGGATTGTTTCTGATGAGAGTGTTTTAAAATCCAAGTGGGGGATTGTTGACAGAATGTATTTTAATACACAATTGGGAGATATTATGCACCCACTATACCCACTTAAACAAGTGGGAGACCAACAATACCCACTACTTCCGATTTTTTTGCCCAAAAAATTCAACCACTTTTATACCCACTAAGCCACTTGTGTACCCACTAGCCACTTCCCATTAAAAAGAGGCTCATCCGGCCAAAATGATATAGAGAGTTTTTGAGAAAGTTTGAGAGCTCAAGTTTCTTAAGAGCAAGAAAAGAACAAAAAAAAATTACTAGCTCAAGCCTTGATATTGAGCAAAATATTTGGTTGAGATAAAAGAGAAACTCATAAATGTTCTTTCATAAAAATTTTAGAACAGTTTGTCCCCCCAAACTGAAATTGTAGAATTGAGCAATTAATTTGGAATGGGTGTTAGAAGACATATAACCACGGTGCATGGTTATATGATACAGAAGTGATTCTGGGCTTGTTTTATCCTGGGAACGGCGTGACTGTAGACTACCTGCACAAAGAGGGTAGAGCCGCGAAACGTCTTAAAGAGAGCGACCTAGTCCGCGACTCAACCCAAGAATCGTCTACGACGAATTTATAAACGATTGAGGTAATATTGTTTATTTTTATTGTGCAGTAATTATTTGGAATTCACGCATGAGGTTCATATTTGCAATAATCATATGAGGTAATAATTTAATTTTGAGCCGTAGACTTAAAATTAATTTATGATTTTATTTTCGATTTCTCCATAAAACTCTTTGACGTGATTTTTTTTTAATCACAATATATAAAGTGTACCAACACTATAAGCAACAATTAAACCCAAATGTCTTACAATTGTAATGAAATGAGAAAGAATTTACATGTTGAGCATTTGTATGCATCTAAGATGTGTCTTTGTGTTTGTATATATAGTAGATTCTGTGCTAGGGTTCCTTTCTTTTCCAATCAGTGCCAATAGAAATATCTAATATTGTTCACTAACACATTTTTCACGCGTTTTTTGTTTTTTATTGTGGACGTCCAGAAAAGAGCTCCCACTCCAATCAATATATGGACTAAATAGGGATGTTAATAATTTATTGAATGATTGAACAAAAAAATCAGTACGGAAAAAATATTTAAGCAATTATGATGATACCAAAGTTTAGCTAGGTACCCAAATTAGTTTTATTGTTTTTTACTAATTGTGGTCCAGATGGTTTCTTTGATTTTAATCAATGTTTTTATTTTTAGCTTTCCATTAATACGTGTGGTGTAACTAACAGTAGTGGACTCAAGATTATTGGTTAGGGGTATGAGGTTGGGAGTCTTGGAGATAGTTTTTTCTTATTATTATTTTACTGTTTTGTAATTTTTTAAGCTTTAAAATCTAAAGGTTAATATTCGCGATTGTCATTTAAAATATCTCAAAATAATATTGATCTATATTTAACAATTAAAATAGTTTGTTTCGATACGTTTTTTTAAAGAGGAAAAGACCCCAAATATATTAAAACCATGGAGAAAGACATCCTTTCTCCGGGGGCTTACAGGTAGGAAGTAGCAATATCGAAATCAACAATAAATGTATTGAAAAATCTAGATGAAGGAACCGAGTATGGTCTAACTTTAAAAGATAATACAATGTCACTATGAATCTCCTTAATGATAGAATTAGCCTTCATATGAATATTCTCAAAAGAATCTTTAATCCTGGAACACCAAATCCGGCAACATATGTAGGAGGGAAGAATCTTGCATAAAATAGCTCGAATGTTGTTGCCACGACTATAAATCCACCACCACAAGAGTCATTTCCACAAACTTCTATTAGGAACTCTAATTTCCATTAAGTTATCAAAATTATTCCACACTTCCATAGAAATGTCACTATAGAGGAATAAATGATCGTCATTTTCCTCTTGAGAGAAATAACAACATCTACATTTTGAAGCCATAGGTACATAAATTATCTTGAGATTGTCATCAATTGGGAGAGCCTTACGAAGAATAAGCCACATGAATAATGATACTTTAGGAAGAATCCTCGTGTCCCAAATCATGGAAAAAGAGAATTGAATGCAAGACTCCAAATATAGTCCCAAGCTATTTTGAGAGAGAAACCTGGTCGGATCCAATTTTGTTCCACTAAGAAAACATTGTCATCAATAACATCCCCAATCATTTTCATATGCTTCCATGTGATACTTGCAAAGGAGGAACACCTCTGAAATTTAGATGAGCAAGTTTTTTATATTTGCAATGCATAAAATTGGCCCAAAGGGAGTTATTTTGAAGGAATCGGATCCAAATTTTGCATGCATATGCATCACAAATATCAATTAAATTTCTAAGACCGAGCCCCCTGCGTTCTTAGGCTGGGATATGATGTTCCATGAAACCTAAAGATGTTTATGAGAATCTTCAATTTGTCCCCAGAAAAAAATCGAGCAGATTTTCTATAAATCTTTAAAAAATGATTTTGTAGGGGTTAAAGATGAAAACTCATGAGATCCCATAGAGTGTAACATTGTTTTAATAAGAACCATTCTACCTGTGGGGCTCATAGTAGTAGCACTCCATCCTTTAATCATGTTAATAGCCTTCAATAATATACCAATAAAGAGTTGTTTTTTTTCCTTCCCATAAACAAAGGAACGCCTAGATACGTTAATGGACTAGCAACTTGCTTAAACCCGGTTGTCTCCAAAATTTTCTTTCACTGACGCTGCTTATAGTGAGTAGCAAATAACACGCTCCTCTTTTTTTGTTAACTAGTTGCCCTGAGTGAGATTCATAGGTTGTTAATCATAGCATGAATTTTTTAATTGATTTAGCGGAACCATTAATAAACACTATCATGTCATTCGCAATTGATAAAGAAGAGACTAGCGGACAACCACTTGGAATGGAAAAATGGTCTATACTGCCTGAATATATGAGATTTTGAATTCCATGATTTAAGACTTCCGCTGCAAGGACAAATAAAGCTCGAGAAAGAGGATTACCTTGGCGCACCCCACTACCCGATTTGAAATATCCGCAAGTTTTTCCATTCAAAAAAATCGAGTACCAACAATTTGAGAGAATTCTCTATATCATGTCTATCCACTTTTCTAAAAATCCATAAGCTCAACGCACTTTGATTATGAATATCCATGAAATACGGACGTAGGCCTCTATCATATCGATTTTGACCACCACATTTGATCCTCTAGGCTTTTTATTGCGTACGGACATTAATTTATGGGTTAGAAGAATGTTGTCCGTAATTGATTTTCCTTGAATAAAACCTGATTGAGAATTAGAAACAATTTTTGGAAGTAAAGAACCAATACGGTTAGCTAAGATTTTTGAAATAATTTCATTCGAAAAATTACAAAGACTAATGGGTCTCAAATCTGAACAACTTTTTGGATTGTCCATTTTGGGAATAAGCACGATGTTAGTGGAAGTCCAAACTTTTGGAATAAATTTACCAACAAAGAATGATTGGATGGCATTTACAATATCTTTGTCAATGATATTCCAACAAGTTTGATAGAAAATATCATTGAATCCATCCGAGCCTGCTGCACTATCATTATCCATGGAAAATATGACATTTTTTATTTTGTTCTTCATTCGGGACCAATGCGAGCTTTTGATTAGCCTCTCCACTACTCAACTTTGGAATGTGATCAAAGATATAATTATCCTCAGCATACACCGATTGTTCCCCAGAAGAGTTTGAAAATAAGAGACAACTTCTTTTTCCACTTCTTTTGATATATTAATAATAATACCATCTTCTCTCTGAATTTGGTGTATAAGAAGTTTGTTTTTCCTTTTTTTTTAATCACTGATTGAAAAAATTTTGAATTCATATCTCCATCCTAAACTACTTTCACCCTAGATTTTTCCTTCCAAAATATCTCTTCAATTTTTAACTCATTATAAAAGTTAGCTTTAGCTAGATGCCAAGCTTCCCTATTTTGAGAAGAAGGATTAATATCAAACATTGCTTCCTTAAGAATGACATCTTCTTCTGCTTTTTGAACCCTCGAAAAAATATTTGAGAAAACATTTGAATTCCACTCTTTGAGCTTAGATTTCACATTCCTCAGTTTTGTAGCAAATAAATCCATAGGGGATCCTGAAACATCATAACTCCATGCATTTTCGACAGTTTCTAGGAAAGAATGATGAGAATCCCACATGTTTTGAAAGAGAAACGGCTTAGGGACCATATCACTTGTGTAATTTAATTTCAAAACAAGAGGAGCATGATCAAAATTTGATCGATGAAGGTGCTCAATAGAAGAAGAGAATTGTTGGTTGAACCATCCGTCATTACCAAAAATACGGTCAAGCCAAGCCCAAATAGAAGAATCACGATCTTTGTTATTGCACCATGTGAAATTAGAACCCAAAAAATGCACCTCTTGTAGCCCAGCATTAATCATAGTGGAGTTAAAGTAAAAAATAGCCTGCTTATCAACAAAGTCCCCCCCCCCACACACACAACACATTTTTTCCTCCTGATTGGCCACAATGTTAAAATCACCTCCTATTAACCAAGACTCAAAGCCAAGAGTGGATAATGAGTTAATTTCTTCGCAAAGGAGTTGCCTATCCTCTTTGTTACATTTCGCATATACACAGGAAAATAAATAAGATGTAGGAGATTGAGGAAATTTAACTAATATTGTTAATACTTGATCCATGTATTTAACTATATCAATAATACAATTAAAATTCCACAAAATCCATATTTTTCCTCCAGCATTAGATAAACCTCCAGAGAATCCAATCTTCATTAGCAGAGATTTTAAATTCCCTGCATTAATTTTCGTCTCTTGAATTGCAATCATACAAATTTTAAATTTATTTATGATCCTATTAAGTCTTCGAATAGATGAGTTTTTTCCATCTCCTTTGATATTCCAAAAAAGTAGGATAATCATTCAAAGTTGACTAAAGGTGAGTTTGAGAGTTCTTAGTAGTAGACTTTATTGTTATAAAAGATACTGATTGGGAGTTGGATTTTTTCTTCCGTATTTTTCCTTTTGAGATACTGTTGACTACCTTCCAAGGAGACGAACTCTTACTGTTGATAACCAAACAGGAGGCTGCCACATTATATTTCTTGCCCAACAAAGTATATTGTTGTTGCAATTATTCGAGAAAGCTTTAAATTCTTCGATTGAGGAGTGCTGCAATCATCTGTAGTGTTACATAATGGAAATAAACATGTCTGCGACAAGTTTGATGAGGAAGCCTTCATTGGATCGTCTGATAAAGAAGGAGAGTGAATGAGGTTAGGTTTAATGATTTTATTGAGATTTGGCTGATGGGTTAATTCACCTTCTTCATTATCTGTAACGTCCATAAGAGCAGCAAATGAATTATGAGTAATGACCTCCCCTTCAGAATCACTGTTATCGACTTATTCCACACCTTCTTGAATAAGAGGATTTTTTTTTGGATGAGTAGATAGCAGTCCCCATTTTAAAGGAAGATGATGTGGCGTTATTTCTTGTACCCCACAAGCCACATCAGCTAGAGCTTTTAAATTTTTAGTTACCTGTTGACACTTATACTTGTGTTTATTAGTAGCGTTAGAATCCTCCACATTTTTTGCCTCTTTAGACGGTTGGACTTCCTTAATAGCAATACCTTTTGGGGGCTTCCTTTTTTCTTGCCAGTTTGTTACCACTTTTCGAGCCTTAAATGTCTCGTTTTCTGTAACAGTTTGCGACTTCTCGTCCTAAGCAGTTTGGCGTTCACTGGAAGTATGGACGAGATAATTAGGGTTACACACTCTCCTGGTGCACGACCAATTTTCTGTCATGAATAAGTCAATACGACAGTGTTTAGTAGCTATTGAATTAGTGGAGGGAGTTGTTTTGAAAAATAGTTATAGTTAGTTAGTTGTTAAGGTTTTAGTTGGAAGTTTGTTAAAACAAATTAGACTAGTCAATCGTAGCCTTTGATTTGTAACAGACTCAATCTCATTTGGATTGAAGTCTATAAGTAGAGCAGCCTTGTAATTGTACGGGCATTCTTTTGTTGTGATAAAAGTGTTAATACAATTTCTCTCAAATTTCCCAATTGTTAACCTAATTTCTCAATTAGCTGTAACAATTTGGTATCAGAGCCATTCGAGACCTGGATTCCACTTGAGAGGATGGCGGAGGGTACACGGTACAAAGATATACCAGAAACAATCAAGAAACAAGACGACAAGTTCCAAGAATTGGCTGCGTTGGTGAAAGAAGGAATGAAACAAATGGATCTTAATATGAAACTTTTTCAAGAGAATGTGGGCTCTATGTTGACAAGAAACAAAAATGGAGAAGAAACATCACAGTCACAGTCAAGAACCAGAGGTGCTACAGAAGAAGAGAGGAGCAATTCAAAGGGGAAAATCATCCATGATAACCATGAACACCAAGCTAGACCACCTAAACCAGATTTTCCAAAATTTGATGGAAATAACCATAAGAATTGGGTGAGAAAGTGCAGGAAGTTTTTTTCATACCATTGTATGACTGAAATTCAGAAGGTGAGTTACGCCTCGATGTATCTCGAAGGAAAAGCAGACATATGGTTTCAAGATTTTCAAGAAGGGCAAGATAATATTGAGTGGGACCATTTTGTGAATGCATTGTTCACAAGATTTTCACCTGGAGGACATGATAATCTAGTAGCTGAATTTCACAAGCTTCAACAGACTGGATCAGTGACAGAATTTCAAGAGAAGTTTGAAGAACTGAAATCCCAAATTGCAGCGCATGGACTAAAAGAAGAATATCTGGTGCAAAGTTTCTTAGGGGGACTCAGAGATGACATAAAGAATGGAGTGAAAATGATCTACCCATCTACATTACAGCAGGCTATCAGTCTAGCCAAACTTCAAGAGGCCACTATGGAAGCAGTTAGCAGAAGAAGCAAAGAAGAGAGTAAAGGAGGCAAATACAGTGCACCATGGGAGGGAAGTTCAAAAGGATCCAGAATAACAAAGAATGAATACAAGACCAACACGACAATAAAGAAAAGTGGGGTAGCTACCCTACCTATCAAGAAGATTTCTTATACAGAGATGAAAGAAAGAAGGGAGAAAGGCCTGTGTTATTATTTTGATGAAGTTTTTAAACCTGGACATGTGTGCAAAGATAGACAACTATTTGTGCTGAGAGTAGAAACAGATGAAGAAATCGCAGAAATTCAAGAATTGGAGGATCTTGAGGAAGAAGGAATGGAAATATCCCTGAATGCATTATCAGGTTCAATCTCTCATAACTCAATTAGAATAAAGGGTTTTGTTAAGAAATACCCAATTACCGTTCTAATTGACACAGGGAGTACCCACAGTTTCCTCAACCCTGAGACTGCCATTCACTCAGGTAGTAAAGTAGACCAAGCCCCAGTATTGAATGTGACAGTGGAAAATGGAGGAAGATTATACAGTAACTCTTTATGCCCAGATTTTCAATGGGTGATGCAAGGGCAAACTTTTAAGGCAGACATGAGGTTATTACAAATTGATGGATGCGACATGATATTAGGGATGGATTGGATGTAACAATTTAATCCAATACTATTTGATTTCGAAACACCAAAGCTGACCTTTAAGAGGAATGGGAAGAAGGTGGTACTGAAGGGGCAATCTGATGAGGCCAGAATTCAGATGATGAATGGAAATTCCTTCAAGAAGTTATTGAAAAAAACTACACATGGATTTATGGGCCAATTATTTTCACTACAAACCACAGAAGGAAATGCCAGCAACACGAAAGAAATAATTCCCCCTATCATATCTCAAATACTAACTGAGTATGAAGACATTTTTGAGGAACCAAAAGGGTTACCACCAAAAAGAAGTCATGATCAACAAATTGTACTGAAAGAAGGAGCTGTGCCGACAAAACAAAGGCCCTATAGGGTGCCTTATTTCCAAAAAAATGAAATAGAGAGGTTGATTTAAGAAATGCTAGACTCGGTGGTGATTCAGACCAGTCAAAGACCTTTCTCTTCTCCTATTTTACTAGTTAAGAAGAAAGATGGATGTTGGAGGTTTTGTGTGGATTATAGAAGACGAAATGAAGCAACTATCAAAAATAAATTTACAATCCCAACCATTGAAGAACTTTTGGATGAATTATATGGTGCTAAATACTTCTCAAAACTGGACTTAAGGTCAGGATACCATCAGATTAGAATGAGGAATGAGGACATTTCTAAAACAGCTTTCACCACACACTGTGGTCATTATGAGTTTAAATTCATGCCTTTTGGTCTGACTAATCCACCAGCTACTTTCCAAGGACTCATGAATGAGGTTTTCAAACCTTATTTAAGAAGATTTGTGTTGGTATTTTTTGATGACATCTTGGTGTTTAGTCACAGTTTACAGGATCACAGAGATCACCTAAAATTAGTGCTACAAATGCTAAGAAAGCATCAACTCTTTGCCAAAAGGAGTAAATGCTATTTTTCTCAAACCACTGTGGAGTATTTAGGCCATATCATAAGTAATCAGGGTGTTTCAACTGATCCAACCAAAGTGGAAGCTATGAAGTCTTGGACAAGACCTATCCATATCAAGGCACTAAGGGGATTTATAGGTCTAACTGGGTTTTACAGGAGATTTATTCGGAACTATGGCATGATTGCCAAACCACTAACTGATCTATTGAAGAAAGATGCCTTTAATTGGAGCCAAGAAGCTGAGACAACCTTTCAAGAGTTGAAGAAAGTCATGAGCACTTCACCAGTGCTGGCACTACCCAATTTCAAACAACCTTTTATGATTGAATCAGATGCTAGTAGTAAAGGGATTGGAGTAGTCCTCATGCAAAACAAACAACCAATTGCCTTTTTGAGCAAAGCTTTGGGTCCTAGGGCCTTGGGGTTATCTGTTTATGAAAAAGAAATGTTGGCCATCATAATGGTTGTCACCAAGTGGAAAGACTACCTTATGGGGCACCACTTTATCATCTCTACTGATCACCAGAGTTTGAGGTTCTTTCAAGAGCAGAAAATTACTACCTTGTTGCAGCAAAAATGGTTAACCAAAATGTTAGGATTGGACTACGAAATCCAGTACAAGAGAGGGGCAGAGAATAGATTAGCTGATGCACTCTCACGGAGACATAGTGAAGAGGCTATGCTGAGTGCTCTCTCAGTAGTACAACCAGTATGGATACAAGATGTTATTACTAGCTATGAGGGTGATGAGCACATTACTAAGCTGGTATCTCAACTTCTGATTGATCCTAAATCTTCAATTGAATATAAACTGGTACAAGGAATGTTAAAAAGAAACAACAAACTCGTGGTGGGACAAGATCAACAACTGAGGCAGAAATTACTAACAGAGATCCATGGGTCAGCTATTGGAGGCCACTCGGGTATTGAAGCTACTTATAGGAGGGCTCAGCAATATTTCTGTTGGCCAGGGCTAAAGAAGGATGTCAAGAAGATGGTTATAGAATGCATAACATGTAAAAAAGATAAACCAGAGCACTGCCTATCCCCAGGGTTACTACAACCCCTCCCAATCCCCACCTAAGCTTGGGAGCAGATCAGCATGGACTCTGTTGAGGGCTTACCTAAATTAGGAGGAATGGAAGTAGTTCTAGTGGTAGTGGATCGATTTAGCAAATATTCCCATTTTTTACCTTGTAAACATCCCTACACCGCTGTAGAAATAGCTCAATTGTACTTAGACAACATTTACAAGCTGCATGGAATTCCTAAAAAGATTGTTTTAGATAGAGATAAAATTTTCACCAGTCAATTCTGGGCCGAGCTTTTCAAATTATTGGGCACTCAGCTTAACCTAAGCACAGCTTATCATCCACAGTCTGACGGGCAATCAGAAAGGGTAAATCAGTGCATGGAGACTTACCTCAGGTGCATGTGTAGCCAATGACCAACGAAGTGGAGCAAGTGGCTCAGTCTAGCTGAGTGGTGGTACAATACTAACTACCACTATAGCTTGAAACGTTCTCCATTTGAAGCACTGATGGATTTTCCCCTCCTCAGTGGTCTATTCCTACTGCTATTGATACTACAGTAGCAGCAGTAGAAGATTTGATGAAAGAAAAACAATTGATGATCCAGCTATTAAGAGAGAACCTCACTCAAGCTCAGCATAGATCTAAACACTATGCTGATAACAAGAGGCAGGAAAGATCATTCAAGGTGGGAGATCAAGTGTTTCTTAGGCTTCAACCATATCGACAAACCAGTGTAGCACTCAGAAGAAATATGAAGTTGGCTGCTCGTTTCTATGGCCCTTTCTTAGTCACCAAGAAGATTGGAACAGTTGCATACCAATTACAACTACCTCAGGGTTCAAAAATTCACCCTATTTTCCATGTATCACAATTAAAAAAGAAGATGGGACAAGCAGCTACTCATTCAAACCAATTACCTTTGGTTGGAACAGATGGTCAGATTAGGGTGGAACCCATTGCTATTTTGGATAGACGTCTGGTCAAGAGGGGAAATATTGCAGTTCCACAGGTTCTAATTCAATGGTCGAGCTCAATTCCGGAGGACTCCACTTGGGAATACTGGAATTTCATCAGATCACAATTCCCAAATTTTACACCTTGAGGACAAGGTCATTTTTAATGGGGAGGGAATTGTCATGAATAAGTCAATACGACAGTGTTTAGTAGATATTGAATTAGTGGAGGGAGTTGTTTTGAAAAATAGTTATAGTTAGTTAGTTGTTAAGGTTTTAGTTGGAAGTTTGTTAAAACAAATTAGACTAGTCAATCGTAGCCTTTGATTTGTAACAGATTCAATATCATTTGGATTGAAGTCTATAAGTAGAGCAGCCTTGTAATTGTAAGGGCATTCTTTTGTTCTGATAAAAGTGTTAATACAATTTCTCTCAAATTTCCCAATTGTTAACCTAGTTTCTCAATTATCTGTAACAATTTCATGCATGATCCAAAAAACTTTGGGACATTTTCATATTGGATTCTCTGCCTGAATCCTTTATCACCATTAACTATCCAAATTCTATGAGAGAAAGGTTTTATAAAATCAACCTCAACACAAAACCGTGCTTGGCTAGGTCTGGTGACAAAGGTCGTTGACTAATCCATTTTCAATGGGTTGCCAATTCTTTGACATATAGCAAAAAGAGCAGGTTTATCAAATAAATGAACTGGTAAGTGTGGGAGGTTAACCCAAACTGGAAAAATGGGACAATCATATACTGGTATAAAATATGGAGTCCATTTCATGACTTTCATAGGGGCTTTAAAAATATATAATTGATCACGTAACCATAAGCGCATAAAATCCTCTTCACATAACAATTTGATTAACATATGTTAGTCATCAAGTAAACCGACTGAAAAATACGCTTTCAGTGAGAAACCATGCATAGCCTTGCGTATGGTTTCCATTGTTGGTCGGCCAAAAAGGAATCTTCCAATCAGTGAATATTTATAAGGAGAGGCAAGATGTTCAGTTTCTTCGCGAGAGAATTCAATAGATGGTTCCCCTTTGAAGGAGGTTAACGGTTTAGTGGAAAGGGACAAGGTTGATGATGATTATAATAATAGGGATGCAAAGCTTTTAGCATTTTTACGATCAAGATCTGGTGGTTTAGGGATAGGTGGTGCATTCTCCATAGAGAGAGAGAGAGAGAGAGATCTTATATCACCATATTGAGATCGATACATTACTTTTTTAGTTTCAATAAGTTACTTTGGTACCTCTTGAGAAGTTTGTGCATCTTTAGGAACATCTTGGTTTACCTTTTCAATTTTTTATCCCATTAGCCTATTTTAACCTTAAACCGTACGTTACTTCGTTAGTTTCAATAACTTACTTTGGTACCTCTTGACAAGTTTGTGCATCTTTAGGAACATTTTGGTTTACCTTTTCAATTTTTTATCCCATTAGCCTATTTTAACCATAAAACGCACATTTATAAGTCAATTTCATAAATATGGTGTCTGAGATGGTAACTTCGCATAAGTTACTTTAATGCCTCTTATTGTGGCCCACGCGGAGCCAGGAATTCGCGTGAGGACGGGCTGCTTTAAGGGTCATATCCGGGGGTTCGGGGGCGGGAGCCCCTGAGCCGAATTTTTTTGAGGTTATTTATATTATTTTGAGAAAAATCACCAAAAGTCCTATTAGGAGTGCGCTGAATTTATATTTTGGGGGGCTGAATTTATATTTTAACACTGTTTTTTTTATAAATTAACACTACTATTTTTTTTTTGGGGGGGGGGGAGGCTGGGACCCACCCAAGCCACCCCCTGGTTCCGCCTATGATTGTGGGTGCTCCTTTTTTGGCCCTTTCATCAGTTATTCCATGCTCTACCCAAGGCCCGCTTATTTAATGCCAAAATAAAGTTAGATTAGGGAGCCAAAATAATGTTATACTAGCATGTAACCCCCTCGATGCGCAGACGATTTTTTAAATTTCGCTAAATAATATATACATAAATTCTAAAAAAAAGTTTCAAGGAAATTCAAAACAAAAGATCAATCCAAATTTCTTAACATTAACTATCGTTATTAGCAATGATATGGTCAAAATGTAAACAACAAATACCATTATTACTAACTACATATCTTCACAAACTGATCCATGAATTTGGCATTGACTAATTCGCACAGGTAAACTGACTTATAAAACCTTATTTTAAAATTAACATTAAAAGTTCTTATCCAACAAACTAAAAATACTACAAATAATTAATTGCACCAATTTGCTTACATTTTTTCTAACATCTAGGCAAAAGTTGGGAAATGAGTAACATTCTCAATCTAACATAATAACCATAAATCATCAACAATGGTAAGATAGTTATCAACCAAAAAATTGAAAGTGAGATGGAAACTATAACAATAACTCAGATGGACCGTCCACTTTCGGAGGAAAAAGCTTCGAAAACTCTCAATTCTAACATGCACCGTAACCTCAACCTGCACATCAGCAACTGTAACTCCACACCACTATAAGCCAAATCATTTATTGAAGAAATTTAACTCCAAATAATTTGTGAACAAATTCCAACAAACCAAAAATTAAAACAAAAATGTTTGAACAAGTGCAAACCAAAAAAATACCCCAAATCGTTTATCAAAGAGAACCAAAATAATAATCGCACTACTATATTCGAACCACACATAAAGAATACGAAGAAAAACAAAAAACCAAAACTAACTCAATTTATTGAAAGAAATCAAAATTGTAGAGAGACAGCGAGAGAGGGAGAGATGATTGAGTGAAAAATAGAGTATTCGTGACAATCAACTTCTTTGGGTGAAGTCCTATGAAAAAGAAAAACTGTGACGGAGAGTGGGATACCATTTTAAAAAAATCAAATTGTAAGGATGAAATAGTAATAAACCTAAAATTCATGACTTGAAGAAGAAAGCTTGAAAAACAAACTTTATCATTGGATCATGTTAAATTATCAAAAGAAAAAAAACTCACGTAAAGGTAGATGTATACCATTGGATCGTACCAAATTATCATAATGGAACTTCACATAGCATAAACTTGAATTTAACACATTATTTTCACCCCCTCCATGTACATGTAAATACAACTTATAAAAGGATTACATGTAAAAAGATCCACCTAATAATCAATGAATCAAAAGAATATGAGAAAAATAAAAAAACACCTGTGGTTAACACATACGAACAAAAAGCACATTGGTTTACGTTCATTATCTGAGCATTCTTCTCGGTTCATAATTTCTTAAAACACAATAGTGGGTTTTATACTTATATACGAAATGGGAGAAGACTAGAAGGGACCACCTCTTAAAAGAAGAGAGAGAAAGGGTGAGGAAAAAAAATGACGATTGTCATTTGAAATGGAGAACGGGATGAAAGGTTATGTCAGTTCATACGCTGAAAAGAGGGAGATAGATTCATTCCTTTTCTGTGTAACCCTTGTGATAACTTGGCATCATTAATGCCTATTTATAACGCTAATCTATGTATTAGAGGTATATAATAGATTAGGGATTACACTCAGGATACAAATATTTTCTGCAAGTTACTTTTGTTACTACTTTGGTGTTTATGCCTCTTTTCATCCAAGTTATCACTTTATAATAACCCATTTTAAATGTTGCATGTCCGAGATAGAAACATTCATGCCTCTCGGGTCACATTTACACCTCTTGAGGTATTTGTGCCTTTTTCGAACAACGTAGTTGTCATTTCCAGTTTATGGCACCTACATCCCTTTTTTCACCCCAAAATGATTGTAAACAAGCCAATTTTGGAAACCGGTGTCTGATGAGGATACAATCACTTATATAAGGAAACTTTGGTACCTCTAGAGGTGTTTTTCCTTCTTTTGCTTTTAAATTTTGGCCCCTGATGAATATCACAAGTAATAAATCTATTGGCTTTATTATTTATGGTACCAGGTTTGAAAGTTTAACATAGTTGGGATTTGTTTCAACTTATCATTTTTGAATTGATTGCTTCAACTTATATAAATCTGAGGTAATATTCATCATATATTAGATTAAAATGAGGGGATTGTGAATCCCAAATATATCCAAAAAAATGTTTTGCATGTATAATTCAGTTTATAACACACATCTTGGTAATTTTTAAAATCTTTTATTTTAATTTGGATTCATTTAACACAGTAGAATTTCTTCTTATCTTCCATGTTTTGATTCTGATTTCATTTATTCTTTATGCAACTTTTGATAACGTATTTCATCACTGTTCTATCTTTATGTTATGAAGTATCCTTGATACAACTTCTTTTTATTCTTCTCTTGAACTTGGTTTATCAGTGAGCATACAAAAAATAAATCAATTAGATGCTTTATATTTTCAAAGGGATCATAAGCACTTATATATTTGGTTTTTTATTAAGGTAATTTGAGAATTGTGAGATGATAACTGACCAGTGCAATTTATGTCAAAATATTTTAATAATTATTCAAAACTATTGTTTTAAAATAACTGAAATTGATGTTTTAATGAGTACTTTAACTAGGTTGTAATGGATCAACAAGTTTCATAACAAAGCATAATAGATGTATTTACTCATGTGTAATAAGTAGTTTATGATTTAATGAAGCTACAATTTGACGGAAACATGGCTTAATTAGTGTATATAAATATAATATTACTAGAAAGACATAAACAACTATTGATTATAATATTATTGGAACGATAAAAACATGGGAAAAGTTACCCTTAAAAAGCATGTATATATATACACATGTCTATACACACACACACACACACACACGTATATAATCTATATATGTGTTTATATATATATATATATATATGTATACGTTAACAATCAAATGCATACGCTTTCAGACATAGTAACCATCAATATAGTAGTCTCCAGTGCACTCATGAGGTACTGCTAAGGGAGAAGGTGGGTATAAACGAAGTGTTTCCTTTACTACGACTTGTAGTTACATGAGGCTCTTTATATCAGATTCTTCTGGACATTTTTGTTTTCCATTGTGGACGTCGAGTTCATCTTGAGCAATTTTTAATGCACATAGATGATTTAAGAGTAAATAGACGGCCCAAATTAGTGTCTCAGTTGTGGTTTTTGAGCTTGACCAAATGGGAGTCTACAAATTGATATTAAAATGTGTTGGGATTTGAGCAAAAAATACAGTAGTAAAGTTACATTGTCTCCCCTTAAAAACATGAAAACAATAATAAGAAAATGTCCACATCGTCTATCTTTGTTATAATAATTATATGTCAAATCTTTTTTGTAATTTTATTATTATTTAGTTATTTATACATGTTTACTTGGGATTTGATTTTGGGCACATGTTATCGTTAATATACATTTGAAATCGCATAACTTGTTGGAAAATATATTGATTGTCAAATGTTGGAGCATATACTATGGCACAAAGTCTTAATTTTCCCATGTGAGAATTTATGTCTCAACACGCCCCTCACATGTAGCATTACTTGAGACTTAATGTGGACATATTTATATTTAAGGATGCGGAGAAATTGGTCTGTTGGAGCATGAAGATCTTGTTTTGATAGCATGATAAATGTTGGAATATTCAAGCCAAAATCAATTGGCAATGGGTGGACCACCCCATGTGTGAGTTTAAAATTAACATCGAGTGGGTGTTTGTTGAACCCATACATTACTCATGTTTGTATTTAAGTTGGATGTTTGAGGAGATTCACATACCAAGGTTGTTTCCATAATAATGGTGTCATGGTCATTTCTATGAGAAAATGGGGATTAAGCAAGAAAATCAATTTGAAAATTGGTGTTCGATGAGAAAATGGGCATTTCCTATACGTTAATTTTATGCCTATTGTGGATCCTGAGTCTCTTGTCGAGCAACATATCTATTTTAATAGTTCTTAACCTATAATACAAAATTTATAGTCCCAAAACAAGCATATACAAGTCAAATTCGACAAACGGGGGTTTGATGGTGACATAGTCAGTTTCTATAGGTTACTTTGGTAGCTCTTGAGGAGTTTGTACCTCTTTACAAACAACTTGGTTTATGTTTTCAATTTTTGATCCAATGAGCCTATTTTGACTTAAAAGACAACTGTAGTAGTCAATTTCATAAATAGGGTGTTCGAGTTGGTAACTTCACATAGGTTACTTTGGTACCTCTTATTGTGAGTGCTCCTTTTTTGCACCTTTTCATTAGTTTTTTAATAATTTACCCAAGGCCCACTTATTTAATTTGAAAATAAAGTTATAGTAGTTAATTTCAGCTACAGGGTTTCCATTTAGAACACAAATATTCCCTACATGTTACTTTTGTTCCTACTTTGGTGTTTGTGCCTTTCTTTAGCCAATCTTTCACTTTTTTTTTTTAGTTTTCCTTGCCAAAAGTCCATTTATCCCCCAAACGAGAGTGTTATAACCCATTTTAGATACTAGATACCTGAGATGGAAATATTCATGCCTCATGGGTCACTTTTACGCCTCTTAAGGTATTTGTGCCTCTTTTCGAACAACGTAGTTTCCCAATTTTCACCTCAAAATGATTGTATACAAGCTATTTTTGGAAATCGGTGTCTAATGAGGACACAATCACTTCTAAAAGGTTACTTTGGTACCATTAGATGTGTTTTTGCCTCTTTTTGTTTTTCAATTTTGGCCCCTAATGAATAATTCGAGTAATAAATATACTGGCTTTATTATTTATGTTAGTAGGCTTAAAAGACAAACATAGTTAGGATTTGTTTCAACTTATGATTTTTGAATTGATTGCTTTAACATATATATGTTCGAATCTGGGTTAATATTGATCATATGTTAGAGGACGATAAGGGGATTATGAATCCCAACTGTACCCGAAGAAAATATTGCGCCTACATAATTCAGTTTTGGAATACACAACATGGCCTTTTTTTAGTCTTTATTTTTAATTTGGATTTATTTAACATAATAGGGCCTTTTCTTATCTTCCATGTTTTGATTCTGATTTCATTTATTCTTTTATGAAACTTTTGATAAGGTGTTTAGTCATTATTTTATAGTTATGTTATGAAGTTTCCTTGATACATCTTCTTTTTATTCTTCCCTTGAACTTGGTTTATCAATGAGCATACAAAAAGTAAATCAATGAGATTCTTTATATTTTCAAAGGGATTATAACAAATTATATATTAGGTTTTTGATTAAGCTCATTTTAGAATTGTGAAATGATAATTGACCAACCAAATTTATGTCGAAACCTTGTAATAATTATTAGGAACTATTATTTTAAAATGATTGAAATTCATGATTTAATGACTACTTTAACCAGGTTATAATGGATCAAAGATTTGCATAATAAGACATAATAGATGTAGTTACTCATGTATAATAAGTAGTCAATGTTTTAATGGAGCTAAAGTTTGAAGGAAACTTGGCTTAATAGATGTATATAAATATAGTATTACTAGTAAGATACAAATAACTTCTAATCATAATATTATTGGATCAATGGGAACATGAGAAAAGATACCCTTTACAAGCGTATAAGATATATAAATATATACATATAAGAAAATATTATTTTATTAGTTAATAACACTCAGCCTTTAGTAATACCTTATATAAGACATTGTCAATATTTTGTTACTATTTTAGATATCCCACCTAAATCGAGAACTTCCATCCAAAATGACAAGCTTCTCGCGATAACTTTGAGGTGATTAAATTGGTTCAAACGTTTTGATGAACCTCCATATCTAATTGTGGTGTGAGGATGACATCGAGTGGTTTTTTCTTTGGCAAACTGAGGACTAATCCCTCACCCATATCCATTGGCATTCCAAGTGGCGTTGATATATCAAATCCATGAAGTAAACGAGTGAGCGTCAAGTGAATCACTAGAGAAGCAAATGTAATACGAAGGCACAATCGCCTCCCATAACTGAATGGTATGTACTCAAAATATTATCCTCGATAATATACATCAACATGGGCCTTGAGAAACCTCTCTAGTTCGAACTTGTGAGGTTTTGACCACAACCATGGGTCCCGGTGTAACTTCCACACGTTAACAATGAAACGTGTGTGCTTTGGGACATAATAACCGTCAACACAGCAGTCTTCAGTGGACTCGTGAGGTGCTGCTAAGGGAGCAGGTGGGTATAAACGAAGTGTTTCCTTTACTACGGCATGTAGATAAGTGAGGCTCTTTATATCAGATTCTTTTGCCCATCTTTGTTTTTGAATGTGGATGTCGAGTTCATCCTGAACAATTGTTAATGCACGTGGATGATTCAAGAGTAAAGAGAGTGCCCAAATTAGTGTCTCAGTTGTGGTTTCTGAGCCAGCCCAAATTAGAATCTACAAAAGGATATTGAAATATGATGGGATTTGAGCAAAAAATAGAATATTAAAGTGGCATTGTCTCCTCTTAAAAATAGAAAAACAATAATACAAAAAAGTCCACTATGTCTATCTCTGTCATATAGTAATTATATGTGAAATCTTTTTTGTTATTTTTATTATTATTTAATTATTTTTGTGTGTTACATTGGGATTTGATTTTGGGCACATGATATCATTAGTACATATTTAAGAGAAATCTCAGATCTTGTTGGCAACTATATTGATTGTCAAATGTTGGAACATATACTCTAGTGCAATGCCTTAATTTTTTCATGTTAGAATTTATGTCTTAACATGACCACTGACATGTGGCATTACTTGAGCCTATACGTGGACATATTACTATTGGATGACGCCTACACGTGGACATATTAATATTGGATGAAGCAAAATAAGTGAATGGTTAAAGCACGAATAGTCTTCTATAAATGTTGGAACATTCAAGTCAAAACCAATTGGCAATGGGTCATGTGTGAATTTAACATTAACATCTAGAGGGTGTTTGTTGGACCCATTCATTACTCATGTTTCTATTTAAGTTGGATGTTTGAGGAGAATTACTTACCAATGTTGTTGCCTAAATAATGGTTTCATGGTCATGGTCGGACATGATGGCCTCCTTTAGTAGGCTCGATAGCATCACATCTATGAAGTCTCCATCACCATTGGCATCACAAGAACTTCTTTTTTAAAGATGTTCCTCCCGCCATCCTCCAATAATGTTATCAAGATCCTTACTTGTCTGCTTCATACATTGTATATACCCCTAATATCCAACCATTCCAGACCCGGGATGGCATCAGAGACCACGAAAACATCACTTAGATACGTCAATCTCGTCAGTAATTCTCTCAAATGCCAGTCTTGGGAGTTATTTTCCCCAAAATATCATTTTCCAACTACCATATTGATGATTATATTAAATGTGAAGAGCTCAAAATATTTGTTTATGGTTACCTTGGTTGGAAGGTTTTTGTTATTAGTGCACACCACGGTAAGTCTTTGATGAAACACTCAAATTCTTATGTTAGGACATGCATGAGCTTATCCAGCAGCTTATTGCTTAATAGCTCCATCGTGGACATCTTTCGTATATGACGCCAATAGGGTCCATGAGGTGCTAGTTCAAAACTAGGGTAGTTATAACACATGTACTTCCTGACTTCCATAGTTGGTCTAGATGCGGACATCTTGTCATGGTTAGTGAAACACTCTTTCACATGCTCCCAACTGCTCACTACGATTGCTGGGCTAGTACCTCGCCAGACATAAAAAATCGATCCGTAAATATCAGCCATGGCTCCAAGTGTTTTTGCAATTGGGTCTCCACCTAGAAGAAGATGAAGGTGACCCAGGATGGGCCATGCCCCACACGCTTCTGGAACTCTATTTTGCTTCCCGTTGTTGTTTCTTATACTTCTTTGAAACTATATGCGACAATCAAACCCAAAAGGGTTACAGTTGTGATAAAATGAGAAATAATTTCCATGTCGAGCGTTTGTATACATCTAATATGTATCTTTGTGTTTGTATTGTTAGAGTAAAATTTAATATATGGGCTTATATATAAAATAAATATGAATTATAGGCCATCAAATAAAAGTAGGCCAATTAAAATGATTGATTTAGGTTTTGGGGCCTTACTAATGTATTACTAAAGTATGGGTTTTAATGTGAAGAGACAAGCGTAATTTCTATTTTATGATGGGTTAAAATAGATATATACGAAATATGAAAACACACGATTGTCTTATAAATAGGGGTCACGGTCCCCAGATCACACTACACCATTCTTCTGATTCCCGTTATCAGAGAGAAATTTAGAGAGGAAATAAAATTGTTGATCTGGAAGAGCGTAAGACCTCAGACTCAGATATTATAATTTTCTCGTCATGGATTTAGGTACGCTTCCGCAAAATCAATATTTATATTTCTTGGTAATTCAATATAAATGTTCATGTTTGTGTGATAGTTTTCACAAAATAGAAATTAATCCATCATGTGGTATTAGAGCTATTTCATGTTGAATTACTGAGAATATATTAGGAAGGTATTGATATTAATTTTGGGCAGAAAATAAATTTTTGAAAAGTTCAATATTTTTGAATTTTTGGTACAGAAATATTCCTTGTTTCATTACAATTCCAACGATATAAAATTCATGAAATTTGGACTTGCGGTTGATTTTGTATGATTTTTTGAAGAACCTTAGATTTGTTGTTAATGGAGGTTCTGAAACAACAAAGAAGATGCCACAAAACGACGTCGTTTTGGGTAACCAGATGATGTTTTTTTATTGTTTTGATTAATTGTTCTCGTCATATTAATGTAACTTCTTGTTGGTTCAATGGCAAAGGGCGACTTTTGGTACTAAAAGGTCAAGCGTTCAACTCTTGCTATACCCTATTTTTTAAGACATAAAGTGGCGAAAATAGCTAATAAAGAAGGCTAAGGGGTTTCGAACCCTTGACCTTCCATTATCTAAAATATGTAAATTAAAATAAAGAAGGCTAAGGGGTTTCTAACCCTTGACCTTCCATTATCTAAAATATGTAAACTAAACCATAAACCACTAGTCTAAGTAAGTACTTTGGTTAAGTTGCTGTTATACAATAATATGTAGTGTTTATGGAACATTACTTTCCAAATTGCTTGTATATAATAAAAATTTTAATTCAAATATTGGTGTGTTTATATATATTTCGAGATAAATTAATTTAAACAATGTCACCAAAGTGACCTCTTTTGTTAAAAAAAGTAAAATTAATTTTATTTCGAAATATAAAAAGATTATGTGCATGTAATTTATGTGAATATTATGTAACAACCCTCGCTTTTGAGGTCCTATTTTATATTTAATTTGCTAGATATAGTGATTAGATATAAAGATGTTGGTATGTGGAGTAGGTATTAATTTAAGAAAGAAAAGTTAATATCTATTATGATATTGCATATTTACCGTATGTAGAGGTGAATTTTGCTATGTTATGTTTTGTAATGTCATATGATTTAAAAATGACATTTGGCTTAAAATGAAACTGGAACCTAAAATGAACTATAAAATCTCCAAATGATAATTTGGAGGGTGCCAATACTTCCGGGAGGTTCGAGATACTCAAATTGTGTGCCATATTGTTTTTCGAGATTCCGGGCACTTTTGACTAGTTGTAGCTTATATGAGTAGTTGCGTATTATTTTACCGCGTATTGATCACTTAAGCTGGAAATTTGGACTCAAGCCACGATTTATGTCTTAAACTAAGTCACTATTCTCCTAATTGAATTGGTAAACCTAGAGAAAGAAAGAGAAGAAGAAACCTTGGGAGAAAGGGAGAGATTGAAGCTTGGGTGATTGTTCTTGCATACAACTTACTCAAAATCTGAACTTGCAAGCTTGAGGCAAGTTTTCTACTTGCTAATTTATGATTTAAGTAGAGTAATTTGCATTGATAGTTGTGGTTATACATGGTTTAAGAAACTTAGGGCTTTTAATTGATTTATGGGCTTGGAATGTTGGAGATTGATTTGAATGGTTATTGATGGTGAGATTATGGTTGTTGGATGTATTTATGCCCAATTAGTAGCAATAAATGATAAGGGTTTGGTTTGGTTGAGTTTGGAAAAGATTAGGAGTCCAAGACTCCATAGCCAAATTGGCAAAATTTGCACGACCGAATCGATTTGGCCCTGGCCGAATCGATTCATATAGAGGCAGTGTCCAGGTCTGGGCAGACCGAATCGATTCGGTTACCCCTGAATCGATTCGAATGTTATGCAGAATGTTGGTTTTCCCAAACGAATTGATTCGGCTAGGCCGAATCGATTCGTTTGTCTGGCTGAATCGATTCGCCCTAGTCCGAATTGATTCTGAAATCCTGATTTTCTTTTGTTTTTCTTTTGTAATTTTGACCCTTTCCCTTAGGATTATGACCTAGGATCCTTCTTGAATGAAGTAAACATAGGATCCTAGAGTTTTAGTCGAGTTTGGTCGTTACCCTATAGTTGAATGGGATCACTTGGGGTTAATTCAGGGGTATTTAAAGTGATGTTTAGGCATCACTTTTTACTTGGTAGATAAATTGGAAAATAGAATTCTAAGCCCATATGTGGAGGTTTTAGAGGCCTTTTTGAGGTATATATAAACCTTGAGACCTATGAGATTTTGGTAAATTGTTTAGAGAATACTTCGGGACCTAATTATATGATGGAGTTGAATAAGAAATATTCAAAGATAAATGTTTCAAGTAAAATGAAACACATGAGATTCTTGGTAATGAAAATGAGATGTAAATTGGTAATTGTTAAATTACTTAAACACACCTCTCTAAATGCTATCATAAGGGAAGCTCGCGCATGAGGTGATGTCCCCTAACTATTGAATGCAGGCTGACTATAGTCATCGGCCATATGCGGGTTTTGTATATGTTTTTCTGCGCTAGTGAGGTAATTACGGGTGTGGTTATGACTCACTCGTAGGCATATGGCCACTTCTCGACGTGCGTTAGGTGCCCAGGTTGTCTTGTATAGATAGGCCCTGGAAGATGATAGTCATTTAGGGGCGCGCCCAGTGGGGAAACTCGGAGGGGCGGTCTTAGAAACGTTATATGTATAAGAATATAACCTTTCTAACTCAAGTGGGACTTAAGGTATGTAAATTTCCATAAGATATAAGATGGTAATTATATTCCTGTTAAGGAATGGAAAATGATAAGATATAAGAAGAAATGATATTTAATTTTATTTTTCTTGCTTAATTTAATAACTGTTAGAAACCTATATAATTGAAACATCACATTTTATGACTAGGATATTAGATTCTCATTCACATTATTTATGATTCATTGTCCATATCTATCATGTTTCTTACTCTTTTGGGAATCATATATAAATCGGGCCCTGACTCGTTCATTTTCTATGTTGTGCATGTTGTTGTATCCGCTCAGGTGCTCCTCCGCAAGGGCCCCCGTTATGATTTTCCTACTCTTATGCTTTTGACGAGCTTTATGACCTTGCGGATTATTACAGGATGTTTGTTAGACGCCCTCATTTTTGGAATCTAGTTATGAGCGGGTCTTTCATTCGGGCTAATGGCCCATCTTTTGTACTTGTTAATGAATGTAGTATGTAAAATATATTGATTTGTTGAAACACTTGAATGTAACTGTGGACCGACAGATTATTCGGTTCTTTTATTGTATGTTGATTTGGTATTTATCTATATGTTCCTTTGAAATTCCACTTTCATCAGATTTGTGTTCTTTAATTTATTTCTTAAATCTTTATTAAACCAAAATTTTGACAACCTGCTTTCTAATTTATGGAGTGGTTTTCCCGTATACCTATTTTATTATTATGATTCTGAGGATGGTATCCATCCATGATTCCGTTATGTCGAGGTATCGGGCTGGCCACCCCTCATTTCGGAATGCGGGTTGTCACATATTAATCGTCCCAAAGGAAGATTATTTTTTTTAACAAAATTACACGTGCCACTTTAATAATAAGCACGTGATAATTATTTAGTTTTACATATGAATAATAAATCGTCCCAAAGGAAGAATTATTATTCAATATGTTTTTATTATCAGTGTTTGATTATTACGGCAAGATATCACTTACATGTTAATATTTTTTCCAAAGATAAAATATCAATAGAGTGTTCGATATCTTAAAATGGGATTTGTCCTTTATTTGAATTTATTTTTGATTTAAGACTTATATGAGATAGTTTTATTTGTTTATTGTTTTCTGATTTAGCTATCAGTTCTGCTTCCAAAATTACTACCAGTATTAATTATATTTCTATTCTTAATGGCACAAACTTTAAGTCATGGCAATAGAACCTTCATATAGTTTTCGGTGTCATGGATCTGGACCTTGCTTTAGGGGTTTCTTCTCCTGCACCTCTTACGGATAAAAGTTCCCCGGATGACAAAAAGGATTTTAAAATGTGGGAGAAGTCAAATCGCATGTGTTTGATGATCATAAAGAAGGTCATTCCAGAACCATTTAGGGGAATAATATCGAAAATGATAAAGACAACCAAAGAGTTCCTAAAAGAAATTAAGAACAGATTTGACAAGAATGAAAAGACTGAAACAAGTACAATTTTGGCAAGTCTCATCTCAATGAAATATAAAGGTAATGGGAACATTATGGAGTACATTATGGAAATATCTCATCTCTCTTCAAAGTTAAGAGAACTTAAGCTTGATCTCTCTGAGGATTTACTTGTGAATTTTGTTCTGATATCTCTTCCCACACAATTCAGTCAATTTAAGGTGAGCTATAACTGCCAAAAGGAGACTTGGTCTCTTAATGATCTCATCTCACATTGTGTGCAAGAAGAGGAAAGACTGAAGCAAGATAAGATATAAAATGTTCATTTAGCTAGTACTTCCAAGGATAAAGGGAAGAAAAGAAATAAGGATAAAGAAGCTGGAGTGGTTCCATATCCAAAGAAACAACATAAAGAAAAAATTGTTGATGATTGTTTCTTCTGTGGAGCTGCGAGACATAGGAAGAAGCAATGTACCAATTATCATGCTTGGCGTGTAAAGAAAGGTACACTTCTTAATCTAGTTTGTTCTGAGGTTAATTAGACATCGGTACATAAACACACTTGGTGGATAGATTCTGGTGCAACCACTCACATCAGTGTGTCTATACAGGGTTGCCTGAGTTGCCGAAAGCCAAATGATGGTGAAAAATACATTTTTGTGTGCAATAGCAAGAAGGTAGAAATTGAAGAAATTGGGATATTTAGGTTATTATTGAAGTCTGGTACATATTTAGAGTTGAATGAGACATTTATCGTACCGTCATTTAGACGGAATTTGGTTTCTATTTCTCTATTGGATAAATTTGGTTATACTTGTTCCTTTAGAAATAATAAATTTAGTCTTCTTCATAATTCAAATTTGGTTGGTACTGGTCATTTATCTTATGTAGATAACCTTTATATGCTTGATATTGTTGCTTCATATCATGAAACCTTGCAATTAAGTACTCAAGTTATTAAAAGAAAATTAACCAATGAAAATTTCGCATCATTATGGCATAAGAGATTAGGTCACATCTCCTAAAAGGAGAACTGAAAGACTTATGTGAGATGGAATTCTACAATCCCTTAATGTTCCAGATTTTTAAATTTGCAAAAATTGCATAAAGGGAAAATAGAGAAACATAAGGTGATTTGGTGCTAATAGGGCTACAGACGTCTTAGAACTGATACATACAGATATTTATGGGCCATTCCCTACGATTTTATGGAACGGTCAACAATATTTTATCACATTCATAGACGAGTTTTCACGTTATAGCTACCTTTATCTCATCCATGAAAAGTACCAATCTCTGGACATGTTCAAATCATTCAAGACTGAAGAAGAAAATCAACTCTGGAAAAGGATTAAAAGCGTCAGATCTGATCGTGGTGGTGAATACTATGGTAGGTATGACGGTTCAGGTGAACAATGCCTAGGACCATTTGCTAAATTCCTAGAGGAGTGCGGTATCATCCTACACTACACCATGCCAGGTTCTCTAAGAATGAATGGTGTTGCTGAAATGCGAAACAGAATGCTTAAAGACATGGTAAGGAGTATGATCAGTTACTCTAACTTATCAGATTTACTCTGGGGTGAAGCATTAAAGAATGCAGTGTACATCCTTAATAGAGTACCAATTAAAGCAACTGCTAAAACCCTTTTCGAACTGTGTACAGGCAAGAAACCTAGTGTAAAGAACCTTCATATTTGGGGATGTTCATCTGAAGCAAGGCCTTATAGGACAAATTAAAAGAAACTGGATTCCAGAACAGTTAGCTGTTATTTTATTAGATACTCTGAAAGATCTAGGGGTTACAAATTCTATGATCCTACTACCAAAATAATTTTTGAGACAGTAAATACCCGGTTCTTTGAGGATGTAGAGTTTTCCAGGGGGATAGGTTAAGGATTTTGGTTTTAAAGAGGGATATGTTGATATTCCCACAGCTGTTATTAACATTGATCAGGCTTCTATTCCTGACATTGTTCAAGAAGCAGATCCTAATCAAAACAATATCCAAGAACCTCCCGTTCTAGAAGAACAAAATCTACCACCTCCAGAACCTATGCCATTAAGGAGATTCACTAGAGAAAGAAGAACTGATGTGCCAGATGATTACATTATATTTCTCCAAGAACATGAGTTTAACATTGGTGCGGTGGAAGATGATCCCATCACCTTTCGTCAAGCCATGGAAAGTTCTAAATATCAAGAATGAATTGATGCCATGAATGAGGAGATAAAGTCCATGAAGGACAATGACATTTGGGATCTTATCCCATTACTTGAAGGTGAAAAACCCATTGGCTGCAAATGGATATTTAAAACCAAGAGGGATCCGAAAGGTGATGTGGAGAGATATAAAGCCCGTCTTGTCTCTAAATGCTATACATAGAAAAAAGGCATCGATTATAAAGAGACTTTATCTCTAGTTTCATCGAAAGACTCTTTTAGGATAATAATGGCACTTATGGCACTCTTTGACCTTAACCTTCATCAAATGGATGTTAAGACTGCATTTCTCAATGGTGACATTAATGAAACAGTATATATGGTGCAACCAGAAAACTCTGTGTTCGGAGATGCAAAGAAAAGTGTTTTCAAATTAAAGAAATCCATTTATGCGCTTAAGCAAGCTTCTCGTCAATGGTATTACAAGTTTCATCAAGTTGTCATCTCATTCAGTTTTGAGATAAATCTGGTTGATGATTGTATATACCACAAGTTCAGTGGGAGTAAGCATATTTACTTTGTTTTATATGTTGATGACATCTTGCTTGCCACCAACGATATAGGTATGTTGCACGAAACTAAGATATTTCTTTCAAATAAATTTGATATGAAAGATCTTAGTAACACTTCTTTTGTGTTGGGTATACAGATACACCGAGATCGCTCTCGGAGTACACTTGGTTTATCACAAAAGAGTTATATTGAGAAAGTTCTTAAAAGATTTGGCATGCATCATTGTAAACCAGGTGACACCCCTGTAGCTAAAGGAGATAAATTTAATCTCAGTCAATGACCTAGGAATGATTTTGAGATTCGGGAGATGCAAAAGATTCCTTATGCATCAGCAGTAGAAAGTCTTATGTATGCTCAAGTATGTATGCGTCCGGATATTGCGTACATTGTTGGCATGTTGGGCAGATACTTAAGTAATCCTGGAAAAGATCATTGGATAGCAGCCAAACGAGTCATGAGGTACTTATAAAGAATAAAAGACTACATGCTCACCTATCGGAAGTCAGAACGGTTAGAGATCATAAGATATTCT
Organism: Sambucus nigra; assembly: GCA_949130495.1. Taxonomy (NCBI): domain Eukaryota; kingdom Viridiplantae; phylum Streptophyta; class Magnoliopsida; order Dipsacales; family Adoxaceae; genus Sambucus; species Sambucus nigra. Next base: position 610,024,602 of record OX422217.1, on the reverse strand, counting down.
GACTCCGATTTTACTGGACGCCAAGATAGCATGAAATCTACTCCAGGTTATATCTACTTACTTGCTAGAGGTGCTATATCTTGGAAGAGTGTTAAGTGTGACACCCCGCCTAATCAAACCTTGGGTGATCAAGCCTTAATTTAATTTAAAACAGGTTTCTTAAATGGTTCATTCTTAGCATCACTGTCGAAAATTTTTTAATTACTAACCACCTAAGTGAACTTAAGCTAGTGCCAAATTTTATCTTCATTAAACAGATAAAACAACTCATGCGGAATAATATCATTAAAGTAGTACTAAACCAATCATCATAAATAACTAAAAGAAATAGAGTCTCGCCGAAAAACACGGCTGAAAATAAAACTAACTCAAAATCCAAAATATCAGAATAACTACAAGTGTAAAGATTGGACAATATATCCCCAAACTGAGAGTACTAAAACTGAGATCCTGCACTAGATCTGAAGGAAAACAATCGTGTAAGCAAGCCCTGCAACATCCACATGTGATGCAGCTCCAAAATCCCTGGAATGAAGTCATGATGGGTCTCCCTGTGGCTGGGCACCTAAAAGTTTTTTAAAAAGATTTTACATAGCAAGAGTTAGTACTCAAAACATTTAAAAATATTTTGCAAGCAGCAATCACAAATATGAGTTATTGATTATTCACGTTAAGATTTTGTACACTCCCTTGAGTTACCTCACCCCTCTCCTATATTGCACGCCTAACGTTGGTACTTAGTCCATCTCGCTACACTGCCCAACCTAACTAGACTTGAATATTCCATTGGACTTATCTACTCTCCAAGTCTCCATATCACACATGCAGTATTTTAATAGTCCATAACTCATATGTTATACATGTTGATAACTTATTCATCTCTTGTTATCTTTGTTATTTTTATAATTAAGTCTCACTACTTAATTATCAGTAAAGTATTATCAGTCCATCTTTTTATCTACTACCTCGTGTCAGTAGTTTATCCATATAGCATAAATGTCTCTTGGTTCGGAATGACTCATCGACCCCAAGTAAGAGATCGTTCAGAATGATACATCGACTCCAACTATTATTCTATATACACATATGCTGGCTCAGACTCTTTCATCACGACACCAGTTTTAAGGTTTGGTTCGGCATTCTTCATCGACCCCGAATATATAATAACTCTATTTTAGTTCCCAATATCTCATTAACCCTAACATAACCAATTTAGGTATAATCCTCTTAACCTAAAAGTTCATACAATTTAGTAGGTACACACCCGACCTGTCAATCATGTTTGTACATAATATTTTACTCTCTTATATTCACCATACTTGTTAATTTACGATTTATTTCACTATCGCATTTAATCGAGTATATGCACTACTCAAAGGGACCTAGGTACCCCTCTAATTAATTCAGCAGTTAATACATCTCTACCCTACTGATAATTATTTGGAATTCATGTTAACTCCCTTCGTAACTTAAATTCACCGTTTCAGATACTCGACGCATTCGTTTTTTGCTTATTTAGTCATTTTTTAATCTTCCTCTCAATGACTATGATGGGTCTCTACTCTCTACCTACTGAGCTTTATCATGTCCTAGGATAGGTATCATATCACCCTAAACTTCCCAATAAGAGACGGCCATCGAAGAAAATTCACTTAATAAGATTTTTCACAAAACAGCAGGGGTCGATCAATCGACCTTCATCATCGATCGATCGACTGCTGAACATCGTTCGATCGATCTTTATAGTCGATCGATCGATCGTTCTGGGCAACTTCTACCTGTTATATTTTTCTTAAGTTTTAACCTTTAAAATCTCCATTAAACCTTCTGAAATTCTTTACCAACATCATGAATTAGTTTTTAAGTGGATATAGATTATTCCTAACGTTAATATATCATCAAATATTCATGAAAATCATCCAAGGGCCATAATTATTCTTAACTTCTCAAAACCCTAGACATATGGTTTCTTTATCTTAAATCATCATAGACCCGAATTTATATTTCATGATAGGAATCATATTTCTTATGTAATTCAATTCTCTACAGATGTAATTCTAACTACATGCAAGTCCTATCCAAACATGTATCAAATCTTTCTTCAAGAATCATTCAAAAACCATTTATTCTACACATCTTATACATAGATATTACAACTCAGATTTAGATTTTGTAAATAACCACTTGCCTTGATTCAGAGGTGATCTGATTTTGGGGTTGTTGTAGAGTTTGATTGTTTGTCTCCTTCAATCCTCACTCTTCAATTGCTTGAGCTTCAAGGATTCCTTTGAATCTCTCACACTTCTCTTTTTGTGCTTTGAGAATGACTTCTCTTTTCTCTCTAATGGCCTCTCTGTGAATTATGAGGTTTCTAACCCTAATCGCTTATTTAATCAGATGGTAAAAGACTCCAAATTTCGTAGTTCTTCCCACTCCTATCTTTTAAAAGACCAAAATTCCCCCGAATGGTCCCGACTTAGCCCAAAAATGTTCCGGGACCCAACTAGTACACCTGGGTATACTATTTTGACCCTTCTGGAGCTAACTGTTTCCTCTAAATTATCATTTAGCTGTCAGCTACCTAACGCAACCCTCCTCCTTCTTCCGGGCTTGGAACCGGTAGTGTCAAAAAAATAAGAAGTTAAGCACGGAACGACGGGGGAGAGTCTATCTTAGATTTTGCGATGGCTTATGATTTTATACTAGTAAATACATGTTTTAAAAAGAGGCTTTAACACTTAATAACTTATAAAAGTGGAACACATAAGAGCCAAATAGATTTTTTCATTACTAGGAAAGGAGATCGATTAACGTGTAAAGATTGTAAGGTTATCCCAGGAGAGAGCTTAACCTCACAACATAGGATAATGGTGTTGGATATAAATATTAAAAATCAATCACGAGTGCGAAAAGTGAAGATTAACCCACGAACTAGGTGGTAGAATTTAAAAGGAGAGAAATTAGAACTATTTAAAGATAAAGTATTAAATGAAGCAACATGGAATAGTGAAGAAGAAACTAACATAATGTGGAATAAGATGGCCACATGCATTAGGAGAATATCAAAAGAAATTCTTGGAGAATCAAAAGGTAAAGGGCCACAGTCTAAAGAAACTTGGTGGTGGAATGAAGAAGTACAGAATATGGTATAAATTAAAAGGGAGTGATTTAAAACATGGCAAACAAATAAAATGAAGAGAATTTTGAGAAATATAAATGGGCTAAAAAGGAAGTTAAGAAAGTGGTAAGAGATGCTAAGTTAAAAGCGTATGATGATATTTATACAAAATTAGGAACACAAGAAGGGTAAAAAAGTATTTATAAGCTTGCTAAACTTAGGGATAGGAAAACAAAAGATTTTAATAACATTAAGTGCATCAAAAGTGATGATTCAAGAGTCCTAGTCAAAGATGATGAAATTATGGAAAGATGGAAAAACTAATTTGAGAGGTTATTAAATGGAGATGATGGGAGTAGATTAGATATAGAGGAACTTAGGGAGACTCGAGAAGATATATTTTTTAGTAGAATTAGGACAACATAGGTCAGGATTGCTCTAAAAAAGATGAAAACAGGGAAGGCTTTAGGACCAGATGGTATCCCTATTGAGGTTTGGAAGTGCTTAGGGGAGGATGGAGTATCATGGCTTACAAAATTATTTAATAGAATTTTAATGACTAATAGGATGCCCGATGAATGGAGAAAAAGTATTTTAGTACCTATTTATAAAAATAAAGGGGACATACAAAGTTGTTCAAATTATCGTGGTATTAAGTTAATGAGTCATACAATGAAACTTTGGGAGAGAGTGATTGAATATAGATTGAGATTGAAGACAACAATATCTGAGAATCAATTTGGGTTTATGCCTGGGAGGTCAATAATGGAAGCATTCTATTTATTGAGGAGATTAATGGAGAGGTATAGAGAGAAAAAGAAGGATCTTCATATGAATTTTATAGATTTGGAGAAGGCGTATGATAGGATACCCAGAGATATAATATGTTGGGTTCTACATAAAAGAGGAGTGACTCTCAGATATATTGATGTGATCAAGGATATCTATGATGGTTCGATGACTACAGTAAGAACATCCGCTGGAGAAAGTAGTGAATTTTCGATTACGGTAGTGCTACACCAAGGTTCAGCATTAAGTCCTTATCTCTTTGCTCTTGTTATGGATGAGTTGACTGGACAAATACAAGATGAGGTGCCATGGTGTATGCTATTTGCAGATGATATTGTTTTAGTCGATGATATTAAGACGGGGATAAATGCTAGGTTGGATTTGTGGAGAGAAATTTTAGAAACAAGAGTATTTAAAATAAGCAGAAATAAAACATAATATGTGGAGTGTAATTTTAGTAGTAATAGGAGGACTAATAGAGATGTGTTGAAATTGGAGGGTCAAGAAATATCTAGAAATGACCATTTTCGTTATTTAGGATAGATTATACAAAAAGATGGAGATATTAGTGATGATGTTACGCATAGGATTAGAGCAGGCTGGGTTAAGTGGAGAAGTGTGACCGGCATTCTGTGTCATATGCGTATACCTTTGAAGTTAAAAGGAAAATTTTATAGGACGATCATTAGACCCGCCATGTTATATGGGACAGAGTGTTGGGCAACCAAGAAAAAAAATGTGCAGAAAATGAGTGTGGCGAAAATGCGAATGCTAAGATGGATTTGTGGTAAAACTCGAAAGGATAAAATTAAAAATGAACAAATTCATGAAATGGTAAAAGTAGCTCCTATAGAAGATAAATTGAGAGAAAATCGACTTATATGGTTTGGACACGTCAAGCGTAGACCAATGGATGCTCCTGTAAGGAAGAGTGATTTAGTTAGTATTGATGGTAACCCAAGGGGTAGAGGTAGGCCTAAATTAACTTGGTGGGATATTATAAAAAAGGATATGATATCATGTGGTTTAACCGAAGATATTGCACTGGACAGAATGGAATGAAAAAATAGGATTCATGTAGCCGACCCCAAATAATTGGGAAAAGGCTTGGTTGAGTTGAGTTGAGTATATAATATTTCTTATCTCGACCTCTCGTTAGCCCATGTTTGGCTCTCGGTTAAGATTCAAATCATATACGTCCATATCACTCGTTATGACGTAAGGTTATTTATGAGTTATTCACAAGTCATTTCCAGTCACTCGACTTATAATATTAAATCATCCCACTTAATCTTTAGATCATCTTAAATTACTCTACTCATGTAATTTAAATAAAGCTTATATTAAATTACTCTACTCACGTAATTTAAATATAAGCTCACATTAAATTACTCTACTCGCGTAATTTAAATATAAGGTCCGTATTTTCTATTTAATCGCTCCATTAATTAAATTCTAAATACGTAGAAATACGGGGTATTACATACTACCCTCCCTACAAAGGATTTTTGTCCTCAAAATTAGAATATACATGCAATGAACAACTCTAGATATTTCTCTCGCATATCCTCTTCTTGCTACCAAGTTCACTCATCAATATTATGGTTCCCCCACTGCACTTGCACTAACGGCACTACTTTGGATCATAGTTTATGCTCGCTATGATCCAGAATAGCTACAGGTCTCTCCTCATATGAGATATATGGATGCAAATCAATCTCCTCTAGTGGGACATGCCATAAAGCTCTCTCGCTCCTCCTGTATTTCTTCAGCGACGCCACATGGAACACGTCGTGTATCCGTTGAAGATGCTCCGGAAGTCCCAATATGTATGCTACCGGCCCCACCCTCTCAATAATAGGGAACGGTTCTACAAATCTCAGTACTAACTTCCCCCTTTTACCAAATCTCATAATCCCCTTCATAGGACATACCCGAATTAACACCTGGTCGCCTATCTCATGCTCCACGTGTCTCCTACCGGTATCAACATAACTCTTCTGCCTATCTTGAGCTATCCAAATACGTCCCCGAATTTATTCTATTTTGGCAGAAGTTTCCTGTATCATTGTCACCCCTAATAGCTTGTTGTCCCCCATCTCTAACCAATAGGCGGGCGAACGACAAGGCCTCCCATAAAGTACCTAGAATGGTGCCATACCGATAGTGAATTGGAAAGAGTTGTTATACGCAAAATCTACCAGTGGGAGATATCTATCCCATCCTCCACCAAAGTCTAGAATACACATTATCAACTTGTCTTCGAGCATTTAATTTACCCTCTCAGTCTGCCCGACTGTCTGCGGATGATATGCTGTACTCAACCGTAAATATGTGCCCATGGCCTCCTGAAAGCTCTGCCAGAAGTGTGACACAAACAGTTTGTCTCGATCAGAGATAATATTAATAGGAACCCCATTCAGCGTAACGATTTCTTCAATGAATAGTTGTGCGTACTGCATCGTATCAAAATTAGTGCGGACCGATAAGAAAAGGGCTACCTTGGTAAGCCTATCCACTATTACCCAAATGGAATCATGACCTCTATGCGATGTTGGTAATCCTGTAATAAAGTTCTTCGAAATACACTCCCACTTTCACAAGGTAATCTCTAGCGGCTGTAGCATTCCTGAAGGTCTCTAATGGTCAACCTTCACCAGCTGACATGTAACGCACTTCGAGACAAACTCTGCCATGTCTCGCTTCATACCCGACCACCAATATTGTCGTCATATATCCTAATGCATCCTATTCCCACCAGGATGTATTTTAAATCTGTAATCGTGAGACTCGATCATCACTGCCTGACTCAACTCCTCATCTTCGAGCACTACTAACCTCTCATTAAATCGTAGACCCCCCTCTTAACTCACTGAATAGGATTATGCACCCTCGGCTAATAATTGTGTTGGAGTGCGAGGCCCCCCGATTTTAACTTTCTTTATTAAAATTAAATATTATTTTCGTTTATATATATTCAAGATGCGGGAGCATTAAGAAGTGTGATGGTTCAATAACAATCGAACACTAAATTTTAATTTATTTCAATTTCAAATTAAACTTAAGTGAGAATTAATTAAACACACAAATATTAATTTCACTTAAACCAATTAATTAATCCAAGTCCTAGAATTTGCCTAAGTCATATTTTTCATTTAAACAAATTAGGCCAAACCAAATTTAACAATTAAATTAATTGACTTGAATAAATTAACTACACATTACCCAAATTAAACACGTAGAGATTAAATTAAACCAATTTTTATCTTTTTACCTAAGCATGCGTTCTAGGTGATTTTGCAAAAGATAAAATAAACAATTAATCCACTACGCCGTGATGTATGAGGAAAAACCCATGATGGGAAACAACCTCGGACGACCCTAGCCTCAAATCCACTAGATACGGAATTTACAAATACAAGACAGAAAGGATTACAACACACGACTCGATCCCTCTAAAGCCCCGACGCTTCTTCTTGTAGATACCTCTTCCTAACGGATAACCTTGGAGCTCCACCGCGGTCTCGGAATCCACCGATCGGACTTTATATGGTCACCGTCACCCGAACTAAGAGCCTTTCTCCAAGTGGGTAAATCAACATAAAACAACTTCTTCTTTGTGGGATTTAGAAGAAACCCAAACACTCTCTTCAATTTGGTGTAGAGATAAACCCAGTGTCAAAATCCAAGCAAGATGTATATATATCAACTTGGATACATAAAACTATGGGTGTAAACTAGAGTGGTGTATATTTTTCTCTTTGATAAAAACACACTCAAAACATGATCTTTTTCCCTCTTTGATTTTTCTCTCAAAACACTCTCTAGTTGTTAGTAAGATATGAAAAATATTTATTATAAAATTGGTTTCCCGTACATAATAAAGTCTGAGAAAAGTTGTTTAAGAAACAAGTGGGGAAGTGGGTGAAAATTGCTCAAAACTGCCAGAAAACTGTTCCCGCTGAAAACTCGTTCGAACGAGTCTTCTAACGGAGTTCCAATATGAACTCGTTAGAAGATCGTTAGAACGACAATCTCGTTCGAACGACAATCTCGTTCGAACGACATTTCGAACGAAGTTCCAGTATGCCATAATGGGAAGTCGTTGGCAAGTTCGTTCGAACGACATTTTCGATGATCGAACGACAAACTCGTTCGAACGACTCGTTCGAACGAAAAACCAGAAAGTAGGAAAATTCAATTTTAGCCCAGAAAACTTTATAAACTAAAAGTTTTAATTAGAAATCTTTCTGATGATAAAATGTAGTTTTAGATAAACCTAACACCCAATAAACAAGTTCCAAGCTCCTATATATATATATATATATATATATAATTGCATTCATACCTTGGGAGCATGGAACCATAGTTGATGACGTAGAAACGAGGCACAGAAACCGGCATATTGATGAAGCTTTATACTCTTTGTCGCTACGTCTTCAACAAACACTTCATAGGCTTGAGAATATTAAAATTAAATAAAATCCTATGAATAGATGTTTTTGTCCGGAATTGAGCCAAAAACTATATATGGACTCAATTGGAAATTTGTGTCCTTACAAATTGTCTCACCCTGTCTTGACAGAATTGGTCCTCTGCCTGGGCCCTCACTACTCACATCATGATCTAGGGAGTGATGGTCATAACCACCATGATCGCCCTAGCCATCTCATCGTCCTACTGGAGTTGACTCCATTTAGCTTTCCAAGTCTCAGCTGCATCTCCAATAGGTCATCGACTCAACGCGTCTGCCACCACATTAGCCTTACTAGGATGATACTGTATGTGCCTCATATTTAGATCCTTCTGCATGAAGAGGTATTGAAGTGACTTATGATTACTGAAAAGAGTGAATTGCTCCCCCAGAGATAATGCCTCTAAATCCTCAAAGCAAACACGACTGATGCTAACTCGAGTTCGTGAGTGGGGTAGTTCTTCTCATGTGGCTTTAGCTTTCATGAAGCATAAGTTATCACCCTCGCCTCCAACTGTAACACTCCCCCAAGACCATGTAGGGACACATCATTATAGACCCGATACTCCAAACCACTCCTCGGTAAGGCAAGTATAGGTGCTGATGTTAACCTATCCTTTAGTTCATCAAACGTTAATTGACAGTGGTCGTTCCATACGAACGGTACTCCCTTCCAAGTTAAGTTCGTCAAAGGACCGATAATATTTGAGAACCCCTTGATGAAGCGACGATAGTAATTGATCAACCCTAAAAAGCTGTGAATCTCGGTCGGTGTTGTGGCCTGTCCCCATTCCCTCACCACCGATAATTTAATCGAATCAATAGTAATACCTCTGTCTGACACAATGTGGCCAAGAAACTAAACTTCCAGCAATCAAAATACACACTTCTCGAATTTGGCATACAACTGGTGGTCCTATAACATCTAAAGAACCATACGTAAGTGATCGACGTGCTCCTCCTCCATGCGAGAATAAACCATAATATCATTTATGAATACGATCACAAAATGGTCTAAAAACTCCCTGAATACTCTGTTCATGAGGTCCATGAACACTACAGGCGCATTTGTGAGTCCAAATGGCATCACCCTGAACTCATATGACCCGTACCGTGATAAGAACGTGGTTTTAGATACATCCGCCTCCCTTATGAGTAGCTGATGGTAACCCGACCTTAGGTCGATCTTCGAGAAGTATGCAGCCCCTCTCAATTGATCAAACAAGTCATCTATCCTAGGTAACGGATACTTATTGTGTATCATCACCTTGTTCAGCTCTCTGTAGTCCACACACAACCGTAATGAGCCGTCCCTTTTCTTTATAAATAATACTGGTGCACCCCACGGTGATGTACTCTGCCGAATGAAACCCTGTCCTAAGAGCCACTGAATCTGCTCCCTAGGCTCTCGCATCTCTCAAGGAGCCATGCGATACGGTTCTCTGGCAATTGGTCTCGTTCTCGGTGTTTGAACTCAATATCCCTACTAGGTGGTAACCCTGGTATTTCCTGGAAGACGTCCTCAAAATCCCTCACTACTGGGATTGAGTCCAGAGGGACAACCACCTCATGTGAGGTCTCTTCTTCAATGTAATAGAGATGAGTGTGCGATCCTCCCTCGGGAAGAGGCAATGCTACTAGGAACATTTCTTATCCAGGAATGGAAAATGCGATAGTCCTCTCATAATAATCCACCATCGCCCTATAACCCGCCAACTAATACATCCCTAGGATCACATCGTAACCCTCCATATCCAACATCAGGAGATCTGTCGCTAGACTCAATCTCCCGACCATAATGTCCACAGCCTTACAAATCGAGTGTATTAGGGACCCACTACACATCGGTGACTCCACACACATAAGATCAGTGTCTGCTATTTCTAAGAGGCCGACTGCCCGTGCAAATCTAGTGGCAATAAAAGAATGTGTCGCCCCCGTTTCAAATAGAATATTACCGTCTAGTCCATGTATAGGAAATGTACCCGCGACTATTGGCGGTACTGGAGGTGTTGACTAGAATGGAACGTCCCAGACATTGAACACACGACCGTAGTGTAATTGGCTTGGCTGCTACTATGGGGCCTATGCTACTGTTGGGGCCAACAGAGCTTATTGCCCCTATTGGGCACCCTGCTGCTATGCCCTATCTTTCTGTGGACAATTCCTGCTATTGTGACCCTGCTGGCCACATGTGAAACATTGTCCCTAAAACTGCCTCTACCCTTGGCCCTGTGGGACCTGATGCCCTTGGCCTTGCTGGCCTCCTCCTTGGTTCCCTTGGCCCTGTCGGCCCTGAGGAACTGGCTGTTGGGGACCTTGCTGGCCCTGTCTATCAAATTGATGCCTCCCATGCCTAAACCTCTTAGCAGAGTTCCCATGTCGCTACCCTAGCTGACCCTCTATCTGCTGTTACGGTGTTTTGATGACACTACCTCCATCCACCTTGACCGACTAGCTAAGCTCACCTCTCTTACTTCCCTTTGCGTGGAAGCGATGATACTGACAGTGTAATAGAGCGACATTGACAACATCTGTATAGGTTACCAATGTGGGATTACCGATCAAATGCTGCATGACTTTCTAAGACAAGCCATCCATGAATTTTGACTTCTTCCATTCCTCATCGCTCACCTCGTTCCGCACAAAGTTAGCCAAACGGGTGAACTCCTCCTTGTAATCAGCAACCAAGCGATCTCCCTGAACCACCTCACTGAATTTCTTCCTCATCTCAGACTCTATCGTTGGAGGGAAGTACTTGCGTTTAAACCGCACTCATAACTCAGAAATTGCCATTGCATCCCTCTCCTCGGTGGTGGTAACTAACTCCCACCACTGTAAGGCCGCTCCCGATAGACGGAAAGTAGCCATCCTTTGTTTATATACCTCGGTGCACTCTAGCATGCACAAGTGGCGTTGGATATTCTTCTTCCAGTTGCACACCTACACTACATTGGTACTAGCCTGAAACTATGGTGGGTGACCCTTCTGAAAGGTCTCTCTAACTCGCTGCCAAAATGGTGGCCCCACTGGAGTCGGAACTGCTAGTGCCACTGGAGGTGGCGCCTGGGGCTGAGGAAAATGGGCTTCCATAGCCTTCATTACTGTCTCAACTGCCTGGGCCACTATTATGACCACCTGAGTAGTGGAGATCAACTCGGGAGGGGGGTGGCGGTACCTGTGGCTTCTGATGAGCCTCCCTTAACTCATCCCTAGCCTCAGCCCTCTCTGCTCTCTGTCTCTTCGGTGGAATCTATAAATAGATCCAATCGTATAAGTACATAATTTATACAAAAATGTAATATAAGAAATACCATATCTCAAAAGCGGAAAAAGAATTAACAGTCCTAATAATAGGGCTCTATAATAATCGAACGCTACGCTGAAACGTAGTAAACCGCACATATCCTAAGGACACTAGAACCTGATGCTCTCATACCATCTGTGATACCCCGCCTAATTAAACCTTGGGTGATCAAGCCTTAATTTAATTTAAAACAGGTTTCTTAAATGGTTCATTCTTAGCATCATTGTCGAAAACTTTTTAATTACTAACCACCTAAGTGAAATTAAGCTAGTGCCAAATTTTATCTTCATTAAAGAGATAAAAAAACTCATGCGAAACAATATCATTAAAGCAGTACTAAACCAATCATCATAAATAACTGAAAGAAATAGAGTCTCGCCGAAAACCACGGATGAAAATAAAACTAACTCCAAATCCAAAATATTAGAATAACTACAAGTGTAAAGATTGGAAAACATGTCCCTAAACAGAGAGTACTAAAATTGAGATCCTGCACCATATCTGAAAGAAAAGAATCGTCTAAGCAAGCCCTGCAACGTCCACATGTGCTGCATCTCCAAAATCCCTGGAATGAAGTCATGCTGGGTGTCCGTGTGGATGGGCATCTAAAAGGTTTTTAAAAGGATTTTACATAGCAAGAGTTAGTACTCAAAACATTTAAAAATATTTTGCAAGAAGCTATCACAAATATGAGTTATTGATTATACATGTTAAGATTTTGTACACTCCCTAGAGTTACCTCACCCCTTTCCTATAGTGCACACCTAATGTTGGTACTTAGTCCATCTCGCTACACTACCCAAGCTAACTAGACTAGAACTACTCTTTAAGTCTCCATATCACACACGCAGTATTTTAATAGTCCATAACTCATATGTTATACATGTTGATAACTTATTTATCTCTTGTTATCTTTGTTCTTTTTATAATTAAGTTTCACTACTTAATTATTACTAGCGTATTATCAGTCCATTATTTTATCTACTACCTCGTGTCAGTAGTTTATCCATACAGTATACATTTATCACACGACATATACTAATTATTAGTTATCACTAATATGTCCTTATAACACATATAAAGGTCTCTTGGTTCGAAATGACTCATCAAGCCCAAGTAAGAGTTGGTTCGGAATGATACATTGACCCCAACTATTATTAGACATACACATATTCTGGCTCGAACTCTTTCATCACGACACCAGTTTTAAGGTTTGGTTCGCCATTCTTCATTGACCCCAAACATATAATAACTCTATGTTAGTTCGGAATATCTCATCGACCCTAACATAACCAATTTATGTATAATCCTCTTAACCTAAAAGTTCATACAATTCAGTAAGTACACACTCGACCTATCAATCATGCTTATACGTAATATTTTACTCTCTTATATTCACCGTACTTATTAATTTATGATTTATTTCAGTATCGCATTTAATCGACTATATGCACTACTCTAAGGGCCATAGTTACCCCTCTAATTAATTCAGTAGTTAATTCATCTCTACCCTACTGATAGTTATTTGGAATTCATGTTAACTGCCTTCGTAACTTAAATTCACCATTTCTGATACTCGACCCGTTCGTTCTTTGCTTATTTAGTCATTTTCTAAGTCTTCTTGTCAATGACTATGATGGGTCTCCACTCTCTACCTACTGATCTTTATCAAATCCTAGGATAGGTATCGAATCATACTAAACTTCCCAATAAGAGACGGCCATCGAAGAAAATTCACTCAATAAGATTTTTCAAGAAACATCAGGGGTCGATCGATTAACCTTCATCATCGATCGATCGACTGATGAACATCGATCGATCGATCTTTATAGTCAATCGATCGATCGTTTTGGGCAGCTTCTACCTATTACGTTTTTCTTATGTTTTAACCCTTTAAAACTCCATTAAACCTTTTAAAACTCTCTACCAACATCATCAATTAGTTTTTAAGTGGATATAGATTATTCCTAACGTTAATATATCATCAAATCTTCAAAAAATCATTCAAGGACCACAATTATTCTTAACTTCTCAAAACTCTAGACATATGGTTTCTTTATCTTAAATCATTATATACCCAGATTTATATTTCGTGATAGGAATCATATTTCTTCTGTAATTTAATTCTCTACAGATGTAATTCCATCTACATGCAAGTGCTATCCCAAACATGTATCAAATATTTCTTCAAGAATCATTCAAAAACCATTTATTCTTCACATCTTATACATGGATATTATAACTCAGATTTAGATTTTGTAAATAACCACTTGCCTTGATTCAGAGGTGATATGATTTCGTGGTTGTTGTAGAGTTTGATTGTTTGTCTCCTTAAATCTTCACTCTTCAATTGCTTGAGCTTCAAGGATTCCTTTGAATCTCTCGCACTTGTCTTTGTGTGCTTTGAGAATGACTTCTCTTTTCTCTCTAATGGCCTCTCCGTGAGTTATGAGGTTTCTAACCCTAATCCCTTATTTAATCAGATGGTAAAAGACTCCAAAATTTTTAGGTCTTCCCACTCTTATCTTTTAAAAGACAAAAATGCCCCCGAATGGTCCCGCATAGCCCAAAAATGTCTCAGGACCCAACTAGTAACCCTCCGTATACTATTTTGACGATTTTGACCCTTTCGGAGCTAACTGTGCCCACTAAATTGTCATTTGTGTCACTCATATAATATTTCTTATCTCAACCTCTCGTTATCCCATGTTTGTCTCTCGATTGAGATTTAAATCATATACGCCCATATCACTCGTTATGACGCAAGGTAATTTATGAGTTATTCACAAGTCATTTTCAGTAACTCGACTTATAATATTAAATCATCCCATTTAACCTTTAAATCATCTTCAAGTACTCTATTCAAGTAATTTAAATAAAATATCACATTAAATTACTCTACTCACGTAATTTAAATATAAGGTTCGTATTTTCTATTTAATCTCTCCATTAATTAAATTCTAAATTCATGGAAATACGGGGAATTACATTAAGAAGTCTATTATAGCTTCTTCCCCGATGGCAGCTGAGTTTGTAGCTTATTATGAGGCGTCCAATCATGGAATATGGTTGTGAAATTTTATCACGGGGCTGCATATTGTGGATGGCATTGAAAGACCGCTTAAGTTATTTTGTGACAATAAATCAGCAGTATTGTATTCCAATAACAATAGGAGTTCTACGAAGTCAAAGTTTATTGACATTAAGTTCCTAGTTGTAAAAGAAAGAGTTCATAGTGGACTTATATCTATAGAGCACGTTGGGACAAACTCCATGATTATGGATCCGCTGACTAAGGGATTACCACCCAAGGTCTTTCATGGGCACACTGCTCATATGGGTGTAATTTCTTTTCAGGATATGTCGGTTTAGTGGGAGTTTGTATTTTATATAGACCAAGTGGGAGATTGTTAGAGTAAAATTTAATATATGGGCTTATATATAAAATAAATATGAATTATAGGCTATCAAATAAAAGTAGGCCAATTAAAGTGATTAATTTAAGTTTTGGGGCCTTACTAATGTATTAGTAAAGTGTGGGTTTTAATGTGTAGAGACAAGCGTAATTTCTATTTTTATGATGGGTTAAAATAGAAATATACGAAAAGACACGATTGTCTTATAAACGAAATAGCGAAAAAGTATTTAAGCAATTATGGTCGAGGTCATTGGCGGATACATAATTTTTTTTTGTTAAGTGGAACGAAAATTTTGAGTGGTACCGAAGAATTGGAGGCGGGAGCCTCCGGAGCAATTTTTTTAAGGTTATTTAGAGTTTTATACAAATTATAGTTTTATAATGCCCAAATAACAACTCTCAATTATTGTTAACAATACCTAATTAATTTCAAGAAATAAACAACGCTTAACGACACTAATATATAATTAACTCATAAAAACCAACAACCGATTAAGATTACACTTTTTTTCAACTTCATTTATTAAGATTACATAAAATTATATGAGTATTGAGCATAAAACCCTCAAGTAAGATTACATTTTCCCTTATGATTTACAGAGGAAAAATTTCCTAAAGTCCAAGTAAGTTTAAGGTTATTTTCACTTAAGTGTATTTACCACTAAAATGGGTTAAAAGTGCTACAAAAAGTCTAATAAATTTTCTCAAAAAGTCACTTGGAGGCCAAACTAAGTTATCACCAAAAAAATGGGAGCTAAAGTAAAATAAGTACTAAGTTGTATCATAATACAATTATCACAGCCTCATCCCTAAAATTACAACATGTTTTGTTAAATATTACATTTGCTGGTCAAAATTTGAGGGAGACAAATTATGAGGAAAATTTACGTAATTTAAAGAAAATTATAATCAAATCAATGATTCAATAGAGCACCAAATCCAAATGCGTATGACTTTATAAGAAAATGAACCAAAACATATAGCAAAATAAAAAAAAACAATATAGGAAAAATAACACTATTTATTGAAAGATTAAAGAAATAGTAATAAAACACAAACCTTTAAATTAGAGGTTGCAGATGACAATGATTTCACTAAAGGCTTAAGCTTCAAAGAAGAAGGTAGTGAGAGAAAGAAGTGAGGATCCCCGTACGTTTAAAGTTTTTTTTTAATTTAGATACATACACCGTCATCTTTGCAAATAATAAGAGAACACCTTTAAGTTTGAACTTTTACTAAAAAAAACCTAATTTTTTTAAAAGTTGAACTGGGGCGACCGCCCCACTTCGGCCTGGGGTGGATCTGCCCCTATTCAAGATGGTTTCTTTGATTGTGGTCTTCATTTACCCAAATTAGTTTTATTATTCCTAATTAAATTTGGTCAATATAGTTTCTGAGATTTTGATCAACTTTTTTTTTCAACTTTCCATGAGTATGTGTGGTGATGCATTAGTAAGAGTGGTGGACTAAGATGATTGGTTAGGGGGTTTGAAGGCGACGAGATGATTTATTTTAGAATTGTTTTACTTTGTTTGCAATTTTTTTACCATAATAATCTTAAGGTTAATATTCGTAATTTTTATTTAAAAAATTTCAACATAATATTGACCTATATCTAAAAATTAAAATACTTCAATATAATTCCCTAAATTTTTTCTAATTACATTTTAACAATTAAGTGACAACAAATTTTTTATACCCCGAACTAAATAGATAGCTTGGTGCTTGTTTTAGTAATGTTGTGATCCAAGACGTGACAATCCTGGCACCCCTCAATGCTCCAAATATAGATGGTATAGATCTAGGTATCCATTCCTTTCTCTTCATTTGCAAATTGTGGATTATGTCTCATGTCTAATTCTTTTTCAGGGCTATTAATTCTTTTGGGGTTCATTTCTTGTGTGAAATATGAGGTGGTAATCCAAATCTTTTCATAACTGAGGTTGGTGTCCAAAAATGTCATAAATTATTTTTTTATAACACTTATGAGGATCTTTAATGACCTTTTTAGAGTATTTATGATATTTTATACCCCAAATTCACAATACGAAATAAGTTAGATGTAATACCGCGTATTTTTATGTCTTTTAAATTTAAGGATTTAATAAATTTAATTTGAGATATTAATTTAATATTAATCCAGAAATTTATTTTAATATTTATTAGCATGACAGGAGTTAGTAATTATTGGGAATTTGTTGAATATTACTAGATGAGTAAAGTAATATATAAGATTGATTTTATTAAACGTGTCACGAGTGAATAAAATGGCAATTATGGAAATTTAAGACGGGACGCGCCTGTATCGTGTCGGGACTAAATTATTGTTATAAAAGTGAAAAAAATATAAGTCGATCGTATGGTCGTTTCTAGTGCATCAAAGTGTCCGGAAGGGTCTAGATAGTTAGAAAAGTGTACTCGGGGGCTAAGTTTTGGTCTCGGGTCATTTTTGGGCCTAATTTAGATCCCGGGTGGGCATTATAGACATTTTGTATTTTTGGGTAATTAAACCCATGAATTTCCCTAAGATATATCAGCCATGAGAGGTTATCTTTTAGGGTTAATAATCACAGAACATAAGAACGGCCATTAGAGAAGAAGGTAGGAAGCTTCCCAAGCAATCCAAGGCCAAGAACTCACTCAATTGCACCCGCACCACCGCCAAAACGTAGATCGTAAAATGAGGAACGCATCCGTATCCTCATCATCATTAAATCAGACATTAGAATCCCAGGCAAGTATCTATCTTGATTTTCTTTTAGTTAATCTTTCATCCATGTTAGACTAGGGTTGTTAAACACATGTTTCATGGAAGAATTTGAGGAATTAGAGGATTAAATCGCATCTTTTAGAGGAGATAAATATATTCTGGAAATCTCAATCTTATGTAGAGGATTACCCACGAAATTGTATGGCTTTAGAAGTAAGAAATCTGGAAAAAGAATTAGAAGAATGAGTTTATGAAAAAAAATTAGGGTTCTTTATAATTATATTAATCTATCCCATTAATTCAATACCTTTGATGAAATTGCACATGTTTCAGGTAGGAAATCATGCATATAAGTATATACAACAAGTAGTAATCTTATTTGGGAGTTTGGGGATCATTAATGGCGTTTTGGAGAAAATTGTTGGATGAAACCCATAGGTCGAATTTGCAGATTTTGGGCAAGAACTGCTTGATCGGTCGATCGATCGACCCCTTTCCTGGAACTATCGACCCCCCCTGGAAAACTGCATATTTTCCCTTTTTGTTTAATCCGATTTAAATACGTAGGTATCCTTGATTATTATTTACAGAGTATTATGGGTTATGAAGAGGGCCAGTAGGGTCTAAGTAGACTCCGTTGAGTGAAATTTAATATATGAAGAAATTATGGGTTAATGGGGGGTTTTCTCACACAGGAGAAACTGTGCGTACGTTCACTATAGAATTTAGAGACTCGTGAAAGACTTATAATAGAAGGTTAGAGAGGGTGTGCCTACTGAAATTATATTTAGTAAGACAAAATACTTCGAGAGATGAGAAGTAAGTATGAAATAAATTATAAGTGAGAAAAAAAGAGATGAATCCGTTATGAGAGATAATTGAGTAAAATTTATGCTAAGAATGGATAATAATAATTATGGATAGTAGGCGAACCTAATTTGGAAAATGTAAATATCTATATATATGACAATGTAACTGTGTACATATATTAAGCATTATGATTATGAATAATCATACCCACGCTACTTGCTATCACGGAGGTTTATGCATCGGGACAGTCTTTTCTCGATGGGACCTTTATGGGGGATAGTGATGTGTACCCTAGAACATAGGATTCCTTGGTACAGGCTATCTGAGAATGATAGTAAGCGATCCTAAGAGACGTGAGGGGTATGTGATGACCGCTTAGTGACTTGGAACTATGCTTCGCCTCCATTTTGTGTGTATTATCTTAATACAATTCGAGAGTGACTCCGAACTAGTATTTCCCTTAGCACGAGTGATACGGGGACTTTATAGCAGACTATGTTAGCACCATAGACTTTATGTGGCGTGCCGGTAGTATATATAGTATATGAGTGACTAAAATATATATACTTATATATGGAAATTTCCTACTGTGCGTATAAGTAGTTAAGTAATGGATAAATGCTCCAGCTTTATAATAAGTGTTCGGGAACTTTGTAACGATACGGTGTTGTTTCAAGTAACGTAATAAATCTCGAAGAGATTGATTTTGTTTAAACTAAATATCATAAACTTTCTACTTCTCAGGATAAAACTTTATGGAAAAATAAGTTAGATAGACTTATGAGTTTAGTAGTACGGTAGGCGTGCACACTAGATGAGAGGTGAGAATTCTCAAGAGAGTGTAACCTACTAACACGGTTGTTACATTAGTCGGTAAGTATTTTAAATACTTGCTAAACTATTTTAAAATGTTCTACACTCGGGCTCTGACCCGTTTTTTGTCATTTCTCTTTCTTGTATATATATATATATATATATATATATATATATATATATATGTGTGTGTGTGTGTGTGTGTGTGTGTATTACAGGTGCCCAGCCACAGGGGCGTCATGCATAAGTTCTTTGGATTGGACGTGTTGCAGCTTATGTGGGAGTTGCAGGCCTTTGATTTAGATGACCTCTTCGTTGATTATGTTCTTACTTTAGAGTTCTGTTTAGTTAGGGAATGTGTCGCCCGATTTCCTATTCCGTGTGGATTTGTTAGATATTTATGTTTATTTATATTTCCAGTATTCACTACTCTTTGAGAGTAAACTATTGTCAGGATGATTTCATTTATGGTTCTTAAACTTGGTTTGGTTTATCTAAATGGTTTAATTCTTGTGTGTTAATTGCCATCCTTAGCATTATGTGATTCTTAAACTGTTGTTTATAAAAAAATGTTTTCATATCGGAATTTAAGAAAGTAAAATATGAGACATTAAATTGTTTTGACACTTAGCTTAATTATTTAGGGTGTTTAAATTGGAAATAATTATTTTGCGACAGTGATGCTAAGAATGAACCAACCGTTTGTGACACCCCGACTAATTAAATACCGGGTAGCTACTCCTTTATTAAATTAATACAAAATGCCAAGTTGGTCCAGTTAATAGCATCACTGTCGAAAACATTTTAATGATTACTAACCACCTAATATTTAAAAAGTAAGTTGCCAAATTTTAAGTTAAGTCTTATTAACATGCAGTAAAAGAATAAGGGAAGAAAAACATAATCCATTCACCATAACGAAGTAATGAAATAACCAACAAATAGTAATAAGTTCGGAGGAAAACTCCTCACAACAATCCCACAACTGAAAATAATATGACAAGTCTGAATCCTGAATTAATTACATGCTAGAAGTCTGAATAACTGAAGTAAATGAAGTGTCTCTAAAAGAAATGGGCGACATGCCCTACAACTGATAAATGCTGGATATAGAGTCAAGATAGATGAAGCGTCTACAAGCAAAGTCCTGTAACTTCCACAAACAGCTACAGCTCATCACCTGAATGAGGATCCTAAGCATGGTGTCCTTGTGGCTGGGCACCTAAAATGGTTTTTACAAAAAAAAGATAGATTTGAAAGCAAACGGGTCAGAGCCCGAAAGTGGAGAGTATTTTAAAAACAGCAAGTGCTTTAATAACATTTAAAACAATAAATGCAAAATACATGTTAGGACGTGCTCTCACATGAAATACTCACCTCTCGTCTAACTGTGCACTCCTAACGTTCCTGTACCCATTCATGTGTTTTCTCATAACTATCTAGTTCAAAAGAGCTTCTAACACTTCTACTCGGTTCACGTTTTAAATTCCAACCTTAATATTTAAATAGAGAGTTCTACTTTAATTCTCGGATTCCCAATTATTAACAAAACCATTTATATAAAGATGTCCACTTTTTATCTTTTCATAACGTTACAATAACTATACTCACAAATTAGGCATAACAAATTCCTTTTCACTTAACCGTATATTATTCACATCATAAATATACAATACAAGCACCCCGAGGCTAAGCTGTGGTGCACACATACTCTGCTATCCATCCCGGTACATCACGTACATAAGGATTACAAATTCCGAATCTCTCAGGAATTGTTGGAATAATCACTACACACAAAAATGGAGGTGAACATAATTCAACATATCCATGGTGACGTACATACCTACGCTCCATAGTCAGCTGGCTTATTAACTCACAAATAAGTCGTTCTCTTGAATTATGTCCTCGAGGTACCAATCTAAATCCGGGCACACAAGGATTAGAAGGCCCTAAGCGAACGTAAACCTCCCGTGATAGCAAGTATGGTAGGTATGTCATACATATAAGATTATATACTAAGCATGCACACATCTTAGATATCTCAATATTAATAAAGGTATTTTCTACATCCTTATACCATTATTCCAATTCTATATATTTTAAGCCTTCCGATAATATAAAATTTAAACTGTCGACACTTCTCACGTCGTAGTTCTTTATACTTAAAACCTATCTCAAGGAATTATTAAGTATCCTATTATTCCCACCTATAACGTCATCATTCCTAAGGTCCTTACTTCTGCCCCGAACCTCATTTCATCAATATTCAAATTTATACCTTTAACCCAAATATTATCTCACTTATCGAACTCCATTAGCTTTAGAATAATTCCTCAAATTGAATTCTAATTAAGGTCCAAATTTCATAGCCATGCCTACTAGTCTTCCTTAAGTTTAAGGGTATTCACAAAGTCTCCAATAATATTTTCCCAGAGTTAACATCATCAAAATTTAAATAGGGAAAAACTTTACTCATTCTGGGAAGGTCGATCGATCGACCATTTCCTTCGATCGATCGATGGTGGTCGATCGATCGACTAATGAATGTCGATAGATCGAACGCACCAGGTATGGCTACGGACTGCTTCGTTTTGCAGTTTTCAAATCACCTCAAAACACCATTTTTATGCATGAAACTCTAATCTAACATTATGGTATTATCATACAACCATCCTACAACATTGTTAACGTTCTAGCCCTAACATAATTCATAGTTTTAACCTTCCAATTCATGGGTCTATATCAATCTTCCAAGATAAATTCGATAATTCCTAAACATGGAAAAGCATAGCATTGAATCAATTGTAATTAAACCACTTGCCTTAATTGTTCTTCAGATTTGTTGTAGATTGAAGGTGGTTGAATTCCTTTCTCTCTCTTTCTACAGAATTCTTCTCTTTCTCTCCCTCTCAACAAGTTCTTCTCAAGGTGCTAATGGAGGTGGGGTTGGTTTTTTTTTTTTTTGCCAAGTTAAGGGTTTCTAAACCTCTCCCGTAGCCCACTACCTAGATTGGGGTTGGAAATGGCTTAGTGGCTTAAGACTAAGTCAGATTTCTAACTCTAATTTTCGTGGGTTTTAATTATTCAATTTCTGAAATTACCAAAATGCCCTTATAAGTTACCGGTATGGCCCAATAATGCCCTGGGACCCAAACATAACCCCCGGCTAGTGTTTTCTGACTATTTTGACCCTTCCAGACGCGTTGGCGCACTCAAAACGACCATACGGTTAATAAAAATAAAATTCATTTTTTAATTCAAATAATTATATTCCTGACGCGAGTGTCACGCTCGTCCCAACAGAATTTCCCAAATTATCGTATTTCAATCTCGCGACAATTTCAATAGTTCCAATATTCATATATTGTCATATATACACATTATAATCAAATACTAACTCACATCTCGTTAATATTTTAATCCGGATTAATTTCCAATTAATACGCATTTAATTCAATTAATCCCCAAAAATAAATATCACAGAAGATACGGGGTATTACATACTTCCCCCCTAATAACTGAATTTCGTCCCGAAATTTGGAACTAGAAATTACCTGGTAAGAACAACTCTGGATAATGTTTGCACATCTCATCCTCGTGCTCCCATGTGGACTCCTCGACATTATGATGTCGCCACTGAACACGCATTAACGAACTATCTTTAACCGCAGTTTCCGCTCACTTCGGTCCAAAATAGCAATCGGCCCGTCCTTGTAGGAGCTATCAGGCTGGAGATCGATGTCCTCCAAGGCAATGTGAGAATGAGCCAAATGGTCTCTAAGATATTTCCTTAGCGAGGAAATATGAAACACATCGTGAATCCGATGCAAATGCTCCGGTAACCCAAGCCTATACGCAACCGGTCCAATCCGCTCAATAATAGGAAATGGTCCCACATATCTCGGTGCCAACTTCCCTTTCTTCCCGAAACGCATAATCCCCTTCATAGGAGATACTCTGAGCAAAACCTGGTCTCCCACTTGCAACTCCCTGAAGAACCTCTTCGCATCAGCATAGCTCTTCTGCCGATCCTGAGCTACCCGAATGCGACTCCGAATCAATTCTATCCTCGCCAAAGTATCCTGAATCACTTCCGGCCCAAGTAGTTTGTTGTCCCCCACTTCCAACCAACATGCTGGGGAATGACAAGGTCTACCGTACAACGCCTCAAATGGAGCCATGCCAATGGTGAACTGGTAGGAGTTGTTGTAAGTAAACTCCACCAGTGGAAGATACTGCTCCCATCCACCCTCAAAATCAATGATGCACATACGCAACATGTCCTCCAACATTTGGTTTGTACGCTCGGTCTGCCCATCGGTCTGCGGGTGATATGCCGTACTCAACCGCAATTCCGTGCCCATGGACTCCTGAAAACTTTCCCAAAATCGTGAAACAAATATCTTGTCTCGGTCAGACACGATATTTAGGGGCACTCCATGAAGTCTCACTATCTCTGCAATAAAGAGATGGGCATACTGTCCCGTAGTGTAGTCTGTCCTTACGGGTAGAAAATGAGCAACTTTGGTCAACCTATCCACCATTACCCAAATGGAGTCGTGACCTCTCTGTGACGTAGGTAACCCCGTGATAAAGTCCATGGAGATGCTCTCCCACATCCACATCGAGACCTCCAATGGCTGTAGCAGTCCTGTCGGTCTCTGATGATCCACTTTTACTAGCTGACAAGTGGCGCATTTTGATATAAACACGATAATATCTCTCTTCATCCCGCTCCACCAATACTGTCGTCTCATGTCTTGGTACATTTTGTCCCCACCGGGATGTACCGCGAACAGTGAGCCATTTGACTCTGCCATCACCTCATGCCGCAATTCCTCCCCTTTCGGAACTACCAATCTCCCATTGAAGCGTAATCCCCCGTCTGAGCTAACGGTATAGGATTCAGCTCCCTCTGCTAGTAATCGAACTATCTTCTCCTGACAGAACGAGTCATCTGCTTGTGCCTTTACTACCTTCGTGACAATCTGTGGTGTAACAGTCATCACAGACATGAATGATCGGGCCACTGCATCCTGGTGTCCCAACTCCTTCCATTTAGCCTTCCACACCTCTGCCACCTCCTCCACTGGTCTACGGCTCAACGCGTCTGCTACCACGTTAGCCTTCCCCGGGTGATATTGGATATCAAACTGATAATCCTTCACAAACTGAAGCCACCTTCGCTGCCGCATATTCAACTCCTTCTGCGTGAATAGGTACTGTAGGGACTTGTGGTCTGTGAATAATCGAAACTTTTCCCCCAAAAGATAATGTCTCCAAATCCGAAGGGCAAATAACACTGCCGCCAACTCCAAGTCATGGGTGGGGTAATTCTTCTCGTGAGGCTTAAGCTTACGGGAAGCATAAGCTATGGCCTGACTTTCCTGCTGTAATACACCTCCAAGTCCTTGTAAGGACGCATCGGTGTAAACTAGATACTCCACTCCCGGTCTCGGCAATGCTAACAAAGGTGCTGAGTTCAACTTGTCCTTCAACTTATCGAATGCAAACTCACAGGCATCACTCCAAATGTACGGCACACCTTTACGAGTCAGATGTGTCCAAGGACCTGCTATCTTCGAAAATCCCAGAATAAACCTCATGTAGTATCCTGCTAGGCCCAAGAAATTACGGATCTCAGTCGGTGTCGAGGCCTGTCCCCACTCCCTCACCACGGATACCTTCCCCAGATCAACCGATATCCCTCGGTCGGAAATAATATGCCCCAAAAACTGAACCTCCTTCAGCCAAAACCCACACTTCTCATACTTTGCATACAGCTCATTCTAACGCAGTGTCTGCAAAACTCGCCTCAAGTGCTCGGCGTGCTCCTCCTCTGGCTGGAAGTGAACCAGAATATTATCAATGAAGACAATGACGAACTGATCAAGGAACTCTCTGAACACCCTATTCATCAAGTCCATAAACACGGCTGGAGCATTGGTCAAACCAAAAGGCATAACCCGAAACTCGTGAGAACCATATCTCGTTAAGAACGCAGTCTTCGAGACATCCTCTTCCCTGATACGTAACTGATGGTATCCCGATCACAAATCAATCTTCGAGAAGAAGGAAGCTCCTCTCAACTGGTTGAATAGGTCATCAATTCGAGGTAACGGATACTTATTCCGTATCGTGACCTTGTTCAACTCTCGGTAGTCCACACACAATCTCAGTGAACCATCTCTCTTCTTTACGAACAACACAGGGGCACCCCACTGCGAAGTACTCCTCCGTAAAAACCCTTGACTCAACAACTGCTCAATCTGATCCCGTAACTCTCTCATCTCAGCTGGAGCTATACGGTAAGGTGCGCGGGCGATAGGCCGAGTGCCCGGCGTCAAATCAATCACAAAATCTATCTCTATACTCGGAGGTAGTCCAGGTAAATACACCGGCGAACTCACTAACAACGGGTATCGAATCAAGTGGTATCACCAGTTCCTTAGAGGTCTCCTCCTCTATATAGTACAAGTGAGTGGACGATCCTCCCTCAGGACGAGGCATTGCCACCAAAAACATCTCCTGCCCGAGAATGGCAAGGATAATATTCCAGCTAAAGCAGTCAATCATGGCTCGGTACGCAACAAGCCAATCCATACCAATAATGGCATCATACTCGGTCATTTCTAACACTAACATATCCGCAAGTAATACCAAACTACCAATCTCTACCCCCACTCCCCGGTATATAAAATGAACCATTCCCCCAGTGGTGAGTCTACCTGCGATACAGTGCTCAATACTGTGGTTAATAACCCTAAGGTTTTCGCATAATAAGTAGTTATAAAACAATGCGTTGTCCTAGTAACAAATAAAATTTGACCCAAAGTCCCATGGGTAGAAAAATATACCCCAAATCGCGGGCGGTGCCTGTGGGGCGGCTGTCTAGCAGACAGTATAGATTTGACTGTACTGTAACTGCCCCTGCTGCACTGGAGCTACTGGAAAGGTTGGTAGGGCTGGTACCTGAGCTGGTGCTTGGAGAGCGACTGTAAAAAGTGGCCCCTGAGGATTATTACGGGCTCCCTGCAGCTGCTGCTGTGGGGCATTGCCCTTATCAGGACAATCCTGGCGTCTATGGCCATGCTTGCCACACACAAAACATCGGCCTTTGAAGTTACTCTCCCTCTGACCCTGCTGCCGTCGGTGTCGGCCTTGCTGACTTGAGACTTTATTCCTCTTTCGAGACTGCTTCATTTTACCATGTTGTTGACTAGAACTGACTCGGTCTTGGGTAGTTTGTTGTCGAAATTTTGGGGTCTTCGCACATTTGTCAGCTTTAGTCACATGCATTTGACTAACCTCTCTAGGTCTTTTACCCCCTCTAAGTTGTATGCTGCGTTCTTGGTATTGTAGAACTGCAGTGGTAACTGCTTGTGCCACGATACCTGCTAACTCAGCGGTTGATATTCTCTCTGGAGATACCGGAGGTGTGAGTCGATCTTGCTCGTTGACTCTCCTAACCGTTTTAGCTAGTTCTTCTTGGCGATTCATCTGAAAATTTAAGTAAATTAGGATGAGTTCATCATTCAAATAAACAAATCACAGAAGTACGAATACCAAAGTATAGATATAATCACAATATTCCTAGGAACCCGTGGTGCCCGTCGTGGAGGCATTTCTGAAATAAGAGTAAGGTTTATAAATTCGCAGTTATAAACTTAAAATAGCTGCAGAGCGAAGCATACATAAAAGAATACAACAGTCCTAAAATATAGGGCTCTACATCAAAGAAAACTCAGCGGAAACATAATAAGCCAAACAGATCCTAAAGGACACTAGAACCTGATGCTCTGATACCACCTGTGACACCCCGACTAATTAAATACCGGGTAGCCACTCCTTTATTAAATTAATACAAAATGCCAAGTTGGTCCAGTTAATATCATCACTATAGAAAACATTTTAATGATTACTAACCACCTAGTATTTAAAAAGTAAGTTGCCAAATTTCAAGTTAAGTCTGATTAACATGCAGTAAAAGAATAATGGAAGAACAACATAATCCATTCACCATAACGAAGTAATGAAATAACCAACAAATAGTAATAAGTCCGGAGGAAAACTCCTCACAACAATCCCACAACTGAAAATAATATGACAAGTCTGAATCCTGAATTAATTACATGCTAGAAGTCTGAATAACTGAAGTAAATGAAGTGTCTCTAAAAGAAATGGGCGACATGCCCTACAACTGATAAATGCTGGATATAGAGTCAAGATAGATGAAGCGTCTACAAGCAAAGTCCTGTAACTTCCACAAACAGCTACAGCTCGTCACCTGAATGAGGATCCTAAGCATGGTGTCCTTGTGGCTGGGCACCTAAAATGGTTTTTACAAAAAAAGATAGATTTGAAAGAAAACGGGTCAGAGCCCGAAAGTGGAGAGTATTTTAAAAACATCAAGTGCTTTAATAACATTTAAAACAATAAATGCAAAATACATGTTAGGACGTGCTCTCACATGAAATACTCACCTCTCGTTTAACTGTGCACTCCTAACGTTCCTGTACCCATTCATGTGTTTTCTCATAACTATCTAGTTCAAAAGAGCTTCTAACACTTCTACTCGGTTCACGTTTTAAATTCTAACCTTAACATTTAAATAGAGAGTTCTACTTTAATTCTCGGATTCCCAATTATTAACAAAACCATTTATATAAAGATCTCCACTTTTTATCTTTTCATAACGTTACAATAACTATACTCACAAATTAGGCATAACAAATTCCTTTTCATTTAAACGTATATTATTCACATCATAAATATACAATACAAGCACCCCAAGGCTAAGCTATCGTGCACACATACTCTGCTATCCATCCCGGTACATCACGTACATAAGGATTACAAATTCCGAATCTCTCAGGAATTGTTGGAATAATCACCACACACAAAAATGGAGGAGAACATAATTCAACATATCCATGGTCACGTACATACCTACGCTCCATAGTCAGCTGGCTTATTAACTCACAAATACGTCGTTCTCTTGAATTATGTCCTCGAGGTACCAATCTAAATCCGGGCACACAAGGATTAGAAGGCCCTAAGCGAACGTAAACCTCCCGTGATAGCAAGTATGGTAGGTGTGTCATACATATAAGATTATATACTAAGCATGCACACATCTTAGATATCTCAATATTAATAAAGGTATTTTCTACATCCTTATACCATTATTCCAATTCTATATATTTTAAGCCTTCCGATAATATAAAATTTAAACTGTCGACACGTCTCACGTCGTAGTTCTTTATACTTAAAACCTATCTCAAGGAATTATTAAGTATCCTATTATTCCCACCTATAACGTCATCATTCCTAAGGTCTTTACTTCTGCCCCGAACATCATTTCATCAATATTCAAATTTACACCTTTAACCCAAATATTATCTCACTTATCGAACTCCATTAGCTTTAGAATAATTCCTCAAATTGAATTCTAATTAAGGTCCAAATTTCATAGCCATGCCTACTGGTCTTCCTTAAGTTTAAGGGTATTCACAAAGTCTCCAATAACATTTTCCCAGAGTTAACATCATTAAAATTTAAATAGGGAAAAACTTTACTCATTCTGGGAAGGTCGATCGATCGACCTTTTCCTTTGATCGATCGATGGTGGTCGATCGATCGACTGAAGAATGTCGATCGATCGAACGCACCAGGTATGGCTACGGACTGCTTCGTTTTGCAGTTTTCAAATCACCTCAAAACACCATTTTTATGCATGAAACTCTAATCTAACATTATGGTATTATCATACAACCATCCTACAACATTGTTAATATTCTAGAACCAATAATTCATCAACCAAGGGCTATGTTTGGATCAAATCTTCATCAAGAACCCTAGTTTCCTATTTCTTTCAAGAACATTAATAAATCTCTTCTTAAATCCGTTTTTAGATCATCAAGGGTTATAATTTTGAATTCATAATTCGTCCAGAATGTTACTACATGCAGTCCCTAACATAATTCATAGTTTTAACCTTCCAATTCATGGGTCTATATCAATCTTCAAAGATAAATTCGATAATTCCTAAACATGGAAAAGCATAGCATTGAATCAATTGTAATTAAACCACTTGCCTTAATTGTTCTTCAGATTTGTTGTAGATTGAAGGTGGTTGAATTCCTTTCTCTCTCTTTCTGCAGAATTCTTCTCTTTCTCTCCCTCTCTACAAGTTCTTCTCAAGGTGCTAATGGAGGTGGGTTTTTTTTTTTTTTTTTTGCCAAGTTATGGGTTTCTAAACCTCTCCCGTAGCCCACTACCTAGATTGGGGTTGGAAATGGCTTAGTGGCTTAAGACTAAGTCAGATTTCTAACTCTAATTTTCGTGGGTTTTAATTATCCAATTTCTGAAATTACCAAAATGCCCTTATAAGTTACCGGTATGGCCCAATAATGCCCTGGGACCCAAACATAACCCCCGGCTAGTGTTTTCTGACTATTTTGACCCTTCCAGACGCGTTGGCGCACTCAAAATGACCATACGGTTAGTAAAAATAAAATTCACTTTTTAATTCAAATAATTATATTCCTGACGCGACTGTCACGCACGTCCCAACAGAATTTCCCAAATTGCCGTATTTTAATCTCGCGACAATTTCAATAGTTCCAATATTCATATATTGCCATATATACACATTATAATCAAATACTAACTCACATCTCGTTAATATTTTAATCCGGGTTAATTTCCAATTAATACGCATTTAATTCAATTAATCCCCAAAAATAAATATCACAGAAGATACGAGGTATTACACCGTTCACCTTGATTTTAATTTAATAAAGGACTGATCACCCGGTATTTAATTAGGCGGGGTGTCACATGTGGTATCATAGCATTAGGTTCTAGTGTACTTTAGGATCTGTACGGCTTATTTCGCTTCCAGCTTAGCGTCTTTAATATGGAACCCTATTTTTTGGACTGTTGTATTCTTTTGTTTCCTCTTACGACTTCAGCTACTTAAGATTTGATAAGTGTGGATAAATAAACTTCCTTCTCATTTTAGATGCCTCCGAGACGCGCACCCCGAGACAAGAATGCCCAGTTCGAGCAGCCAGCTGCTCCATCTCAGGGAATGATGAATGCAATTGAAGTAGCCGCCATTGTTCCGCAGGCAGTCAATGCGGCATTAGCGGTTGTCCAACAGGCTCCACCCTAGGTTTAGGAAGTGGCGCCTGTACTAGCACAGCTTCCCACTACATGGGAGCGGGTCAGGGATGCCTTTCAGAAGGCGTATTCCCAGGAGTTCTCGGGTACTTCGGACATCGTAGTTTCCAGCCAATGGAAGAAGGACATCCAGAGGCATCTGTGTATGTTTGTGTGCACCGACGTGCAGAGACAATTATTGGATTCCTTCAAGCTAGTGGGGGACACTTTGCAGTGGTGGGAGTCCACCACCGCCTTGAGGGAGTGGGATAGCATACCGATTCAGTCTTTTGGGCACGATTTGATCGCAAGTATTTCCCATCCGACGTGAAGACTGAGCTGAGGCAGAGGTTACTGAATCTCAAGAAGGAGAGTATGAATGTTACTGAGTATGAGGAGGAGTTCACTAGACTTCTCACTATAATTACGGAGGAGGAACCCACTGAGGAGAAGAAGATACTACTGTTTTTAGATGGATTGGCCTAGAGGATTCGTGAGCACCTCATAGGCAATCTATCATTGAGTACTTACACGGACGTACTTAATTATGCTTTGTTATACTTCCAAGATCATCGCTTCCATCAATAGGGGATCATACGAGTAGGGGAGTCCAGCCAGCAGGGAAGGACAGGGGGTAGTAGTAGTACTAGTGGGGCACCAGCAACCCAAGGGCAGACCCATCACAGTGAGCAAAGCTCCCACCAGGGGGACCCTACCAAGCGATTCCGATCAAGTGATTCCAGGAAGGGATTTTAGGGATTTAGACAGGGCCAGCAGGGCTAGTCCAGTCAGCATGGCTAGCAAGGCCAACACCGTCAATAACAGGGCCAACAACATTTTGAGCAGGGCCAGTGGTGGGGTGGTAATTGCCAATAGGTCCTTGGTCAATGGGGACAAAAGGGAGGTAACTTCAGGGGAAGATGTTTTGTATGTGGAGAAAATGAACATAAACATTAGGATTGACCAGAGGGAGATAGATCTCCACAGCAGTAGGGTGCCTGTAATGTTCCACAGAGGCCACTCTTTCCAGCTGCCTTCCCAGCGTCAGCTCAGATGCTAGATCTACCAGCCATCCCAACAACCCCAGTTCCAATTACAATATGGACGTGTCTATAACGTCCACCAGGAAGCAGAACCTCAGGCACCACCCATGATTGAGGGTACGTTTCATATACATGACACTATGGGTTGGTTTTTTTTTTATATTGGGGCGTCGCATTATTTTTATAGATACTCACTTTGCACGGGACTTGGGACTATTAGACACTGCAGAGAGTACCGTTACATGCATAGACTCACCACTGGGGAATGGGTCTTTTATTTTCTTTTTATGCCGGGGTGTAGGTATAGATATTGGTAGCTTGATTTTACCTACAGACATGCTAGTTTTAGATATGCATGAGCACGACGTCATTATTGGCATGGATTGGCTTGCTGCGTACAGAGCCGTGATAGATTGTTTCAATAGGAGTATTATCTTTGCCATTCTGGGGCAGGAGATGTTTTTGGTGGAGATGCCTCGCCCAGAGGGAGGATCTTCCACCCATTTGTATTACATTTAGGAGGATACCTCTAAGGAGATTGTGATTCCCCTGGATTCGATTCCAGTCGTTCATGAGTTTTTGGATGTATTTCAGGAGATACCGGGCCTACCCCTAATCAAGAAATAGATTTTATTATAGACTTGATGCAAGGAACTCGATTGATGGCACATTCACCGTACCGTATGGATCCAACAAAGATGAGGGAGTTACGAGATTAGATATAGCATCTGTTAGGCCAGGGCTTCATTCCTAGGAGTACCTCGCCCTGGGGCGCTCCAGTGTTGTTTGTAAAGAAGAGAGATGGTTCACTAAGGTTATGCGTGGATTACCGGGAGTTGAAGAAGGTCACGATACAGAATAAATATTTCTTGCCCTGAATCGATGACCTATTCGACCAGCATAGAGAAGAAACCTTCTTTTCGAAGATAGATTTAAGGTCGGGATACCATCAGCTACAAATTAGGGAGCAGGATGTGTCGAACACTGCTTTCTTGATGAGATATGGACCCTATGAGTTTAGAGTCATGTTGTTTGGACTAACAAATACTCCAGCTGTATTCATGGATTTGATGAACTGAGTGTTCAGAGAGTTCTTGGATCAGTTTTTCATCATCTTCATAGATGACATCCAGATTTACTCACATACTGAGGAGGAGCATGCTGAGCACTTGAGACAGATTCTTCAGACTCTATGAGAGCATCAGCTATTTGCCAAGTATGAGAAGTGCGGATTTTGGCTACGGGAAGTACAGCTTCTGGGGTATGTTATGCCAGAATTGGGGATATCGGTTGACCCGAGCAAAGTATCGACAGTGAGGGAGTCGGGAAAACCACGACACTGACCGAGTTGCGTAGTTTCTTGGGGTTAGCCGGGTACTATAGGAGGTTCATCTGTGGCTTTTCGAAGATAGAGGGTCCGTTGATGAATCTGACTCGCAAGGGAGTACCGTATGTATGGGATGATGCTTGTCAATTAGCTTTTGATGAGCTGAAAGATAAGTTTACTTCAGCGCCAGTTCTCTCTTTGCCCAAGCCGGGAGTGGAGTACCTGGTGTACACTGACGCCTCTTTATGAGGACTTGAGGGAGTACTTCAGTAGGAGGAACAGGCTACAACTTTTGCCTCTCGTAAGCTTAAGCCTCACGAAAGGAATTACCCCACCCACGACCTGGAGTTAGCAGTGGTCTTATTTGCATTGCGAATTTGGAGACATTACTTGTTGGGGGAAAGGTTCCGCTTGTTCATAGACCATAAGTCACTTTAATACTTGTTCACTCAGCGAGAGTTAAACATGCATCAGCGCGGGTGGTTGGAGTTTGTGAAAGACTACCAGTTCGAGATACTGTACCATCCGAGAAAGGATAACATAGTTGTTGATGCATTAAGCCGTAGATCGGTAGGTGATGTAGAGGAAGTGTGGAGAGCGAAGTGGAAAGAGTTGGGACACTAGGACGCGGTAGCCCGTTCCTTTATATCTGTTGTATCAGTAACACCTGAGATTATTACGAGGGTGATACAGGAACAAGCAACGAATATTTTTTTCCAGGAGCAGATTGTATAGCTCTTAGCTGAGG
This sequence comes from Sambucus nigra, assembly GCA_949130495.1. NCBI lineage: Eukaryota > Viridiplantae > Streptophyta > Magnoliopsida > Dipsacales > Adoxaceae > Sambucus > Sambucus nigra. The sequence goes on along the minus strand of OX422217.1, from coordinate 609,990,879 downwards.
GTGCTGAGTCCTATTCCGTGAGTTCTGATGGGGCTTTGAGATTTAATGGGAGATTAGTTATCCCGAAGGGAGACGACTTACGTCATGCAATTATGACACAATCGCATGGGTCTAGATTTATGGTACATCTAGGAGGAGATAAGATGTACTAGGATATGAGGTGGCAGTACTGGTGGAGTGGGATGAAGAAGGACATTACTGAGTTTGTGTCCAGATGTTCCACCGATCAGATGGTAGGACCACCAGAGACCGCTAGGGTTAATTCATCCGTTGGAGATACCTATGTGGAAATGGTAAAGTATTTCCACGGACTTCATTACTGGGTTGCCTACATCACAGCGGGGTCACGATTCCGTATGGGTTATAGTGGATCTGTTGACCAAGGCAGCTCATTTTCTTCCAGTATGGACAGACTACACCACGAGCGAGTATGCACAGTTATTCATTGTCAAGATTGTTAGGCTACATGGGGTGCCCCTAGAAATTGTGTCTGATAGAGACAAGATTTTCATATCACTCTTTTGGGAGAGCTTTCAGGAGGCCTTGGGTACAGAGTTGAGATTGAGTTTAGCTTACCACCTATAGACAGATGGATAAACAAAGCGTACCAATCATATGCTGGAGGATATGCTACGCATGTGTGTCCTTGATTTTGGAGGAAGTTGGGAACCTTATCTTCCACTGGTGGAGTTCGCTTATAATAACTCCTATCAGTTCACGATCGGCATGGCCCCATTTGAGGCATTGTATGGCAGGCCTTGTCGTTCTCCCACTTGTTGGCTAGAGGTGGGGACAACAAGCTGCTCGGACCAGAGGTGATTAAGGAGACTTCATCTAGGATTGAGCTTATCAGGAGTCGTATTAGGGTAGCCCAGGACCGACAGAAGAGCTACGGCGATGCGAAGCAGTCCTTTCGAGATTTTAGCGTGGGGGACCAAGTATTACTACATGTATCTCCTATGAGAGGAGTAATGAGGTTTGGGAAGAAAGGGAAGTTGGCTCCGAGGTACGTGGGACCATTTCCCATTATCGAGAGGATTGGGCCGGTGGGATATAGATTGGGGTTGCCAAAGCACTTGCACCGCATTCATGATGTATTCCACATCCCGTCGTTAAGACGATATCTTCGGGATGATATGGCCCACACTCACATTGTGATAGAGGAGATCGACTTACAACCCGATAACTCTTACGAGGAGAGACCAGTGGCTATCCCAGACCATAGCGAGAGGAAATTGAGGTCGAAGGTAGTCCCACGTGTACGGGTTCAGTGGGAGCATCATAATGTGGAGGAATCCACTTGGAAACGCGAGGCAGATATGCATGAAAAATATCCAGATCTATTTTTACTAGATATGGCTTATTTTCCGAATTTCGGGACAAAATTCCGTTATTAGGGGGAAGTATGCAATACCCCGTATTTTTATGGCTTTTAAATTTGAGGACTTATTAAATTTAATTTGAGATATTAATTTAATATTAATTCAGAAATTTATTTTTAATATTTATTAGCATGACGAGAGTTAATAATTATTGGGAATTTGTTGAATATTACTAGATGAGTAAAGTAATATATAAGATTGATTTTATTAAATGTGTCACGAGTGAATAAAATGGCAATTATGGAAATTTAAGTCAGGATGTGCTTGTGTCGTGTCGGGACTAAATTATTGTTATAAAAGTGAATAAATTATAAGTCGCCTATATGGTCGTTTCGAGTGCGTTAAATTGTCCAAAAGGGTTGAGATAGTAAAAAAAGTGTACCAAGGGATTTAGTTAGGGTCTCGTGGAATTTTTTAGCCTAATTGACGACCCGGGAGGGTATTATAGACATTTTGTATTTTTGGGTAATTAAACCCACGAATTTCCAAAGATATATTAGCCATGCGAGGTTATCTTTTAGGGTTAACAATCACAGAACATAAGAACGGCCATTAGAGAAGAAGGTTGGAAGCTTTCTAAGCAATCCAAGGCTAAGAACTCACTCAATTTCACCGACACCACCGCCAAAACGTATATCATAAGATGAGGAACGCAACCGTATCGTCGTCATCATCAAATCAGACATTAGAATCCCAGGCAAGTATCTATCTTGATTTTCTTTTAGTTAATCTTTCATCCATGTTAGACTAGGGTTGTTAAACACATGTTTCATGGAAGAACTTGAGGAATTAGAGGATTAAATCTCATGTTTGAGAGGATATGGATATATTTTATAAATCTCAATCATATGTAAAGGATTACCCACAAAATTATATGTCTTTAGAAGTAAGAAATATAGAAAAAGAATTAGAAGAATGGTTTTATTAAAAAAAATTAGGGTTCTTGATAATTATGTTAATCTATCCCATTAATTCAATACCTTTGATGAAATTGCACATGTTTAATGTAGGAAATCATGCATATAAGTATATATAACTAGTAGTAATCTTTCTTGGGATTTTGGGGATCATTAATGGCGTTTCGGAGAAAATTATTGGATGAAACCCGTAGGTCGAATTTGCAAATTATGGGCAAGAACTTCTTGATCGATCGATTGACCAAGAGAATTGATCGATCGATCGACCCCTTTCCTCGATCGATCGACCCCTTATGGAAAACTGCATATTTTTCCCCTTTTTATTTAATCTGGTTTAAATATGTAGGAACCCTTGCTTATTATTTATAGAGTATTATGGGTTATGAAGAGGGCCAGTAGGGTCTAAGTAGACTCCGTTGAGTGAAATTTAATATGGGGTGAAATTATGGGTTAACGGGGGGTTTCGTCACACATGAGAAAATGTGCGTATGTTCACTATAGAATTTAGAGACTCGTGAAAGACTTATACCAGAAGGTTAGAGAGGGTGTGCCTACTGAAATTATATTTAGTAAGAGAGAATACTTCGAGAGATGAAAAGTAAGTATGAAATAAATTATAAGTGAGAATAAAAGAGATGAATCCATTATGCGAGATAATTGAGTAAAATTTGTGCTAAGAACGGATAATAATAATTATGGGTTGTGGGTGAACCTAATTTGGAAAATGTGAATATCTATATATATGACTGTGTGACTGCTTACATATATTAACTGTAATTTTTTTGAATAATCATATCGCGCTACTTGTTATCACGGATGTTTCTGCGCCGGGACAGTCTTATCTCGATCGGACCTTTATGGGGGATAGTGACTTGTACCTCAGAACATAGGATTACTTGGTACATGCTATCTGAGAATGATAGTCAGACGGTCCTAAGAGACGTAAGGGGTATGTGATGACCTCTTAGTGACTTGGAACTATGATTCGCCTCCATTTTGTGTGTATTGTGTTAATACAGTTCGAGAGTGATTCCGAACTAGTATTTCCCTTAGTACGAGTGATACAGGGACTTGATAGAAGAGTATGCCAGCACCATAGACTTTATGTGGCTTGCTGATAGTATCTATAGTATATGAGTGACTAAAATATATATATATATATATATATATATATATATATATATATATATATATATATATATATATATATATATATATATATATATACACTTGTATACGAAAACTTCATACTGTGCGTATAAGTAGTTAAGTAATGATTAAATGCTCTAGCTTTATAATAAGTGTTTGGGAACTTTGTAACGGTACGGTGTTCTTCTAAGTAACGTAATAAATCTTGAAGAGATTGATTTTGTTTAAACTAATTATCATAACCTTTCTACTTCTCGGGATAAAAATTTATAGAAAAATAACTTAGATAGACTTATGCGTTTAGTAGTACGGTAAGCATGCACATTAGATGAGAGGTGAGAATTCTCAAGAGAGTGTCGCATACTAAAATGGTTGTTACATTAGCCGGTAAGCATTTTAAATACTTGCTAAACTATTTTAAACTTTTTTACACTCGGGCTCTGGCCCGTTTTTTGTCATTTCTTTTTCTTGTATATATATATATATATATATATATATATAACAAAGGAGGAAGGATTTTTTGCCTTTTCCAATTAATGGCTGAGATTAAAAGATGATGGGTTTGGTCTTTATCAACTCACGGCTCAGATTTAATCTTGAAAGCGTGTATTCTATGATTTGCCAAAGGTAAATCTAAGGGTCTATGGGCCCACAAATCGACAAATTTAACTCCCACCCACCCTACCCTAGCTGGTTCTCGAGCCTCTCAATACCTCGAGCCTCTCAATCTCACCCACCCCACTAGCTGGTTTAGGATAATCCGCTTGAGATTTAATGTTGCTGCCTTTCTCTCTCAAACACACTTCTGTCTCCTCGCACTTCTTCTCCAACCATGAAAGAGAAGGAAGAGACATATGGAAATGTCAAGCGTTGGATACTTTGAGATTTTAAACCTTCACTGGTACGATACCTCATGCGTTTTTTTCTTTGTTAATGCATCAGGGTTTTCTTGGTATCCAATACTTTACAAATTTTATTGAGAAAGGGTTTTCTAGGTTTCTTTGCTGTAAAGATTTGAGGTTTTCTAGGTTTCCTTTCTGAGAATGGGTTTTATTTGAGAAAGGGTTTTCTGGAATGGGTTTTCAATATGGTTTACGTTTACCATAGTATTTCATTTTTTAAATGTTTTTTTTACTAAATGTTTTTTTAAGATCCATGTTCTTATCATCTCTAATAAGTCCATAGCCGTTTTCATGGCGGCGCAGAAGGGTTCTTGGAGAGCACAATTTGCTTAATCGATTTTGAGATTTGGTGGTTTATTTGGTTTGATTTAGTTTTTTTAATTTGCTGAATTAGATCATTTTTTTGTTTTGATTTGATTCACTTTGTTGTTTTTCTGCAGACATGAATCGTGTTGATGGTTTTGGTGTCTTTTGAATTTTGATTTTGCTGAATTAGATCATTTTTTTTGTTTTTATTTTGTCCAAAAATCCTATCCTCAAAATGGATTCAAACCAACTTGATTCAGCAGCTCGATGGAGGTATGGCGGTACCCTGTAAGGGTAACGTTCAGGTATGTGTGCTTTGGTTCGTGGGTTGTTGAAGTAAGGAGATGGGTGGTGGTAAGGATTTTGGCGGGTTTGGGGTTGGAACTGGTTATGAGCTGGTTCGGGTTGATATAAGGTAAGAGGTGTTTATGGAAGCTGGGTCTTTGGGTTAGTATGGATGGGTTTTCCAGCGGTTGGTGGGTTGGCCGGGTAGGGTCACAACTCAGGTATTTTCGAGTTGATGTTAATGTTTTTTAAAACCTTTTTTAATTGAAATTGCATATCTAACAGTTATGAGATTAAAGCCAAAACCAAATATTTAATATGAATAACAAATATAGAAGACAGAAGAACGAGATTAGATTTATATTTATAGGACTCATGATGTTGGTCTTTTTTCTCTTTCTCCCTTAGAGTTGGCTACTTCTTTCTTCCTTGATTTCTTTTGCTACTATTTATTGGTTTTGTTCATTTTCAGTTTGTCCAAACCAGACTTTGAAATGGGTGATATGGCGGTGGATACAAACTAAAATAAGGTAATACACACGATTTGGTACTTTCGTTTACGTTCAAGTTTTTCGGTTATCAATTTTGGGTTTGGGTTTTTGTTTAATATAAGTTTTTTTTTAGTTCTGTTATAGATTTGGTATTTCAGAGTTTTTGTTTCAGTTTTAGTTTTCGATTTTGTTAAGCCTTTTGTAATATTCAATTTCATATTTTTTTTATTAAGGTTCAGTTTCAACCCATCAGACACTTGGTGCTTGGAACAATTAGTCCTTTCATGATGGATCTACTACACTGTGTTTGGAGCAATTGGTTTTTATAAATCATTATAGAAGTGAGTTAAATAAGATTTTCCACCGTCTAAACCGTTTATCAATTTCGGGATTGGGTTTCCGATTATCAATATGTTGTGGTTATGGTGTTTTGTGGGATGTCAAAATTACAGCTTGAGTTTCTATATTTGTCATGGGTTTTATATTCTTTATATTTTGAAGAAATTGGTACATATCTAAATGGTGTTTTTCATTTTTTTTTTGCTTTTTCTTGGTTTTTTGCAGTGTGTTTTAAATAGATCTTCAAAGTTAATTTATTTGAAACATCTATTTCCTTTCTTCATACCTTTGTTTTATTTTAGCTTATAACACTATGTTCTTGCCTCTGCTTTGAATTTATTTTTGCTAAGAAAACTATGTTTTGCCTTTGCTTTCTTTTACTCTACAAGAAGCACAAAAGATCCCATACATGCGTGCAAATAGTGAGGTATTGTTTGGAGTTCCATGTACTCACTTTAATTTTTAAACCTATGAGAAATTTTTGACAAGTGCTTTGGGGTATCTTCATTTATTGTTTTTTTTTCATTATTTATTTTTATTGTCCAATATAGATTTATTTTTTTCACTTTTTGTCGGTCAAATGTTTTGTGTTGTCCTTTCCGTCAACAATTCTAGACCTTCTATTTGAGTTATTGTTGTGTTTTATGGTATGCTTTCATTAGAACAAAATGCAAAATATTCGGGAAGTTCATTTATTTCTATAATGTTGAGATATTACGATATTTTTGAAATTTGTTATAAAAAGGCAAATGTGTATGCACTTCATTAGTGAACTAAAATATATATACGATTGTCTTTGCACGGACGGGCGAGTAATCTCAGTGCTACAACCTACAACCGAAAGGAAAGATCTACCACTATAGTATGTCAGAAAGGAAGGTAACAGTCACATGCAGGGGAAATATGGGATTTGGTGATGGCGATAGAGTTTGGGCATATGGCTGAATGTACGAATATTTATTTTTATTTTTTAAATTACTATTGATGTGTGGTTGAGGAATTGTTTATATAGGATGGTAATAGTCGCATGTAATTGATTCTGTGTACATGAGTGGTTGACTGTTGTAGACATGATGCAATGATTATTATATAAAAGGAAAATTTGTCATAAATAAACAAAAAGGGTCTGGCTATTACCCGCACCCTTAAGTCTTTCCCCTATCCTCACCTTCTTATATATAAAGACATAAATACCCTCATCTTCTTATATATAACAAAACAAAATATTTTTAACAAATAAAAATAATTAATAACAAAGAAACAAAATTCAAAAAAAATTATAAACAACAGTTCTTAGGGGGTTGAAAAAACAACTTTTTACCAAAAAAAAACATTTTTTGAAATTAAAACAGTTTTTAACAAATTTAAAATATTTTAAACGAAAACACTTTTTTAACAAAATAAAAACTGTTTATAACAAAAAATAGTTTAAAAAAACAATTTCTAACAAAATAAAACAGTTTTTAATAAAATAAAAAGAGTTTATAAAAACTTTTATTGAACAAAATAAAAACTTTTGAACACTATTTTTTTAAAAATTCTGAAAAAAATAAAAATAGTTTATAACAAACAAGCAATATCTTAAAAAAAAAGTTTTTAAAGAATAAAAATATTTAAAAAATTTAAAAAAACAACACTTTACTGAAAAAAATAAATTTTAACAAAAAATCTGTTTTAAAAGAACGAAAATAGTTTTCAGAAAAGGTTTTTTAACAAAAAAAACAACATAAATACTAAAAACTTTTCGTGGAGAAATTTACCAAAGTATAACAAGCTGACTAATTTGTAGTAAAGTCTAAAATAAATAAATAAAATGTTACGGGATAAAGTAAAAAAAATCCAAATAATATTATTAATAACATTAATTATTATACTAATTATACTAATAACCATATATGTAAAACACAATATTCTTAAAAACTATTTTTTTCTTCACTAAAGTGTTTTTATTTTTCTAAAAACTGTTTTTTAATATTTCTTTGTTATAAAGTGTTTTTATTTTATTAAAAACTATTTCGTTTTGTTAGAAATTGTTTTTATAAACTAAATTTTGTTATAAAAAGTTTTTATTTTGTTAAAAAATTGTTTTCGTTTAAACTACTTTTATTTTGTTAAAAACAGTTTTAATTTAAAAAAATGATTTTGTTTTGGTAAACCCCATATTTTTAGCTTTTTTTAACCCCAAAAAATTGTTTTTTAGTTTTTTTTTTTGAAAGATTTTGTTTTTTGTTATAATTTATTTTTTTAAACACAATTTTTTGTTATAAACATTTTTTATTTTTTTACCAAATGTCACTTTTCGTGTAAAAAAAATCATATTTAGTGACGAAAAATGTAGCAAAGCCTAATAAATTCAGAAAAATGTACTATAATTTATTAAAATAATCAGTAATGTGTTAAAGTCAAAAATTGAAATAACAATAATTATAAAAAAATATATTTTATTTTAAAGTATAAATTTTTTCTAACATAAAACATAATATTATTTTTAGGGAATAACTACACCCGAAAACATAATATTATTTTAGGTTAAATTACAATAAACTGTTTTCATTTAATTAAAAACTGTTCTGTTTTGTTAGAAATTGATTTTTAAACTTTTTTTTATGATAAATAGTTTTTATTTTGTTAAAAAAGTGTTTTCGTTTAAACTATTTTTATTTTGTTAAAAACTGTTTTAATTTCAATTTTTTTTTTGGATAAAAAGCTGTTTTTTTTTATTATAAGCCTTTTTTAACCCCCCAAAACTATTGTTTATAATTTTTTTTTAAATTTTGTTTCTTTATTATAAATTATTTTTATTTGTTAAATTTTTTTTTTATTATATATAAGAAGGTGAGGGTATTTATGTCTTTGCATATAAAAAGGTGAGGGTAGGGTGTGGGGTAAGACTTAAAAGGTGTGGGGATAGCCCCACCCAAAGAAAAAATACTGTTTTATATTGATTTGTTTGCTACTACAAAAAAGGTAAGTAATTGTGACCATGTGTTTACGATCTTTATGGGAAATATGTTATGCTTAATCTTTTTGGAGATGTTTTAACATTTTAATATGCTAAAAAGAAAATTGAGTTACGTTACATTTATTTTGACATTTCAAATTACATATATTTGAATGAATTGTAAAGATAGTATTATTTTTAGCGTGCAATCAACAAGGGTAATCGCGACATGTAATTTTACAAAACGTGTAGCTAGAGAATATTACAAACGTTGTATAACGTCGTTATTAAATCAGATGAAATCTAATCAGTATTTTTAAATCTTTCTTAAGTGTAAAATACCATACCTAGGAGTGTGAGTGTGCCATAACAAAAAATAATCGTGAGAATTTATCACGTGCCATCGGCACGGATACACCCTAGTATATATATATATATATATATATATATATATATATATATATATATATATATATATATATATATATATATATATATATATATATGACAAGTGCCCAACCACAGGGGTGTTATGCATAGGTTCTTTGGATTGGACGTGCTGCAGCTTATGTGGGAGTTGCAGGCCTTTGCTTTTGACTAGCTCTTCATTGATTATGTTCTTACTTTAGAGTTCTATTTAGTTAGGGCATGTGTCACCCGATTTCCTATTCCGTTTGGATTTGTTAGAGATTTATGTTTATTTATATTTATTAGTATTCACTATTCTTTGAGAGTTAACTATTGTCAGGATTATTTCATTTATGGTTCTTAAACTTGGTTTGGTTTATCTAGATGGTTTAATTCTTGTGTGGTAATTGTCATCCTTAGTATTATGTGATTCTTAAAGTGTTGTTTATTAAAAAAGGTTTTCATATCGGAATTTAATAAAGTAAAATATGAGAGTTTAAATTATTTTGACACTTAGCTTAATTATTTAGGGTGTTTATATTGGAAATAATTATTTTGCGATAGTGATGCTAAGAATGAACAAACCGTTCACCTTGATTTTAATTTAATTAAGGACCGATCCCTGGTATTTAATTAGGTGGGGTGTCACATTAGACCCCAACTATGAATGAACCCCAATGGAAATAATCCATATTTATATCTGCAAAATCCATTTTACGCAGTTTTTTCATACGCGATTGGACGGCTCATGCGATTGGGATTGTTTCATGATATGCAGTTTTGTCTAAATGGGTTCTTCTTAGAAATTAAACTTTTAAAGTTTAAACTAAATTAGCATCGAACCGCATTTCTTTTTGAAATAATTCAACATAATTGTCTAAATCTAAAAAAAAATACTTCAAATATTTCAGCTATACAACAATTGATTTTTGTAAAATTAAAATTTTCAAAAAATAAATAAAATTTTAGAAAAATTTCAGCTAATTTCAACACATTTCACAAGACGTTAATTCATATTAATTTCGCAAAATATTTTTGTAATAAATATTCAATAATAAATATTTTAGCAATAAATATTTCATAAAATATTGAAACATTAATTATCATATCCATTCATTCCATACGAAAAAGAAGAAAAAAAACTTACCACTACCAGTGCCAACGAGAGGAGCAGGAGAGCTCTGACCGAGAGAAAGGGCAAAAGGAGGTGGGACAGCCAGAAGAGCAGGGGAATAAATGAGTAGGAGGGGAGAGGTGCCCAGGAGAGAGGATGGGGTAAGAAGGAGGTAGAGGAATCCGAGAGAGAGGGCGGGAGGGGGGAGAGAGAGAGAGGGAGAGAGAGAGAGAGATGAATGATTTAGCAAGGGAGGAAGAGAGATATTAGGTTTAAGGTTAATCAATGAAGGAAGTATAACACTTAGTATTTTTGAGCATTTAGAATTTAATTAATTAGGGTATTTTAATTACACGTGTGCTGTAATTTAATCAAAATAAAATATTGTGTTTATTAAGTATTGATCGAGAGAGAGATATTATGATTAATATTTATGGAATAAATTTACTAGGTGTAGTAAATTACAAGTGATAATTATTATACGTCGTAGTAAGTAATATCAATGGGACTATGTTATATCTCAATCGGAAGTCGTGTGTAGGCTGTGTTAAGGTGAAGATAGAAAATTTATGTAGAGCGACTCAGATGGCAATTTCAAGGTCACGGTTGATTCCAAATGGGCTGAAATAGGCGGAATACAGTACACAGGTGTATTAATTGGGTCCTCAACCTTTTTAGACCAATTCGGCACTACATAAGGGTGTTACGATAACTTGAAAGTTTAGGGTAAGCAAAACTCCAAATTTTATAGATATATATCAACCACTTGGGTGGGGATACTAGGGTTACAATACATGGGAGAGAAGAGAGGTCATAAGAAAGGCTAGGAGAAGGGTTCTTAAGCCAAGCTACACCACTTTTCACCACTATCGTTGTCAGAACCAATATCGGAGCAAGGGGACATCGCATCCATCATCTAACAACAAAAATCAGACCATTCAACCCTAAGTTAATTATTTACACTTGCAATTTCTGAGAACTTATATTACCCATGATAGTGTAGGGTTTATATTGCATGATATAAACATGATTTTTTTGGATGAATATTGGGTTTTGATTGATGCTTGTTTGGATATAAACTATGGAATCAACCTCCTGAGTATATAAAACGAAATCGAAGATTTGGGATTTAAAAAGAATGATATAAATATGGGTTCTTGAAGATGAAGATGTAAGAAAGGTAAAGCTAGGGTTTATAGGAACAAAGGGAGAGTTTAATCTTGCTTAATGTGAAGTTCATAATGATTTGAGAGTATTCTTACGTTAGAAACTATTTAAACATTCCTATATGAACTCTGGTTAATTTGGTTGGGTGTTTGGATGAGTTTCAAGCAAGTTTGATTGTGGAAAAAATAGGAGAAAACATTTTCGGAGAAGAATTTGCCCAGGATCGATCGATTGATCGACAGTTGCTGAAAAATGGGCCTTTTGTATATTTATGTAGTTTTCGTTACCAATAATTATGGAGGACTGAGGTAATATTTATTAACAATATGAGGACTTGGAGAATATCAGTAGACCTATAGTTAAATCCTAGCTTAGTCTTAATGAGGGTTACAATTGGGATTAGGACTGACGAAACAAAATTATTATGTTAATATCCAGAAACTAAAATCGGGTTACGGCAAGCGTAGATGATAATCCAAGATTGATACCAATAGATTACTGATGTATTAACTACTTAAACTAATTAAGGGATAACTAGGACCCTTCGGGGAGTGAGTGATACCCGAGAAAATAAGAAAAGAATATTGAGTGTGAATCGTTAGTGCGTTAGGTATTAGGGAGATATATACTAGGTATTGGATATATTTATAGGTTGTGTGTATATATATGCTGGATATATTTATAGGTTTTGTGTATACAAATGTTATGTGTGAAGCATACATACGCCGCCTGCTATCGCAGGAGGCTCTGCGCAATGGGTAGTCCCACCTTGGTGATGGCAGCAAGGTCTAAATGTGTTCCCCAGAACATAAAATTTAGTGCGACTCACTATTTGAGAGTATAATAGTGGAGCTGGGAGGTCATTTGGGTACGTTAGGTATGTTCCTATCCCAAAGGCTTAGAACTGAAGCACCTTATACTCTTGAATCACTTGAGTCTACATTGTATAAGTGCTCATCTAGTTTGGAAATAGAGACAAAATTGGGTCCCCATCCTAGATACCAAAGAGCCTCAGACTCTTCAATTCAATTCATATCCTCTTGTTTGATAGATCAAGGTATATACACTGTCCCTCACATACTTTAGAACTGCATACATTGTTCACATATTGTTTAAATTGTTTGTATGTGTGTTGTGTGTGTTAATTTCCCTTAAAATAATTTTTTATAATTTTTGGGAATTTATAAAGATTTTAAAACAATTTTTTTCTTAATTAAAAATGGATTTAAAAAGTTTTGGGGTCTTTATATAAATAATGGTTATTGGTTTTTTCCCTGAAATGTTTCCTTGGGTAGGAACCGAAAGCGCTAGAGAAGTCAAGGTGTCTATGTAATTAAGTTTAGACGCACGTTTGATATCATCTATTTGCCTTACAGTTGTTTCTTCCCTATTGGGTGTATGCGTGTTTCTTCTAAGAGAGTAAACTAGTGTGTTTTATTAGCCCTTGGATTGAGTTAATCGACGATCTGCATGCGTCCTTGTTCCAATCCTTGCGAACATATCTCATCCAATCACAAGCCTCATAACCAACCTCTTACCTTTAATCGTTGAATGGAAGTCAAGGTTTCTTGAATTAATCTCAGCCCTCGATTTACCTATACCTTCTCGATCCTTCTCACCCTCCTATATAAGGAGAGTAACCCTCAGCCATTAGAAGATTTTTGCCACTTCGTCATTTTAGAGAGAGAAGAGAGAGAGAAACCAAAGTTAGAAATCCTAACCCTAAATTCGTTCAAACCCTTTTCAAACCCTAATTTGTTTATCAAAACCAGTTTTATCACAAACACAACCTTGAGTGTTTGAGAGTTTTGAGAGTGGTTTGCTAGTGGTTCTGTGCTGTAACCTCTTCGTTTTAAGACCTTGTGTCCAACTTAAGCATTAAGCTAGATCTGCATTTATGTTTTATAGAAATTTTAGATCTGAGCATTTTATGTTACATTACACCTAGATCTGCATTTATTGTTTCTCTTCTTGAGAAATTTGTTGTTGATTGTTTTCTGTAAATGTTTTCATACTCAAAATCAACAATAACATTTTTTGTTTCTAGTTCTTTTGAAAAAAGTCCTTTGACCTAGTTGGAATCACACTTGGCGGTTTTTAATTTCAAAAATCTTTTCAAAACCCTTAAATTGATTAAGATCTTGATACGTCTTCTGAGCAAGATAGTCGTGGATTCTGGGTTAATCTTAAAGGTCAAACAAGGTTCAAGTTTCCTAAGAAGAGAGAAACTGAAAATCACAGCATATAGATCTGATTTATAATTTGCTAGGACTATTTGTAAAAATAAGCATGAGTGTGCATACATGTGTTAGATCACCATCACAAACACGTACACACTACAACACTGAAAGTGTTGATAATAAGATCTTGAAACAAGTGTCGACGTAAAGGCTGGAACAAAGTGAAGTTAGCAAACTGGGAGAACAACATCAACAATGAGAACTGTAGAGAAGTTAGAAGGACACCAGTGGGTACATTCCTAAACTTGTATAGGACTTATTTGTGTGCATGTGTGTTATATAGTTTCTAACTGTTATATTTTGGTTTAGTGGGCTTTCTCTTTTTACTCCGTAGAGGGAGTCGTGGATGTTTCCTCAGTTAGGTGAGGTTTTACCACGTTAAAAATATCTTGTCATTAATCTTTTTACATCTCCTCATCTCATTCTGATTATTGTGCTGATTTAAAACTGTTTTAGTTTTGTTTTTCAAAACTAGTTAGCAAATCTTGAACTGATCTCGTGCAAATTTTAAACACATCTTGTGATTAAAAATTGATTTGGTTTCTAGAAAAGAGTTTCTTCAAAAAATAGTTCGGAGTTACTTAAATAGTTTAATCTTGTATTAAACGGTTTTAGTAACAGTTTTTCAATTGGTATCAGAGATTTGGAAATCTTTTGAAAGATCTTGTGTTTCTGAAATTATTTTCTTAAAATCAAAACAAAGGACAAGAAAAATGAAACATTTGGTAACTTGACCAGACCCCCACTCTTTGATGGAAACAACTTTGCTTACTGGAAGGTAAGAATGGTTGCTTTCATACAAGCAACCTTGGGAGATGATGTCTGGGATATTGTTGAAAATGGATACACTTATCCTACTAAACCTTCCACTGAAGGAAGTAATGAGAGGATTAAGAAAGAATTAAGTGAGTTCACACAAGAAGAGAAGCAAACTTCTCGAAATAATAACAAAGGCAAGAATGCCATTTTTATGTCCATAAATGAACATGAGTTCAAAAGGATCTCATCTTGTGTCACTTCTAAGGAAGCTTGGGATACACTGATCACTGCACATGAAGCTGACACTAGAGTTAAGGCTTCTAAAACTCAAATGCTTGTTCAGCAGTGTAACTCCCTAATTATGTCATATTCTGAAACCTTTGATCCTATTTTCTTTTCAGTTTTAGAGGGAAACATGTCCAGTTCATAATTTTGTAAATCACCTACGAGCTCTTCTAATTTCGTAGAGGCTAAAGTTGGTAAAGAATTTAAAACGGTCACTTTTGGAATAAATCTATCGGGTAAGGACCTTAAAATTTTCTTTACAACTCGGTTGTCGGGTATTTTCTCTCCCAAATTAAAAGATGAATTAACAATATCGGAAGGTCTAGCATAAAATTCATCAAAAGTTTCTTTTTTGTTCATTTTCATGGTTTCAAATTGAGTGGTGAGGTTTTGGAGTTTTGAAGCTTTTACGACACTTGTACCTTCATGAGTGAGTTGTAAAATATCCCAAGCTTCTTTAGCAATTTCACATGTCATAATGTGTCAGAATTCATCCGGTGTGACCGCGCTAAACAAGGCATTTAAACCTCGGGAATTAAAATTAGAAAGTTTCAATTCGTTCTCTCTCCATCTATCGGCGGGTTTAGGATCACGCTCATTATCTACTAAATGCGTAGGTGGAGACCACCCACTAACGACAGATAACCAAACTCTCTCGTCGATAGATTTTAGTGCCGATTTCATTCGTGCTTTCCAATACGCGTAGTTAGAACCATCGAAAATAGGAAATTTTGAAAATGGGGAAAATTTCATTTTAGCCAAAAATATTTAAAGGATCTTAACGAAGTAAGTTATCGCTTTGGCTCTGATATCGCTTATTGGAAACCCTAGGCCCCCAATTTTAAAATCTTATTATATCAAAAAGTAATTTCCTTTTTAAATATACGGAAGCGAGATGATGGTTCAAATAAACAAATTAACAAATTTTAATTTCTTACCAAAATAAAATTAAACCAAGTGAAATATGTTGAAACACACACTTAGGTTAATTTCACTTAAACCAATTTCACCCAATTCAAGTCCTAGAAATTTGCCTAAAAATCTTCATGAATCATTTTTGCAATTTTAGGTCAAACCAAATTTTATCAAATTAAATTAAATGACTTGAATTAAATTAACATAAACATTACTCAAATTAATTTAGCACCAAATTAAACAAGTAGTGATTTTAAACCAATTTTATCTTTTTACCTAAGCATGCGTTCTAGGTGAGTTTTGCAAAAGATAAAATAAAAAATGAATCACTACGCCGCGATGTATGAGGAAAAACCCACAACGGGAAAAAAACTCGGATGGCCCTAGCCTTAAGTACACTAAGTATGATTTTACAAATTACAAGGCAGATGACTTACTTCCTCGACTCGACCTCTTTAAAGCCTTGACGCGTCTTCTTGTAAACACCTCCGCCTAGTAGACAACCCCGGAGCTCCACCGGAATCTTGGACTTCACCAATGAGACAATAGGTACACCGTCAATCACACATGGTGCCTTTCACCATGTGAGAATGCCGCAACAAAACAAACCTCTTCTTCTTCTTTATGGGATGTAGAAGAAAACCCAAACTTCCCTTCAAATGGATGTAGAGATAAACCGGTGCCAAACACTACAAGCAAAGTATATATATATAGAAGCTTGGTATATTAAACAATGGGTGTAAAACAGAAGTGATGTAAAGATTTTTCTTTGGAAAATTAACCACTCAAACATGAACTTTTTCTTTTTTTAATTTTTCTCTCAAAACACTCTCTTAGAGGTTGTAGGATATGAAAAGGTTGAGTTAGAAAACATAGTTCCCGTACTTGGATATTGAGGAAAGGAGTTAGTGGAAAAAGTAGTGAGAAAGTGGTAAAAACGTCTCAAAAACGGCTAATTAACTGTTCCCGCCAAATCTCGTTCAAACGAGGTTTTCGTTCAAATGAAATCTCATTTGAATGAGCCTTCTAACGAAGTTCCAGTATGTAAAAATTTGAACTCGTTAGAAATCTCGTTCGAAGTTTCATTCGAACAGCCATCTCGTTCGAACGACAATTCAAACGATGTTCCAGTGGCCTATTGGAGAACTCGTTGGCAGACCTCGTTCGAACGACATTCTCGTTCGAACAACAAGCTCGTTCGAACGATAATATCGAACGAAAAATCAGAAAGTTGAAAATATGAATTTTAGCCCATAAACTTTATATACTTTATATAATAGTTTTAATACACATCTTTCTGAAAAGTAAACAACAGTTTTAAATAAAATTCACCCAATATAAAATTGTTCCAAGCTCCTATATATATATATATTCAAATGCATTCATACCTTAGGTGAAATTGGAACTACGTTGGTGACGTAAAAACAAGGCACTTGAAAAACGACATTTGATGAAGCTTTATACTCTTGGACGCTACCTCTTCAACTAAACACACCATAGGCTTGAATAGGAATAATGAACACTATCCTATGACATAAACGTTTTTGTCCGGAATTGAGCCAAAACAACAATGAGACTCAATTGGAGAATTGTGTCCATACATAATGCAAATCAAAAGAAATATAATACAAAAGATAAACAAGTCGTGATTTCTAGCATGAGATATGAAATAAAGCAATGACTAGAAAAATGACTAAACATGCATACACCTAGCAATGATATATAATAATAAGCACAGAAAGCTAGAGTAGGCAAACAAAACTAACACATTCAACCTTTAAATTTAACAAGATAGGTTTCATGTGAAAGCAAATGAGAATAAACAAATCTAATATCTAGTACATCTAGAAATGATTTCCTTACCCATATAGATGTATATTTAAAATGATGGGATTTGAAAACTAATGAAATGCTAGACATAGACTTCCTAGGACTTCTTTTAAGATCAAAACAAAATGACCTAAGGTGACATTTCCTACCACAATTCAAGCATGTGAAAACACGAGGAATGATACCTAAGGTGTGACCTTTTCTAAAGTCCTTGGATAAAGTTGACCCTCTAAAACAAACATTGGTTTTAGATTTAGCAACCGAAATATTTGAACTAGATGAGCTAGAACCATTACAACTACTACTCGAGTCATGTAAATTATTTTTCATTGTTAAAATTTTGGACTCAAGTAATAAATTAGACTCCTCAATTTTACGGGACTCCTTCTTTAAATTTTCTATAACTCCTAGAAGGTTATCACGCTCCCCCTCAATGTAAACAAACTTGTCCCTAAGAGTCTTTTCTCGACTATCACTCTCTTTCTTGGACATTTCTAAAATATTAAAATTGTGATTTATGTCCACGAGATTTTCACGAAAAATATATGTTTGAGATAGGGAGATTTGCAAAAACTCAACTTTAGTTTTAAAACAAGAATTTTCATTTTCAAGAAATTTAATTCTTTTCGCAAATCTCAAATTTAATTCTCTTAATTTTTCATTACACTTATTAAGCCCATTAAATTCCTCTCGAATAGCAAAAACTTCATTATCATTAGAAATGGACAAATTATCATTAAGACGTCCCATTGAGAGATACAAAAAAAAATAAGAGTGAGTAAAAAAAATGAACCACCTAAAAATACAAGGAGCACAAAAATTATAAAATCGAAAAATGGATATTTGTCACGATAAATTAGCGCTCCGGCTTTGATACCAATTTGAAATGGATAGGACTCCCAATTTTTAAATTCTTATAACAAAAAGTCAATTTTCAATTTCCTTTTAAAGACGCGGAAGCGTTATAGATAGTTCAAATTAAACAAATTAACTAATTTTAATTTCCTTTTCAAATTAAAATTAAACAAAGTGAAATTATATTAAACGTAAATAAATTTTTCACTTAAACCAATTTAACCCAAGTCTTAGAAATTTGCCTAAGTCATATTTTCAATATTACCAAATTATACCTAACCATTTTATCAAATTAAGTGATGACTTGAATTAAATTAACATAAACATTACCCAAATTAATTTAGCACCAAATTAAATAAGTAGTGATTTAAACCAATTTTATCTTTTTACCTAAGCATGCGTTCTAGGTGATTTTGCAAAAGACAAAATAAATAATTAATCCACTACGCCGCGATGTACAAGGAAAAACCCACAACGGAAAAAAACCTCGGACGACCCTAGCCTTAAGTCCACTAAGTATGGTTTTACAATTACAAGACATACGACTTACTTCCTCGACTCGACCCCTTTCAAGCCTTGACGCGTCTTCTTGTAAACACCTCCACCTAGTCGATAACCCCGAAACTCCACTGGAACCTTGGACTTCACCAATGATACATTAGGTACACCGTCAACCACACATGGTGCCTTTCACCTTGTGAGAATGCCGCAGCAAAATAACGAACTTCTTCTTTGAGGGATGTAGAAGTAAACCCAAACTTCTCTTCTTCAAGGTGTAGATATAAACTGGTTCCAAACACTCCAAGCAAGATATTTATATGAAAGCCTGGAATAAACAAACTATGGGTGTAAAACAGAAGTGTTTTAAAGATTTTTCTTTGAAAAATAAACACTCAAACATGAACTTTTTCTTCTTTGAATTTTGCTCTCAAACTCTCTCTTGGAGATGGAACGATATGAAAAAGTTTGTCTTCCAAAGTTGGTTCCCGCACTTGATAAGTCTGTCAAAAGTTAGTGGGGGAAGAGTAGTGGAAAAAGTGGGAAAAACGGCTCAAAACTGCCATTTTAATTTCCCACCGAAAATCTCGTTCAAACGAGATTTTCGTTCGAACGAAGTCTCGTTTGAACGACCCTTCTAACGAAGTTCTAATGGACAATGGGGAAATCTCATTGGCAAACTCATTCGAACGATATTCTTGTTCGAATGACAAACTCGTTCGAACGACAATATCGAACGAAATGCCAGAAAGCTGAAAATTCTAATTTTAGCCCAGAAACTTTATTTTAAAGTTTTAATGAAACATTTGGAAAATAAACAACAGTTTAAAATAAACTTACACCCATATAAATATTGTTCCAAGCTCCTATATTTATATATTAAAATGCATTCATTCCTTAGGAGCAATGGAACCATATTGATGACGTAGAAACGAGGCACAATACATACGACATTTGATGAAGCCTTAATATCTTGGCCGCTACGTCTTCAACTACCCCGTCATAAGCTTGAATGGATACAATTAAAAACTATCCTATGACATAAACATTTTTGCCCAGAATTGAGCCAAAACTACAAAGGACTGAATTGAAAATGTGTGTCCTTACAAATAAAATTAATATAGAAAAACAAAAGGAATAAAAAAATAGATGAAACATGAGGATCTCCTTAAAGATTGAAACTCAATTAAGATTGATACAACTATGCATGATGTAATTGGTCATAAGAATATTACATGTTACTTTTTTATTATTTTCGATTTCATGAAAGATGTTAAATATATTTAGTATATCTCATATTTTCCCAATAGAAATATATCATGCCATTCATATTCTAGCATTTTCAAGAGTATCTTTGGCATGACTAATAAGGGAATGTCCACTTACTCGATGTAAGTTGTGTAGTTTTCACTCCGAAAAGAATGTTGCATGTTGACATTGTCCAATTCTATCATTTGAGGTATATGTAGGAAGTTTTCTATTGTCAAACATAATTTTAAAATAAATCGAGAAGAAAAAATGAAAACAATTCTTTAATAAAATAACAAAAAAAATTAACATTAATACTCCTCTTACACACATAATGAAGAAACAAATAAGAGTGAAATTTCTCGTTTAAAATTCTTTCTAATCCCATATTTATAGAGAAGCCATATTAGTGGCTCAAGTAAAATTAAATAAATAGCAAGGTGATTAAAAATATGAACCTCTCACTAACTCTTTCCAATAGCCTAAAATTCGCCTTCTGACTTTTCTCCATCTCTAATGAAAAACAATTTAAGAGATGCATCATCCATCGAAACTGAGGGTGAGAACTAACTATAAACATATTCATAGTGGAGAAAGATCTATTTGGAAGTATCAAAATAACACATTCAATTTCGACTCAATAGAATTCATCTAATAGTAACAAATATGTTACTATGATCTTTTTATTTTTTATTTAATTATGGATGATCTTCAAACTAATCATTTGTTGTTGTAATAACCTAAACCTCTCGTATTTAACTAAATTGGTCTCACTTTTATATTATTGTACTCAACATCCGTGTAAATCCATTACTTTCCTACATTACTTGTGAATTGATGAAATTCAGTGTAAGCATCCAACATGAGCTTTCACCCAACCCACCTGAATACCTACTTTTATGCACCTTCTTTTGGGGCCTCATTTACAAATACCACAATAAAAAAGATTTTTACGTTTGGGATTATTATCAAATTGTACACTATTCAACAGAGATGAAAGTGAAATCTATATGATAAAAAGTGAGGCAAATTTTATTAAATTTAATGAATTAAACATTTACAAAAATATAATCTTAAAATTTCATTGATTTCAATAGAGAAACCTATAGGATTATCTTCAAAGACGCATGCATATTAACTTATTTACAAATGTAAACATACATCTAGGTATTTTGATTTCACATATGTCTTCTCCAGTCCTTATGTAAAGGGAGTTGTTGAACAACATCCTAAACCTCAAGAGAAGAGAAAGTAAATAAAAAAAATTAATTTACAACAAAACATTAACATTTATAAATATAATTAACACGACTTGAAATGTTGGATATTATATAATATTTGATGTATAATAATCGACGATTAAAATGATATAAAACTGTACTTGTAAAATCATCAAAGGAACAATTTCATAAATGTTTTTGTTAAATAATCAATGTATAAAATTATAATATTCTTTAAAATTTTAAATCTTAATTTTAGCTTCTCGTCATGTTCCTATGGAACGCCTTCACGTTCCAGTTCGATAAAATATGAAGATTATGGGGTGGTGAAATAAGGAGGGAAGGAACGAAACGGTAGAGTGGTAAAGAGAAACAAGAGGGTGGAGATATAAGATATCACATCAGGAACATAAATAATAAGGTGCCGAGAGAAGATATCACAATATGAAGAGATAGAAATAGAGTAATGCAAACATTTAGGGGGAAGAAAGAAAAGGTATCATTAAAGAAGGGTGAGAAATAGAGGGGGTAATGTTAAAATATAGTAGAGAGAAAGAATATAGATTGGGTGTTTTAAAGAAAGGAGAGGTAGTAAAAGAGAGGATAATATTTCTATATCTACACATGGATATGAAGCTTAATTCAACTCCCATTTTTCTAGTCTTGATTAATTAAGCGAGATAAGTGAAAAGATCCAAATTGGAGCTTTTGTTCATCCAGACCTCTCCCATTAAAGGGGATCAAAAGAGAGAGCAAATCGATCGAGCAACTTCCATGGAAAAGAAATCCTTAGGAATCTCGTACGAAGAGAAATGAATGATCTCCTAGCTCATTGAGGATCCATGACTACCAAAGAATTATCCTGAAAATAAATTATCAGCTAGATAGAGTCGTAGTTTACCTAGTCGATCAAATACTTTAAATCACTAGGGATGTTAACTATGCCAAGGTTTAGAATATAAAATGTGAAAATAGATATCACTGCCCATGTATACATGTAACATCCGACCATTACACTATCGAATCACAACTAATCTTTCATATAATTTATAATTCCCTCAAGCTCGGGGGATGTCGAGAAAAATTGGTTCAAGAAGCCACCACATATATCGATGTCATATTTTAAACAACTCGTGAATGCCTTTTTGTTCATTATAAGTATCATCCACCCAGAAAGGGCGAATTCACTGCACATGTTGAAAAGAAGTCGCAAAAGACCTACATGAGTATATCAGGTTGTATTGGGAGGTCTACAATTAGGTGGAGGACTTCACTGAAGAAGTTACAGCGGTATAATTCAAGATTTTTTTGCCAAACAACTCCATGTTATACCATTCTCTCACTAAGAAGGAAGAAACCACTATGAATTGGAAAATATGTTACAAGAACAAACCAGGACAATGCTTGACAAAGGGTGAGGGAAAATGGAGACACATGAGTTTCTCCAAAGAAGGGGGAAACAAGTCGAACAATGGAACAATGGGAGATGAGAAGAAAATACGAGTAAATCTCAACACGCCCTCAACCCAATTTAAGGAATTAATATACAAGATCAAGTTAATTTTGTATAATAAGTTTCTAATGAAGACACAACCACATGTTATTTGGGGAGATCATTTTGTTTTTGGGCCACGTCATTAGTTTTTTTTTTATTTTTACTCAAAATCCTAATTTTAACTCACAAACATGTATATTCTAGTCAATTTCAACAAGCGAGAGTCTAAAGTAGACACAACGTTTCCTATATGTTACTTTGTACATCATTTGGTGTCTTTGCCTCTTTTCGGGCCACTCAATTACTTTGATTTTTTCCCATGAATATGGGTAGTTTCCATAGGTTACTTTTGTGCCGATTGTGGTTCTTGAGTCTCTTGTCGAGTAACTTAGTTATTATTATTGTTTTTGACCTCTAATACCAAATCTATAATAAAAAAAGCATATACAAGTAATATTCAGCAAACGGGGATTCAATGGGAAAATAATCAATTTCGATAGGTTACTTTGGTACCTCTTGAGGAGTTTGTGCCTCTTTATGAACACCTTTGTCTATCCTTTCAATTTTTGATCCCATAAGCCAATTTTAACCATAAAACACGTGTTTACTAGTCAATTTCATAAACAGGGTGTCCGAGAAGGTAAATTCACATATGTTATTCTTAGTACCTCTTATTGTGGGTGCTCATTTTTATGGGCCTTTTCATTAGTTTTTTCATCCTTTATTTAAGACCCACTTTTTGAATCCCAAAACAAAGTTATACTAGTCAATTTCAGCTATAGAGACTCCATTTAGGATATAAGTATTTCATACATGTTACTATTTTTCCTACTTTGGTGTTTGTGCCTCTCTTCAGCAAATATATCCCTTTTTTAATCCCCCCTCCCCAAAGGTCCATTTATCCCCCAAACGAGAGTATAATAACTCATTTTAGATATTAGATGTTTGAGAAAGAAAGATTTACGCCTCATGGGTCACTTTTATACCTTTAAAGGTATTTTGCCTCTTTCCAAACAACGTAGTTGTCATTTTCAGTTTATGGCCCCAGCATCCCATTTTCACCCAAAATGATTATATACGGGTCAAATTTGGAAACCGGTATCTGATGAGGATGAAATCAATTTTACAAGGTTACTTTTGTACCTCTATATGTATTTTGGCCTCTTTTTGTTTTTTAGTTTTAGCCACTATTGAATATCACAAGTAATAAATCTATTGGCTTTATTATATATTGTAACACGTTTAGAAGATTAAAATAGTTAAGATTTGTCTCAACTTATGATTATTGAATTGATTGCTTCAACATATATATGTTCTAATATGGATTAATATTCATTATATATTAGATGAAGATGAAGGGAATGTGAATCCTAACTGTACACAAAGAAAATGTTTCACCGGTATAATTCAGCTTTAGAACGCACATCATGGGAATTTTTTAGTCTATATTTTAATTTGGATTTATTTAACTCGATAGAGTTTCTTCTTGTCTTCTATGTTTTTATTTTGATTTCATTTATTCTTTATGCAACTTTTGTTCATGTATTTAATCATTATTCTATAGTTATGTTATAAAGTCGCCTTAGTTCTACTAATTTTTCTTCTTCCCTTGAACTTAGTTTATCAGTGAGCATACAAAAAGTAGAGCCAGGAGGGGCTTTATATTTTTAAAGGGATCACAACTGGTTATACATAATAGGTTCTTAATTAAGCTAATTTGATAATTGCGAGAAGATAATTGACCGACCAATTAATGTCTAAACCTGTTAATAATTGTTAGGAACTATTGTTTTAAAATGACTAATATTTATGTTTTAAGGAGTAATTCAACTAGGTTTTATCGATCAATGATTTGCATAATGAGGCATAATAGAAGTAGTTACCCATGTGTAATAAGTAGTGTATGTTTTAATGGAGCTAAGGTTTGAAGGAAAGTTAGCTTAATAGATGAATATTAATATAATATTACTAGACGGGTACAAATAACTATCAATTATGAAATATTATTGGATCGATGGAAACATGAGAAAAGATATCATTAACAAGCGTATTATTGGTTCAAAGGTTTTGATAGAGCTCCACATGCAATTGCGGTGTGAGGATAACTTCGATTGGTTTTACCTTTGGGAAAAATATGCCTAATCCCCCCCCCCCCCATATCCACTGGCATTCCAAGTGGCGTTGATATATCAAATCCATGAAGTAAACTAGCTAGCATCAAGTGAATCACTTGTGATGCAAGTGTAGTAGCGAGGCGTATTCTCCTCCTATAACCGAATGGTAAGTACTCAAAGTTTTGTCCTCGATAATCTATGCCAACATGGGCCTTAAGAAACCTCGTTGGTTCGAATTCGTGAGGTTTTGACCACACCCGTGGGTCCCGATGTTACTTCCAAAGGTTGACAATCAAACGCGTATGCTTTCGGATGTAATAACATTCAACATAACAGTCTTCAGTGGACTCATGAGGTGAAGCTAAGTGGCCAGGTGGGTATAAACGAAGTGTTTCCTTCACCACGACTTGTAGATATGTGAGGCTTTTTATATCTGATTCTTCTACCCATCTTTGTTTTCCTATTTGGTTTTCGAGTTCATCCTAAACAATTTTTAACGCATGTGGATGATTCAAGAGTACAGAGAGGGCCCAAATTAGTGTCTCAACTGTGCTTTCTGACCCCGCCCATATCAGAATATACAAAATAATATTGAAATGTGATGGAATTTGAGCAAAAAACACAATAACAAAGTGATACTATCTCCCCTTAAAAACATAGAAAATAGTAATAACCAAGTGTCCACAATGTCAATCTCTATTATAGTAATTATATGTCAAATCTTTACTGCTATTTTTAATATTGTTTAATTAATTTTACATGTTACCTTGGGATTTTATTTTGGGCGCATATTATCATCAGTATATATTTGAATCCTCCGAGCTTGTTGGCAAATATATCGAATGTCAAATGTTGGAGCATTCAATCCAAAATCAATTGGGAATGGTTTGACGGCCTCAAAAATCATATATACTGCAAAAGGCTTTAATTTTTACACATGTGACTTTAACATTTACATCTAGGGGGAGTTTGTTGAACGCATACCTTACACATGTTTGTATTTAAGTTGGATGTTTGAAGAGATTCACGTACCGCCTATGTTGCCTTAATAATGGTGTCACGATCATGTCCGGACATGGTGGCCTCCTTTGGTAGGCTGGATAACTTCATATCCATGAAGTCACCATCGCCTTTGGCATCACAAGAACTTCTTTTCTGAATATGTTCATCCAACCATCCTCTAATAACTTTATCAAAATCCTTACTAGTCCCCTTCATAGATTCTATATACCCCCCCCCCTAAATCCAACCATTCGATACCCGGGATGGCATTAAACACAACGGGAACACCGCTTAGATACAACGCTCTCCACACCACTTCTCTCAAATGTTGGCCTTGGGAGTCATTTTCGCCGGAAAATTGCCTTCCAACTAGCGTATTCATAATTATAATAAATGTCAAGTGCTCTAACGATTTGATTATGGTTACCTTGGTTGGAAGGTCTTTGTTCTTGGTGCACAGCAGATGTAGATCTTCAATTAAGCACTCCAATTCTGATGTCCGGACATGCGTGAGCTTTTTGAGTTGCTGATTGCAAAGTAGGTCTATATTGACCATCTTTCGGATCTGACGCCAATAGGGTCCATAAGTTGCTAGTGCAAAACCAACATGGTTATAGCACATGTACTTGCTGACGATACTACTTAGTCTGGACGCAAAGATTTTGTCATGGGTAGTTAAAAACTCTTATACATGCTCCCAACTGCTCACCACGATTATAGGGTTAACACCTAGCCGGAGAGAAAAAATGAGTCCGCGAAGATCAGCCATGGCTCCAAGTATTTTTGCAACTGGGTCTCCACCTCATAGAAGATTAAGGTGACCCGGGATGGGCCATGCCCCACACGCTTCTGGAACTCTTCTTTTCAATCCGTTGTTGTTTCTACTACTTATGTTGAAACTATATGCAACAATCAAACCCTAGAGGCTTACTATTGTGATGAAATGAGAAGTAATTTCCATGTTGAGCATTTGTGTGCATCTAAGATGTGTCTTTGTGTTCGTATATATAGTAGATTATGTGCTAGGGTTCCTTTCTTTTTCCAATCAATGACAATAGAAATATCTAATATTTTTCACTAACACATTTTTCATGCAAATTTTTTTTGTGGATGCTCGTAAAAGAGGACCCATTCCAGTTAATAATTGGTTAAATGATTGAACAAAAAAATTAATACCGAAAAAATATTTAAGCAATTATAATGACACCAAAGTTTAGCGAGATACCCAAATTTATTTTACTATTTTTTAATAATTGTGGTAAAGATGGTTTCTTCGATATTAATCAACATTTTTTCCATCTTTCCAGGAATACGTGTGGTGTGGCATCACTAACAATAGCAGACTCAAGATTATTGGTTAGGAGTTTGGGGGTGAGAGTCTTCGAGACGATTTTTTTGGATTTTTTTGGATTATTTTACTTTTTTTTGCAATTTTTTAACCTAAAAAATTCTAAAGGTTAATATTCGCGATTTTCATTTAAAATACCTCAAAATAATATTGATCAATATTTAACAATTAAAATAGTTGGTTTCGATAAGTTACTTTGACAATTTCGATAAGTTACTTTAGTACCTTTTGACGAGTTTGAGACTCTTTACGAACATCTTGGTTTATCTTTTCAATTTTTTATCCCATTAGCCTATTTTAACCTTAAAACTTAGTGTACAAGACAATTTCATACGAGTAAAGCTAGGGAGACTCAAAAAAAAAACCATTCGGTAAACCTAGTGAATAGGACAAAATCAGGTACAAGTTTTTAATGCACATTTTGATGCCCTAACGGGACCCACAACAATAAAGTATAAGCTTTTAATGCCGTGGGTTTACCAAGTGGGTTCTTTTGTGGGTCTCCCTAGATTTATTCTTTTCATAAATAGGGTTTCTGAGATGGTAACTTTGCATAGGGTACTTTAATACCTCTTATTGTGGGAGCTCCCTTTTGGGGGCCTTTTTATTAGTTTTTTCATCCTTTACCTAAGGCCCAATTAATTAATGCCAAAATAAAGTTATATTAGAGATTCCACATAGGACACAAATATTTTCCACATGTTACTTTTGTTACTACTTTCGTGTTTGTGCCTCTTTTAAATCAGTCTATCACTATTTTTAGTTTTCCTCCCTCTTGTAAATTTAACGAACAAATGCGGTGTGTGATACCGATTTAAATTAATTCGCAAGTTTCCAAGTAAACCTTATTTAATTAGAGTCTATTTTTAAACAAAATTAAATCAACCCCTAAACATCCATCTAAATGTCATAAATCATTCAAACCATGCATGAAAAAATAAAGACGACCGATTCAAGAAAAAAAATTCCTTTCGGGTAAAACCTTTTATAACGCTTTGAAGAGTTCACAAGACCTTTGACTTACATACAACCTGATAATCGCCCACAAGTGTGTAATGCACGCTGCCTTCAACAAACCTTCAAAGATACGAGAGACAGCGAAATACCCTCCAGGTATCGGTTCGTCGTCTTCGGCGCGTGCACACGCAGAATGACTACGCTCGGTATTCACCGATCAAATATGGAGATGCATTCTCCACAGAGTTTGAACAAAAGCAAAGAGTGTTCTTGAACACCAAAATAATTCACCATAGAAAATGGTATTTTTGTGAATTGAAAACAAAAAGGTATTAAACCCAAAAAGAAGAAGTCAAAAGGATTCTATAGTTTCGCAGTTTTCTGTCTTTCAAAACGCTGGGACTTCTAATGAAAATGAAACCATTTAATGAGTATTTATAGAAAAATGCATTGCCCCCAGTCGCTCGAATGAAATAGGTATCTCGCTCGAACAACGTACACATGTCTTTTGAACGACAGCGCACGACATCAACATGTCGCTCGAATGAGATGACATCTCGCTGGAATGACTTGGCATAAAAAATGAGGTACGCTAGAGGACTTCAAAAAATTACTCATTCTCAAATTTTGATGAAAATGTTCGCTCCAACACTTAGAAAATATGTTGTAAAAATATCCCAAAAGCTCTTAGTGGAAAGTTAAGGAATTTAAAACATAACCTTACCAAAGTAAACTTTGCGGAGTCTTTTTGATGAAGAACATTGATATATTCGGATCCGTCTTTGATGTAGATTTCTCTTGAACTTCTTCGACGATGTAGCTGTATACGACATAATAAATTGTCATGGACATTTATAAAAATATGTCATTACACCTATAAGTCGATTTATCCCCCAAACGAGAGTAAAATAACCCATTTTAGACACTGCATGTCTGAGATAGAAACATTCATGTCTCACGGGTCAGATTTACACCTCTTGAGGTATTTGTGACTTCTCCGAACAACGTAGTTGTTCTTTTTAGTTTATGGCCCCTACATCCCATTTTTCACCCCAAAATGATTATGTACAAGCCAATTTTGGAAGCCCGTGTCTAATGAGGGTACAATTACTTCTATAAGGCTACTTTGGTACCTCTAGAGGTTTTTTGCCTCTTTTTGTTTTTCAATTTTGGCCCCTAATGAATATCAGAAGTAATAAATCTATTGACTTTATTATTTGTGGTAACAGAATTGGAAGCTTAACATAATTAGGAATTGTTTCAACTTATGATTTTTGAATTGACTGCTTCAACATATATAATGTCTAATTCGGGTTAATATTCATCGTATATTAGAAGAAAATGAGGGGATTGTGAATCCCAACTATATCCAAAGAAAATGTTTTCCCTGTATAATTCAGTTTATAACACACATCATGCCAATTTTTTAGTCTTTACTTTTAATTTGGATTCATTTAACACGGTAGAATTTCTTCTTATCTTCCATGTTTTGATTTTGATTTCATTTATTCTTTATGCAACTTTTGATAATGTATTTAATCATTATGCTATATTTATGTTATGAAGTTTCCTTGATACAACCTTCTTTATTCTTCTCAGTAAATCAACTTGATGCTTTATATTTTCAAAGGGATCATAACCAGTTATGTATTAGGGTTTTGATTAAGCTAATATGAGAATTGTGTGATGATAACTGACCAACCCAATTTATGTCGAAACCTTTTAATAATTATTAGCAACTATTGTGTAAAAATGACTGAAATTCATGTTTTAATGAGTACATTAACTAGGATGTAATGGACCAACAATTTTCATTATAAGGCATAATAGATGTAGTTACACATGTGTAATAAGTAGTTTATATTTTAATGGAGCTACAATTTGAAGGAAACTTGGCTTAATAAATGTATATAAATATAATATTACTCGAAAGATAGAAACAACTACCGATTATAATATTATTGCAATGATGGAAACATGAGGAAATATACCCTTAACAAGCGTATTATATATATATATATATATATTGTTAGCACTGGGCCTTTAGTAATACCCTATATAAGACCCCGTCAACATTTTGTTACTATTATAGACATCCCACCAAAATGGAGAACTTCCATCGAAAATGATAAGCTACGTGTTAACTCTAAGGTGATTAAATTGGTTCATAGTTTTTTATAGAGGTCCACAAGCAATCGTGGTGTGAGGATGACATCAAGTGGATTTGCCTTTGGCAAACCAAGGCCTAACCCCTCCCCCATATCCACTGGAATTCCAAGTGGCGTTGATATATCAAATCCATGAAGTAAACGAGCTAGCATCAAGTGAATCACTTGTGAGGCAAGTGTAATACCAGGGCGCATTCTCCTCCCAAAACTGATCGGTATGTACTTAAAATTTTGTCTTCGACAATCTATGTCGACATGGGACTTAAGAAACCTCTCTGGTTCGAACTCGTGAGGTTTTGAACACACCGGTAGGTCTCTATGTAGCTTCCACACATTGACAATCAAACACGTACGCTTTGGGACATGATAGCCATGAACACAACAGTCTTCAGTGGACTCTTGAGGTGCTGCTAAGGGAGCAGGTGGATATAAATGACGTGTTTCCTTCACTACAGCATGTAAATAAGTGGGGCTCTTTATATCAGATTCTTCTACCCATCTTTGTTTTTCAATGTGGACGTCGAGTTCATCCTAAACAGTTGTTAATGCACGTGGATGATTTAAGAGTAAAGAGAGTGCCCAAATTAGTGTCTCAGTTGTGGTTTCTGAGCTAGCCCAAATGAGAATCTACAAAAGGATATTGAAATATGATGGGATTTAAGCAAAAAATACAATAGTAAAGTGGCATTGTCTCCTCTTAAAAACAGAAAAACAATAATACAAAAATGTCCACTATGTCTATCTCTGTCATATAGTAATTATATGTGAAATCTTTTTTGTTATTTTTATTATTATTTAATTATTTTTGTGTGTTACATTGGGATTTGATTTTGGGCACATGCTATCATTAGTACATATTTAAGAGAAATCTCAGAGCTTGTTGGTAAATATATTGATTGTCAAACGTTGGAACATATACTCTAGTGCAATGCCTTAATTTTTTCATGTTGGAATTTATGTCTTAACATGCCCACTCACATGTGGCATTACTTGAGTCTATACATGGACATATTAATACTGGACGACTCCTACACGTGGACATATTAATATTAAATGAGGCGAAATAGTTGAATGGTTAAAGCATGAATAGTCTTTTATAAATGTTGGAACATTCAAGCCAAAATCAATTGGCAATGGGTCATGTGTGACTTTAACATTAACATATAGAGGGTGTTTGTTGAACCCATTCATTACTCATGTTTGTATTTAAGTTGGATGTTTGAGGAGAATTACGTACCAATGTTGTTGCCTTAATAATGGTGTCATGGTCATGGCCAGACATGATGGCCTCCTTTGGTAGGCTCGATAGCATCATATCCATGAAGTCTCCATCACCATTGGCATCACAAGAAATTATTTTTTGAAGATGTTCTTCCAGCCATCCTCCAATAATGTTATCAAGATCCTTACTAGTCCGCTTCATAGTTTGTATATAACCCCCAACATCCAACAATTCCAGACCCGGGGTGGCATCAGAGACCACGAAAACACCGCTTAAATAAGTCAATCTTGTCAGTAAGTCTCTCAAATGACAGCCTTGGGAGTTGTTTTTGCCAGAAAATTGTTTTCCAACTACCATATTGATGATTATATTTAATGTAAAGAGCTCAAACAATTTGTTTATGGTTTCCTTAGTTGGAAGGTTTTTGTTATTGGTGCACACCACATGTATATCTTTAATGGAACACTCCAATTCTTTTGTGCAGACATGCATGAGCTTATCCAGCTACTGTTTGCTTAATAGCTCCATCGTGGCCATCTTTCGTATATGACGCCAATAAGGTCCATAAGGTGCTAGTGAAAAACCAGCGTAGTTATAGCACATGTACTTGCTGACTGCCATAGTTGGTATAGATGCAAAGATTTTGTCACGGGTACTTAAACACTCTTTCACATGCTCCCAACTGCTCACTACGATTGCTGGGCTAGTACCTAGCCGGACAGAAAAAATGGATTCGTAAATATGAGCCATGGCTCCAAGTGTTTTTGCAATTGGGTCTCCACCTCGTAGAATATGAAGGTGACCCAGGATGGGCCAAGCCCCACATGCTTCTGGAACTCTATTTTTCTTTCCGTTGTTGTTTCTTCTACTTCTTTTGAAACTATATGCGACAATCAAACCCAAAAGGGTTACAATTGTGATCAAATGAAAAAAAAATCCATGTCGAGCGTTTGTATACATCCAAGACGTATCTTTGTGTTTGTATGTATAGTAGTTTCTATGCTAGGGTTCCTTTCTTTTCCAATCAATGACAATACAAATATCAATTATTTTATATGCCCACTCCAATTATTACATGGACTGGATAGGAATGTTAATAATTTGCTAAATGATTGAACAACAAAAGCAATAGCGAAGAAGTATTTAAGCAATTATGGTCGAGGTCTTTGGCAGATTCAGAATTCTTTTTTAGGTTAATTCGAGTTTTATACAAATGATAGTTTTATAGTACCCAAACAACTACTCTCAATTATTTTTAACAATACCTAATTAATTTCAAGAAATAAACAATGCTTAATAAATAACGCTTAACGACAATAATAAATAATCAACTCATAACAACCAACAACCAATTAAGATTACACTTTTTTTCATGGAGGAGGAAAAGGCCCCCAATTTTAATTTTCTCAATTAAAATATTATTTCCTTTTATATATATATCAAGATGCGGAAGTGTAAAGAAGTGTGATGGTTCACAAACAAACGAATTACCAAATTTTAATTTTCTTAAACAAATTAAAATTAAACCAAGTGAAATTAAATTAATGCATTAAAATCATTTTTCACTTAAACAAAGTTAACTACACATTACCCAAATTAAACACGTAGAGATTAAATTAAACCAATTTTTATCCTTTTACCTAAGCATGCGTTCTAGGTGATTTGGTGATGGTTCGGTTAAAACAAAATTACGCCGAGATGTACGGGGAAAAACCCACAACGGAAAACAACCTCGGACGGTCCTAGCCACAAATCCACTAAGTACGGAATTTAAAAATACAAGACAAAAAGGCTTACAACACATGACTCGATCCCTTTCAAGCCCCGACGCTTCTTCTTGTAGATACCTCTTCCTAGCGGATAACGTTGGAGCTCCACCGCGGTCTCGGAATCCACCGATCGGACTTTATATGGTCATCGTCACCCGAGCAATGAGCCTTTCTCCAAGTGGGTAATGCCGCAACAAACTCTTCTTCTTTATTTATGGGATGTAGAAGAAAAACCTGAAACTTCTCTTTGAACGGAAGAGATGAACCCAGTGCCAAACTCCAAGAAAGATATATGAATATGGGAACTGGGAAGAAACTAATTTTGGTGTAAACATGAGTGGTGTATATTTTTCTCTTTGATAAAAACTCACTCAAAACAAGATCTTTTTCCCTCTTTGATTTTACTCTCAAAACACTCTCTAGGAGTTAGTAAGATATGAAAAGGATAAATATTCAAAAATGATTCCCGCACATAGTTATGCTGTGAAAAGTTGGTTAAGAAACAAGTGGGGAAGTGGGCGAAAAACTGCATAAAACTGCCAAAAACTGTTCCCGCCTGGCATCTCGTTCGAACGACATTTCCTTCGAACGAGTCTTCTAATGAAGTTCCAGTATGAACTCGTTAGAAACTCGTTGGAAATCTCGTTAGAACGACAATCTCGTTCGAACGACATTTCGAACGAAGTTCCAGTATGCCATAATGGGAAGTCGTAGGCAATCTCGATCGAACGATATCTGGTTCGAATGACATATCGAACGAACTTCCAGAAAGTTTGGAAAATTTGATTTTAGCCCAGAAAACTTTATAAATTCTTTCTGAAAATAAAACACAGTTTTAATTAAACATAACACCCAATTAAACTTGTTTAAAGATCCTATATATATAATATTGCATTCATACCTTGGGAGCATGGAACCATAGTTGATGACGTAGAAACGAGGCACGCAAATCGACATATTGATGAAGCTTTATACTCTTTGCCGCTACGCCTTCAACAAACTCTTCATAGGTTTGAGAATATTACAATTAAATACAATCCTATGAATAAATGTTTTTGTCCGGAATTGAGCCAAAACAATATATGGACTCAATTGGAAATTTGTGTCCTTACAAATCTCCCCCTTTGGCTATTTCGGGACAAAAACCAAACAAAAATCCTAAAGGGCCGTCAAGCTCACTAGACTCAAAATATAACCCACCCAAACTTGACTCAACCCAAGGATCAAACGCTTTGCCATTGAAAGATGCCGCTTTAGAAGAATTCCTGCACACTTAAGCAAACTCATCAAATGCATAGGGAATATCAAAGTATTTAAAGAAATTAAAATAAATACTCCCCCAAAATTAATTCTCCCCTTTATCAAAATGATCAACCCAAGAAGTTAGCTACTCCCCCTAAGTTAAATCTCCTAAACATAGATAAGATTATAATAGGATAAGATACCATTTCCCCCCTATCATTCTCCCCCTTTTTGTTCACGAATAGGCAAAGGATAAAGAACAAATATAAAAGCATGAAAGCATATGGGCAACAAAAGCATAACTAATCCAAGATAGATATCAAAACCAAAGTATACGCATAGAAGGACTAGAAAGCAAGGCAAAGGCAAAAAAAATATCATATATATATGTACTAGAGATATATCAATAATGCACACGCACATATATATAGATATAAACACACACATGACACAAAATATAATAAGTTCGCACACTCGTATGGCAAAAGTGTGTCATATGGAAACGGAAGTGTTGGGGTGTGAACTAGTAACGATTAAATTTAGACCCAATCACTTAAAACATGTTCACGGAGTTCTCCATTGATTGTAAACTTCATCACATTTGAATATAACCTCATGTGACAATATAAATTGAACTCAATGAATAAACATACACAATGCATACAAGCCTAGCATATTAATGATTCTACAAACCAATAGAGTCATGACATGAGATACGCAACTAGGATAAACGGACATTGTGCAAACCGTTGATATACCATCCAATCTCCCTCAATAATCATTTATGTTAATTTTGAATGAATATATCAATCAAACATAGGCCTTGGCAATTTATTTTTCATTTTAATGCCATATTTTATATTTTTAGGCCTTTGGACCACGTATTTCTTTTAGGTCCATTCAAAACGGTGGCTTACAATCGCAAAGGATCACTTATTTCTTTCGGAGCCCTCCCCCGTGCACATTTTTATTTATCATGTTTTCATTTTTCACACAAATCTCACGTGCAACGGATTTTGACATGCACTAGTCCTCCTAAGTCACAAATATGTAGATGACAAGATTAGAAGTAGAACACCTCACATAGCTCAAATATACATATGAAGTTAACAATTCAAAGGAGCTCGTGCATGTGTGAGTAGAGGCATATAAAAATAGAATCCATTTAAACAACACAAAATCCAACTACTCCATGTAAGCATGGTAAAGAACATAATAAGGATTGATAATCTACACCAAAAGTTCTAGCCACATGAGAGCGTTAAAGGAGGGATTCAAACACAAGTATTGTGACACCCCGCCTAATAAAATACCGGGTGATCAGTCCTATACCAAATTAAAACAGGAATCCCAGTTGGATCATCCTTAGCATCACTGTCGAAAACTTTTTAAGACTTACTAACCACCTAGTATTCCAAAAGATGGTGCAATTTTTACTTTTTAATTAAACCAATATAGTACATGCGGAATTAAAATATAAACCATTCACACAACTGAATGAAAATAAACTGAATCATAATTACACAACTTGTCGAATAAATCACCGGCCACCAAAGAAATAATCCAATACAAATATTCAACACTTGAATAAATTAAGCCTGAAAACTGTACCGAGAAGTCTGGGCGACAAGCCCTAAATAAAACTGAAACTGATACAAGATTCCTACTCTAGGAATGAATGAATGTTGCGTCTAATCCAAACTCCTGCTAGCATCCACATATGCCGCAGCTCCGTGTCCGAGGAATATAATATCAATCCTGGCGTCCCTGTGGCTGGACACCTAAAAGGTTTTGAAAATAGTTTTATAGCAAGGGTTAGAACCCAAAATATTTAGCAAGTGAATTAACTGCAGTAATTTAAAAATACAAGAATGCGCTTCATATTTAAGTTAGTGTCGCACTCCCTTGTGGACATTCTCACCCCTCCACTATTGTGCACACCTAACGGTTACCTTAACCCCACCTAGTTGTACTACCCCATCCAACTAGTCCTGGTATAACCTTCTCTTGCCGTACTACTCTGACCCGAGTATAATGATTCTTGAATTATAAGTTATCTCACAATTAACTTAATTAATTCCTCTTAAATAGTAGCATATAACTGTGTCACAAGTTATATAAAGTAAATACACCACACAGTATTATTACCCGTATATAATATTTACTACCATTATATACGCACCTTTACCACAATATCCACACATATGACATACGTATATCCATCCCTTCAAGTATACCCTCGCCGGATGATTCCCTCTAAAATGCTATCTCACTAGGTGTGCTCACAAAACCTAGTTCCCCAAGGTGGAATCGCTAACCAACTTGGCCCAAAATATAAACGTAGTGGAGGCGATCATATTCCTTCCCTAAAAATGAGGTAAATCCCTCACCCATATATACCGGACGCTATGACCTGGGGATATACTCGCCCTACTCCTCAAGCTAGGGGATTCACCCACATCGCGCAACCTCCCTTGATAGCCTTAGAGTATATAAATTCAATAAATATCTAATCACTGATATTTAGTATCACACACAATAAATACACGTATATATATACTATCACTACACCGTATATATATATAATATAAACCCCAGCTTTACCGTGTACTCAAAATCCCGTACCCTGCCTGTAATTTAATATCACACACAATATATACACGTACATATATATACTATCACTACACCGTATATATATAATATAAACCCCGACTTCACCCTGTACTCCAAGTCCCGTACACTGCCTGTAATTTCCCGAGTCTCTGGCCCAACTCAACGTAATCAATTTTCTCACTTAATAATTTATCATCTTCCCGAGTCTACGGTCCGACTCTAATATATTCAACTCACACCTCAATTTATATAATACTTTCCCCGAGTCTATGGTCTGACTCCAATTAAATTAATTAACACACTTATTAATTTAATACCTCCCCGAGTCTATCGTCTGACTCTAATTAAATTAATTAACACACCTATTAATCTAATCCTCCCCGAGTCTACAATCCGACTCTAATTAAATTAATTATCACATTTATTAATTTAATCCTACCCGAGTCTACAATTTGACTCTAATTAAATTAATTATCACATTTATAAATTTAATCCTACCCGAGTCTACAATCCGACTCTAATTAAATTAATTATCACATTTATTAATTTAATCCTACCCGAGTCTCCAATCCGACTCTAATTAAATTAATTATCACATTTATTAATTTAATAACTTGGTGTCACCCAACCATTATCCCCGGACTCACTTACTTGGCCCGTAACTTAATATTTCCCGAGTCTATGTTCCGACTCGAAATTAATTATTTTCTCTCAATAATTAATTTACTACTTTGATACCACTTAGCCAATATCCCCGGACTCGCTCACTCGGTCCATTCTACATCTCATAATTTCATTCTCACATTTTCACCCAAAATGTGTCAAACATGTATTTTCATAATTTCCCCAATTATTTTTACCTATAATTGTTAGCGCACCTGGACTCACCCACTTGGTCCATAATTAAATATTTGGCCTAAATTCCTTTAATAATGTAGTGTCACCCAATTACAATACCTAAATATCATTCTTCGACCCAATATCGATAATTGAATTATTTCTCCAAATTCGTTCGTCTCCTGACATACCGTTCACCCCCTCCTAAACCCAATTATGTCACCCTCTAATTGTTAAGGAAATATGTGTCCCATATAAATTTCTCACCAAATAAAATTAAGGGAATTAAAACTTAAATAAAACCCTCATTATAAACAACCTGGCCGAACTGCCCAAAATTTCCCATCGTCGATCGATCGATGGCCCCCGATCGATCGATCGATCCCTTCGTGACAGCTCTTCTTCCCCACGAAAATTTCCACCATTAACGAGCTTTAAGGTTTCTTTTCCTTAAAAACCAACCTCAAATCAGCATGTTAATCATCTTATATCATTACTCATGAACTAAAAATATCATCTAAATCTTTTAACATCATTAACAGTATAAATCTTGACCCACTCAAGAACACAAAATTTCTAGGGTACAATCCCAATTTCAAATTCAAATTTCATCCTTTTATATTCCGATTTTTCTCATTCAAACCAGATAATCATACTCAGAATTATATAGCACAACTAATTCTTCCCTTAATTTCCATTCAATGGTTCCATTAACAAAACCCCCTTTTTGTACCCATTTATCCCCAAAACGAGTTTTAGTATACACATCACTAGAATATGAATTGGATATCACGCTTTAGGCGTAAAAACAGTTAACCACTTGCCTATAAGTGTTCGTAGTGTCTGATCCGTTGTTGATGTCCCTTAATTCGGCTCCAATAACCTCCAATTTGCTTTTGCTAAGCTTTCCCCCAATTTTCCTCTCAAGCCCTAGGCTTAGATTTGTGATGGCTGCTGATTTTCTAATCCCTCCCTTTGGTTAAAACTCTAAATCCCGTTTTTCTCCTAATGGGCTTAATTAAAGTGGCCTAACTCATCCCGTGTGGGCCCGACTATGCCCAAAAATACCCCGAGACCCAATTAATACCCCCGGGTACTCATTGCTGACTATCTCGACCCATCCGAACTCAACCGCGCACTCAGAATTGGCATCCGAATTAATTTATAAAATTTCTTATCTCGCACCCAATTTAGTCTATACCGACTCCCGGCTGGGATAAGTGCATACCCCGTCATTAATACCCGAAATGACGTAATTAAATTATTACTATCACTTAGTAAATACATTTCCCTAAACATTAACCATTCACTCCTCGATTAATATTTCAAACTATATATTGCCATAATTAATTCAATTAAAATTACAGCACACAAGTAATTTAAAATTCCCGAATTAATTAAATATTAAATGCACAAAAATACAGGGTGTTACATACTTCCCCCCTTACAAAGGAATTTCGTCCTCGAAATTAAGATAATTGTAATGTTCCAAGCTTCGTATATTACTCTCTAGTCATGTGCATCCAAGCCGCTATATCTATCCCATCCGCTTCTAACCATACGTTACACAAGTATGCATTCAAAATTTGCCAGGGCGCCCATACACCCTACACCCGTGCTTAACCGCACAAATTTCTCTTAATTAACCCGGGTGCCCATACACCCTATCCCCGCGCTCTACCGCACGAAAGTTACCCGACTATGATAGTCGTAACCCGTAATATAACTTCTAACCCGTAGTCATATCTCATATATATATATATATATATATATATATATATATATACACACATATATATTTACTGCCCGGGTGCCCAACCCATGTATTAACGTTCAAACATCTTCCCGCAAAACACTTGTCTCTCAACACAAAAGTATATACGCTTACTTTCATGTCACCAAGGATAACATAAAATACCGCGCCCTTACTGTCACTAGTCCTTGAGCAAAATAAACCCCGAGCTATCTCTCTTTGCTCAAAAATAAATCTACCCACCCTGATTCACTTCAGTAAACATCCCCACTTACCGGGATAAAATGTGAGAACATAAAACCTCACTATGTGCTATCGCACAACGCAATACAACATATATATCCACATATATACAGGCTATACGCCCTCTCCGGTGATACCTAGTACCAACCCTACCCTGGTGTTGCGAACACCAAAATTTTACACTACTATCCACAATAGTTAAATTCCATCGCTATCCAGCCGATATTTAGGAAATATTATCAACCCTACTCCCATAATTCTCGAAAGTAGTAACTCTTCGCAAAATTCAAACAATTACTCAGTGTACACCTCCACTCTCCCATGAAGAACACCAAGGAACTCCGTTACCCTACGGAAAATTTATCCACATACTATGGCTGCTACCGCCAACGCGCCCACTAAGTTCGACTCACCTGTGAACTCTAGTGAAAAAAAAAGTCTTATACTGTGACATCCTCTTTGTCACTCAAAATATATACCCCATGCCCCTAGGGTAAAAGTAATTACCTCTATATTCCAGCTGCAACAGCTGGTTCTCGGGTTCCAGAGCAGCTTCTCCCTGTCCGAATGCACCCATGACTTGCTTTAGTGACTGTACATCCAGGACCTCGTCCGGTAGTTAACCTATGCCTCGCTTAAGACAACTCTCTTCATGTGTCTCTCTTTCCCCACAAATGAAACACCTTCTAATACATTCACCCTACTACTGGTCCCTTCCATACCGACCTTGTTGGAAATTCTGGCCATCCTGCCGATAGCCTCCAGTTCTAAATCGTTTGGCATGATTTTCCTACTGGAAATCCTGCCCCTAATCTCCCCCAGCCTGCTGTTGGGATACCCTACTGGTATTGTTCCCTCCTGCCTTATCCAACTGGCTAGATTTCACTCTCCTCCTGTTTCCTTTCACGTGGAAGCGATATTCCCGACAGTGCCGGAGTGCTGCGTTAACAACATCAGTATAAGCTACTAATGCGTATTTACCAATTAAATGTTATCTGATTCTCCAGACTAACCCATCCATAAACTCTGCTTTCTTTCTCTTTTCCTTGCTTACCTCATCCGATACAAAATTTGCCAACGAGTGAATTCTTCCTCGCAATCGGCCACTGAACGGTCTCCTCGAGTCACTTCACAAAATTTTCTCCTCATTTCGGTCTCAACCGCTGGAGGAAAATACTTGCGGTCGAACCGCACCCAAAACCCTGCAATAGCTAATGTGTCCATTTCCTCCACTGTGGTGATCGACTCCCACCACTGTAGCACTGCTCCCACTAAACTAAAAGTGGTTAGCATTTGCTTCCGCACCTCATCGCAATCTCCCATGCCTAGGTGACGCTGGATATATCTCTTCCTTGACACGGTAGCATTACATCTGAACCTTCTCGCAACTCCAGTGGGTTTCCACTAAAAATAACCCCTTTTTCTTGTTTCCAACCCAACGACCCCGCATGAGTCTGAACATCCGGCGCCACTAACACTTGTGGCTGGTCCCGTGGAAAGTACCCTACCATTGTGACCACCATCGCTTCAACTTCCTGTGCCACTATTTCAGTTACCTATGCTGCCAAAATCATCTCTGGCCGTTGCTGTGGTAACTCTTGCTCCTGACGAGCCTCCCCGTATCATCTCCCCCTGCTGCCCTAGCTGCTCTCTCTCTCTCTCTTAGGCGTCATCTGGAATGAGAATCGAATTTTGTATGAGTTCACTCTCAAATATATATATTTCGCAGAAGAACGTATATGCGCATACGTATGAGAATACAACAATCCTATAATAGGGCTCTATATCAAAGATTTCTAAGCATAAATGTGAAAAGCCGCACAGATCCTAAGGACACTAGAACCTGATGCTCTGATACCATCTGTGACACCCCGCTTAATAAAATACCGGGTGATCAGCCCTCTACCAAATTAAAACAGGAATCCCAGTTGGATCATCCTTAGCATCACTGTCGAAAACTTTTTAAGACTTACTAACCACCTAGTATTCCAAAAACTGGTGCCAATTTTAACTTTTTAATTAAACCAAAACAGTACATGCGAAATTAAAATATAAACCATTCACACAACTGAATGAAAATAAACTGAATCATAATTACACAACTTGCCGAATAATCACCGGCCACCAAAGAAATAATCCAATACAAATATTCAACACCTGAATAAATTAAGCCTGAAAACTGCACCGAGAAGTCTGGGCGACAAGCCCTAAATAAAACTGAAACTGATACAAGATTCTTACTCTAGGAATGAATGAATGATGCGTCTAATCCAAACTCCTGCTAGCATCCACATATGCCGCAGCTCCGTGTCCCTGGAATAAAATATCAATCTCGGCGTCCCTGTGGTTGGACACCTAAAAGGTTTTGAAAATAGTTTTATAGCAAGGCTTAGAACCCAAAACATTTTGAAAATATTTAGCAAGTGAATTAACTGCAGTAATTTAAAAATACATGAATGCGCTTCATATTTAAGTTAGTGTCGCACTCCCTTGGGGACATTCTAACCCCTCCACTATTGTGCACAGCTAATGGTTACCTTAACCCCACCTAGTTGTACTACCCCATCCAACTAGTCCTGGTATAACCTTCTCTTGCCATACTACTCTATCCCGGGTATAATGATTCTTGAATTATAAGTTATCTCACAATTAACTTAATTAATTCCTCTTAAATAGTAGCATGTAACCGTGTCACAAGTTATATAAAGTAAATATATCACACACTGTATTATTACCCGTATATAATATTTACTACCATTATATACGTACCTTTACCACAATATCCACACATATGACATACGTATATCCATCCCTTCGAGTATACACTCGCCGGACGATTCCCTCTAAAATGCTATCTCACTAGGTGTGCTCACAAAAACTAGTTCCCCAAGGTGGAATCGCTCACCAACTTGGCCCAAAATATAAACGTAGTGGAGGCGGTCACATTCCTTCCCTAAAAGTGAGGTAAATCCCTCACCCATATATACCGGACGCTATGACCTGGGGATATACTCGCCCTACTCCTCAAGCTAGGGGATTCACCCACATCGCGCAACCTCCCTTGATAGCCTTAGAGTATATAAATTCAATAAATATCTAATCACTGATATTTAGTACCACACACAATAAATACACGTATATATATACTATCACTACACCGTATATATATATATATAATATAAACCCCGGCTTTACCGTGTACACAAAATCCTGTACCCTGCCTGTAATTTAATATCACGCACAATATATACACGTACATATATATACTATCACTACACCATATATATATATATATATATATATATATATATATATATATATATATATATATATATATATATAACTCTGACTTCACCGCGTACTCCAAGTCCCGTACACGGCCTGTAATTTCGTGAATCTGTGGCCCGACTCAACGTAATTAATTTTTTCACTTAATAATTTATCATCTTCCCGAGTCTACGGTCCGACTCTAATATATTCAACTCACACCTCAACTTATATAATACTTTCCCCGAGTCTATGGTCTGACTCCAATTAAATTAATTATCACACTTATTATTTTAATACCTCCCCGAGTCTATCGTCTGAATCTAATTAAATTAATTAACACACCTATTAATCTAATCCTCCTCGACTCTACAATCCGACTCTAATTACAAATTAATTATCACATTTATTAATTTAATCCTACCCGAGTCTATAATTTGACTCTAATTAAATTAATTATCACATTTATAAATTTAATCCTACCCGAGTCTACAATCCGACTCTAATTAAATTAATTATCACATTTATTAATTTAATCCTACCCGAGTCTAAAATCCGACTCTAATTAAATTAATTATCACATTTATTAATTTAATAACTTGGTGTCACCCAACCATTATCCCCGGACTCACTTACTCGGCCCGTAACTTAATATTTCCCGATTCTATGTTCCGACTCCAAATTAATTATTTTCTCTCAATAATTAATTTACTACTTTGATACCACTTAACCAATATCCCCGGACTCGCTCACTCGGTCCATTCTACATCTCATAATTTCATTCTCACATTTTCACCCAAAATGTGTCACACGTTTATTTTCATAATTTCCCCAATTATTTTTACCTATAATTGTTAGCGCACCTGGACTCACCCACTTGGTCCATAATTAAATATTTCGCCTAAATTCGTTTAATAATGTAGTGTCACCCAATTACAATACCTGAATATCATTCCTCGACCCAATATCGATAATTGAATTATTTCTCCAAATTCGTTCGTTTCCTGACATACCGTTCACCCCCTCCTAAACCCAATTATGTCACCCTATAATTGTTAAGGAAATAT
Organism: Sambucus nigra; assembly: GCA_949130495.1. Classification (NCBI taxonomy): domain Eukaryota; kingdom Viridiplantae; phylum Streptophyta; class Magnoliopsida; order Dipsacales; family Adoxaceae; genus Sambucus; species Sambucus nigra. The sequence continues at coordinate 609,946,531 of OX422217.1, read as the reverse complement.
GTGTCCCATATAAATTTCTCACCAAATAAAATTAAGGGAATCAAAACTTAAATAAAACCCTCATTATAAACAACCGGCCGAACTGCCCAAAATTTCCCATCGTCGATCGATCGATGGCCCCCTATTGATCGATCGATCCCTTCGTGACAACTCTTTTTCCCCATGAAAATTTCCACCATTAACGAGCTTTAAGGTTTCTTTTCCTTAAAAACCAACCTCAAATCAGCATGTTAATCATCTTATATCATTACTCATGAACTAAAAATATCATCTAAACCTTTTAACATCATTAACAGTATAAATCTTGACCCACTCAAGAATACAAAATTTCTAGGGTACAATCCGAATTTCAAATTCAAATTTCATCCTTTTATATTCCGATTTTTCTCATTCAAACCAGATAATCGTACTCAGAATTATATAGCACAACTAATTCTTCCCTTAATTTCCATTCAATGGTTCCATTAACAAAACCCCCTTTTTGTACCCATTTATCCCCAAAACGAATTTTAGTATACACATCACTAGAATATAAATTGGATATCACGCTTTAGGAGTAAAAACAGTTAACCACTTGCCTGTAAGTGTTCGTAGTGTCTGATCCGTTGTTGATGTCCCTTAATTCGGCTCCAATAACCTCCAATTTGCTTTTGCTAAGCTTTCCCCCAATTTTCCTCTCAAGCCCTAGGCTTAGATTTGTGATGGCTGCTGATTTTCTAATCCCTCCCTTTGGTTAAAACTCTAAATCCCATTTTTCTCCTAATGGGCTTAATTAAAGTGGCCTAACTCATCCCGTGTGGGCCCGGCTATGCCCAAAAATACCCCGAGACCCAATTAATACCCCCGGATACTCAATGCTGACTATCTCGATCCATCCGGACTCAACCACGCACTCAGAATTGGCATCCGAATTAATTTATAAAAATTCTTATCTCACACCCAATTTAGTTTATACCGACTCCCGGCTGGGATAAGTGTATACCCCGTCATTAATACCCGAAATGACGTAATTAAATTATTACTATCACTTAGTAAATACATTTCCCTAAACATTAACCATTCACTCCTCGATTAATATTTCAAACTATATATTGCCATAATTAATTCAATTAAAATTACAGCACACAAGTAATTTAAAATTCCCGAATTAGTTAAATATTAAATGCACAAAAATACGGGGTGTTACAGGTATATGCCACATAAAGTGTTTCAAACCAAAATACACTCAAGTTACAATCTTTTTGAGTTTTTGACATTTATAACCAAAATTAAAATTATATACTCAAAAGACAAACCAAAATCATTTGAATTTTTCTTTAAGCTTAAATTATCAGGAGATAAAAACATCAAATGATAAACAAAAATCATTATTCTAGCATGTGATATGATATAAAGTAAGGACTAGAAATTGATTAAACAAGCATACATTTAGCATGTGAATATAGCATAAAGTACAAAAGCTATAGTATGCAAGCACTAACACATTCATCCTTTAGATTTTGTAAGGGAGGAAGCATGTGAAAGTAAATGAGAATCAAAAACCCTATTTTGCAAGGCAACCAAGTCAGATTTCCTAACCCAAATTAATGAAGAATGACTATCTTGGGGTGTAGGAATTTGAAATACATTGGTTGCTTTACGTTGGGATTTTCTAGGAATTCATTTAAGATCAAAACAAAATTTCCTAAGATGACCTTTTCTACCACAATGTGTACAAGTGAAGACATGTCGAAAAGATTTACTTACGGAGTGATCTCTAAAAGTTTTCCTAGTAGATTCTCCAAAAACGTTGGTTTTGGCTTTATGAGTAGATTCATTACAAGTATTGAAGCCTAAACTACAAGTGTCATTTTTAATTTGGACCGTTCCTAATATTTTATCTAATTTTTCCGAACGACACTCCAAATCAAATTTGACATTACTAGAGTCTTTTAATTTATTTTTTAATTCTGAAATGTTAGACTCTAATAAAATATTTCGCTCTTCAAAAGCAAGAAGTTCCTTTTTTAAGGATTCCATTAAACCCCCAAGGCTATCTCTCTCGCCTTCTATATATTCAAGCTTCTCTAGAAGAGTCATCTCACGTGTCTTAAGGTCTTCTACCAACGTGCTATCATCAATGACCTTGACACGCTCTTTTAAACTAGCTTCTAACTTCAAATTAGTTCTTTTCAATTTAATAGATTCTTTATAAAGTTCTTGAAAAGCATTTTGAAGTTCACTCACATTAACCTCTTCTTCATTTTCACTCTCTCTTTCTTCTCCACTCTCACTATCATAAAAAATAAGAGAATCATAAACATGACCTTGGAAGTGTCATGTGTCAACGTTTCATAAAACGATTAGTTCTCACTATCACTCACATGACTAGCCATAAAAGCCACAAAATTAGGCTTAGTGGGGGAATCGGGTCCCTCTTCCTTATCACTATCACTAAGGGTCGCATTATATGCAATCGGTCGTTTACCCTCTTTCCTTAGTTTAGTGGGGCACTCAGAAGCCCTATGGCCATAACCTTCACAACCAAAACACCTATTAGACTCGTCCCTATTTAAATTTTCATTAATAGGTTTAGGGATCTTCTCGGCTTTAGGGATCTTCTCGGCTTTGTCATGCTTAGAAGTTTCAAATTTCTTAAAATCATTTTTAAATTTATCTTTGTTAAATTTATGAAATTTTCTAAATTTACGAGCAAACAAAGCCATATCTTCCGAGTCACTATCACTATCGCTCTCTACTACTTGTTTGACCTTTTTTCGGGATTTTAAAGCAACGCCCTTTTCTATTTTCTTTTCAGTTTTAGAGGGAACACATGTCTAGTTCATAGGTTTGTAAATCACCTACAAGCTCTTCTAATTTTATAGAGGCTAAAGTTGGTAAAGAATTTAACACGATCACTTTTTGTATAAATCTATCGGGTAGTGACCTTAAAATTTTCTTCACAACTCGGTTGTCAGGTGTTTTCTCTCGCAAATTAAATGATGAATTGACAATATCGAAAAGTCTAGCATAAAATTCATCAAAAGTTTCATTATCGTTCATTTTGATAGTTTCAAATTGAGTGGTGAGGTTTTGGAGTTTCGAAGCTTTAACGACACTAGTTCCTTCATGAGTTAGTTGTAAAATATCCCAAGCTTCTTTAGCGGATTCACACGTCATACTACATCAGAATTCATCCGGTGTGACAGCGCTAAACAAGGCATTCAAACCACGGGAATTAAAATTTGAAAGTTTAAACTCATTCTCAGTCCATTTATCAGCCGGTTTGGGAACACGTTCATTTTCAACTAAATGAGTTGGTGGAGACCACCTGTTAACTACAGACATCCAAACCCTTTTATCGATAGATTTAAGTGCCGATTTCATTTGCTCTTTCCAATATGCGTAGTTAGAACCATCGAAAATAGGAAATTTTGAAAATGGGGAAAATTCCATTTTAGCCAAAATTTATTTAAAGGATCTTTAACGAAATAATTGTGACACCCCGACTAATTAAACACCGGGTAGCTACTCCTTTATAAAATTAATTCAAAATGCCAAGTTGGCTCAGTTAATAGCATCACTGTCGAAAACGTTTTATTATTACTAACCACCTAGTATTTAAAAAGTAAGTGCCAAATTTTATTAAATCTGATTAACATGCAACAAGAGTAATGAATAACTAAATAACACCATTCACCATACTGAAGTAACAAGAATAACCATCACAATATGTAAATAAAACCTGGAGGAAAAACTCCTCAATACAAATCCCACAACTGATATGTAAACAGAAATAAATAACTAAAACTGAATACTGAGCAATACATGCTAGAGTCTGAAAACTGAAATGTAAAAATGCTCTAAATAGGAATGGGCAACATGCCCTACAACTGATAGATAGTGACTCTGGAATCCAAAAGATAGAAGCGTCTATGAGCAAATCCCTGTAGCTTCCACAACCAGCTACAGCACGTCACCTGAATGAGTACCTATGCTTGGTGTCCTTGTGGCTGGGCACCTAAAAAGGTTTTACAAGAAAATATATTTGAAAGCAAATGGGTCAGAGCCCGAAAGTGGAAATCATTTTAAAAACCTGCAAGTGCTTTAAAAACATTTAAAACATTAAATGCAAAGTACATGTTAGGACGTGCACTCACATTAAATTTTCACCTCTCGACTAACTGTGCACTCCTAACGTAAGTACCCATCTATAACTACCCTTTCCACTAGCTAAGTGACAACGTAAACTAGCTAGACAACCAAAGGTTCTACCCATTTTACTTGGTTCCATTTAATATAACAACGCTCGTAATTAAATAGAGGTTTAACGTAAACTCAGTTACTAAATATGCCATTGATATAACTATCAGTTAACTCATTATATAACTCGAAACAATACCGTAATATTTTTACAACATTAACATGAGGATTTCCATTAATTAAATGTATATTATTCACATCATAAATATACGATACAAGCACCCCGCAATCTAAGCTGTAGTGCACACATACTCTGCTATCCATCCCGGTACATCACGTACATAAGGATCACATATTCCGAATCTCTCAGGAATAGTTCAGATAACACAAATCACAAATAGTGGAGGCGAACATAGTCACCATCACATGGGTCACGCACATACCTACGCTCCCATGGTCAGCGGACTTATTAATGTCACAATAAGTCTTTCTATGACCTATGTTCATCAAGGTACCAGTCTATATCCCCCCCGTAGGCACACAAGGATTAGAGGGTCCTAAGCGAACGAAACCTCCCGTGATAGCAAGTATGGTAGGTATGTCATACAAACAATCCATATACTAATACTAAGTAAACACACATCTTAGTAATACCGTATTATAATCGTAGTACATATCGCATTCTCGTACTAACTAATTATCACAACTTATTTTATTCCGGTTCATAATTATACGCGCTATAATTCATCCTCACATCGTAGTAGTCACTCACGTCTCAACCCAAATGATTCATTGAATATAATTCTCGTATATGCTTTACTCATCTCAATAACCCAAAAGTCCCAAATTAATCACTATATCATCAAAGGGATGCTAACTCTACCCTTGAACCATCTCCCGGAACTCCAAAAGTCAAAACAGTCCAAAAAGGGTCAAACTGTCAACTCGTTAGAAGTCTCGTTCGAACGAGGCTTCGAACGAGTTTGGACTGTCAGGTCGTTAGAAGTCTCGTTCGAACGAGGCTGTTCGAACGAGGTCCCAGTTCGTTCGAACGAACTGACCCTTCTAACGATATCTCGTTCGAACGAGATATCGAACGAAAATCCTACTCGTTAATAACGACTGGTCAACTCGTTAGAAGCTCGTTCGAACGACCTGGGGGCTGCTTCTAACGAGATGCCAGTTTCGGCCCAGAATTTCCCAAAAATCGTTTTTCACCATTTTTACTCCTCAAACCTCTTCTAAAATTCGTTCCCACAATATATTGAGTTCTCTAAACATCCTCAAACATGTTAAGGGGTTATACTAACATCATTAAAGGGTTTGATATCATCTAAACATCATTAAATCACAATTTCTACACTAATTCCCAATTTTCTTCAAGAACATAAACCCTAACTTTTTCTCATCATAAATTCCCAGATTTTAATTCGTTTATACATCACCTAGATATGAAATATCCGAAATTAAATCTCCCAACAATGTTTCTACATGCAAACCTATCCCAACATTCAATAATAACTTCAAATTTCATGGGTTTTCTTTTAATCTTTCAAGAACAATTAAGATTCTTCAATTTCTAACATGGAAAAGACATTCTCAGTAATTAAATGAAAATAAAGTCACTTGCCTTGGTTTGATTTCTGAATTTGGTGTGGATTTGGTGTAGAATTTCTGCAGAATCTCTCTCTCTCTCTCCTTCTCCAAGCTTTCTTCTCCAAAAGGCTATGGTGGCTAGGGTTTGCTTTGGGGAAACTTATGAAACCTAATTTCAATAAACCTCCGTAGCTTGTTGGGTTAATAAGGGTTGGTTGGGGTCAATCCTTATCAGATTACAACTCTCAATTTTCGTCACTTTTAATTACCCAAAAATACCAAATTACTAAAATACCCTTTAAGTTACCGGTACGGTCTAAAATTACCCCGGGATCCAAACTATACCCCCGGCTAGTGTTTTCTGACTATCTCGACCCTTCCGGACGCGTTGGCGCGCTCAAAACGACCATACGGATTATCGATTTTAAATTTACTTTTAATATCAAAATATTATACCGTGACGCGGCGGTCCCACGCGTCTCAACAAAATTTCTAAAATGCCGTATATAAATCCCACGACAAATTTTATAATACCAAATACATATATAATCATATATGCACATAATCAAATACCAATTCGCATCACATCAGTATTTATAACCCGGATTAATTTCCAATTAATACGCATTTAATTAATTAATCCCAAAAATAAATATAGCCAAAAGTACGGGGTATTACAATAATTTATCGCTTTGGCTCTGATACCAATTTGAAGCAGAAAAAGGCCCCCGATTTTAATTTTCTTAATTAATATATTATTTCCTTTTATATATATATCAAGATGCGAAAGCGTAAAGAAGTGTAGTGGTTCACAAACAAACGAATTACCAAATTTTAATTTTCTTAAACAAATTAAAATTAAACCGAGTGAAATTAAATTAATGCATTAAAATCAATTTTCACTTAAACCAAGTTAACTACACATTACCCAAATTAAACACGTAGAGATTAAATTAAACCAATTTTTATCCTTTTACCTAAGCATGTGTTCTAGGTGATTTGGTGATGGTTCGGTTAAAACAAAATTACACCGAGATGTACGAGGAAAAACCCACAACGGGAAACAACCTCGGACGACCCTAGCCACAAATCCACTAAGTACGAATACAAAACAAAAAGGCTTGCAACACACGACTCAATCCCTCTCAAGCCCAGACGCTTCTTCTTGTAGATACCTCTTCCTAGCGGATAACCTTGGAGTTCCACCGCAGTCTCGAAATCCACCGATCGGACTTTATATAGTCACCGTCACCCGAGAAAGGAGCCTTTATCCAAGTGGGTAATGCCGCAACAAACTCTTCTTCTTTATTTATGGGATGTAGAAGAAAAACCCGAAACTTCTCTTTGAACAGAAGAGATGAACTCGGTGCCAAACTTCCAGCAAGATATATGAATATGGGAACTTGGAAGAAACTAATTTGGGTGTAAACTTGAGTGGTGTATATTTTTCTCTTTGATAAAAACTCACTCAAAACATGATCTTTTTCCCTCTTCGATTTTACTCTCAAAACACTCTCTAGGAGTTAGTAAGATATGAAAAAGATCAATATTCAAAAGTGATTCCCGCACATAGTTATGCTGTGAAAAGTTGGTTAAGAAACAAGTGGGGAAGTGGGTGAAAAACTTCTTAAAACTGCCAAAAACTATTCCCGCCTGGCATCTCGTTCGAACGAGTCTTCTAACGAAGTTCCAATATAAACTCGTTAGAAAATCATTGGAAATCTCGTTAGAACGACAATCTCGTTCGAACGACATTTAGAACGAAGTTCCAGTATGACATAATGGGAAGTCGTTGGCAATCTCGTTCGAACGACATCTGGTTCAAACGATAATATCGTTCGAACAACATCTGGTTCGAACGATAATATCGTTCGAACGACATATCGAACGAACTTCCAGAAAGTTTGGAAAATTCGATTTTAGCCCAGAAAACTTTATAAATTCTTTCTGAAAATAAAACATAGTTTTAATTAAACCTAACACCCAATTAAACTTGTTCCAAGCTCCTATATATATAATATTGCATTCATACCTTGGGAGCATGGAACCATAGTTGATGACGTAGAAACGAGGCACGTAAATCGACATATTGATGAAGCTTTATACTCTTTGCCGCTACGCCTTCAACAAACTCTTCATAGGTTTGAGAATATTACAATTAAATACAATCCTATGAATAAATGTTTTTGTCCGGAATTGAGCCAAAACAATATATGGACTCAATTGGAAATTTGTGTCCTTACAAATCTCCCCCTTTGGCTATTTCGGGACAAAAACCAAACAAAAATCCTAAAGGGCCGTCAAGCTCACTAGACTCAAAATATAACCCACCCAAACTTGACTCAACCCAAGGATCAAACGCTTTGCCATTGAAAGATGCCGCTTTAGAAGAATTCCTGCACACTTAAGCAAACTCATCAAATGCATAGGGAATATCAAAGTATTTAAAGAAATTAAAATAAATACTCCCCCAAAATTAATTCTCCCCTTTATCAAAATGATCAACCCAAGAAGTTAGCTACTCCCCCTAAGTTAAATCTCCTAAACATAGATAAGATTATAATAGGATAAGATACCATTTCCCCCCCTATCATTCTCCCCCTTTTTGTTCACGAATAGGCAAAGGATAAAGAATAAATATAAAAGCATGAAAGCATATGGGCAACAAAAGCATAACTAATCCAAGATAGATATCAAAACCAAAGTATACGCATAGAAGGACTAGAAAGCAAGGCAAAGGCAAAAAAAATATCATATATATATGTACTAGAGATATATCAATAATGCACACGCACATATATATAGATATAAACACACACATGACACAAAATATAATAAGTTCGCACACTCGTATGGCAAAAGTGTGTCATATGGAAACGGAAGTGTTGGGGTGTGAACTAGTAACGATTAAATTTAGACCCAATCACTTAAAACATGTTCACGGAGTTCTCCATTGATTGTAAACTTCATCACATTTGAATATAACCTCATGTGACAATATAAATTGAACTCAATGAATAAACATACACAATGCATACAAGCCTAGCATATTAATGATTCTACAAACCAATAGAGTCATGACATGAGATACGCAACTAGGATAAACGGACATTGTGCAAACCGTTGATATACCATCCAATCTCCCTCAATAATCATTTATGTTAATTTTGAATGAATATATCAATCAAACATAGGCCTTGGCAATTTATTTTTCATTTTAATGCCATATTTTATATTTTTAGGCCTTTGGACCACGTATTTCTTTTAGGTCCATTCAAAACGGTGGCTTACAATCGCAAAGGATCACTTATTTCTTTCGGAGCCCTCCCCCGTGCACATTTTTATTTATCATGTTTTCATTTTTCACACAAATCTCACGTGCAACGGATTTTGACATGCACTAGTCCTCCTAAGTCACAAATATGTAGATGACAAGATTAGAAGTAGAACACCTCACATAGCTCAAATATACATATGAAGTTAACAATTCAAAGGAGCTCGTGCATGTGTGAGTAGAGGCATATAAAAATAGAATCCATTTAAACAACACAAAATCCAACTACTCCATGTAAGCATGGTAAAGAACATAATAAGGATTGATAATCTACACCAAAAGTTCTAGCCACATGAGAGCGTTATAGGAGGGATTCAAACACAAGTATTGTGACACCCCGCCTAATAAAATACCGGGTGATCAGTCCTATACCAAATTAAAACAGGAATCCCAGTTGGATCATCCTTAGCATCACTGTCGAAAACTTTTTAAGACTTACTAACCACCTAGTATTCCAAAAGATGGTGCAATTTTTACTTTTTAATTAAACCAATATAGTACATGCGGAATTAAAATATAAACCATTCACACAACTGAATGAAAATAAACTGAATCATAATTACACAACTTGTCGAATAAATCACCGGCCACCAAAGAAATAATCCAATACAAATATTCAACACTTGAATAAATTAAGCCTGAAAACTGTACCGAGAAGTCTGGGCGACAAGCCCTAAATAAAACTGAAACTGATACAAGATTCCTACTCTAGGAATGAATGAATGTTGCGTCTAATCCAAACTCCTGCTAGCATCCACATATGCCGCAGCTCCGTGTCCGAGGAATATAATATCAATCCTGGCGTCCCTGTGGCTGGACACCTAAAAGGTTTTGAAAATAGTTTTATAGCAAGGGTTAGAACCCAAAATATTTAGCAAGTGAATTAACTGCAGTAATTTAAAAATACAAGAATGCGCTTCATATTTAAGTTAGTGTCGCACTCCCTTGTGGACATTCTCACCCCTCCACTATTGTGCACACCTAACGGTTACCTTAACCCCACCTAGTTGTACTACCCCATCCAACTAGTCCTGGTATAACCTTCTCTTGCCGTACTACTCTGACCCGAGTATAATGATTCTTGAATTATAAGTTATCTCACAATTAACTTAATTAATTCCTCTTAAATAGTAGCATATAACTGTGTCACAAGTTATATAAAGTAAATACACCACACAGTATTATTACCCGTATATAATATTTACTACCATTATATACGCACCTTTACCACAATATCCACACATATGACATACGTATATCCATCCCTTCAAGTATACCCTCGCCGGATGATTCCCTCTAAAATGCTTCTCACTAGGTGTGCTCACAAAACCTAGTTCCCCAAGGTGGAATCGCTAACCAACTTGGCCCAAAATATAAACGTAGTGGAGGCGATCATATTCCTTCCCTAAAAATGAGGTAAATCCCTCACCCATATATACCGGACGCTATGACCTGGGGATATACTCGCCCTACTCCTCAAGCTAGGGGATTCACCCACATCGCGCAACCTCCCTTGATAGCCTTAGAGTATATAAATTCAATAAATATCTAATCACTGATATTTAGTATCACACACAATAAATACACGTATATATATACTATCACTACACCGTATATATATATAATATAAACCCCAGCTTTACCGTGTACTCAAAATCCCGTACCCTGCCTGTAATTTAATATCACACACAATATATACACGTACATATATATACTATCACTACACCGTATATATATAATATAAACCCCGACTTCACCCTGTACTCCAAGTCCCGTACACTGCCTGTAATTTCCCGAGTCTCTGGCCCAACTCAACGTAATCAATTTTCTCACTTAATAATTTATCATCTTCCCGAGTCTACGGTCCGACTCTAATATATTCAACTCACACCTCAATTTATATAATACTTTCCCCGAGTCTATGGTCTGACTCCAATTAAATTAATTAACACACTTATTAATTTAATACCTCCCCGAGTCTATCGTCTGACTCTAATTAAATTAATTAACACACCTATTAATCTAATCCTCCCCGAGTCTACAATCCGACTCTAATTAAATTAATTATCACATTTATTAATTTAATCCTACCCGAGTCTACAATTTGACTCTAATTAAATTAATTATCACATTTATAAATTTAATCCTACCCGAGTCTACAATCCGACTCTAATTAAATTAATTATCACATTTATTAATTTAATCCTACCCGAGTCTCCAATCCGACTCTAATTAAATTAATTATCACATTTATTAATTTAATAACTTGGTGTCACCCAACCATTATCCCCGGACTCACTTTTTTTTTTTTTTTTTTTTTTTTTTTTTTTTTTTCCGATTCACATAGTAAGTTAAATAGCAGGGGAGAACGTCTCGGAAAAGAGAGAAGGATAGTGACTACAGTCAGCTCCTTTTTCAAAAGCCAGCAGAAGTAAAGGTTAAAGTGAATTGTTAAACAAAGGATAAAGAAATATAAACCGGAACAAACATGTTGTATAATACATCATGTAGTGCAGCACTATCTTATTGCCATAGACTCTTTGCGGTAAAGTAACAAGTGATGATCTCCAGCTTCGTTGAAAGAAGCCCCGCACCAAAGCTTCCACACGCCGGTCTCTCCTCTCCTTAAAAAGTATATCCTTCTCTCCATATCCCCCTTTCGGTGTTTTATGGTGCTGTTAAAGGAGGGTCGTAATGTTCTTCACCCAAACGAATATCATACATTCCTGGCTCTGATTAATTCATTTCCTATTTTCATTCTTCATCATCATCTCAGAGGCAAAATCATTCACTTGATATAATAATTGCCACGGGCAGAGGGCTTCATCAAAATATGGAAGCACTGCCGAAACCGAGATCGGCGGAATGGATCAAATAAGGGTGGGGCCTCAAAGATTGACAGATCCATTGCCAGCCCACCTCGGTAGGTTATGCCTGCACCCCAAGCCAGTTTAAATAAACATGAGTTGCTATTAGCAGCTTCCCCACATTTCAAGCTTTGAAACTAATAACTCTGGCAGGGTGCAGGCATGGCCCAAGCCCCTTACCGGGGCCGAGCTAAACCAAAAGTTGCGTCGTGTTGCTGCTGATGTGACTGTGAAAAGGCTTGATGAACCTGCTGCTGCTGCTCATGAGGGTGAATGAATGGCATTCCAGGTCGCTGACAAGGATACTGAGAGGGATGCATGTATAGACCAGACACAGAATGAGGACCCACATGATGATTGGGAGTAAATGCAGTAGTCATCATTGTCTCTGGAGGACCATATCCCATGCCTGCCGGAGTAGACTGTGCAGCCCATGACCCTGGTAGATGTTGAGGAGGGAGAAGTCGAGGTTGGTGTTCAGACATTGGAGGCCTGTGTACTGCTCCAAGCTGTGGAAATTCCGTATTATAGTTCACCACTGGAGAGTACAAAGGTTGTATGGTGTACGTCCCTCCATTAAACCCAAACCCGGGATCAAATCTTTGAGCGTACCGGTCATAGCTCCTGTCAAAATCAGGATCTTTGCGCTCAACTTCACGGTCCCGAAAGATAGCCACCCTATTATTAGTTCTAAACCTACCAACTGGCTCTTTTTCTGTCCTACTTCTAGCTGACCTACTGCTACCTGTTGAAGACTCAACAGAACTCCTGCCCATATTCACATCCGTTGCTCCTCTTAGAGAAATCTCTTCGAACTTTGGTAACCCCACTGAAACATGCTGGAAATGATCCGGCACCCTTCTCTCAGTTTCGGGTTTCCCAACAACATCCCCACTAAATATCCGTGCACGAGCCCTATTATATTCCTCTTTTCTCTCCTCCACACTTTTAGAACTATTGGTCTTTGACGAATGTGAATTCGAACCACCAATGGCCTGTGACCGTTTTTGTGGTCTCTGTTTAATTGCAACCTTAATGGCGCCACTGTCTTCAGTTGGTAAAGTTACAGGGATATCTGCTAGACGTATCAAAGGAAGCCGACACTCAGAAGTCTTACGGATGATAATTCTTGAAGCTGACCCGTCTAAATTATTGTCCATTAAAACCATTGACTGAAGTGAATAATGCTGAGCTATACGATGTGCAGCTAGTCGCAGATAGGAAGTCGGCAGCTGCTGGAACTCCATTTGTTGTTGAGTAGGATCTCGAATGAACTTCTCAACATCTTGCTCCATCCGTAGAACTGAAAGGCGCTCGCGAGGGTTTTGCAAAGCTTCACGAAGAAACTGATCGACGGAATTAACCAAATCATCAGATGAGGCCGAATTAGAGGAAGCTAAACCCAAAGCCGAAGCATCGACATCAGGTGGGGAATTAGAATCTCTGTTTGAGGGTGAGAGCATTAATCTGGTCATAGTGGCATCCAAATCCGCCGCCTCCCATGAATCCGGTGGAGCTTCCTCTACGGGACCGGCCATGGATGAGAGAAATCTAGGGTTTGTGTGAATAATATTGAATCATCAGATCGATGATGAAACTGAAACCCTAGGTGGCATGGGACTTGGCCCGTAACTTAATATTTCCCGAGTCTATGTTCCGACTCGAAATTAATTATTTTCTCTCAATAATTAATTTACTACTTTGATACCACTTAGCCAATATCCCCGGACTCGCTCACTCGGTCCATTCTACATCTCATAATTTCATTCTCACATTTTCACCCAAAATGTGTCAAACATGTATTTTCATAATTTCCCCAATTATTTTTACCTATAATTGTTAGCGCACCTGGACTCACCCACTTGGTCCATAATTAAATATTTGGCCTAAATTCCTTTAATAATGTAGTGTCACCCAATTACAATACCTAAATATCATTCTTCGACCCAATATCGATAATTGAATTATTTCTCCAAATTCGTTCGTCTCCTGACATACCGTTCACCCCCTCCTAAACCCAATTATGTCACCCTCTAATTGTTAAGGAAATATGTGTCCCATATAAATTTCTCACCAAATAAAATTAAGGGAATTAAAACTTAAATAAAACCCTCATTATAAACAACCTGGCCGAACTGCCCAAAATTTCCCATCGTCGATCGATCGATGGCCCCCGATCGATCGATCGATCCCTTCGTGACAGCTCTTCTTCCCCACGAAAATTTCCACCATTAACGAGCTTTAAGGTTTCTTTTCCTCAAAAACCAACCTCAAATCAGCATGTTAATCATCTTATATCATTACTCATGAACTAAAAATATAATCTAAATCTTTTAACATCATTAACAGTATAAATCTTGACCCACTCAAGAACACAAAATTTCTAGGGTACAATCCCAATTTCAAATTCAAATTTCATCCTTTTATATTCCGATTTTTCTCATTCAAACCAGATAATCATACTCAGAATTATATAGCACAACTAATTCTTCCCTTAATTTCCATTCAATGGTTCCATTAACAAAACCCCCTTTTTGTACCCATTTATCCCCAAAACGAGTTTTAGTATACACATCACTAGAATATGAATTGGATATCACGCTTTAGGCATAAAAACAGTTAACCACTTGCCTATAAGTGTTCGTAGTGTCTGATCCGTTGTTGATGTCCTTTAATTCGGCTCCAATAACCTCCAATTTGCTTTTGCTAAGCTTTCCCCCAATTTTCCTCTCAAGCCCTAGGCTTAGATTTGTGATGGCTGCTGATTTTCTAATCCCTCCCTTTGGTTAAAACTCTAAATCCCGTTTTTCTCCTAATGGGCTTAATTAAAGTGGCCTAACTCATCCCGTGTGGGCCCGACTATGCCCAAAAATACCCCGAGACCCAATTAATACCCCCGGGTACTCATTGCTGACTATCTCGACCCATCCGGACTCAACCGCGCACTCAGAATTGGCATCCGAATTAATTTATAAAAATTCTTATCTCACACCCAATTTAGTCTATACCGACTCCCGGCTGGGATAAGTGCATACCCCGTCATTAATACCCGAAATGAAGTAATTAAATTATTACTATCACTTAGTAAATACATTTCCCTAAACATTAACCATTCACTCCTCGATTAATATTTCAAACTATATATTGCCATAATTAATTCAATTAAAATTACAGCACACAAGTAATTTAAAATTCCCGAATTAATTAAATATTAAATGCACAAAAATACAGGGTGTTACATACTTCCCCCCTTACAAAGGAATTTCGTCCTCGAAATTAAGATAATTGTAATGTTCCAAGCTTCGTATATTACTCTCTAGTCATGTGCATCCAAGCCGCTATATCTATCCCATCCGCTTCTAACCATACGTTACACAAGTATGCATTCAAAATTTGCCAGGGCGCCCATACACCCTACACCCGTGCTTAACCGCACAAAATTTCTCTTAATTAACCCGGGTGCCCATACACCCTATCCCCGCGCTCTACCGCACGAAAGTTACCCGACTATGATAGTCGTAACCCGTAATATAACTTCTAACCCGTAGTCATATCTCATATATATATATATATATATATATATATATATATATATATATATATATATATATATATACACATATATATATTTACTGCCCGGGTGCCCAACCCATGTATTAACGTTCAAACATCTTCCCGCAAAACACTTGTCTCTCAACACAAAAGTATATACGCTTACTTTCATGTCACCAAGGATAACATAAAATACCGCGCCCTTACTGTCACTAGTCCTTGAGCAAAATAAACCCCGAGCTATCTCTCTTTGCTCAAAAATAAATCTACCCACCCTGATTCACTTCAGTAAACATCCCCACTTACCGGGATAAAATGTGAGAACATAAAACCTCACTATGTGCTATCGCACAACGCAATACAACATATATATCCACATATATACAGGCTATACGCCCTCTCCGGTGATACCTAGTACCAACCCTACCCTGGTGTTGCGAACACCAAAATTTTACACTACTATCCACAATAGTTAAATTCCATCGCTATCCAGCCGATATTTAGGAAATATTATCAACCCTACTCCCATAATTCTCGAAAGTAGTAACTCTTCGCAAAATTCAAACAATCACTCAGTGTACACCTCCACTCTCCCCTGAAGAACACCAAGGAACTCCGTTACCCTACGGAAAATTTATCCACATACTATGGCTGCTACCGCCAACGCGCCCACTAAGTTCGACTCACCTGTGAACTCTAGTGAAAAAAAAAGTCTTATACTGTGACATCCTCTTTGTCACTCAAAATATATACCCCATGCCCCTAGGGTAAAAGTAATTACCTCTATATTCCAGCTGCAACAGCTGGTTCTCGGGTTCCAGAGCAGCTTCTCCCTGTCCGAATGCACCCATGACTTGCTTTAGTGACTGTACATCCAGGACCTCGTCCGGTAGTTAACCTCTGCCTCGCTTAAGACAACTCTCTTCATGTGTCTCTCTTTCCCCACAAACGAAACACCTTCTAATACATTCACCCTACTACTGGTCCCTTCCATACCGACCTTGTTGGAAATTCTGGCCATCCTGCCGATAGCCTCCAGTTCTAAATCGTTTGGCATGATTTTCCTACTGGAAATCCTGCCCCTAATCTCCCCCAGCCTGCTGTTGGGATACCCTACTGGTATTGTTCCCTCCTGCCTTATCCGACTGGCTAGATTTCACTCTCCTCCTGTTTCCTTTCACGTGGAAGCGATATTCCCGACAGTGCCGGAGTGCTGCGTTAACAACATCAGTATAAGCTACTAATGCGTATTTACCAATTAAATGTTATCTGATTCTCCAGACTAACCCATCCATAAACTCTGCTTTCTTTCTCTTTTCCTTGCTTACCTCATCCGATACAAAATTTGCCAACGAGTGAATTCTTCCTCGCAATCGGCCACTGAACGGTCTCCTCGAGTCACTTCACAAAATTTTCTCCTCGTTTTGGTCTCAACCGCTGGAGGAAAATACTTGCGGTCGAACCGCACCCAAAACCCTGCAATAGCTAATGTGTCCATTTCCTCCACTGTGGTGATCGACTCCCACCACTGTAGCACTGCTCCCACTAAACTAAAAGTGGTTAGCATTTGCTTCTGCACCTCATCGCAATCTCCCATGCCTAGGTGACGCTGGATATATCTCTTCCTTGACACGGTAGCATTACATTTGAACCTTCTCGCAACTCCAGTGGGTTTCCACTAAAAATAACCCCTTTTTCTTGTTTCCAACCCAACGACCCCGCATGAGTCTGAACATCCGGCGCCACTAACACTTATGGCTGGTCCCGTGGAAAGTACCCTGCCATTGTGACCACCATCGCTTCAACTTCCTATGCCACTATTTCAGTTACCTATGCTGCCAAAATCATCTCTGGCCGTTGCTGTGGTAACTCTTGCTCCTGACGAGCCTCCCCGTATCATCTCCCCCTGCTGCCCTAGCTGCTCTCTCTCTCTCTCTCTTTTGGGCGTCATCTGGAATGAGAATCGAATTTTGTATGAGTTCACTCTCAAATATATATATTTCGCAGAAGAACGTATATGCGCATACGTATGATAATACAACAATCCTATAATAGGGATCTATATCAAAGATTTCTAAGCATAAATGTGAAAAGCCGCACAGATCCTAAGGACACTAGAACCTGATGCTCTGATACCATCTGTGACACCCCGCTTAATAAAATACCGGGTGATCAGCCCTCTACCAAATTAAAACAGGAATCCCAGTTGGATCATCCTTAGTATCACTGTCGAAAACTTTTTAAGACTTACTAACCACCTAGTATTCCAAAAGCTGGTGCCAATTTTAACTTTTTAATTAAACCAAAACAGTACATGCGAAATTAAAATATAAACCATTCACACAACTGAATGAAAATAAACTGAATCATAATTACACAACTTGCCGAATAAATCACCGGCCACCAAAGAAATAATCCAATACAAATATTCAACACCTGAATAAATTAAGCCTGAAAACTGCACCGAGAAGTCTGGGCGACAAGCCCTAAATAAAACTGAAACTGATACAAGATTCTTACTCTAGGAATGAATGAATGATGCGTCTAATCCAAACTCCTGCTAGCATCCACATATGCCGCAGCTCCGTGTCCCTGGAATAAAATATCAATCTCGGCGTCCCTGTGGTTGGACACCTAAAAGGTTTTGAAAATAGTTTTATAGCAAGGCTTAGAACCCAAAACATTATGAAAATATTTAGCAAGTGAATTAACTGCAGTAATTTAAAAATACATGAATGCGCTTCATATTTAAGTTAGTGTCGCACTCCCTTGTGGACATTCTCACCCCTCAACTATTGTGCACAGCTAATGGTTACCTTAACCCCACCTAGTTGTACTACCCCATCCAACTAGTCCTGGTATAACCTTCTCTTGCCATACTACTCTATCCCGGGTATAATGATTCTTGAATTATAAGTTATCTCACAATTAACTTAATTAATTCCTCTTAAATAGTAACATGTAACCGTGTCACAAGTTATATAAAGTAAATATATCACACACTGTATTATTACCCGTATATAATATTTACTACCATTATATACGTACCTTTACCACAATATCCACACATATGACATACGTATATCCATCCCTTCGAGTATACACTCGCCGGACGATTCCCTCTAAAATGCTATCTCACTAGGTGTGCTCACAAAAACTAGTTCCTCAAGGTGGAATCGCTCACCAACTTGGCCCAAAATATAAACGTAGTGGAGGCGGTCACATTCCTTCCCTAAAAGTGAGGTAAATCCCTCACCCATATATACCGGACGCTATGACCTGGGGATATACTCGCCCTACTCCTCAAGCTAGGGGATTCACCCACATCGCGCAACCTCCCTTGATAGCCTTAGAGTATATAAATTCAATAAATATCTAATCACTGATATTTAGTACCACACACAATAAATACACGTATATATATATATACTATCACTACACCGTATATATATATATATATATATATATATATATATATATATATATATATATATATATATATAATATAAACCCCGGCTTTACCGTGTACACAAAATCCTGTACCCTGCCTGTAATTTAATATCACGCACAATATATACACGTACATATATATACTATCACTACACCGTATATATATATATATATATATATATATATATATATATATATATAATATAAACTCTGACTTCACCGCGTACTCCAAGTCCCGTACACGGCCTGTAATTTCCTGAATCTGTGGCCCGACTCAACGTAATTAATTTTTTCACTTAATAATTTATCATCTTCCCGAGTCTACGGTCCGACTCTAATATATTCAACTCACACCTCAACTTATATAATACTTTCCCCGAGTCTATGGTCTGACTACAATTAAATTAATTATCACACTTATTAATTTAATACCTCCCCGAGTCTATCGTCTGAATCTAATTAAATTAATTAACACACCTATTAATCTAATCCTCCTCGACTCTACAATCCGACTCTAATTACAAATTAATTATCACATTTATTAATTTAATCCTACCCGAGTCTATAATTTGACTCTAATTAAATTAATTATCACATTTATAAATTTAATCCTACCCGAGTTTACAATCCGACTCTAATTAAATTAATTATCACATTTATTAATTTAATCCTACCCGAGTCTAAAATCCGACTCTAATTAAATTAATTATCACATTTATTAATTTAAAAACTTGGTGTCACCCAACCATTATCCCCGGACTCACTTACTCGGCCCGTAACTTAATATTTCCCGATTCTATGTTCCGACTCCAAATTAATTATTTTCTCTCAATAATTAATTTACTACTTTGATACCACTTAACCAATATCCCCAGACTCGCTCACTCGGTCCATTCTACATCTCATAATTTCATTCTCACATTTTCACCCAAAATGTGTCACACGTTTATTTTCATAATTTCCCCAATTATTTTTACCTATAATTGTTAGCGCACCTGGACTCACCCACTTGGTCCATAATTAAATATTTCGCCTAAATTCCTTTAATAATGTAGTGTCACCCAATTACAATACCTGAATATCATTCCTCGACCCAATATCGATAATTGAATTATTTCTCCAAATTCGTTCGTTTCCTGACATACCGTTCACCCCCTCCTAAACCCAATTATGTCACCCTATAATTGTTAAGGAAATATGTGTCCCATATAAATTTCTCACCAAATAAAATTAAGGGAATCAAAACTTAAATAAAACCCTCATTATAAACAACCTGGCCGAACTGCCCAAAATTTCCCATCGTCGATCGATCGATGGCCCCCTATTGATCGATCGATCCCTTCGTGACAACTCTTCTTCCCCATGAAAATTTCCACCATTAACGAGCTTTAAGGTTTCTTTTCCTTAAAAACCAACCTCAAATCAGCATGTTAATCATCTTATATCATTACTCATGAACTAAAAATATCATCTAAACCTTTTAACATCATTAACAGTATAAATCTTGACCCACTCAAGAATACAAAATTTCTAGGGTACAATCCGAATTTCAAATTCAAATTTCATCCTTTTATATTCCGATTTTTCTCATTCAAACCAGATAATCGTACTCAGAATTATATAGCACAACTAATTCTTCCCTTAATTTCCATTCAATGGTTCCATTAACAAAACCCCCTTTTTGTACCCATTTATCCCCAAAACGAATTTTAGTATACACATCACTAGAATATAAATTGGATATCACGCTTTAGGAGTAAAAACAGTTAACCACTTGCCTGTAAGTGTTCGTAGTGTCTGATCCGTTGTTGATGTCCCTTAATTCGGCTCCAATAACCTCCAATTTGCTTTTGCTAAGCTTTCCCCCAATTTTCCTCTCAAGCCCTAGGCTTAGATTTGTGATGGCTGCTGATTTTCTAATCCCTCCCTTTGGTTAAAACTCTAAATCCCATTTTTCTCCTAATGGGCTTAATTAAAGTGGCCTAACTCATCCCGTGTGAGCCCGGCTATGCCCAAAAATACCCCGAGACCCAATTAATACCCCCGGATACTCAATGCTGACTATCTCGATCCATCCGGACTCAACCGCGCACTCAGAATTGGCATCCGAATTAATTTATAAAAATTCTTATCTCACACCCAATTTAGTCTATACCGACTCCCGGCTGGGATAAGTGTATACCCCGTCATTAATACCCGAAATGATGTAATTAAATTATTACTATCACTTAGTAAATACATTTCCCTAAACATTAACCATTCACTCCTCGATTAATATTTCAAACTATATATTGCCATAATTAATTCAATTAAAATTACACCACACAAGTAATTTAAAATTCCCGAATTAGTTAAATATTAAATGCACAAAAATACGGGGTGTTACAGGTATATGCCACATAAAGTGTTTCAAACCAAAATACACTCAAGTTACAATCTTTTTGAGTTTTTGACATTTATAACCAAAATTAAAATTATATACTCAAAAGACAAACCAAAATCATTTGAATTTTTCTTTAAGCTTAAATTATCAAGAGATAAAAACATCAAATGATAAACAAAAATCATTATTCTAGCATGTTATATGATATAAAGTAAGGACTAGAAATTGATTAAACAAGCATACATTTAGCATGTGAATATAGCATAAAGTACAAAAGCTATAGTATGCAAGCACTAACACATTCATCCTTTAGATTTAGTAAGGGAGGAAGCATGTGAAAGTAAATGAGAATCAAAAACCCTATTTTGCAAGGCAACCAAGTCAGATTTCCTAACCCAAATTAATGAAGAATGACTATCTTGGGGTGTAGGAATTTGAAATACATTGGTTGCTTTACGTTGGGATTTTGTAGGAATTCATTTAAGATCAAAACAAAATTTCCTAAGATGACCTTTTCTACCACAATGTGTACAAGTGAAGACATGTCGAAAAGATTTACTTACGGAGTGATCTCTAAAAGTTTTCCTAGTAGATTCTCCAAAAACGTTGGTTTTGGCTTTATGAGTAGATTCATTACAAGTATTGAAGCCTAAACTACAAGTGTCATTTTTAATTTGGACCGTTCCTAATATTTTATCTAATTTTTCCGAACGACACTCCAAATCAAATTTGACATTACTAGAGTCTTTTAATTTATTTTTTAATTCTGAAATGTTAGACTCTAATAAAATATTTCGCTCTTCAAAAGCAAGAAGTTCCTTTTTTAAGGATTCCATTAAACCCCCAAGGCTATCTCTCTCGCCTTCTATATATTCAAGCTTCTCTAGAAGAGTCATCTCACGTGTCTTAAGGTCTTCTACCAACGTGCTATCATCAATGACCTTGACACGCTCTTTTAAACTAGCTTCTAACTTCAAATTAGCTCTTTTCAATTTAATAGATTCTTTATAAAGTTCTTGAAAAGCATTTTGAAGTTCACTCACATTAACCTCTTCTTCATTTTCACTCTCTCTTTCTTCTCCACTCTCACTATCATAAAAAATAAGAGAATCATAAACATGACCTTGGAAGTGTCATGTGTCAACGTTTCATCAAACGATTAGTTCTCACTATCACTCACATGACTAGCCATAAAAGCCACAAAATTAGGCTTAGTGGGGGAATCGGGTCCCTCTTCCTTATCACTATCACTAAGGGTCGCATTATATGCAATCGGTCGTTTACCCTCTTTCCTTAGTTTAGTGGGGCACTCAGAAGCCCTATGGCCATAACCTTCACAACCAAAACACCTATTAGACTCGTCCCTATTTAAATTTTCATTAATAGGTTTAGGGATCTTCTCGGCTTTAGGGATCTTCTCGGCTTTCTCATGCTTAGAAGTTTCAAATTTCTTAAAATCATTTTTAAATTTATCTTTGTTAAATTTATGAAATTTTCTAAATTTACGAGCAAACAAAGCCATATCTTCCGAGTCACTATCACTATCGCTCTCTACTACTTGTTTGACCTCTTTTCGGGATTTTGAAGCAACGCCCTTTTCTATTTTCTTTTCAGTTTTAGGGGGAACACATGTCTAGTTCATAGGTTTGTAAATCACCTACAAGCTCTTCTAATTTTGTAGAAGCTAAAGTTGGTAAAGAATTTAACACGATCACTTTTTGTATAAATCTATCGGGTAGTGACCTTAAAATTTTCTTCACAACTCGGTTGTCAGGTATTTTCTCTCGCAAATTAAATGATGAATTGACAATATCGAAAAGTCTAGCATAAAATTCATCAAAAGTTTCATTATCGTTCATTTTGATAGTTTCAAATTGAGTGGTGAGGTTTTGGAGTTTCGAAGCTTTAACGACACTAGTTCCTTCATGAGTTAGTTGTAAAATATCCCAAGCTTCTTTAGCGGTTTCACACGTCATACTACGTCAGAATTCATCCGGTGTGACAGCGCTAAACAAGGCATTCAAACCACGGGAATTAAAATTTGAAAGTTTAAACTCATTCTCAGTCCATCTATCAGCCGGTTTGGGAACACGTTCATTTTCAACTAAATGAGTTGGTGGAGACCACCTGTTAACTACAGACATCCAAACCCTTTTATCGATAGATTTAAGTGCCGATTTCATTTGCGCTTTCCAATATGCGTAGTTAGAACCATCGAAAATAGGAAATTTTGAAAATGGGGAAAATTCCATTTTAGCCAAAAATTATTTAAAGGATCTTTAACGAAATAATTTATCGCTTTGGCTCTGATACCAATTTGAAGGAGAAAAAGGCCCCCGATTTTAATTTTCTTAATTAAAATATTATTTCCTTTTATATATATATCAAGATGTGAAAGCGTGAAGAAGTGTAGTGGTTCACAAAAAATGAATTACCAAATTTTAATTTTCTTAAACAAATTAAAATTAAACCGAGTGAAATTAAATTAATGCATTAAAATCAATTTTCACTTAAACCAAGTTAACTACACATTACCCAAATTAAACACGTAGAGATTAAATTAAACCAATTTTTATCCTTTTACCTAAGCATGTGTTCTAGGTGATTTGGTGATGGTTCGGTTAAAACAAAATTACACCGAGATGTACGAGGAAAAACCCACAACGGGAAACAACCTCGGACGTCCCTAGCCACAAATCCACTAAGTACGAATACAAGACAAAAAGGCTTGCAACACACGACTCAATCCCTCTCAAGCCCAGACGCTTCTTCTTGTAGATACCTCTTCCTAGCGGATAACCTTGGAGTTCCACCGCAGTCTCGAAATCCACCGATCGGACTTTATATGGTCACCGTCACCCGAGAAAGGAGCCTTTATCCAAGTGGGTAATGCCGCAACAAACTCTTCTTCTTTATTTATGGGATGTAGAAGAAAAACCCGAAACTTCTCTTTGAACAGAAGAGATGAACTCGGTGCCAAACTTCCAATAAGATATATGAATATGGGAACTTGGAAGAAACTAATTTGGGTGTAAACTTGAGTGGTGTATATTTTTCTCTTTGATAAAAACTCACTCAAAACATGATCTTTTTCCCTCTTCGATTTTACTCTCAAAACACTCTCTAGGAGTTAGTAAGATATGAAAAAGATCAATATTCAAAAGTGATTCCCGCACATAGTTATGCTGTGAAAAGTTGGTTAAGAAACAAGTGGGGAAGTGGGTGAAAAACTTCTTAAAACTGCCAAAAACTATTCCCGCCTGGCATCTCGTTCGAACGAGTCTTCTAACGAAGTTCCAATATAAACTCGTTAGAAAATCATTGGAAATCTCGTTAGAACGACAATCTCATTCGAACGACATTTAGAACGAAGTTCCAGTATGACATAATGGGAAGTCGTTGGCAATCTCGTTCGAACGACATCTGGTTCAAACGATAATATCGTTCGAACAACATCTGGTTCGAACGATAATATCGTTCGAACGACATATCGAACGAACTTCCAGAAAGTTTGGAAAATTCGATTTTAGCCCAGAAAACTTTATAAATCTTTCTGAAAATAAAACATAGTTTTAATTAAACCTAACACCCAATTAAACTTGTTCCAAGCTCCTATATATATAATATTGCATTCATACCTTGGGAGCATGGAACCATAGTTGATGACGTAGAAACGAGGCACACAAACCGTCATATTGATATAGCTTTATACTCTTTGCCGCTACGTCTTCAACAAACTCTTCATAGGTTTGAGAATATTACAATTAAATACAATCCTATGAATAAATGTTTTTGTCCGGAATTGAGCCAAAACAATATATGGACTCAATCGGAAATTTATGTCCTTACATTTCACCTTCATTTATTAAGATTACATAAAATTCTATGAGTATTGAGCATAAAACCCTCAAGTAAGATTACAGTTTCCCTTATGATTTATAGAGGAAAAATTCTCATAGTCCAAGTAAGTTTACATTTTCCCTTAAGATTTAGTGCTACAAAAAGTCTAAAAAAATTTCTCAAAAAGTCATTTGGAGGCCAAACTAAGTTATCACACGAAACATGGGAGCTGAAGTAAAATAACTACTAAGTTTTATCATAATATAATTATCACATCTTCATCCCTAAAATTACAGCATGTTTTGTTAAATAT
Organism: Sambucus nigra; assembly: GCA_949130495.1. Taxonomy (NCBI): domain Eukaryota; kingdom Viridiplantae; phylum Streptophyta; class Magnoliopsida; order Dipsacales; family Adoxaceae; genus Sambucus; species Sambucus nigra. Next base: position 609,921,014 of record OX422217.1, on the reverse strand, counting down.
TACATTTGCTGGACAAAATGTGAGGGAGAAAAATTATGAGGAAAATTTACCTAATTTCAAGAAAATTATAATCAAATCAAAGATTCAATAGAGCACGAAATCCAAATGCATATGACTTTATAAGAAAATGAAAAAAAACATATAGAAAAAAAAAACAATATAGGAAAGTTAGCACTATTTATTGAAAGATTAAAGAAATAGTAATAAAACACAAACCTTTGAACTAGAGGCTGCAGATGATGATGATTTCACTAAAGGCTTAAGCTTCAAATAAGAAGGTAGGGTTTGAGAAAACGAAACGAGGAGCCGCGTACGTTTAAAGTTTTTTTTTATTATTTACATACTTACACCCCTCATCTTTGTAAATAGTAAGAGAACACCTTTGAGTTTTAACTTTTACAAAAAAAAAACTATTTTTGTAAGTTAGACTAGGGCGGCCGCCCCACTTCGGCCTGGGGCGGATCCGCCCCTGGTCAAGATGGTTTCTTTTATTGTGGTCTTGATGTACCCAAACTAGTTTCTTACTTAATTTGGTCGATATGGTTTCTAAGATTTTGATCAACTTTTTTTTCAACTTTCCATGAGTACGTGTGGTGATGCATTAGTAATAGTGGTGGACCAAGATTATTGGTTAGGGGGTTTGAAGGTGGCGAGACGATTTTTTTTTAGAATTATTTCACTTTTTTTTACAATTTTTACCATAGTAATTTAAGGTTAATATTCACAATTTTTATTTAAAATACCTCAACATAATATTGACCTATATCTAACAATTAAAATACTTCAATATAATTCCTTAAATTTTTTCTAACTAAATTTTAACAATTAAGTGACAACAAATTTTTTATACCCCGAACTAAATAGATAGCTTGGTGCTTGTTTTAGTAATGTTGTGGTCCAAGACGTGACAATCTTGGCACCCCTCAAAGGCTCCAAATACAGATGATATAGACCCAGGTATCCATTCCTTTCTCTTCATTTGCAAATTTTGGATTATGTCTCATGTCTACTTCTTTTTCAGGGCTATTAATACTTTTGGGGTTCATTTCTTGTGTGAGATATGAGGTGGTAATCCAAATCTTTTCATAACCGAGGTTGGTGTCCAAAAATGTCATAAATTATTTTTATGACACTTATGAGTATCTTTAATGACATTTTTAGAGTATTTATGATATTTTATACCCCAAATTTACAATACGAAATAAGTTAGACCCCAACTATGAATGACCCCCAAAGAAAATAATCCATATTTATATCTGCAAAATTCGTTCTATGCAGTTTTTTCATACACGATTGGACGGCTTGTGCAATTAATATTGTTTCATGATCTGCAGTTTTGTCCAAATGAGTTCTTACAAATTCAACTTTTAAAGTTTAAACTAAATTAACACCGAATCGCGTTTCTTTTTTAAATACTTCAACATAATTGTCTAAATCTAAAAAAATACTTCAAATATTTCAGGTATACAACAATTGAATTTTGTAAAATTAAAAATTTGAACAAATAAATAAAATTTTTGCAACGTAAAATTTCAGCAAAATTTCAACTAATTTCAACACATTTCCCAAGACGTTAATTCATATTAATTTCACACAATATTTTTGTAATAAATATTCAATAATAAACTTATAGCAATAAATATTTCGTAAAATATCGAAACATTAATTATCATATCCATTCATTCCATACAAAAATGTAGAAATAAAACTTACCACTACCAGTTCCGGCAAGAGGAGCAGGAGAGCTCCGACTGAGAGAAAGGGCAAAAGGAAGTGAGGCAGCCACAAGAGCAGGGGAAGAAATGAGTAGGAGGGGAGAGGCGCGCAGGAGAGAGGATGGGGGAAGGAAGGCGATAGAGGAATTCGAGAGAAAGGACGGGAGAGCAAGAGATAGAGAGGCGAATGATTTCGCAAGGGAGGTAGAGAGAGATTAGGTTTAAGGGTTAATTAATGAAGGAAGTATAACACTTAGTATTTTTAGCATTTAGAATTTAATTAATTCGGGTATATTAATTACACGTGTGCAGTAATTTAATAAAAAAAATATTGTGTTAATTAAGTATTGATTGAGAGAGAGATATTATGATTAATATTTATGGAATGAATCTACTAAGTGTAATAAATGACGAGTGATAATTATTATACGTCGTAGTAAGTAATATCAATGGGACTATGTTATATCTCAATCGAAAGTCGTGTGTAGGCTACGTTAAGGTGAAGATAGAAAATTTATGTACTATGACTTGTATGGCAATTTCAAGGTTACGGTTGATTCCAAATTGGCCGAAATAGGTGAAATAGAGTACACATGTGTAGTAATTGGGTCCCGAACCTTTTTAGACCAATTCGGCACAACAAACGGGTCTTTTGATCATTTGGGAGTTAATGGTTGGAAAAACTCCAAATTTTATAGATATATATCAGCCACTTGGGTAGGGAGACTAGGGTTACAGTACATGGGAGAGAAGAACGGTAATAAGAGAGGGTGGGAGAAGGGTTCATAAGCCAACATACACCACTTTTCACCACTATCGTTGTCAGAACCAAGATCGGAACAAGGGAACATCGCATCCATCATCTAACAACAAAGATCAGACCATTCAACCCTAAGTTAAGTATTTACACCTGCAATTTTTGAGAACTTATATTACCCCTGATAGTGTAGGGTTTATATTGCATGATATAAACATGATTTTTTGGATGAATATTGGGTTTTGATTAATGCTTGTTTGGATATAATCTATGCAATCAACCTCCTGAGTATATAAAAACGAAAAGGGAGATTAGAGATTTAAAAAGAATGAAATAAATATGGGTTCTTGAAGATGAATATGTAAGAAAGGTAAAGCCAGGTTTTATAGGAATAAAGGGAGAGTTTAATCTTGCTTAATGCGAAGTTCATGATGATTTGAGAGTATTATAACGTTAGAAACTATTTAAACATTCCTATATTAACTCTGGTTAATTTGGTTGGGTGTTTGGATGAGTTTCGAGGATGTTTGATTGTGGAAATAATTAGAGAAAACATTTTCCGAGGAGAATCTGCCCACGATCGATCGATCGACAGTTGCTGAAAAAGTGGGCCTTTGTATATTTACGTAGTTTTCTTTACCAATAATTATGGAGGACTGAGGTAATGTTTATTAACTATATGAGGACTTGGAGAATATCAGTAGACCTATAGTTAGAGACTAGATTAGTCTTAATGGGGGTTAAAATTGGGATTCGGACCGACGAAACAAAATGATTGTGTTAATATCGAGAATCTAAAATCGGGTTATAGGAAGCATAGATGATAATCCAAGATTGATACCACTAGATTAGTGATGTATTAACTACTTACACTAATTGAGGTATAACTAGGACCCTTCGGGGAGTGACTGATAGTCGGGAAAATAAGAAAAGAATATTGAGTGTGAATCGTTATTACGTTGGGTATTAGGGAGATATATACTACGTATTAGATATATTTATAGGTTGTGTGTATACATATCCTGGATAGATTTATAGGTTTTGTGTATACATATGATATGTGTGAAGCATACATACGCTGACTGCTATAATGGGAGGCTCTGCGCAATGGGCAGTCCTACCTTGGTGATACCAGAACATAAAACATAGAACTTAGGGCGGCTCACTATTTGAGAGTACAATAGTGGAACTGGGAGGTAATTTGGGTACGTAAGGTATGTGCGTAGCCCAAAGGCTAAGAACTATGTTTGCCTTCATTGTGTGTTATTTGATTTATGGTATAAGGTGTCATTCTGAACTGATAGTCCTTGATTTGACACGAGAGGTACATGAACTTGATAGCAAAGTATACGCATGTTCTATGTGTGTGTGTATATATACGTGTGATTTTTTCTACTCATGTGTAGTAGTATAAAATATAAATAATGTGTATCTAAAGTAACCTAAGTAAGAGAAACTCGATTAATGGTTCAAACATAATACTCGGCAAATTTTGATTAATGTTTTATGGTAGCGTATCATATGGGCGATACGGGTGAGCTATGTATATTAGTGGGTAATAGATGTCTTGGGACTAGTTAGGCTGGGTAGCATAACTAGGTGAGTAAAATAGGAGACGTTAGGTGTGCACTATAGTTGAGAGATGATGAACTTAAGCGACAACACATGAAACTAACATGTGTATAATAATTGTTCTTATTGCATTTTAAATACTTGCTAAATATTTGTCAAAAGTTTTCGGTTCTTAACCATATCAAATCTATTTAAAAAATATTTTAGGTATTCAGTTACAGAGACGTCAGATATGATGGTTCATTCCAGGGATTCTTAGCGTAGCACTTGTGGAGGCATGCAGGACTTAAGTAGATGCTTCAGTTATTACATTCCTAGTTTAGGATTAATTTTTAGTTTTATCAGTTGGTTATGTTGCTCGTTCAGTTTAGACTATTATTTGGATTTATTTATTTCAGTACCAGACTCTGTATTTAGATTCATTTCATTGTAGTTAGACCTATGATAGGGCTGTTGGATTTGGAGCCGATGGATTATTCGACATTTATTTACTTATTTATCCTGCGATGTTCTGGACTTCAGTCATTATGTGAATGATTTATATTATTTTATTCCCACAATTTATTGTATGTTAATGAAATATAAAATTAGGCATCGGCTTATGTAATTAATAGGTGGTTAGTAATTTAAAAAGGTTTTCGACAGTGATGCTAAGAATGAACCAAATGAGATTCTTGTTTTATTTTAATAAATGACTGATCACCCGTTATGTAAATAGGTGGGGTGCCACAGGAGGTGAAAGAATAAAGAATGAAAAGAAGAAGCGTGTCTTTTGAACAAATTGAAAATTAAGATCAAGTTATTATTGTGGGGGTGGCCGCCCCCCTTGGGGACAAGGTAGGTCCGCCACTGATCAGTAGATATTTTGTTTTTGACAAGGGGTTGGTTTGGTAGAATAGACCTATAGAATAAAATATTAAATCATTTAAGATAATTTTTATATTACCTTTGAATAAGATCTTTTACCTCATATTATTATTTTAATCAAGCCCATTGATTATTTTATGTAACATACTTTCATAATTTTTTGGATTATTTGATAAATTAATAAATAATTTGATTTATTTAAACCAAAATTATAGATAATTTGATAAAACTATAGATAAATTTCACCAAATTATAAATATTTTTGGCAAAAATTGTAGATACTTTGAATTAAAGTTGATATTTTTGTGGAAATGATAAAAAATTGTGGAAAAAAAATATTTTTTTTGGTAAGGAAATAATTTTATAAATGTCCGAGGTAGAACCTAGGAATTTTCTATTTGTCCTAGATCACAATATGTATGTCTGATACCGCTACATTTGGCACGTCAACACGATCATCCATGACGGCCTTGAACCGAATCCATGCATCCATCATCTTCACACGTGCATCACATGCGACGTGTTGCTCAACCGTTCCCACTACTCCACGACGCATTATTGGTAAAATGATTTATTGGAGTTGTTTATATTTGCATAAATATTTGGGAATTTTTTAGAAAATATTTTTCGAACTCTGATTTGTTTTTATCAAAAAGCAAAATTTTTTTAAGTGTAGAAGCGGAGTTGCCTCGGTCGACGAGCTCATTCAAACGACATCGCACTGTCGTTTGAGAGACATAGGCATGTCACGCGATCTCGTTCGAGTGACATGTGTCCTTCGTTCGAACGATATTCTTACCTCGTTCGAGCGACGTCACCGCCTCGATTTTCGTATAAATATCTCGCTTCATTCTATACGTTTTCCAAGTCTTTTTCACACACGATTTCTGTGATTAACAACCCAGAAAACAGACTTCAAGTTTTATGTTTTTATTCCTTCTTTATTCTCATAAACACTCCCATATATGTACGTGAATCTTTATACCTTCAAGAGGATCGTTTTTACTGATCTGGAGTAATTTATGGAGAAGTCGTCTCTTTTTCATTATTGCCCACCTGGAGTTCTTGCGGGAGATTCCAGTCGACGACATCAGAACCGACACCTGAGGATATTTCGTATGTCGCTCTTATTTTCATTGTAATTTGTGTAACCGTTCTTTACAAATTATAGTGAAAATAAAAGGTTTTGCCCCTTTTGGGGATTTTTCCTCACTTGTGTGTTTTGGTTTGTGATTGAATGTTATTGCTTGATCATATTGTCTGCAATCACACCTAGATGCATGTTTTAGGAATCAATTGAAAAAACTGAGTTTAATTAAATAATTTCTTTGTTTGAACAAAAGTGCACTATTCAAATTGGTATCAGAGCTAATTACACAATTATACCGTGTAATTTTCAGCAAAATTTTCTAAAGATATCAAATTTCTGAAATATTAATCTTTGAAAAAGGGCGTGTTCAATGTGGAGAAATTATATAATAAAATGCTAGTTTTTATGCTTACTGGAAAGCTCGCATGAAATCTGCTTGAGAAGCCATTGATGAAAGAGTTTGGATTTTGGTTGAAAGAGGGTGGACACCTCCCTCCACCATTGTTGATAACGTGACTAATTTAAAATCTGTGACTGCATGGACTGAAGAAGAATTTAAATGGTCATCTTTTAATTCTAAGAGTTTAAGTGCTATTTCTAGATCCTTCACACCTGACGAGTTCCGACAGATAATGACGTGTACCACGTCAAAAGACGCATGGAAAGTTTTGCAACTTACCCATGAAGGAACTAATGCTGTGAAAGAATCAAAACTACAAAACTTAACAACTCAATTTGAAACTATCACCATGATTGAGACTAAATGTTTTGATGAATTTTATGCTAGGTTATCTGATATTGTAAACACTAACTTTAATCTTGGTGAACACATTCCTAATTCTAAAGTTGTTCAAAAGATTCTAAGATCACTTCCTAAGTGTTTTATCCCGAAAGTCATTGTGCTAATCTCTATGGATAATTTAAACACGCTTAAATTGGAGCACTACAAGAATTTTCACCATTTGTAACAATATTTAGCAACACAAGCTATTTTTGTTGCCAAAGATACCCTTTTGGCAACACAATCTTAATTATGTTGCCAAAAGACCATTTTACACTATACTTTTGGCAACATAAAATAAAGCGTGTTGCCAAAAGTTAAAATTTCAAGCGGAATACAAGTAGAGTGAGGGAGGGAAATTATTTGAAGTTTTAGCAACATTGTGTGGTGTTGCCAAAAGTAGAATAAGTTTCTGCAACATAACCTCGTGTTGCCAAAAGTGAGGGACTTTGAGCAATAAAATTCCTGGTTGTCGAAAGTATTTTTATATAATTTAAATATTTAAAATACATTAAAATCTTAATAAACAAAAACCTAAACTGAACACTGCTTTCCCTTTCTCTCGCTTTCCCTCGGTCTCTTGAAGACGTCTGCTCCTCATCTCAGCACCACTTCCCGATCACTGCCTGACCACCGTAGTAGTTCCTCATCTCTGATCCATCGCCGACCACCGTAGTAGGTTCCTCTATGACCTCCACTCCTCACACAAGCACACACATACAACAGAACACATGCACGCACGCACACACACACACACAGACCTCAATTTTTGCATATTTTCTTCAGTCAAAAATGTCTCATTATTGTTTTGTTACTTTTTTCTTTAATAATTTATGTACTTGTAATCTCCCACAAATTGTATGGAGTATGGAGGTCGGGTCAAGGTCGGGATTGGAATGGGTATGGAGGTCGGGTCAAGGCAACGAAGTTGGGTTTTTAGGCAGTTTAATGGGTCGAAATTTGGGTTGTGGCAGGGTCACGGGTCAATGGTCGAAGTTTGTGTGGGACGGTGGGTTTGGGTTCTAGCTAGGTTAGGAAATAGATCCGCGGTTTGGGCAGGTCCAGAGTTGGATCTCGGGTTAGTGGAGGTTGGTTTGATTTGGAGGTTTTCTAGTGGATGGAGGTTGGCCGACGAATTTGGCAGCGGGTTGCTGGATTTTGGATTGGGATGTGGCCGGAGATGGTTTGGGGTTTCTTTCGGATGGGTTAGGAGTTGGATTTTAGGAAGGGTCAGCTGGATAGAGTAGTTTTGGTGTTTATGAAAGATACCAAAGATATTTTTTTATATAATTTAGTTTTTTTTTACGTTTTGTGTGGGCTTCCTAATTAAAGATATGATGCGTAGGGGTCATAATTTGAAAGTATGTTTGTATATGTGAAGTTGTGTTTTGGGTCTATCCAGGTCAATAGTAATGAATCTAAATTATACATGAATATGTATACATGTTCATGGAAGTTAACGATTTGTTTGTGTTGAGGTTATTTTTTCATTGAATCTAAATTATACATGAATATGTATAAATTAATTTATTATCGATTTTTTTTTTACATTTTTATCAGATCTTACGATGAAATTATCAATTCATAGAGTTCTCAATTTACGACATGATTCGAAAAAAATAATTATAATAATATGGCATAGTTTATGGATTTGTATATAATGAACACAACTAACTCTAATTTCTGAAATAATATAAGTTGTTTAGGCATTAGGAAATGTTGTTGGTGACTCACGAAATGTCATCATCTTGTTTTTGGCGATGGGTCTCTGATGCCATTGGTGGCACAATTCAACGAGCATGCAAAGCTTTCTATGTTAAAGAATGCCAATTGGACGTTGTTCATGTTTAGAGCTATGTTCATGTTTCGTCATTAAAATGAACCTAGTAGTGATGCAAATTTGTGTCAGAGTTCACTTTCACGGTTCTTGGATATAAAAGTAACTAACTGCAAAATAAACAAATTAAATCAGGTTCGTAAGTCTAATAAGGCCTTAGTGGAGTACTCTATTCTAACATTCTCAAATTCTTACAGATAGGTTATTAAGTGCTCCTAAATTTGCCTTTTATGCTTTCTAAGTTTTGAAAGTTTTCTCTAAAATAAAAAAATAGAAAAAGTTTGGTTGGGTAACGTTTCATCTCTAGAGTGGTTTAGATATTATAAATACTATTGGAATCAAGTCGGTGGTTGATTCAATTTAGTTGTTCCTGAACCAATGATTCAATTTAGTGGTGGTTCCTAGTTGTGAAATTGCAAAAGGTTTAGTGATTAGCCGTCGAACAGGGTATATGGTGTGTTGACGCTTCAGTAAAGCACAATGATCACTGCTTTACATGCACTGCATATAAATTATAAATTATTATTATCTTTTGAAGTCGGACTGATAATAATTTATTTTATTTTTTGTATCGAATGAAAATGGATTCGCAACACATGGAGAATTCAATGGATACGGAAGAGCCAGGTATGTAATTACTCGGATACTAATTTAAGTTTATGTTATGATATTCAGTTTTTATTTTGACGCCCACAATAGGCTTATTTGGTGATCTTTTAAACGTTCTATTATATTTTTACACTTGTACGATGTTTATGGCTGTGCGGGCTTGTATATACTATTTTTAGATGTTAAATCGATGGAAGGGATTTATTGGTGGTTTAGTTGGGACTTTTGTTGTTGTTGTTTCGGGGTTTATTTTAATGTTAAAATAAGTTGGATTTCATGAATAAATAAAGAAAATTCTGTCGAAATTTTATGAAATAAATAAGTGTCCTAAATTGATTAAGTCGAACACAAAGCATTTGAAAATCAGGCATTGGTGGATGAAAATGTAAAAAAACTAATACACATACAAGAATGAGGCATGCGTAGTCAAGGCACTCACGCTTTGAGCATACGCCGTAAATTTGTCAAACGTTAGACTTAGGCATAAAAACATACTTTTATAGGGTGAAAATGTAAAAACAACCATAAAACGGTGTCGTAAGATGCACGAACACCTCGTATGGTACCAATGTAACACGTAGGAATCGATCGCATAGTCACGTGATTTTTAGTTTGAGTGGATAACCACATAGACGTTATGCTCTCTCTATATTTTTGTTTGTTTCTTTCTTTTATCACGAGTTGTATGGTAAAAATGCTGATGGGGATGAATGCTATCGAAGAGTGAAAACGTAAAACGAACACAAAACAGTTCGGTAAGAGTCACGAACACCTCACACGGGACCAATATGACTCGTAGGAACCCACCGCGTAGTCACGGGGCTCCCGGTTTGAGTGTACGACGTAAATTTGTAAAAAATTTAGACTTAAGTATAAAAACATGCCATCGAAGTGTGAAAACATAAAACAGCCACAAAATGGTCCCATAAGAGTCACGAACGCCTCGCACATGACCAATGTAACTCATAGGAACCGACCGCATAGTCATGGGGCTCCCGACTTGAGTGTACGATGTAAATTTGCAAAACAAATTGGCTTAAGCATAAAAACAAGCAACCGAAGGGTGAAAATGTAAAACAAAAACAAAATGGTTCGATAAGAATCATGAACACCTCGTACGGGATCGATGTAACTCACAGGAACCGGTCGCGTAGTCACGGGGCTCCAAGTTTGAGTGTATGACGTAAATTTGTAAAAAGTTAGACTTAAGCATAAAAATATGCCATCAAATGGTGAAAATGTAAAATAGCCACAAATCGGTCCCGTAAGAGGCACGAACGCCTCGCACGAATTCGATGTGACTCATAGGAACCGATCGCGTAGTCACGAGGCTCCCGGTTTGAGTGTACGGCGTAAATTTGAAAAAAGTTAGACTTAAGCATACAAACATGCCATCGAAGGGTGAAAATGTAAAATATCCAGAAAACGGTCCCGTAAGAGTCACGAACACCTCGCACAGAACCAATGTGACTCGTAGGCACCGACCACGTAGTCACGGGGCTCCCGGTTTGAGTGTACGACGTAAATTTGTAAAAATTTAGACTTAGGCATAAAAAATATCATCGAAGGGTGTAAACGTAAAACAAATAGAAAACGGTCCCGCAAGATTCAGGAACACCTCGCACGAGACCAATGTGACTCGTAGGAACCGACCGCGTAGTCACGGGGCTCCCGATTTGAGTATACGACGTAAATTTACAAAAAATTAGACTTCAACATAATAACATGCCATCGAAGGGTGAAAATATAAAACAGCTATAAAACGGTCCCGTAAGAGTCACGAACACCTCGCACAGGACCAATGTTACTTGTAGGAACCGACCGCGTAGTCACAGGGATCTCGGTTTGAGTGTGCGATGTAAATTTGTAAAAAAATTAGACTTAAGCATAAAAACATGCCATCGAAGGGTGAAAACGTAAAACAGCCACAAAACGGTCCGATAAGAGTCATGAACGCCTCGTGCGGCATCAATATGACTCGTAGGAACCGACAGCATAGTCACGGGTCTCCCGATTTGAGTGTGTGACGTAAATTTGCAAAAAATTAGACTTAATCATAAAAACATGCCATCGAAGGGTGAAAATGTAAAACAACCACAAAATGGTCCGGTAAGAGTCACGAACGCCTCGCACAGGACTAATGTGACTCGTAGGAACCGACCGCGTAGTTACGGGGCTCCCGATTTGAGTATAGGACGTAAATTTTCAAAAATTAGACTTAAGCATAAAAAAATGCCATCGAAGGGTGAAAACGTAAAATAGCCACAAAACGGTCCGGTAAGAAACACGAACGCCTCGTACGGGACCAATGTGACTCGTAGGAACTGATTGCGTAGTCACGAGGCTCTCGTTTTGAGTGTACGACATAAATTTGCAAAAAATTAGACTCAAGCATAAAAACATGCCATCAAAGGGCGAAATTATAAAGCAGCCACAAAACGGTCCCGTAAGAGTCACGAACGCCTTGCACGGGACCAATGTGACTCATAGTAACCGACTGCGTAGTCACGAAGCTCCCGGTTTGAGTGTGTGACATAAATTTGTAAAAAATTAGACTTAATCATAAAAACATGCCATCGAAGGGTGAAAATGTAAAATAGCCACAAAACGATTCGGTGAGAGTCACGAACGCCTCGCACAGGACCAATGTGACTTGTATGTAACAACCCGCGTAATTTTTGGGGTATTTTCGAAATTAAGAGGAAAAATAAATTTTGAGATAAAATTATTTTTATTGCTGAAATATGTTGGTTATTATTTTTAAAGCCGAGAATTTCAAACGGTTTCGAAATCGGAATTAAAATGGAGTTTTAATTGAATTTTTATTATTTAGAAGAGTCCTCAAAACATAAAACTCTCTAAGAGTCCTCGGAACATAAAACTCTCTAGTAAAAATAATATTTTTAGAAATCTGACCGTTCGATCAAGCTAAATTTTTGTCAGAAGTCCTATCTCGCCATTCGCTACAACATAGTAAAATTTCAAGCGATTCCAACGGTCCGATCGTTCGGGATAAAATTTTTAGTGTTTGTATCTGATTAGAACTCTTTTCTTAATCAAACTCTTAATCCTTTATATATCAACTAATTCGTGGCTTGGCTCTTCAAATCACTTTTTCTCAAACTTTTCAACCAGAAGACCTCTCCAAAATTACTCCCTTTCATCTACAAACCATAGCCCCAAACCTATTCAAGATTTCAACCTTAGATTAGAAGGCTTATTTGGTGTTTTCTCGAGTTTGGGCTAGAACGAGATTTGATTATTTTCGCTAGAGGAACGTGATGGTGTGATTAGATTTTGAGGCTGAATTATGCGATGATTCATTTGATGATTTTGAGGTATGGGGTTTTACACAATATGCTCCTAAATCTCGCGAGTGTTTATTCCGTTGAATTCTTGTTAATTGAACTCATATTTTGAATTGTTAAATTCTTGGAAATCTGAAAAAATAATTTTTGGAATTATTTTCATTCATGAGGTATTATTCATGTTGTTTTGAGCACGCTGTCATGAGGTTTTAATATGGCACTGATGTTGGGCACCCGCCAAGACTCCTTTTTCGGCTACTTGATAAAGTATGGCGCGGTATGGTGTGGCCTGGTGACTCCGGTTAATGTGTTGTTGAGAAATTTATTGATAAAATGCTATTGAGATTTGCATTATTTGATTTGAGTATTCGTAGTCGTATTGTTGCGCTTTGTTCATCGCTAACATCTTTGTTGAGCATATTCCTGTCGTATTGTGTACTTCCCCATCTTTTTCTTAGTTGGCAGGTGAGCACGGATTTGAGTGCTATGGACCAATTGGGATGATTTTAGTGAGGATTATTTGGGAAGAATTTTTAATACAAGAAATGAGAAGACTTGTATTTATTTTGATGTATAGAGCATTTGGAGATTTATTTTATTTTCGAGATAGTTAGATTGTTGTAATTATTTCGAGAGATTTGTTGTATTAATTTGAAGATGAGAATAGTGGTTTCTTATTTTATTGTGGGATTTAGATGCTCTATACCTTGTTATTTGTGGATTAGTTTAGTTTTATCGACAGTAGCGCTCCGTTCGCTCTCCCCGGGCGGGCGGGGTGTTACAGAATGGTATCAGAGCTTAGGTATACGACCACCCTCGGGTCTTGGATTTTTGGGTCTGTTGCGTTTTTGTGGCGCGTATTTTGGAGATAGAAATTTTAGAGTATTGTTTCGTATTAAGCATCTAGATTAGATGTGAGGAAATTATTTTGGAGACAAGATTATTTTTGGAGATTGTTGGCCTGATTTTTTAGAGTTAGGTATTCGACGAATTTCGAGGGCGAAATTTCATTGTTAGTGGGGAAGTGTAACAACCCGCGTAATTTTTGGGGTATTTTCGAAATTAAGAGGAAAAATAAATTTTGAGATAAAATTATTTTTATTGCTGAAATATGTTGGTTATTATTTTTAAAGTCGAGAATTTCAAACGGTTTCGAAATCAGAATTAAAATGGAGTTTTAACTGAATTTTTATTATTTAGAAGAATCCTCAAAACATAAAACTCTCTAAGAGTCCTCGGAACATAAAACTCTCTAGTAAAAATAATATTTTTAGAAATTTGACCGTTCGATCAAGCTGAATTTTTGTCAGAAGTCCTGTCTCGCCATTCGCTACAACATACTAAAATTTCAAGTGATTCCAACGGTCCGATCGTCCGGGATAAAATTTTTAGTGTTTGTATCTCATTAGAACTCTTTTCTTAATCAAACTCTTAATCCTTTATATATCAACTAATTCGTGGCTTGGCTTTTCAAATCACTTTTTCTCAAACTTTTCAACCAGAAGACCTCTCCAAAATTACTCCCTTTCATCTACCAACCATAGCCCCAAACCTATTCAAGATTTCAACATTAGATTAGAAGGCTTATTTGGTGTTTTCTCGAGTTTGGGCTAGAACGAGATTTGATTATTTTCGCGAGAGGAACGTGATGGTGTGATTAGATTTTGAGGCTGAATTATGCAATGATTCATTTGATGATTTTGAGGTATGGGGTTTTACACAATATGCTCCTAAATCTCGCGAGTGTTTATTCCGTTGAATTCTTGTTAATTGAACTCATATTTTGAATTGTTAAATTCTTGGAAATCTGGAAAAATAATTTTTGGAATTATTTTCATTCATGAGGTATTATTCATGTTGTTTTGAGCACGCTGTCATGAGGTTTTAATATGACACTGATGTTGGGCACCCGCTAAGACTCCTTTTCCGGCGACTTGATAAAGTATGGCGCGGTATGGTGAGGCCTGGCAACTCCGGTTAATGTTTTGTTGAGAAATTTATTGATAAAATGCTATTGAGATTTGCATTATTTGATTTGAGTATTCGTAGTCGTATTGTTGCGCTTTGTTCATCGCTAACATTTTTGTTGAGCATATACCTGTCGTATTGTGTACTTCCCCATCTTTTTCTTAGTTGGCAGGTGAGCACGGATTTGAGTGCTATGGACCAATTGGGATGATTTTAGTGAGGATTATTTGGTAAGAATTTTTAATACAAGAGATGAGAAGACTTGTATTTATTTTGAGGTATAGAGCATTTGGAGATTTATTTTATTTTCGAGATAGTTAGATTGTTGTAATTATTTCGAGATATTTGTTGTATTAATTTGAAGATGAGAATAGTGGTTTCTTATTTTATTGTGGGATTTAGATGCTCTATACCTTGTTATTTGTGGATTTTGTTAGTTTATCGACAGTAGCGCTTCGTTCGCTCTCCCTGGGCGGGCGGGGTGTTACAGAATGCGGAAGTGTAACAACCCGCGTAATTTTTGGGGTATTTTCGAAATTAAGAGGAAAAATAAATTTTGAGATAAAATTATTTTTATTGCTGAAATATGTTGGTTATTATTTTTAAAGTCGAGAATTTCAAACGGATTCGAAATCGGAATTAAAATAGAGTTTTAATTGAATTTTTATTATTTAGAAGAGTCCTCAAAACATAAAACTCTCTAAGAGTCCTCTAAACATAAAACTCTCTAGTAAAAATAATATTTTTAGAAATCTGACCGTTCGATCAAGCTGAATTTTTGTCAGAAGTCCTGTCTCGCCATTCGCTACAACATACTAAAATTTTAAGCAATTCCAACGGTCCGATCGTCCGGGATAAAATTTTTAGTGTTTGTATCTGATTAGAACTCTTTTCTTAATCAAACTCTTAATCCTTTATATATCAACTAATTCGTGGCTTGGCTTTTCAAATCACTTTTTCTCAAACTTTTCAACCATAAGAGCTCTCCAAAATTACTCCCTTTCATCTACAAACCATAGCCCCAAACCTATTCAAGATTTTAACCTTAGATTAGAAGGCTTATTTGGTGTTTTCTCGAGTTTGGGCTAGAACGAGATTTGATTATTTTCGCGAGAGGAACGTGATGGTGTGATTCGATTTTGAGGCTGAATTATGCGATGATTCATTTGATGATTTTGAGTTATGGGGTTTTACACAATATGCTCCTAAATCTCGCGAGTGTTTATTCCGTTGAATTCTTGTTAATTGAACTCATATTTTGAATTGTTAAATTCTTGGAAATCTAGAAAAATAATTTTTGAATTATTTTCATTCATGAGGTATTATTCATGTTGTTTTGAGCACGCTGTCATGAGGTTTTAATATGGCACTGATGTTGGGCACCCGCCAAGACTCCTTTTCCGGCTACTTGATAAAGTATGGCGCGGTATGGTGAGGCCTGGTGACTCCGGTTAATGTGTTGTTGAGAAATTTATTGATAAAATGCTATTGAGATTTTCATTATTTGATTTGAGTATTCGTAGTCGTATTGTTGCGCTTTGTTCATCGCTAACATCTTTGTTGAGCATATTCCTGTCGTATTGTGTACTTCCCCATCTTTTTCTTAGTTGGCAGGTGAGCACGAATTTGAGTGCTATGGACCAATTGGGATGATTTTAGTGAGGATTATTTGGGAAGAATTTTTAATACAAGAGATAAGAAGACTTGTATTTATTTTGATGTATAGAGCATTTGGAGATTTATTTTATTTTCGAGATAGTTAGATTGTTGTAATTATTTCGAGAGATTTGTTGTATTAATTTGAAGATGAGAATAGTGGTTTCTTATTTTATTGTGGGATTTAGATGCTCTATACCTTGTTATTTGTGGATTAGTTTAGTTTTATCGACAGTAGCGCTCCGTTCGCTCTCCCCGGGCGGGTGGGGTGTTACATCGTAGGAACCGATCGCGTAGTCACGGGGCTCCCAGTTTGAGTGTACGGCATAAATTTGCAAAAAAAATATGCTTAAGCACAAAAACATGCCATCATAGGGTGAAAACGTAAAACACCCACAAAAAGGTCAGGTAAGAGTCTCGAACGCCTCGCACGGGAACAATGTGACTCATATGAACTGACCGCGTAGTCACGGGCCTCCTGGTTTGAGTGTACAATGTAAATTTGCAAAAAAACAGACTTAAGCATAAAAACTGAAAAGTGCGACTGTGTGATAATTGATTTAAATTAAATTCGCAAGTTTCCAAGTAACCCTTATTTAAATAAAGTCTACTTTTAAATCAAATAAATACAGCCACTAAAAATGCATCTAAGGTGCGTGTGTCAACCCATAAATAAATAAAGCATGTGACATAAAAATATGCTGAGACACAGATTTCAGGAAAAAAACCTTTCGGGTAAAACCTTTATTTCACTATGAATATATAAATCGTAACTTACAATTACATAGAGAAATCTACATTGGATCAATGCAGAGCTAACCCACAAAGACACGCAGTCTTAAACTCAGCAAGAGAATACACGCAACACCCTCCAAGGACTCGCAGCCCAAACAACAAAGGAAGAACCGCAGCTCTCCTCAATGACACGCAGCCATAACACTTTGTAGAGACTCCCTCAGCAATGACACGTAGCCCTCGGTTGCAAAGATCTCTCCACAAATGTTGAACATAGCAAAGCTTGTGTTCTAGGGTTCCAAAAGATTCACAAAAGTAATTGGGATTTTTTTGTATGAATCAAAAAGATGTTTGGCACATCAAATAACAAAGTCTCGTCGATAGATTTTAGTGCCGATTTCATTCGTGCTTTCCAATACGCGTAGTTAGAACCATCGAAAATAGGAAATTTTGAAAATGGGGAAAATTTCATTTTAGCCAAAAATATTTAAAGGATCTTAACGAAGTAAGTTATCGCTTTAGCTCTCATATCGCTTATTGGAAACCCTAGGCCCCCAATTTTAAAATCTTATTATATCAAAAAGTAATTTCCTTTTTAAATATACGGAAGCGAGATGATGGTTCAAATAAACAAATTAACAAATTTTAATTTCTTACCAAAATAAAATTAAACCAAGTGAAATATGTTGAAACACACACTTTGGTTAATTTCACTTAAACCAATTTCACCCAATTCAAGTCCTAGAAATTTGCCTAAAAATCTTCATGAATCATTTTTGCAATTTTAGGTCAAACCAAATTTTATCAAATTAAATTAAATGACTTGAATTAAATTAACATAAACATTACTCAAATTAATTTAGCACCAAATTAAACAAGTAGTGATTTTAAACCAATTTTATCTTTTTACCTAAGCATGCGTTCTAGGTGAGTTTTGCAAAAGATAAAATAAAAAATGAATCACTACGCCGCGATGTATGAGGAAAAACCCACAACGGGAAAAAAACTCGGATGGCCCTAGCCTTAAGTACACTAAGTATGATTTTACAAATTACAAGGCAGATGACTTACTTCCTCGACTCGACCTCTTTAAAGCCTTGACGCGTCTTCTTGTAAACACCTCCGCCTAGTAGACAACCCCGGAGCTCCACCGGAATCTTGGACTTCACCAATGAGACAATAGGTACACCGTCAATCACACATGGTGCCTTTCACCATGTGAGAATGCCGCAACAAAACAAACCTCTTCTTCTTCTTTATGGGATGTAGAAGAAAACCCAAACTTCCCTTCAAATGGATGTAGAGATAAACCGGTGCCAAACACTACAAGCAAAGTATATATATATAGAAGCTTGGTATATTAAACAATGGGTGTAAAACAGAAGTGATGTAAAGATTTTTCTTTGGAAAATTAACCACTCAAACATGAACTTTTTCTTTTTTTAATTTTTCTCTCAAAACACTCTCTTAGAGGTTGTAGGATATGAAAAAGTTGAGTTAGAAAACATAGTTCCCGTACTTGGATATTGAGGAAAGGAGTTAGTGGAAAAAGTAGTGAGAAAGTGGTAAAAACGTCTCAAAAACGGCTAATTAACTGTTCCCGCCAAATCTCGTTCAAACGAGGTTTTCGTTCAAATGAAATCTCATTTGAATGAGCCTTCTAACGAAGTTCCAGTATGTAAAAATTTGAACTCGTTAGAAATCTCGTTCGAAGTTTCATTCGAACAGCCATCTCGTTCGAACGACAATTCAAACGATGTTCCAGTGGCCTATTGGAGAACTCGTTGGCAGACCTCGTTCGAACGACATTCTCGTTCGAACAACAAGCTCGTTCGAACGATAATATCGAACGAAAAATCAGAAAGTTGAAAATATGAATTTTAGCCCATAAACTTTATATACTTTATATAATAGTTTTAATACACATCTTTCTGAAAAGTAAACAACAGTTTTAAATAAAATTCACCCAATATAAAATTGTTCCAAGCTCCTATATATATATATATTCAAATGCATTCATACCTTAGGTGAAATTGGAACTACGTTGGTGACGTAAAAACAAGGCACTTGAAAAACGACATTTGATGAAGCTTTATACTCTTGGACGCTACCTCTTCAACTAAACACACCATAGGCTTGAATAGGAATAATGAACACTATCCTATGACATAAACGTTTTTGTCCGGAATTGAGCCAAAACAACAATGAGACTCAATTGGAGAATTGTGTCCATACATAATGCAAATCAAAAGAAATATAATACAAAAGATAAACAAGTCGTGATTTCTAGCATGAGATATGAAATAAAGCAATGACTAGAAAAATGACTAAACATGCATACACCTAGCAATGATATATAATAATAAGCACAGAAAGCTAGAGTAGGCAAACAAAACTAACACATTCAACCTTTAAATTTAACAAGATAGGTTTCATGTGAAAGCAAATGAGAATAAACAAATCTAATATCTAGTACATCTAGAAATGATTTCCTTACCCATATAGATGTATATTTAAAATGATGGGATTTGAAAACTAATGAAATGCTAGACATAGACTTCCTAGGACTTCTTTTAAGATCAAAACAAAATGACCTAAGGTGACATTTCCTACCACAATTCAAGCATGTGAAAACACGAGGAATGATACCTAAGGTGTGACCTTTTCTAAAGTCCTTGGATAAAGTTGACCCTCTAAAACAAACATTGGTTTTAGATTTAGCAACCGAAATATTTGAACTAGATGAGCTAGAACCATTACAACTACTACTCGAGTCATGTAAATTATTTTTCATTGTTAAAATTTTGGACTCAAGTAATAAATTAGACTCCTCAATTTTACGGGACTCCTTCTTTAAATTTTCTATAACTCCTAGAAGGTTATCACGCTCCCCCTCAATGTAAACAAACTTGTCCCTAAGAGTCTTTTCTCGACTATCACTCTCTTTCTTGGACATTTCTAAAATATTAAAATTGTGATTTATGTCCACGAGATTTTCACGAAAAATATATGTTTGAGATAGGGAGATTTGCAAAAACTCAACTTTAGTTTTAAAACAAGAATTTTCATTTTCAAGAAATTTAATTCTTTTCGCAAATCTCAAATTTAATTCTCTTAATTTTTCATTACACTTATTAAGCCCATTAAATTCCTCTCGAATAGCAAAAACTTCATTATCATTAGAAATGGACAAATTATCATTAAGACGTCCCATTGAGAGATACAAAAAAAAATAAGAGTGAGTAAAAAAAATGAACCACCTAAAAATACAAGGAGCACAAAAATTATAAAATCGAAAAATGGATATTTGTCACGATAAATTAGCGCTCCGGCTTTGATACCAATTTGAAATGGATAGGACTCCCAATTTTTAAATTCTTATAACAAAAAGTCAATTTTCAATTTCCTTTTAAAGACGCGGAAGCGTTATAGATAGTTCAAATTAAACAAATTAACTAATTTTAATTTCCTTTTCAAATTAAAATTAAACAAAGTGAAATTATATTAAACGTAAATAAATTTTTCACTTAAACCAATTTAACCCAAGTCTTAGAAATTTGCCTAAGTCATATTTTCAATATTACCAAATTATACCTAACCATTTTATCAAATTAAGTGATGACTTGAATTAAATTAACATAAACATTACCCAAATTAATTTAGCACCAAATTAAATAAGTAGTGATTTAAACCAATTTTATCTTTTTACCTAAGCATGCGTTCTAGGTGATTTCGCAAAAGACAAAATAAATAATTAATCCACTACGCCGCGATGTACAAGGAAAAACCCACAACGGAAAAAAACCTCGGACGACCCTAGCCTTAAGTCCACTAAGTATGGTTTTACAATTACAAGACATACGACTTACTTCCTCGACTCGACCCCTTTCAAGCCTTGACGCGTCTTCTTGTAAACGCCTCCACCTAGTCGATAACCCCGAAACTCCACTGGAACCTTGGACTTCACCAATGATACATTAGGTACACCGTCAACCACACATGGTGCCTTTCACCTTGTGAGAATGCCGCAGCAAAACAACGAACTTCTTCTTTGAGGGATATAGAAGTAAACCCAAACTTCTCTTCTTCAAGGTGTAGATATAAACTGGTTCCAAACACTCCAAGCAAGATATTTATATGAAAGCCTGGAATAAACAAACTATGGGTGTAAAACAAAAGTGTTTTAAAGATTTTTCTTTGAAAAATAAACACTCAAACATGAACTTTTTCTTCTTTGAATTTTGCTCTCAAACTCTCTCTTGGAGATGGAACGATATGAAAAAGTTTGTCTTCCAAAGTTGGTTCCCGCACTTGATAAGTCTGTCAAAAGTTAGTGGGGGAAGAGTAGTGGAAAAAGTGGGAAAAACGGCTCAAAACTGCCATTTTAATTTCCCACCGAAAATCTCGTTCAAACGAGATTTTCGTTCGAACGAAGTCTCGTTTGAACGACCCTTCTAACGAAGTTCTAATGGACAATGGGGAAATCTCATTGGCAAACTCATTCGAACGATATTCTTGTTCGAATGACAAACTCGTTCGAACGACAATATCGAACGAAATGCCAGAAAGCTGAAAATTCTAATTTTAGCCCAGAAACTTTATTTTAAAGTTTTAATGAAACATTTGGAAAATAAACAACAGTTTAAAATAAACTTACACCCATATAAATATTGTTCCAAGCTCCTATATTTATATATTAAAATGCATTCATTCCTTAGGAGCAATGGAACCATATTGATGACGTAGAAACGAGGCACAATACATACGACATTTGATGAAGCCTTAATATCTTGGCCGATACGTCTTCAACTACCCCGTCATAAGCTTGAATGGATACAATTAAAAACTATCCTATGACATAAACATTTTTGCCCAGAATTGAGCCAAAACTACAAAGGACTGAATTGAAAATGTGTGTCCTTACAAATAAAATTAATATAGAAAAACAAAAGGAATAAAAAAATAGATGAAACATGAGGATCTCCTTAAAGATTGAAACTCAATTAAGATTGATACAACTATGCATGATGTAATTGGTCATAAGAATATTACATGTTACTTTTTTATTATTTTCGATTTCATGAAAGATGTTAAATATATTTAGTATATCTCATATTTTCCCAATAGAAATGTATCATGCCATTCATATTCTAGCATTTTCAAGAGTATCTTTGGCATGACTAATAAGGGAATGTCCACTTACTCGATGTAAGTTGTGTAGTTTTCACTCCGAAAAGAATGTTGCATGTTGACATTGTCCAATTCTATCATTTGAGGTATATGTAGGAAGTTTTCTATTGTCAAACATAATTTTAAAATAAATCGAGAAGAAAAAATGAAAACAATTCTTTAATAAAATAACAAAAAAAATTAACATTAATACTCCTCTTACACACATAATGAAGAAACAAATAAGAGTGAAATTTCTCGTTTAAAATTCTTTCTAATCCCATATTTATAGAGAAGCCATATTAGTGGCTCAAGTAAAATTAAATAAATAGCAAGGTGATTAAAAATATGAACCTCTCACTAACTCTTTCCAATAGCCTAAAATTCGCCTTCTGACTTTTCTCCATCTCTAATGAAAAACAATTTAAGAGATGCATCATCCATCGAAACTGAGGGTGAGAACTAACTATAAACATATTCATAGTGGAGAAAGATCTATTTGGAAGTATCAAAATAACACATTCAATTTCGACTCAATAGAATTCATCTAATAGTAACAAATATGTTACTATGATCTTTTTATTTTTTATTTTATTATGGATGATCTTCAAACTAATCATTTGTTGTTGTAATAACCTAAACCTCTCGTATTTAACTAAATTGGTCTCACTTTTATATTATTGTACTCAACATCCGTGTAAATCCATTACTTTCCTACATTACTTGTGAATTGATGAAATTCAGTGTAAGCATCCAACATGAGCTTTCACCCAACCCACCTGAATACCTACTTTTATGCACCTTCTTTTGGGGCCTCATTTACAAATACCACAATAAAAAAGATTCTTTACGTTTGGGATTATTATCAAATTGTACACTATTCAACAGAGATGAAAGTGAAATCTATATGATAAAAAGTGAAGCAAATTTTATTAAATTTAATGAATTAAACATTTACAAAAATATAATCTTAAAATTTCATTGATTTCAATAGAGAAACCTATAGGATTATCTTCAAAGACGCATGCATATTAACTTATTTACAAATGTAAACATACATCTAGGTATTTTGATTTCACATATGTCTTCTCCAGTCCTTATGTAAAGGGAGTTGTTGAACAACATCCTAAACGTCAAGAGAAGAGAAAGTAAATAAAAAAAATTAATTTACAACAAAACATTAACATTTATAAATATAATTAACACGACTTGAAATGTTGGATATTATATAATATTTGATGTATAATAATCGACGATTAAAATGATATAAAACTGTACTTGTAAAATCATCAAAGGAACAATTTCATAAATGTTTTTGTTAAATAATCAATGTATAAAATTATAATATTCTTTAAAATTTTAAATCTTAATTTTAGCTTCTCGTCATGTTCCTATGGAACACCTTCACGTTCCAGTTCGATAAAATATGAAGATTATGGGGTGGTGAAATAAGGAGGGAAGGAACGAAACGGTAGAGTGGTAAAGAGAAACAAGAGGGTGGAGATATAAGATATCACATCAGGAACATAAATAATAAGGTGCCGAGAGAAGATATCACAATATGAAGAGAGAGAAATAGAGTAATGCAAACATTTAGGGGGAAGAAAGAAAAGGTATCATTAAAGAAGGGTGAGAAATAGAGGGGGTAATGTTAAAATATAGTAGAGAGAGAATATAGATTGGGTGTTTCAAAGAAAGGAGAGGTAGTAAAAGAGAGGATAATATTTCTATATCTACACATGGATATGAAGCTTAATTCAACTCCCATTTTTCTAGTCTTGATTAATTAAGCGAGATAAGTGAAAAGATCCAAATTGGAGCTTTTGTTCATCCAGACCTCTCCCATTAAAGGGGATCAAAAGAGAGAGCAAATCGATCGAGCAACTTCCATGGAAAAGAAATCCTTAGGAATCTCGTACGAAGAGAAATGAATGATCTCCTAGCTCATTAAGGATCCATGACTACCAAAGAATTATCCTGAAAATAAATTATCAGCTAGATAGAGTCGTAGTTTACCTAGTCGATCAAATACTTTAAATCACCAGGGATGTTAACTATGCCAAGGTTTAGAATATAAAATGTGAAAATAGATATCACTGCCCATGTATACATGTAACATCCGACCATTACACTATCGAATCACAACTAATCTTTCATATAATTTATAATTTCCTCAAGCTCGGGGGATGTCGAGAAAAATTGGTTCAAGAAGCCACCACATATATCGATGTCATATTTTAAACAACTCGTGAATGCCTTTTTGTTCATTATAAGTATCATCCACCCAGAAAGGGCGAATTCACTGCACATGTTGAAAAGAAGTCGCAAAAGACCTACATGAGTATATCAGGTTGTATTGGGAGGTCTACAATTAGGTGGAGGACTTCACTGAAGAATTTACAGCGGTATAATTCAAGATTGTTTTGCCAAACAACTCCATGTTATACCATTCTCTCACTAAGAAGGAAGAAACCACTATGAATTGGAAAATATGTTACAAGAACAAACCAGGACAATGCTTGACAAAGGGTGAGAGAAAATGGAGACACATGAGTTTCTCCAAAGAAGGGGGAAACAAGTCGAACAATGGATCAATGGGAGATGAGAAGAAAATACGAGTAAATCTCAACACGCCCTCAACCCAATTTAAGGAATTAATATACAAGATCAAGTTAATTTTGTATAATAAGTTTCTAATGAAGACACAACCACATGTTATTTGGGGAGATCATTTTGTTTTTGGGCCACGTCATTAGTTTTTTTTTATTTTTACTCAAAATCCTAATTTTAACTCACAAACATGTATATTCTAGTCAATTTCAACAAGCGAGAGTCTAAAGTAGACACAACGTTTCCTATATGTTACTTTGTACATCATTTGGTGTCTCTGCCTCTTTTTGGGCCACTCAATTACTTTGATTTTTTCCCATGAATATGGGTAGTTTCCATAGGTTACTTTTGTGCCTATTGTGGTTCTTGAGTCTCTTGTCGAGTAACTAGTTATTATTATTGTTTTTGACCTCTAATACCAAATCTATAATAAAAAAAGCATATACAAGTAATATTCAGCAAACGGGGATTCAATGGGAAAATAATCAATTTCGATAGGTTACTTTGGTACCTCTTGAGGAGTTTGTGCCTCTTTATGAACACCTTTGTCTATCCTTTCAATTTTTGATCCCATAATCCAATTTTAACCATAAAACACGTGTTTACTAGTCAATTTCATAAACAGGGTGTCCGAGAAGGTAAATTCACATATGTTATTCTTAGTACCTCTTATTGTGGGTGCTCATTTTTATGGGCCTTTTCATTAGTTTTTTCATCCTTTATTTAAGACCCACTTTTTGAATCCCAAAACAAAGTTATACTAGTCAATTTCAGCTATAGAGACTCCATTTAGGATATAAGTATTTCATACATGTTACTATTTTTCCTACTTTGGTGTTTGTGCCTCTCTTCAGCAAATATATCCCTTTTTTAATCCCCCCTCCCCAAAGGTCCATTTATCCCCCAAACGAGAGTATAATAACTCATTTTAGATATTAGATGTTTGAGAAAGAAAGATTTACGCCTCATGGGTCACTTTTATACCTTTAAAGGTATTTTGCCTCTTTCCAAACAACGTAGTTGTCATTTTCAGTTTATGGCCCCAGCATCCCATTTTCACCCAAAATGATTATATACGGGTCAAATTTGGAAACCGGTATCTGATGAGGATGAAATCAATTTTACAAGGTTACTTTTGTACCTCTATACGTATTTTGGCCTCTTTTTGTTTTTTAGTTTTAGCCACTATTGAATATCACAAGTAATAAATCTATTGGCTTTATTATATATTGTAACACGTTTAGAAGATTAAAATAGTTAAGATTTGTCTCAACTTATGATTATTGAATTGATTGCTTCAACATATATATGTTCTAATATGGATTAATATTCATTATATATTAGATGAAGATGAAGGGAATGTGAATCCTAACTGTACACAAAGAAAATGTTTCACCGGTATAATTCAGCTTTAGAACACACATCATGGGAATTTTTTAGTCTCTATTTTAATTTGGATTTATTTAACTCGATAGAGTTTCTTCTTGTCTTCTATGTTTTTATTTTGATTTCATTTATTCTTTATGCAACTTTTGTTCATGTATTTAATCATTATTCTATAGTTATGTTATAAAGTCGCCTTAGTTCTACTAATTTTTCTTCTTCCCTTGAACTTAGTTTATCAGTGAGCATACAAAAAGTAGAGCCAGGAGGGGCTTTATATTTTTAAAGGGATCACAACTGGTTATACATAATAGGTTCTTAATTAAGCTAATTTGAGAATTGCGAGAAGATAATTGACCGACCAATTAATGTCTAAACCTGTTAATAATTGTTAGGAACTATTGTTTTAAAATGACTAATATTTATGTTTTAAGGAGTATTTCAACTAGGTTTTATCGATCAATGATTTGCATAATGAGGCATAATAGAAGTAGTTACCCATGTGTAATAAGTAGTGTATGTTTTAATGGAGCTAAGGTTTGAAGGAAAGTTAGCTTAATAGATGAATATTAATATAATATTACTAGACGGGTACAAATAACTATCAATTATGAAATATTATTGGATCGATGGAAACATGAGAAAAGATATCATTAACAAGCGTATTATTGGTTCAAAGGTTTTGATAGAGCTCCACATGCAATTGCGGTGTGAGGATAACTTCGATTGGTTTTACCTTTGGGAAAAATATGCCTAATCCCCCCCCTCCCCCCCCATATCCACTGGCATTCCAAGTGGCGTTGATATATCAAATCCATGAAGTAAACTAGCTAGCATCAAGTGAATCACTTGTGATGCAAGTGTAGTAGCGAGGCGTATTTTCCTCCTATAACCGAATGGTAAGTACTCAAAGTTTTGTCCTCGATAATCTATGCCAACATGGGCCTTAAGAAACCTCGTTGGTTCGAATTCGTGAGGTTTTGACCACACCCGTGGGTCCCGATGTTACTTCCAAAGGTTGACAATCAAACGCGTATGCTTTCGGATGTAATAACATTCAACATAACAGTCTTCAGTGGACTCATGAGGTGAAGCTAAGTGGCCAGGTGGGTATAAACGAAGTGTTTCCTTCACCACGACTTGTAGATATGTGAGGCTTTTTATATCTGATTCTTCTACCCATCTTTGTTTTCCTATTTGGTTTTCGAGTTCATCCTATAAAATTTTTAACGCATGTGGATGATTCAAGAGTACAGAGAGGGCCCAAATTAGTGTCTCAACTGTGCTTTCTGACCCCGCCCATATCAGAATCTACAAAATAATATTGAAATGTGATGGAATTTGAGCAAAAAACACAATAACAAAGTGATACTATCTCCCCTTAAAAATATAGAAAATAGTAATAACCAAGTGTCCACAATGTCAATCTCTATTATAGTAATTATATGTCAAATCTTTACTACTATTTTTAATATTGTTTAATTAATTTTACATGTTACCTTGGGATTTTATTTTGGGCGCATATTATCATCAGTATATATTTGAATCCTCCGAGCTTGTTGGCAAATATATCGAATGTCAAATGTTGGAGCATTCAATCCAAAATCAATTGGGAATGGTTTGACGGCCTCAAAAATCATATATACTGCAAAAGGCTTTAATTTTTACACGTGTGACTTTAACATTTACATCTAGGGGGAGTTTGTTGAACGCATACATTACACATGTTTGTATTTAAGTTGGATGTTTGAAGAGATTCACGTACCGCCTATGTTGCCTTAATAATGGTGTCACGATCATGTCCGGACATGGTGGCCTCCTTTGGTAGGCTGGATAACTTCATATCCATGAAGTCACCATCGCCTTTGGCATCACAAGAACTTCTTTTCTGAATATGTTCATCCAACCATCCTCCAATAACTTTATCAAAATCCTTACTAGTCCCCTTCATAGATTCTATATACCCCCCCCCTAAATCCAACCATTCGATACCCGGGATGGCATTAAACACAACGGGAACACCGCTTAGATACAATGCTCTCCACACCACTTCTCTCAAATGTTGGCCTTGGGAGTCATTTTCGCCGGAAAATTGCCTTCCAACTAGCGTATTCATAATTATAATAAATGTCAAGTGCTCTAACGATTTGATTATGGTTACCTTGGTTGGAAGGTCTTTGTTCTTGGTGCACAGCAGATGTAGATCTTCAATTAAGCACTCCAATTCTGATGTCCGGACATGCGTGAGCTTTTTGAGTCGCTGATTGCAAAGTAGGTCTATATTGACCATCTTTCGGATCTGACGCCAATAGGGTCCATAAGTTGCTAGTGCAAAACCAACATGGTTATAGCACATGTACTTGCTGACGATACTACTTAGTCTGGACGCAAAGATTTTGTCATGGGTAGTTAAAAACTCTTATACATGCTCCCAACTGCTCACCACGATTATAGGGTTAACACCTAGCCGGAGAGAAAAAATGAGTCCGCGAAGATCAGCCATGGCTCCAAGTATTTTTGTAACTGGGTCTCCACCTCATAGAAGATTAAGGTGACCCGGGATGGTCCATGCCCCACACGCTTCTGGAACTCTTCTTTTCAATCCGTTGTTGTTTCTACTACTTATGTTGAAACTATATGCAACAATCAAACCCTAGAGGCTTACTATTGTGATGAAATGAGAAGTAATTTCCATGTTGAGCATTTGTGTGCATCTAAGATGTGTCTTTGTGTTCGTATATATAGTAGATTATGTGCTAGGGTTCCTTTCTTTTTCCAATCAATGACAATAGAAATATCTAATATTTTTCACTAACACATTTTTCATGCAAATTTTTTTTGTGGATGCTCGTAAAAGAGGACCCATTCCAGTTAATAATTGGTTAAATGATTGAACAACAAAATTAATACCGAAAAAATATTTAAGCAATTATAATGACACCAAAGTTTAGCGAGATACCCAAATTTATTTTACTATTTTTTAATAATTATGGTAAAGATGGTTTCTTCGATATTAATCAACATTTTTTTCCATCTTTCCAGGAATACGTGTGGTGTGGCATCACTAACAATAGCAGACTCAAGATTATTGGTTAGGAGTTCGGGGGTGAGAGTCTTCGAGACGATTTTTTTGGATTATTTTACTTTTTTTTGCAATTTTTTAACCTAAAAAATTCTAAAGGTTAATATTCGCGATTTTCATTTAAAATACCTCAAAATAATATTGATCAATATTTAACAATTAAAATAGTTGGTTTCGATAAGTTACTTTGACAATTTCGATAAGTTACTTTAGTACCTTTTGACGAGTTTGAGCCTCTTTACGAACATCTTGGTTTATCTTTTCAATTTTTTATCCCATTAGCCTATTTTAACCTTAAAACACGCGTGTACAAGACAATTTCATACGAGTAAAGCTAGGGAGACTCACAAAAAAAACCATTCGGTAAACCTAGTGAATAGGACAAAATCAGGTACAAGTTTTTAATGCACATTTTGATGCCCTAACGGGACCCACAACAATAAAGTATAAGCTTTTAATGCCGTGGGTTTACCAAGTGGGTTCTTTTGTGGGTCTCCCTATATTTATTCTTTTCATAAATAGGGTTTCTGAGATGGTAACTTTGCATAGGGTACTTTAATACCTCTTATTGTGGGAGCTCCCTTTTGGGGGCCTTTTTATTAGTTTTTTCATCCTTTACCTAAGGCCCACTTAATTAATGCCAAAATAAAGTTATATTAGAGATTCCACATAGGACACAAATATTTTCCACATGTTACTTTTGTTACTACTTTCGTGTTTGTGCCTCTTTTAAATCAGTCTATCACTATTTTTAGTTTTCCTCCCTCTTGTAAATTTAACGAACAAATGTGGTGTGTGATACCGATTTAAATTAATTCGCAAGTTTCCAAGTAAACCTTATTTAATTAGAGTCTATTTTTAAACAAAATTAAATCAACCCCTAAACATCCATCTAAATGTCATAAATCATTCAAACCATGCATGAAAAAATAAAGACGACCGATTCAAGAAAAAAAATTCCTTTCGGGTAAAACCTTTTATAACGCTTTGAAGAGTTCACAAGACCTTTGACTTACATACAACCTGATAATCGCCCACAAGTGTGTAATGCACGGTGCCTTCAACAAACCTTCAAAGATACGAGAGACAGCGAAATACCCTCCAGGTATCGGTTCGTCGTCTTCTGCGCGTGCACACGCAGAATGACTACGCTCGGTATTCACCGATCAAATATGGAGATGCATTCTCCACAGAGTTTGAACAAAAGCAAAAAGTGTTCTTGAACACCAAAATAATTCACCATAGAAAATGGTATTTTTGTGAATTGAAAACAAAAAGGTATTAAACCCAAAAAGAAGAAGTCAAAAGGATTCTATAGTTTCGCAGTTTTCTGTCTTTCAAAACGCTAGGACTTCTAATGAAAACGAAACCATTTAATGAGTATTTATAGAAAAATGCATTGCCCCCAGTCGCTCGAATGAAATAGGTATCTCGCTCGAACAACGTACACATGTCTTTTGAACGACAGCGCACGACATCAACATGTCGCTCGAATGAGATGACATCTCGCTGGAATGACTTGGCATAAAAAATGAGGTACGCTAGAGGACTTCAAAAAATTACTCATTCTCAAATTTTGATGAAAATGTTCGCTCCAACACTTAGAAAATATGTTGTAAAAATATCCCAAAAGCTCTTAGTGGAAAGTTAAGGAATTTAAAACATAACCTTACCAAAGTAAACTTTGCGGAGTCTTTTTGATGAAGAACATTGATATATTCGGATCCGTCTTTGATGTAGATTTCTCTTGAACTTCTTCGACGATGTAGCTGTATACGACATAATAAATTGTCATGGACATTTATAAAAATATGTCATTACACCTATAAGTCGATTTATCCCCCAAACGAGAGTAAAATAACCCATTTTAGACACTGCATGTCTGAGATAGAAACATTCATGCCTCACGGGTCAGATTTACACCTCTTGAGGTATTTGTGACTTCTCCGAACAACGTAGTTGTTCTTTTTAGTTTATGGCCCCTACATCCCATTTTTCACCCCAAAATGATTATGTACAAGCCAATTTTGGAAGCCCGTGTCTAATGAGGGTACAATTACTTCTATAAGGCTACTTTGGTACCTCTAGAGGTTTTTTGCCTCTTTTTGTTTTTCAATTTTGGCCCCTAATGAATATCAGAAGTAATAAATCTATTGACTTTATTATTTGTGGTAACAGAATTGGAAGCTTAACATAATTAGGAATTGTTTCAACTTATGATTTTTGAATTGACTGCTTCAACATATATAATGTCTAATTCGGGTTAATATTCATCGTATATTAGAAGAAAATGAGGGGATTGTGAATCCCAACTATATCCAAAGAAAATGTTTTCCCTGTATAATTCAGTTTATAACACACATCATGCCAATTTTTTAGTCTTTACTTTTAATTTGGATTCATTTAACACGGTAGAATTTCTTCTTATCTTCCATGTTTTGATTTTGATTTCATTTATTCTTTATGCAACTTTTGATAATGTATTTAATCATTATGCTATATTTATGTTATGAAGTTTCCTTGATACAACTTTCTTTATTCTTCTCAGTAAATCAACTTGATGCTTTATATTTTCAAAGGGATCATAACCAGTTATGTATTAGGGTTTTGATTAAGCTAATATGAGAATTGTGTGATGATAACTGACCAACCCAATTTATGTCGAAACCTTTTAATAATTATTAGCAACTATTGTTTAAAAATGACTGAAATTCATGTTTTAATGAGTACATTAACTAGGATGTAATGGACCAGCAATTTTCATTATAAGGCATAATAGATGTAGTTACACGTGTAATAAGTAGTTTATATTTTAATGGAGCTACAATTTGAAGGAAACTTAATTTAATAAATGTATATAAATATAATATTACTCGAAAGATAGAAACAACTACCGATTATAATATTATTGCAATGATGGAAACATGAGGAAATATACCCTTAACAAGCGTATTATATATATATATATATATATATATATATATATATATATATATATATTGTTAGCACTGGGCCTTTAGTAATACCCTATATAAGACCCCGTCAACATTTTGTTACTATTATAGACATCCCACCAAAATGGAGAACTTCCATCGAAAATGATAAGCTACGTGTTAACTCTAAGGTGATTAAATTGGTTCATAGTTTTTTATAGAGGTCCACAAGCAATCGTGGTGTGAGGATGACATCAAGTGGCTTTGCCTTTGGCAAACCGAGGCCTAACCCCTCCCCCATATCCACTGGAATTCCAAGTGGCGTTGATATATCAAATCCATGAAGTAAACGAGCTAGCATCAAGTGAATCACTTGTGAGGCAAGTGTAATACCAGGGCGCATTCTCCTCCCGAAACTGATCGGTATGTACTTAAAATTTTGTCTTCGACAATCTATGTCGACATGGGACTTAAGAAACCTCTCTGGTTCGAACTCGTGAGGTTTTGAACACACCGGTAGGTCTCTATGTAGCTTCCACACATTGACAATCAAACACGTACGCTTTGGGACATGATAGCCATGAACACAACAGTCTTCAGTGGACTCTTGAGGTGCTGCTAAGGGAGCAGGTGGATATAAATGACGTGTTTCCTTCACTACAGCATGTAAATAAGTGGGGCTCTTTATATCAGATTCTTCTACCCATCTTTGTTTTTCAATGTGGACGTCGAGTTCATCCTAAACAGTTGTTAATGCACGTGGATGATTTAAGAGTAAAGAGAGTGCCTAAATTAGTGTCTCAGTTGTGGTTTCTGAGCCAGCCCAAATGAGAATCTACAAAAGGATATTGAAATATGATGGGATTTAAGCAAAAAATACAATAGTAAAGTGGCATTGTCTCCTCTTAAAAACAGAAAAACAATAATACAAAAATGTCCACTATGTCTATCTCTGTCATATAGTAATTATATGTGAAATCTTTTTTGTTATTTTTATTATTATTTAATTATTTTTGTGTGTTACATTGGGATTTGATTTTGGGCACATGCTATCATTAGTACATATTTAAGAGAAATCTCAGAGCTTGTTGGTAAATATATTGATTGTCAAACGTTGGAACATATACTCTAGTGCAATGCCTTAATTTTTTCATGTTGGAATTTATGTCTTAACATGCCCACTCACATGTGGCATTACTTGAGTCTATACATGGACATATTAATACTGGATGACTCCTACACGTGGACATATTAATATTGGATGAGGCGAAATAGTTGAATGGTTAAAGCATGAATAGTCTTTTATAAATGTTGGAACATTCAAGCCAAAATTAATTGGCAATGGGTCATGTGTGACTTTAACATTAACATATAGAGGGTGTTTGTTGAACCCATTCATTACTCATGTTTGTATTTAAGTTGGATGTTTGAGGAGAATTACGTACCAATGTTGTTGCCTTAATAATGGTGTCATGGTCATGGCCAGACATGATGGCCTCCTTTGGTAGGCTCGATAGCATCATATCCATGAAGTCTCCATCACCATTGGCATCACAAGAAATTCTTTTTTGAAGATGTTCTTCCAGCCATCCTCCAATAATGTTATCAAGATCCTTACTAGTCCGCTTCATAGTTTGTATATAACCCCCAACATCCAACAATTCCAGACCCGGGGTGGCATCAGAGACCACGAAAACACCGCTTAAATAAGTCAATCTTGTCAGTAAGTCTCTCAAATGCCAGCCTTGGGAGTTGTTTTTGCCAGAAAATTGTTTTCCAACTACTATATTGATGATTATATTTAATGTAAAGAGCTCAAACAATTTGTTTATGGTTTCTTTAGTTGGAAGGTTTTTGTTATTGGTGCACACCACATGTATATCTTTAATGAAACACTCCAATTCTTTTGTGCAGACATGCATGAGCTTATCCAGCTACTGTTTTCTTAATAGCTCCATCGTGGCCATCTTTCGTATATGACGCCAATAGGGTCCATAAGGTGCTAGTGAAAAACCAGCGTAGTTATAGCACATGTACTTGCTGACTGCCATAGTTGGTATAGATGCAAAGATTTTGTCACGGGTACTTAAACACTCTTTCACATGCTCCCAACTGCTCACTACGATTGCTGGGCTAGTACCTAGCCGGACAGAAAAAATGGATTCGTAAATATGAGCCATGGCTCCAAGTGTTTTTGCAATTGGGTCTCCACCTCGTAGAATATGAAGGTGACCCAGGATGGGCCAAGCCCCACATGCTTCTGGAACTCTATTTTTCTTTCCGTTGTTGTTTCTTCTACTTCTTTTGAAACTATATGCGACAATCAAACCCAAAAGGGTTACAATTGTGATCAAATGAAAAAAAATCCATGTCGAGCATTTGTATACATCCAAGACGTATCTTTGTGTTTGTATGTATAGTAGTTTCTATGCTAGGGTTCCTTTCTTTTCCAATCAATGACAATACAAATATCAATTATTTTATATGCCCACTCCAATTATTACATGGACTGGATAGGAATGTTAATAATTTGCTAAATGATTGAACAACAAAAGCAATAGCGAAGAAGTATTTAAGCAATTATGGTCGAGGTCTTTGGCAGATTCAGAATTCTTTTTTAGGTTAATTCGAGTTTTATACAAATTATAGTTTTATAGTACCCAAACAACTACTCTCAATTATTTTTAACAATACCTAATTAATTTCAAGAAATAAACAATGCTTAATAAATAACGCTTAACGACAATAATAAATAATCAACTCATAACAACCAACAACCAATTAAGATTACACTTTTTTTCATGGAGGAGGAAAAGGCCCCCAATTTTAATTTTCTCAATTAAAATATTATTTCCTTTTATATATATATCAAGATGCGGAAGTGTAAAGAAGTGTGATGGTTCACAAACAAACGAATTACCAAATTTTAATTTTCTTAAACAAATTAAAATTAAACCAAGTGAAATTAAATTAATGCATTAAAATCATTTTTCACTTAAACAAAGTTAACTACACATTACCCAAATTAAACACGTAGAGATTAAATTAAACCAATTTTTATCCTTTTACCTAAGCATGCGTTCTAGGTGATTTGGTGATGGTTCGGTTAAAACAAAATTACGCCGAGATGTACGGGGAAAAACCCACAACGGAAAACAACCTCGGACGGTCCTAGCCACAAATCCACTAAGTACGGAATTTAAAAATACAAGACAAAAAGGCTTACAACACATGACTCGATCCCTCTCAAGCCCCGACGCTTCTTCTTGTAGATACCTCTTCCTAGCGGATAACCATGGAGCTCCACCGCGGTCTCGGAATCCACCGATCGGACTTTATATGGTCACCGTCACCCGAGCAATGAGCCTTTCTCCAAGTGGGTAATGCCGCAACAAACTCTTCTTCTTTATTTATGGGATGTAGAAGAAAAACCTGAAACTTCTCTTTGAACGGAAGAGATGAACCCAGTGCCAAACTCCAAGAAAGATATATGAATATGGGAACTGGGAAGAAACTAATTTTGGTGTAAACTTGAGTGGTGTATATTTTTCTCTTTGATAAAAACTCACTCAAAACAAGATCTTTTTCCCTCTTTGATTTTACTCTCAAAACACTCTCTAGGAGTTAGTAAGATATGAAAAGGATAAATATTCAAAAATGATTCCCGCACATAGTTATGCTGTGAAAATTTGGTTAAGAAACAAGTGGGGAAGTGGGCGAAAAACTGCATAAAACTGCCAAAAACTGTTCCCGCCTGGCATCTCGTTCGAACGACATTTCCTTCGAACGAGTCTTCTAATGAAGTTCCAGTATGAACTCGTTAGAAACTCGTTGGAAATCTCGTTAGAACGACAATCTCGTTCGAACGACATTTCGAATGAAGTTCCAGTATGCCATAATGGGAAGTCGTAGGCAATCTCGATCGAACGATATCTGGTTCGAATGACATATCGAACGAACTTCCAGAAAGTTTGGAAAATTTGATTTTAGCCCAGAAAACTTTATAAATTCTTTCTGAAAATAAAACACAGTTTTAATTAAACATAACACCCAATTAAACTTGTTCAAAGATCCTATATATATAATATTGCATTCATACCTTGGGAGCATGGAACCATAGTTGATGACGTAGAAACGAGGCACGCAAATCGACATATTGATGAAGCTTTATACTCTTTGCCGCTACGCCTTCAACAAACTCTTCATAGGTTTGAGAATATTACAATTAAATACAATCCTATGAATAAATGTTTTTGTCCGGAATTGAGCCAAAACAATATATGGACTCAATTGGAAATTTGTGTCCTTACAAATCTCCCCCTTTGGCTATTTCGGGACAAAAACCAAACAAAAATCCTAAAGGGCCGTCAAGCTCACTAGACTCAAAATATAACCCACCCAAACTTGACTCAACCCAAGGATCAAACGCTTTGCCATTGAAAGATGCCGCTTTAAAAGAATTCCTGCACACTTAAGAAAACTCATCAAATGCATAGGGAATATCAAAGTATTTAAAGAAATTAAAATAAATACTCCCCCAAAATTAATTCTCCCCTTTATCAAAATGATTAACCCAAGAAGTTAGCTACTCCCCCTAAGTTAAATCTCCTAAACATAGATAAGATTATAATAGGATAAGATACCATTTCCCCCCCTATCATTCTCCCCCTTTTTGTTCACGAATAGGCAAAGGATAAAGAACAAATATAAAAGCATGAAAGCATATGGGCAACAAAAGCATAACTAATCCAAGATAGATATCAAAACCAAAGTATACGCATAGAAGGACTAGAAAGCAAGGCAAAGGCAAAAAAAATATCATATATATATGTACTAGAGATATATCAATAATGCACACGCACATATATATAGATATAAACACACACATGACACAAAATATAATAAGTTTGCACACTCGTATGGCAAAAGTGTGTCATATGGAAACGGAAGTGTTGGGGTGTGAACTAGTAACGATTAAATTTAGACCCAATCACTTAAAACATGTTCACGGAGTTCTCCATTGATTGTAAACTTCATCACATTTGAATATAACCTCATGTGACAATATAAATTGAACTCAATGAATAAACATACACAATGCATACAAGCCTAGCATATTAATGATTCTACAAACCAATAGAGTCATGACATGAGATACGCAACTAGGATAAACGGACATTGTGCAAACCGTTGATATACCATCCAATCTCCCTCAATAATCATTTATGTTAATTTTGAATGAATATCTCAATCAAACATAGGCCTTGGCAATTTATTTTTCATTTTAATGCCATATTTTATATTTTTAGGCCTTTGGACTACGTATTTCTTTTAGGTCCATTCAAAACGGTGGCTTACAATCGCAAAGGATCACTTATTTCTTTCGGAGCCCTCCCCCGTGCACATTTTTATTTATCATGTTTTCATTTTTCACACAAATCTCACGTGCAACGGATTTTGACACGCACTAGTCCTCCTAAGTCACAAATATGTAGATGACAAGATTAGAAGTAGAACACCTCACATAGCTCAAATATACATATGAAGTTAACAATTCAAAGGAGCTCGTGCATGTGTGAGTAGAGGCATATAAAAATAGAATCCATTTAAACAACACAAAATCCAACTACTCCATGTAAGCATGGTAAAGAACATAATAAGGATTGATAATCTACACCAACAGTTCTAGCCACATGAGAGCGTTAAAGGAGGGATTCAAACACAAGTATTGTGACACCCCGCCTAATAAAATACCGGGTGATCAGTCCTATACCAAATTAAAACAGGAATCCCAGTTGGATCATCCTTAGCATCACTGTCGAAAACTTTTTAAGACTTACTAACCACCTAGTATTCCAAAAGATGGTGCCAATTTTAACTTTTTAATTAAACCAAAATAGTACATGCGGAATTAAAATATAAACCATTCACACAACTGAATGAAAATAAACTGAATCATAATTACACAACTTGTCGAATAAATCACCGGCCACCAAAGAAATAATCCAATACAAATATTCAACACTTGAATAAATTAAGCCTGAAAACTGTACCGATAAGTCTGGCCGACAAGCCCTAAATAAAACTGAAACTGATACAAGATTCCTACTCTAGGAATGAATGAATGTTGCGTCTAATCCAAACTCCTGCTAGCATCCACATATGCCGCAGCTCCGTGTCCGTGGAATAGAATATCAATCCTGGCGTCCCTGTGGCTGGACACCTAAAAGGTTTTGAAAATAGTTTTATATCAAGGGTTAGAACCCAAAATATTTAGCAAGTGAATTAACTGCAGTAATTTAAAAATACAAGAATGCACTTCATATTTAAGTTAGTGTCGCACTCCCTTGTGGACATTCTCACCCCTCCACTATTGTGCGCACCTAACGGTTACCTTAACCCCACCTAGTTGTACTATCCCATCCAACTAGTCCTGGTATAACCTTCTCTTGCCGTACTACTCTAACCCGAGTATAATGATTCTTGAATTATAAGTTATCTCACAATTAACTTAATTAATTCCTCTTAAATAGTAGCATATAACTGTGTCACAAGTTATATAAAGTAAATACACCACACAGTATTATTACCCGTATATAATATTTACTACCATTATATACGTACCTTTACCACAATATCCACACATATGACATACGTATATCCATCCCTTCAAGTATACCCTCGCCGGATGATTCCCTCTAAAATGCTATCTCACTAGGTGTGCTCACAAAACCTAGTTCCCCAAGGTGGAATCGCTAACCAACTTGGCCCAAAATATAAACGTAGTGGAGGCGATCATATTCCTTCCCTAAAAATGAGGTAAATCCCTCACCCATATATACCGGACGCTATGACCTGGGGATATACTCGCCCTACTCCTCAAGCTAGGGGATTCACCCACATCGCGCAACCTCCCTTGATAGCCTTAGAGTATATAAATTCAATAAATATCTAATCACTGATATTTAGTATCACACACAATAAATACACGTATATATATACTATCACTACACCGTATATATATATAATATAAACCCCAGCTTTACCGTGTACTCAAAATCCCGTACCCTGCCTGTAATTTAATATCACACACAATATATACACGTACATATATATACTATCACTACACCGTATATATATAATATAAACCCCGACTTCACCGTGTACTCCAAGTCCCGTACACTGCCTGTAATTTCCTGAGTCTCTGGCCCAACTCAACGTAATTAATTTTCTCACTTAATAATTTATCATCTTCCCGAGTCTACGGTCCGACTCTAATATATTCAACTCACACCTCAATTTATATAATACTTTCCCCGAGTCTATGGTCTGACTCCAATTAAATTAATTAACACACTTATTAATTTAATACCTCCCCGAGTCTATCGTCTGACTCTAATTAAATTAATTAACACACCTATTAATCTAATCCACCCCGAGTCTATAATCCGACTCTAATTAAATTAATTATCACATTTATTAATTTAATCCTACCCGAGTCTACAATTTTACTCTAATTAAATTAATTATCACATTTATAAATTTAATCCTACCCGAGTCTACATTCCGACTCTAATTAAATTAATTATCACATTTATTAATTTAATCCTACCCGAGTCTCCAATCCGACTCTAATTAAATTAATTATCACATTTATTAATTTAATAACTTGGTGTCACCCAACCATTATCCCCGGACTCACTTACTTGGCCCGTAACTTAATATTTCCCGAGTCTATGTTCCGACTCGAAATTAATTATTTTCTCTCAATAATTAATTTACTACTTTGATACCACTTAGCCAATATCCCCGGACTCGCTCACTCGGTCCATTCTACATCTCATAATTTCATTCTCACATTTTCACCCAAAATGTGTCAAACATGTATTTTCATAATTTCCCCAATTATTTTTACCTATAATTGTTAGCGCACCTGGACTCACCCACTTGGTCCATAATTAAATATTTGGCCTAAATTCCTTTAATAATGTAGTGTCACCCAATTACAATACCTAAATATCATTCTTCGACCCAATATCGATAATTGAATTATTTCTCCAAATTCGTTCGTCTCCTGACATACCGTTCACCCCCTCCTAAACCCAATTATGTCACCCTCTAATTGTTAAGGAAATATGTGTCCCATATAAATTTCTCACCAAATAAAATTAAGGGAATTAAAACTTAAATAAAACCCTCATTATAAACAACCTGGCCGAACTGCCCAAAATTTCCCATCGTCGATCGATCGATGGCCCCCGATCGATCGATCGATCCCTTCGTGACAGCTCTTCTTCCCCACGAAAATTTCCACCATTAACGAGCTTTAAGGTTTCTTTTCCTCAAAAACCAACCTCAAATCAGCATGTTAATCATCTTATATCATTACTCATGAACTAAAAATATCATCTAAATCTTTTAACATCATTAACAGTATAAATCTTGACCCACTCAAGAACACAAAATTTCTAGGGTACAATCCCAATTTCAAATTCAAATTTCATCCTTTTATATTCCGATTTTTCTCATTCAAACCAGATAATCATACTCAGAATTATATAGCACAACTAATTCTTCCCTTAATTTCCATTCAATGGTTCCATTAACAAAACCCCCCTTTTGTACCCATTTATCCCCAAAACGAGTTTTAGTATACACATCACTAGAATATGAATTGGATATCACGCTTTAGGCGTAAAAACAGTTAACCACTTGCCTATAAGTGTTCGTAGTGTCTGATCCGTTGTTGATGTCCCTTAATTCGGCTCCAATAACCTCCAATTTGCTTTTGCTAAGCTTTCCCCCAATTTTCCTCTCAAGCCCTAGGCTTAGATTTGTGATGGCTGCTGATTTTCTAATCCCTCCCTTTGGTTAAAACTCTAAATCCCGTTTTTCTCCTAATGGGCTTAATTAAAGTGGCCTAACTCATCCCGTGTGGGCCCGACTATGCCCAAAAATACCCCGAGACCCAATTAATACCCCCGGGTACTCATTGCTGACTATCTCGACCCATCCGGACTCAACCGCGCACTCAGAATTGGCATCCGAATTAATTTATAAAAATTCTAATCTCACACCCAATTTAGTCTATACCGACTCCCGGCTGGGATAAGTGCATACCCCGTCATTAATACCCGAAATGACGTAATTAAATTATTACTATCACTTAGTAAATACATTTCCCTAAACATTAACCATTCACTCCTCGATTAATATTTCAAACTATATATTGCCATAATTAATTCAATTAAAATTACAGCACACAAGTAATTTAAAATTCCCGAATTAATTAAATATTAAATGCACAAAAATACAGGGTGTTACATACTTCCCCCCTTACAAAGGAATTTCGTCCTCGAAATTAAGATAATTGTAATGTTCCAAGCTTCGTATATTACTCGCTAGTCATGTGCATCCAAGCCGCTATATCTATCCCATCCGCTTCTAACCATACGTTACACAAGTATGCATTCAAAATTTGCCAGGGCGCCCATACACCCTACACCCGTGCTTAACCGCACAAAATTTCTCTTAATTAACCCGGGTGCCCATACACCCTATCCCCGCGCTCTACCGCACGAAAGTTACCCGACTATGATAGTCGTAACCCGTAATATAACTTCTAACCCGTAGTCATATCTCATATATATATATATATATATATATATTTACTGCCCGGGTGCCCAACCCATGTATTAACGTTCAAACATCTTCCCGCAAAACACTTGTCTCTCAACACAAAAGTATATACGCTTACTTTCATGTCACCAAGGATAACATAAAATACCGCGCCCTTACTGTCACTAGTCCTTGAGCAAAATAAACCCCGAGCTATCTCTCTTTGCTCAAAAATAAATCTACCCACCCTGATTCACTTCAGTAGACATCCCCACTTACCGGGATAAAATGTGAGAACATAAAACCTCACTATGTGCTATCGCACAACGCAATACAACATATATATCCACATATATACAGGCTATACGCCCTCTCCGGTGATACCTAGTACCAACCCTACCCTGGTGTTGCGAACACCAAAATTTTACACTACTATCCACAATAGTTAAATTCCATCGCTATCCAGCCGATATTTAGGAAATATTATCAACCCTACTCCCATAATTCTCGAAAGTAGTAACTCTTCGCAAAATTCAAACAATCACTCAGTGTACACCTCCACTCTCCCGTGAAGAACACCAAGGAACTCCGTTACCTTACGGAAAATTTATCCACATACTATGGCTGCTACCGCCAACGCGCCCACTAAGTTCGACTCACCTGTGAACTCTAGTGAAAAAAAAAGTCTTATACTGTGACATCCTCTTTGTCACTCAAAATATATACCCCATGCCCCTAGGGTAAAAGTAATTACCTCTATATTCCAGCTGCAACAGCTGGTTCTCGGGTTCCAGAGCAGCTTCTCCCTGTCCGAATGCACCCATGACTTGCTTTAGTGACTGTACATCCAGGACCTCGTCCGGTAGTTAACCTCTGCCTCGCTT
The DNA here is from genome assembly GCA_949130495.1 of Sambucus nigra. Lineage (NCBI taxonomy): Eukaryota > Viridiplantae > Streptophyta > Magnoliopsida > Dipsacales > Adoxaceae > Sambucus > Sambucus nigra. Next base: position 609,878,440 of record OX422217.1, on the reverse strand, counting down.
AAGACAACTCTCTTCATGTGTCTCTCTTTCCCCACAAACGAAACACCTTCTAATACATTCACCCTACTACTGGTCCCTTCCATACCGACCTTGTTGGAAATTCTGGCCATCCTGCCGATAGCCTCCAGTTCTAAATCGTTTGGCATGATTTTCCTACTGGAAATCCTGCCCCTAATCTCCCCCAGCCTGCTGTTGGGATACCCTACTGGTATTGTTCCCTCCTGCCTTATCCGACTGGCTAGATTTCACTCTCCTCCTGTTTCCTTTCACGTGGAAGCGATATTCCCGACAGTGCCGGAGTGCTGCGTTAACAACATCAGTATAAGCTACTAATGCGTATTTACCAATTAAATGTTATCTGATTCTCCAGACTAACCCATCCATAAACTCTGCTTTCTTTCTCTTTTCCTTGCTTACCTCATCCGATACAAAATTTGCCAACGAGTGAATTCTTCCTCGCAATCGGCCACTGAACGGTCTCCTCGAGTCACTTCACAAAATTTTCTCCTCGTTTCGGTCTCAACCACTGGAGGAAAATACTTGCGGTCGAACCGCACCCAAAACCCTGCAATAGCTAATGTGTCCATTTCCTCCACTGTGGTGATCGACTCCCACCACTGTACCACTAAACTAAAAATGGTTAGCATTTGCTTCCGCACCTCATCGCAATCTCCCATGCCTAGGTGACGCTGGATATATCTCTTCCTTGACACGGTAGCATTACATCTGTACCTTCTCGCAACTCCAGTGGGTTTCCACTAAAATTAACCCCTTTTTCTTGTTTCCAACCCAACGACCCCGCATGAGTCTGAACATCCGGCGCCACTAACACTTGTGGCTGGTCCCGTGGAAAGTACCCTGCCATTGTGACCACCATCGCTTCAACTTCCTGTGCCACTATTTCAGTTACCTATGCTGCCAAAATCATCTCTGGCCGTTGCTGTGGTAACTCTTGCTCCTGACGAGCCTCCCCGTATCATCTCCCCCTGCTGCCCTAGCTGCTCTCTCTCTCTCTCTTAGGCGTCATCTGGAATGAGAATCGAATTTTGTATGAGTTCACTCTCAAATATATATATTTCGCAGAAGAACGTATATGCGCATACGTATGAGAATACAACAATCCTATAATAGGGCTCTATATCAAAGATTTCTAAGCATAAATGTGAAAAGCCGCACAGATCCTAAGGACACTAGAACCTGATGCTCTGATACCATCTGTGACACCCCGCTTAATAAAATACCGGGTGATCAGCCCTCTACCAAATTAAAACAGGAATCCCAGTTGGATCATCCTTAGCATCATTGTCGAAAACTTTTTAAGACTTACTAACCACCTAGTATTCCAAAAGCTGGTGCCAATTTTAACTTTTTAATTAAACCAAAACAGTACATACGAAATTAAAATATAAACCATTCACACAACTGAATGAAAATAAACTGAATCATAATTACACAACTTGCCGAATAAATCACCGGCCACCAAAGAAATAATCCAATACAAATATTCAACACCTGAATAAATTAAGCCTGAAAACTGCACCGAGAAGTCTGGGAGACAAGCCCTAAATAAAACTGAAACTGATACAAGATTCTTACTCTAGGAATGAATGAATGATGCGTCTAATCCAAACTCCTGCTAGCATCCACATATGCCGCAGCTCCGTGTCCCTGGAATAAAATATCAATCTCGGCGTCCCTGTGGTTGGACACCTAAAAGGTTTTGAAAATAGTTTTATAGCAAGGCTTAGAACCCAAAACATTTTGAAAATATTTAGCAAGTGAATTAACTGCAGTAATTTAAAAATACATGAATGCGCTTCATATTTAAGTTAGTGTCGCACTCCCTTGTGGACATTCTCACCCCTCCACTATTGTGCACAGCTAATGGTTACCTTAACCCCACCTAGTTGTACTACCCCATCCAACTAGTCCTGGTATAACCTTCTCTTGCCATACTACTCTATCCCGGGTATAATGATTCTTGAATTATAAGTTATCTCACAATTAACTTAATTAATTCCTCTTAAATAGTAGCATGTAACCGTGTCACAAGTTATATAAAGTAAATATATCACACACTGTATTATTACCCGTATATAATATTTACTACCATTATATACGTACCTTTACCACAATATCCACACATATGACATACGTATATCCATCCCTTCGAGTATACACTCGCCGGACGATTCCCTCTAAAATGCTATCTCACTAGCTGTGCTCACAAAAACTAGTTCCCCAAGGTGGAATCGCTCACCAACTTGGCCCAAAATATAAACGTAGTGGAGGCGGTCACATTCCTTCCCTAAAAGTGAGGTAAATCCCTCACCCATATATACCGGACGCTATGACCTGGGGATATACTCGCCCTACTCCTCAAGCTAGGGGATTCACTCACATCGCGCAACCTCCCTTGATAGCCTTAGAGTATATAAATTCAATAAATATCTAATCACTGATATTTAGTACCACACACAATAAATACACGTATATATATACTATCACTACACCGTATATATATATATATATATATATAATATAAACCCCGGCTTTACCGTGTACACAAAATCCTGTACCCTGCCTGTAATTTAATATCACGCACAATATATACACGTACATATATATACTATCACTACACCGTATATATATATATATATATATATATATTTATAATATAAACTCTGACTTCACCGCGTACTCCAAGTCCCGTACACTACCTGTAATTTCCTGAATCTGTGGCCCGACTCAACGTAATTAATTTTTTCACTTAATAATTTATCATCTTCCCGAGTCTACGGTCCGACTCTAATATATTCAACTCACACCTCAACTTATATAATACTTTCCCCGAGTCTATGGTCTGACTCCAATTAAATTAATTATCACACTTATTATTTTAATACCTCCCCGAGTATATCGTCTGAATCTAATTAAATTAATTAACACACCTATTAATCTAATCCTCCTCGACTCTACAATCCGACTCTAATTACAAATTAATTATCACATTTATTAATTTAATCCTACCCGAGTCTATAATTTGACTCTAATTAAATTAATTATCACATTTATAAATTTAATCCTACCCGAGTCTACAATCCGACTCTAATTAAATTAATTATCACATTTATTAATTTAATCCTACCCGAGTCTAAAATCCGACTCTAATTAAATTAATTATCACATTTATTAATTTAATAACTTGGTGTCACCCAACCATTATCCCCGGACTCACTTACTCGGCCCGTAACTTAATATTTCCCTATTCTATGTTCCGACTCCAAATTAATTATTTTCTCTCAATAATTAATTTACTACTTTGATACCACTTAACCAATATCCCCGGACTCGCTCACTCGGTCCATTCTACATCTCATAATTTCATTCTCACATTTTCACCCAAAATGTGTCACACGTTTATTTTCATAATTTCCCCAATTATTTTTACCTATAATTGTTAGCGCACCTGGACTCACCCACTTGGTCCATAATTAAATATTTCGCCTAAATTCCTTTAATAATGTAGTGTCACCCAATTACAATACCTGAATATCATTCCTCGACCCAATATCGATAATTGAATTATTTCTCCAAATTCGTTCGTTTCCTGACATACCGTTCACCCCCTCCTAAACCCAATTATGTCACCCTATAATTGTTAAGGAAATATGTGTCCCATATAAATTTCTCACCAAATAAAATTAAGGGAATCAAAACTTAAATAAAACCCTCATTATAAACAACCTGGCCGAACTGTCCAAAATTTCCCATCGTCGATCGATCGATGGCCCCCTATTGATCGATCGATCCCTTCGTGACAACTCTTCTTCCCCATGAAAATTTCCACCATTAACGAGCTTTAAGGTTTCTTTTCCTTAAAAACCAACCTCAAATCAGCATGTTAATCATCTTATATCATTACTCATGAACTAAAAATATCATCTAAACCTTTTAACATCATTAACAGTATAAATCTTGACCCACTCAAGAATACAAAATTTCTAGGGTACAATCCGAATTTCAAATTCAAATTTCATCCTTTTATATTCCGATTTTTCTCATTCAAACCAGATAATCGTACTCAGAATTATATAGCACAACTAATTCTTCCCTTAATTTCCATTCAATGGTTCCATTAACAAAACCCCCTTTTTGTACCCATTTATCCCCAAAACGAATTTTAGTATACACATCACTAGAATATAAATTGGATATCACGCTTTAGGAGTAAAAATAGTTAACCACTTGCCTGTAAGTGTTCGTAGTGTCTGATCCATTGTTGATGTCCCTTAATTCGGCTCCAATAACCTCCAATTTGCTTTTGCTAAGCTTTCCCCCAATTTTCCTCTCAAGCCCTAGGCTTAGATTTGTGATGGCTGCTGATTTTCTAATCCCTCCCTTTGGTTAAAACTCTAAATCCCATTTTTCTCCTAATGGGCTTAATTAAAGTGGCCTAACTCATCCCGTGTGGGCCCGGCTATGCCCAAAAATACCCCGAGACCCAATTAATACCCCCGGATACTCAATGCTGACTATCTCGATCCATCCGGACTCAACCGCGCACTCAGAATTGGCATCCGAATTAATTTATAAAAATTCTTATCTCACACCCAATTTAGTCTATACCGACTCCCGGCTGGGATAAGTGTATACCCCGTCATTAATACCCGAAATGACGTAATTAAATTATTACTATCACTTAGTAAATACATTTCCCTAAACATTAACCATTCACTCCTCGATTAATATTTCAAACTATATATTGCCATAATTAATTCAATTAAAATTACAGCACACAAGTAATTTAAAATTCCCGAATTAGTTAAATATTAAATGCACAAAAATACGGGGTGTTACAGGTATATGCCACATAAAGTGTTTCAAACCAAAATACACTCAAGTTACAATCTTTTTGAGTTTTTGACATTTATAACCAAAATTAAAATTATATACTCAAAAGACAAACTAAAATCATTTGAATTTTTCTTTAAGCTTAAATTATCAAGAGATAAAAACATCAAATGATAAACAAAAATCATTATTCTAGCATGTGATATGATATAAAGTAAGGACTAGAAATTGATTAAACAAGCATACATTTAGCATGTGAATATAGCATAAAGTACAAAAGCTATAGTATGCAAGCACTAACACATTCATCCTTTAGATTTAGTAAGGGAGGAAGCATGTGAAAGTAAATGAGAATCAAAAACCCTATTTTGCAAGGCAACCAAGCCAGATTTCCTAACCCAAATTAATGAAGAATGACTATCTTGGGGTGTAGGAATTTGAAATACATTGGTTGCTTTACGTTGGGATTTTGTAGGAATTCATTTAAGATCAAAACAAAATTTCCTAAGATGACCTTTTCTACCACAATGTGTACAAGTGAAGACATGTCGAAAAGATTTACTTACGGAGTGATCTCTAAAAGTTTTCCTAGTAGATTCTCCAAAAACGTTGGTTTTGGCTTTATGAGTAGATTCATTACAAGTATTGAAGCCTAAACTACAAGTGTCATTTTTAATTTGGACCGTTCCTAATATTTTATCTAATTTTTCTGAACGACACTCCAAATCAAATTTGACATTACTAGAGTCTTTTAATTTATTTTTTAATTCTGAAATGTTAGACTCTAATAAAATATTTCGCTCTTCAAAAGCAAGAAGTTCCTTTTTTAAGGATTCCATTAAACCCCCAAGGCTATCTCTCTCGCCTTCTATATATTCAAGCTTCTCTAGAAGAGTCATCTCACGTGTCTTAAGGTCTTCTACCAACGTGCTATCATCAATGACCTTGACACGCTCTTTTAAACTAGCTTCTAACTTCAAATTAGCTCTTTTCAATTTAATAGATTCTTTATAAAGTTCTTGAAAAGCATTTTGAAGTTCACTCACATTAACCTCTTCTTCATTTTCACTCTCTCTTTCTTCTCCACTCTCACTATCATAAAAAATAAGAGAATCATAAACATGACCTTGGAAGTGTCATGTGTCAACGTTTCATCAAACGATTAGTTCTCACTATCACTCACATGACTAGCCATAAAAGCCACAAAATTAGGCTTAGTGGGGGAATCGGGTCCCTCTTCCTTATCACTATCACTAAGGGTCGCATTATATGCAATCGGTCGTTTACCCTCTTTCCTTAGTTTAGTGGGGCACTCAGAAGCCCTATGGCCATAACCTTCACAACCAAAACACCTATTAGACTCGTCCCTATTTAAATTTTAATTAATAGGTTTAGGGATCTTCTCGGCTTTAGGGATCTTCTCGGCTTTGTCATGCTTAGAAGTTTCAAATTTCTTAAAATCATTTTTAAATTTATCTTTGTTAAATTTATGAAATTTTCTAAATTTACGAGCAAACAAAGCCATATCTTCCGAGTCACTATCACTATCGCTCTCTACTACTTGTTTGACCTCTTTTCGGGATTTTGAAGCAACGCCCTTTTCTATTTTCTTTTCAGTTTTAGAGGGAACACATGTCTAGTTCATAGGTTTGTAAATCACCTACAAGATCTTCTAATTTTGTATAGGCTAAAGTTGGTAAAGAATTTAACACGATCACTTTTTGTATAAATCTATCGTGTAGTGACCTTAAAATTTTCTTCACAACTCGGTTGTCAGGTATTTTCTCTCGCAAATTAAATGATGAATTGACAATATCGAAAAGTCTAGCATAAAATTCATCAAAAGTTTCATTATCATTCATTTTGATAGTTTCAAATTGAGTGGTGAGGTTTTGGAGTTTCGAAGCTTTAACGACACTAGTTCCTTCATGAGTTAGTTGTAAAATATCCCAAGCTTCTTTAGCGGTTTCACACGTCATACTACGTCAGAATTCATCCGGTGTGACAGCGCTAAACAAGGCATTCAAACCACGGGAATTAAAATTTGAAAGTTTAAACTCATTCTCAGTCCATCTATCAGCCGGTTTGGGAACACGTTCATTTTCAACTAAATGAGTTGGTGGAGACCACCTGTTAACTACAGACATCCAAACCCTTTTATCGATAGATTTAAGTGCCGATTTCATTTGCGCTTTCCAATATGCGTAGTTAGAACCATCGAAAATAGGAAATTTTGAAAATGGGGAAAATTCCATTTTAGCCAAAAATTATTTAAAGGATCTTTAACGAAATAATTTATCGCTTTGGCTCTGATACCAATTTGAAGGAGAAAAAGGCCCCCGATTTTAATTTTCTTAATTAAAATATTATTTCCTTTTATATATATAAAGCGTAAAGAAGTGCAGTGGTTCACAAACAAACGAATTACCAAATTTTAATTTTCTTAAACAAATTAAAATTAAACCGAGTGAAATTAAATTAATGCATTAAAATCAATTTTCACTTAAACCAAGTTAACTACACATTACCCAAATTAAACACGTAGAGATTAAATTAAACCAATTTTTATCCTTTTACCTAAGCATGTGTTCTAGGTGATTTGGTGATGGTTCGGTTAAAACAAAATTACACCGAGATGTACGAGGAAAAACCCACAACGGGAAACAACCTCGGACGGCCCTAGCCACAAATCCACTAAGTACGAATACAAGACAAAAAGGCTTGCAACACACGACTCAATCCCTCTCAAGCCCAGACGCTTCTTCTTGTAGATACCTCTTCCTAGCGGATAACCTTGGAGTTCCACCGCAGTCTCGAAATCCACCGATCGGACTTTATATGGTCACCATCACCCGAGAAAGGAGCCTTTATCCAAGTGGGTAATGCCGCAACAAACTCTTCTTCTTTATTTATGGGATGTAGAAGAAAAACCCGAAACTTCTCTTTGAACAGAAGAGATGAACTCGGTGCCAAACTTCCAGCAAGATATATGAATATGGGAACTTAGAAGAAACTAATTTGGGTGTAAACTTGAGTGGTGTATATTTTTCTCTTTGATAAAAACTCACTCAAAACATGATCTTTTTCCCTCTTCGATTTTACTCTCAAAACACTCTCTAGGAGTTAGTAAGATATGAAAAAGATCAATATTCAAAAGTGATTCCCGCACATAGTTATGCTGTGAAAAGTTGGTTAAGAAACAAGTGGGGAAGTGGGTGAAAAACTTCTTAAAACTGCCAAAAACTATTCCCGCCTGGCATCTCGTTCGAACGAGTCTTCTAACGAAGTTCCAATATAAACTCGTTAGAAAATCATTGGAAATCTCGTTAGAACGACAATCTCGTTCGAACGACATTTAGAACGAAGTTCCAGTATGACATAATGGGAAGTCGTTGGCAATCTCGTTCGAACGACATCTGGTTCAAACGATAATATCGTTCGAACAACATCTGGTTCGAACGATAATATCGTTCGAACGACATATCGAACGAACTTCCAGAAAGTTTGGAAAATTCGATTTTAGCCCAGAAAACTTTATAAATCTTTCTGAAAATAAAACATAGTTTTAATTAAACCTAACACCCAATTAAACTTGTTCCAAGCTCCTATATATATAATATTGCATTCATACCTTGGGAGCATGGAACCATAGTTGATGACGTAGAAACGAGGCACACAAACCGTCATATTGATATAGCTTTATACTCTTTGCCTCTACGTCTTCAACAAACTCTTCATAGGTTTGATAATATTACAATTAAATACAATCCTATGAATAAATGTTTTTGTCCGGAATTGAGCCAAAACAATATATGGACTCAATTGGAAATTTGTGTCCTTACATTTCACCTTCATTTATTAAGATTACATAAAATTCTATGAGTATTGAGCATAAAACCCTCAAGTAAGATTACAGTTTCCCTTATGATTTATAGAGGAAAAATTCTCATAGTCCAAGTAAGTTTACATTTTCCCTTAAGATTTAGTGCTACAAAAAGTCTAAACAAATTTCTCAAAAAGTCATTTGGAGGCCAAACTAAGTTATCACACGAAACATGGGAGCTGAAGTAAAATAACTACTAAGTTTTATCATAATATAATTATCACATCTTCATCCCTAAAATTACAGCATGTTTTGTTAAATATTACATTTGCTGGACAAAATGTGAGGGAGAAAAATTATGAGGAAAATTTACCTAATTTCAAGAAAATTATAATCAAATCAAAGATTCAATAGAGCACGAAATCCAAATGCATATGACTTTATAAGAAAATGAAAAAAAAACATATAGAAAAAAAAAAAACAATATAGGAAAGTTAGCACTATTTATTGAAAGATTAAAGAAATAGTAATAAAACACAAACCTTTGAACTAGAGGCTGCAGATGATGATGATTTCACCAAAGGCTTAAGCTTCAAATAAGAAGGTAGGGTTTGAGAAAACGAAACGAGGAGCCGCGTACGTTTAAAGTTTTTTTTTATTATTTACATACTTACACCCCTCATCTTTGTAAATAGTAAGAGAACACCTTTGAGTTTTAACTTTTACAAAAAAAAAACTATTTTTGTAAGTTTGACTAGGGCGGCCGCCCCACTTCGGCCTGGGGCGGATCCGCCCCTGGTCAAGATGGTTTCTTTTATTGTGGTCTTGATGTACCCAAACTAGTTTCTTACTTAATTTGGTCGATATGGTTTCTAAGATTTTGATCAACTTTTTTTTCAACTTTCCATGAGTACGTGTGGTGATGCATTAGTAATAGTGGTGGACCAAGATTATTGGTTAGGGGGTTCAAAGGTGGCAAGACGATTTTTTTTAGAATTATTTCACTTTTTTTTACAATTTTTACCATAGTAATTTAAGGTTAATATTCACAATTTTTATTTAAAATACCTCAACATAATATTGACCTATATCTAACAATTAAAATACTTCAATATAATTCCTTAAATTTTTTGTAACTAAATTTTAACAATTAAGTGACAACAAATTTTTTATACCCCGAACTAAATAGATAGCTTGGTGCTTGTTTTAGTAATGTTGTGGTCCAAGACGTGACAATCTTGGCACCCCTCAAAGGCTCCAAATACAGATGATATAGACCCAGGTATCTATTCCTTTCTCTTCATTTGCAAATTTTGGATTATGTCTCATGTCTACTTCTTTTTCAGGGCTATTAATACTTTAGGGGTTCATTTCTTGTGTGAGATATGAGGTGGTAATCCAAATCTTTTCATAACCGAGGTTGGTGTCCAAAAATGTCATAAATTATTTTTATGACACTTATGAGTATCTTTATTGACCTTTTTAGAGTATTTATGATATTTTATACCCCAAATTTACAATACGAAATAAGTTAGACCCCAACTATGAATGACCCCCAAAGCAAATAATCCATATTTATATCTGCAAAATCCGTTCTATGCAGTTTTTTCATACACGATTGGACGGCTTGTGCAATTAATATTGTTTCATGATCTGCAGTTTTGTCCAAATGAGTTCTTACAAATTCAACTTTTAAAGTTTAAACTAAATTAACACTGAATCGCGTTTCTTTTTTAAATACTTCAACATAATTGTCTAAATCTAAAAAAATACTTCAAATATTTCAGGTATACAACAATTGAATTTTGTAAAATTAAAAATTTGAACAAATAAATAAAATTTTTGCAACGTAAAATTTCAGCAAAATTTCAACTAATTTCAACACATTTCCCAAGACGTTAATTCATATTAATTTCACACAATATTTTTGTAATAAATATTCAATAATAAACTTATAGCAATAAATATTTCATAAAATATCGAAACATTAATTATCATATCCATTCATTCCATACAAAAATGTAGAAATAAAACTTACCACTACCAGTTCCGGCAAGAGGAGCAGGAGAGCTCCGACTGAGAGAAAGGGCAAAAGGAAGTGAGGCAGCCACAAGAGCAGGGGAAGAAATGAGTAGGGGGGGAGAGGCGCGCAGGAGAGAGGATGGGGGAAGGAAGGCGATAGAGGAATTCGAGAGAAAGGACGGGAGAGCAAGAGATAGAGAGGCGAATGATTTCGCAAGGGAGGTAGAGAGAGATTAGGTTTAAGGGTTAATTAATGAAGGAAGTATAACACTTAGTATTTTTAGCATTTAGAATTTAATTAATTCGGGTATATTAATTACACGTGTGCAGTAATTTAATAAAAAAAATGTTGTGTTAATTAAGTATTGATTGAGAGAGAGATATTATGATTAATATTTATGGAATGAATCTACTAAGTGTAATAAATGACGAGTGATAATTATTATACGTCGTAGTAAGTAATATCAATGGGACTATATTATATCTCAATCGAAAGTCGTGTGTAGGCTACGTTAAGGTGAAGATAGAAAATTTATGTACTATGACTTGTATGGCAATTTCAAGGTTACGGTTGATTCCAAATTGGCCGAAATAGGTGAAATAGAGTACACATGTGTAGTAATTGGGTCCCGAACCTTTTTAGACCAATTCGGCACAACAAACGGGTCTTTTGATCATTTGGGAGTTAATGGTTGGAAAAACTCCAAATTTTATAGATATATATCAGCCACTTGGGTAGGGAGACTAGGGTTACAGTACATGGGAGAGAAGAACGGTAATAAGAGAGGGTGGGAGAAGGGTTCATAAGCCAACATACACCACTTTTCACCACTATCGTTGTCAGAACCAAGATCGGAATAAGGGAACATCGCATCCATCATCTAACAACAAAGGTCAGACCATTCAACCCTAAGTTAAGTATTTACACCTGCAATTTTTGAGAACTTATATTACCCCTGATAGTGTAGGGTTTATATTGCATGATATAAACATGATTTTTTGGATGAATATTGGGTTTTGATTAATGCTTGTTTGGATATAATCTATGCAATCAACCTCCTGAGTATATAAAAACGAAAAGGGAGATTAGAGATTTAAAAAGAATGAAATAAATATGGGTTCTTGAAGATGAATATGTAAGAAAGGTAAAGCCAGGTTTTATAGGAATAAAGGGAGAGTTTAATCTTGCTTAATGCGAAGTTCATGATGATTTGAGAGTATTATAACGTTAGAAACTATTTAAACATTCCTATATTAACTCTGGTTAATTTGGTTGGGTGTTTGGATGAGTTTCGAGGATGTTTGATTGTGGAAATAATTAGAGAAAACATTTTCCGAGGAGAATCTGCCCACGATCGATCGATCGACAGTTGCTGAAAAAGTGGGCCTTTGTATATTTACGTAGTTTTCTTTACCAATAATTATGGAGGACTGAGGTAATGTTTATTAACTATATGAGGACTTGGAGAATATCAGTAGACCTATAGTTAGAGACTAGCTTACTCTTAATGGGGGTTAAAATTGGGATTCGGACCGACGAAACAAAATGATTGTGTTAATATCGAGAATCTAAAATCGGGTTATAGGAAGCATAGATGATAATCCAAGATTGATACCATTAGATTAGTGATGTATTAACTACTTACACTAATTGAGGTATAACTAGGACCCTTCGGGGAGTGACTGATAGTCGGGAAAATAAGAAAAGAATATTGAGTGTGAATCGTTATTACGTTGGGTATTAGGGAGATATATACTACGTATTAGATATATTTATAGGTTGTGTGTATACATATCCTGGATAGATTTATAGGTTTTGTGTGTACATATGATATGTGTGAAGCATACATACGCTGACTGCTATAATGGGAGGCTCTGCGCAATGGGCAGTCCTACCTTGGTGATACCAGAACATAGAACATAGAACTTAGGGCGGCTCACTATTTGAGAGTACAATAGTGGAACTGGGAGGTAGTTTGGGTACGTAAGGTATGTGCGTAGCCCAAAGGCTAAGAACTATGTTTGCCTTCATTGTGTGTTATTTGATTTATGGTATAAGGTGTCATTCTGAACTGATAGTCCTTGATTTGACACGAGAGGTACATGAACTTGATAGCAAAGTATACGCATGTTCTATGTGTGTGTGTATATATACGTGTGATTTTTTCTACTCATGTGTAGTAGTATAAAATATAAATAATGTGTATCTAAAGTAACCTAAGTAAGAGAAACTCGATTAATGGTTCAAACATAATACTCGGCAAATTTTGATTAATGTTTTATGGTAGCGTATCATATGGGCGATACGGGTGAGCTATGTATATTAGTGGGTAATAGATGTCTTGGGACTAGTTAGGCTGGGTAGCATAACTAGGTGAGTAAAATAGGAGACGTTAGGTGTGCACTATGGTTGAGAGATGATGAACTTAAGCGACAACACATGAAACTAACATGTGTATAATAATTGTTCTTATTGCATTTTAAATACTTGCTAAATATTTGTCAAAAGTTTTCGGTTCTTAACCATATCAAATCTATTTAAAAAATATTTTAGGTATTCAGTTACAGAGACGTCAGATATGATGGTTCATTCCAGGGATTCTTAGCGTAGCACTTGTGGAGGCATGCAGGACTTAAGTAGATGCTTCAGTTATTACATTCCTAGTTTAGGATTAATTTTTAGTTTTATCAGTTGGTTATGTTGCTCGTTCAGTTTAGACTATTATTTGGATTTATTTATTTCAGTACCAGACTCTGTATTTAGATTCATTTCATTGTAGTTAGACCTATGATATGGTTGTTGGATTTGGAGCCGATGGATTATTCGACATTTATTTACTTATTTATCCTGCGATGTTCTGGACTTCAGTCATTATGTGAATGATTTATATTATTTTATTCCCACAATTTATTGTATGTTAATGAAATATAAAATTAGGCATCGGCTTATGTAATTAATAGGTGGTTAGTAATTTAAAAAGGTTTTCGACAGTGATGCTAAGAATGAACCAAATGAGATTCTTGTTTTATTTTAATAAATGACTGATCACCCGTTATGTAAATAGGTGGGGTGCCACAGGAGGTGAAAGAATAAAGAATGAAAAGAAGAAGCGTGTCTTTTGAACAAATTGAAAATTAAGATCAAGTTATTATTGTGGGGGTGGCCGCCCCCCTTGGGGACAAGGTAGGTCCGCCACTGATCAGTAGATATTTTGTTTTTGACAAGGGGTTGGTTTGGTAGAATAGACCTATAGAATAAAATATTAAATCATTTAAGATAATTTTTATATTACCTTTGAATAAGATCATTTACCTCATATTATTATTTTAATCAAGCCCATTGATTATTTTATGTAACATACTTTCATAATTTTTTGGATTATTTGATAAATTAATAAATAATTTGATTTATTTAAACCAAAATTATAGATAATTTGATAAAACTATAGATAAATTTCACCAAATTATAAATATTTTTGGCAAAAATTGTAGATACTTTGAATTAAAGTTGATATTTTTGTGGAAATGATAAAAAATTGTGGAAAAAAAATATTTTTTTTGGTAAGGAAATAATTTTATAAATGTCCGAGGTAGAACCTAGGAATTTTCTATTTGTCCTAGATCACAATATGTATGTCTGATACCGCTACATTTGGCACGTCAACACGATCATCCATGACGGCCTTGAACCGAATCCATGCATCCATCATCTTCACACGTGCATCACATGCGACGTGTTGCTCAACCGTTCCCACTACTCCACGACGCATTATTGGTAAAATGATTTATTGGAGTTGTTTATATTTGCATAAATATTTGGGAATTTTTTAGAAAATATTTTTCGAACTCTGATTTGTTTTTATCAAAAAGCAAATTTTTTTTTAAGTGTAGAAGCGGAGTTGCCTCGGTCGACGAGCTCATTCAAACGACATCGCACTGTCGTTTGAGAGACATAGGCATGTCACGCGATCTCGTTCGAGTGACATGTGTCCTTCGTTCGAACGATATTCTTACCTCGTTCGAGCGACGTCACCGCCTCGATTTTCGTATAAATATCTCGCTTCATTCTATACGTTTTCCAAGTCTTTTTCACACACGATTTCTGTGATTAACAACCCAGAAAACAGACTTCAAGTTTTATGTTTTTATTCCTTCTTTATTCTCATAAACACTCCCATATATGTACGTGAATCTTTATACCTTCAAGAGGATCGTTTTACTGATCTGGAGTAATTTATGGAGAAGTCGTCTCTTTTTCATTATTGCCCACCTGGAGTTCTTGCGGGAGATTCCAGTCGACGACATCAGAACCGACACCTGAGGGTATTTCGTATGTCGCTCTTATTTTCATTGTAATTTGTGTAACCGTTCTTTACAAATTATAGTGAAAATAAAAGGTTTTGCCCCTTTTGGGGATTTTTCCTCACTTGTGTGTTTTGGTTTGTGATTGAATGTTCTTGCTTGATCATATTGTCTGCAATCACACCTAGATGCATGTTTTAGGAATCAATTGAAAAAACTGAGTTTAATTAAATAATTTCTTTGTTTGAACAAAAGTGCACTATTCAAATTGGTATCAGAGCTAATTACACAATTATACCGTGTAATTTTCAGCAAAATTTTCTAAAGATATCAAATTTCTGAAATATTAATCTTTGAAAAAGGGCGTGTTCAATGTGGAAAAATTATATAATAAAATGCTAGTTTTTATGCTTACTGGAAAGCTCGCATGAAATCTGCTTAAGAAGCCATTGATGAAAGAGTTTGGATTTTGGTTGAAAGAGGGTGGACACCTCCCTCCACCATTGTTGATAACGTGACTAATTTAAAATCTGTGACTGCATGGACTGAAGAAGAATTTAAATGGTCATCTTTTAATTCTAAGAGTTTAAGTGCTATTTCTAGATCCTTCACACCTGACGAGTTCCGACAGATAATGACGTGTACCACGTCAAAAGACGCATGGAAAGTTTTGCAACTTACCCATGAAGGAACTAATGCTGTGAAAGAATCAAAACTACAAAACTTAACAACTCAATTTGAAACTATCACCATGCTTGAGACTAAATGTTTTGATGAATTTTATGCTAGGTTATCTGATATTGTAAACACTAACTTTAATCTTGGTGAACACATTCCTAATTCTAAAGTTGTTCAAAAGATTCTAAGATCACTTCCTAAGTGTTTTATCCCGAAAGTCATTGTGCTAATCTCTATGGATAATTTAAACACGCTTAAATTGGAGCACTACAAGAATTTTCACCATTTGTAACAATATTTAGCAACACAAGCTATTTTTGTTGCCAAAGATACCCTTTTGGCAACACAATCTTAATTATGTTGCCAAAAGACCATTTTACATTATACTTTTGGCAACATAAAATAAAGCGTGTTGCCAAAAGTTAAAATTTCAAGCGGAATACTAGTAGAGTGAGGGAGGGAAATTATTTGAAGTTTAAGCAACATTGTGTGGTGTTGCCAAAAGTAGAATAAGTTTCTGCAACATAACCTCGTGTTGCCAAAAGTGAGGGACTTTGAGCAATAAAATTCCTGGTTGCCGAAAGTATTTTTATATAATTTAAATATTTAAAATACATTAAAATCTTAATAAACAAAAACCTAAACTGAACACTGCTTTCCCTTTCTCTCGCTTTCCCTCGGTCTCTTGAAGACGTCTGCTCCTAATCTCAGCACCACTTCCCGATCACCGCCTGACCACCGTAGTAGTTCCTCATCTCTGATCCATCGCCGACCACCGTAGTAGGTTCCTCTATGACCTCCACTCCTCACACAAGCACACGCATACAACAGAACACATGCACGCACGCACACACACACACACAGACTTCAATTTTTGCATATTTTCTTTAGTCAAAAATGTCTCATTATTGTTTTGTTACTTTTTTCTTTAATAATTTATGTACTTGTAATCTCCCACAAATTGTATGGAGTATGGAGGTCGGGTCAAGGTCGGGATTGGAATGGGTATGGAGGTCGGGTCAAGGCAACGAAGTTGGGTTTTTAGGCAGTTTAATGGGTCGAAATTTGGGTTGTGGCAGGGTCACGGGTCAATGGTCGAAGTTTGTGTGGGACGGTGGGTTTGGGTTCTAGCTAGGTTAGGAAATAGATCCGGGTTTGGGCAGGTCCAGAGTTGGATCTCGGGTTAGTGGAGGTTGGTTTGATTTGGAGGTTTTCTAGTGGATGGAGGTTGGCCGACGAATTTGGCAGCGGGTTGCTGGATTTTGGATTGGGATGTGGCCGGAGATGGTTTGGGGTTTCTTTCGGATGGGTTAGGAGTTGGATTTTAGGAAGGGTCAGCTGGATAGAGTAGTTTTGGTGTTTATGAAAGATACCAAAGATATTTTTTTATATAATTTAGTTTTTTTTACGTTTTGTGTGGGCTTCCTAATTAAAGATATGATGCGTAGGGGTCATAATTTGAAAGTATGTTTGTATATGTGAAGTTGTGTTTTGGGTCTATCCAGGTCAATAGTAATGAATCTAAATTATACATGAATATGTATACATGTTCATGGAAGTTAACGATTTGTTTGTGTTGAGGTTATTTTTTCATTGAATCTAAATTATACATGAATATGTATAAATTAATTTATTATCGATTTTTTTTTACATTTTTATCAGATCTTACGATGAAATTATCAATTCATAGAGTTCTCAATTTACGACATGATTCGAAAAAAATAATTATAATAATATGGCATAGTTTATGGATTTGTATATAATGAACACAACTAACTCTAATTTCTGAAATAATATAAGTTGTTTAGGCATTAGGAAATGTTGTTGGTGACTCACGAAATGTCATCATCTTGTTTTTGGCGATGGGGCTCTGATGCCATTGGTGGCACAATTCAACGAGCATGCAAAGCTTTCTATGTTAAAGAATGCCAATTGGACGTTGTTCATGTTTAGAGCTATGTTCATGTTTCGTCATTAAAATGAACCTAGTAGTGATGCAAATTTGTGTCAGAGTTCACTTTCACGGTTCTTGGATATAAAAGTAACTAACTGCAAAATAAACAAATTAAATCAGGTTCGTAAGTCTAATAAGGCCTTAGTGGAGTACGCTATTCTAAAATTCTCAAATTCTTACAGATAGGTTATTAAGTGCTCCTAAATTTGCCTTTTATGCTTTCTAAGTTTTGAAAGTTTTCTCTGAAATAAAAAAATAGAAAAAGTTTGGTTGGGTAACGTTTCATCTCTAGAGTGGTTTAGATATTATAAATACTATTGGAATCAAGTCGGTGGTTGATTCAATTTAGTTGTTCCTGAACCAATGATTCAATTTAGTGGTGGTTCCTAGTTGTGAAATTGCAAAAGGTTTAGTGATTAGCCGTCGAACAGGGTATATGGTGTGTTGACGCTTCAGTAAAGCACAATGATCACTGCTTTACATGCACTGCATATAAATTATAAATTATTATTATCTTTTAAAGTCGGACTGATAATAATTTATTTTATTTTTTGTATCGAATGAAAATGGATTCGCAACACATGGAGAATTCAATGGATACGGAAGAGCCAGGTATGTAATTACTCGGATACTAATTTAAGTTTATGTTATGATATTCAGTTTTTATTTTGACGCCCACAATAGGCTTATTTGGTGATCTTTTAAACGTTCTATTATATTTTTACACTTGTACGATGTTTATGGCTGTGCGGGCTTGTATATACTATTTTTAGATGTTAAATCGATGGAAGGGATTTATTGGTGGTTTAGTTGGGACTTTTGTTGTTGTTGTTTCAGGGTTTATTTTAATGTTAAAATAAGTTGGATTTCATGAATAAATAAAGAAAATTTTGTCGAAATTTTATGAAATAAATAAGTGTCCTAAATTGATTAAGTCGAACACAAAGAATTTGAAAATCAGGCATTGGTGGATGAAAATGTAAAAAAACTAATACACATACAAGAATGAGGCATGCGTAGTCAAGGCACTCACGCTTTGAGCATACGCCGTAAATTTGTCAAACGTTAGACTTAGGCATAAAAACATACTTTTATAGGGTGAAAATGTAAAAACAACCATAAAACGGTGTCGTAAGATGCACGAACACCTCGTATGGTACCAATGTAACACGTAGGAATCGATCGCATAGTCACGTGATTTTTGGTTTGAGTGGATAACCACATAGACGTTATGCTCTCTCTATATTTTTGTTTGTTTCTTTCTTTTATCACGAGTTGTATGGTAAAAATGCTGATGGGGATGAATGCTATCGAAGAGTGAAAACGTAAAACGAACACAAAACAGTTCGGTAAGAGTCACGAACACCTCACACGGGACCAATATGACTCGTAGGAACCCACCGCGTAGTCACAGGGCTCCCGGTTTGAGTGTACGACGTAAATTTGTAAAAAATTTAGACTTAAGTATAAAAACATGCCATCGAAGTGTGAAAACATAAAACAGCCACAAAATGGTCCCATAAGAGTCACGAACGCCTCGCACATGACCAATGTAACTCATAGGAACCGACCGCATAGTCATGGGGCTCCCGACTTGAGTGTACGATGTAAATTTGCAAAACAAATTGGCTTAAGCATAAAAACAAGCAACCGAAGGGTGAAAATGTAAAACAAGAACAAAATGGTTCGATAAGAATCATGAACACCTCGTACGGGATCGATGTAACTCACAGGAACCGGTCGCGTAGTCACGGGGATCCAAGTTTGAGTGTATGACGTAAATTTGTAAAAAGTTTGACTTAAGCATAAAAACATGCCATCAAATGGTGAAAATGTAAAACAGCCACAAATCGGTCCCGTAAGAGGCACGAACGCCTCGCACGGGATCGATGTGACTCATAGGAACCGATCGCGTAGTCACGAGGCTCCCGGTTTGAGTGTACGGCGTAAATTTGAAAAAAGTTAGACTTAAGCATACAAACATGCCATCGAAGGGTGAAAATGTAAAATATCCAGAAAACGGTCCCGTAAGAGTCACGAACACCTCGCACAGAACTAATGTGACTCGTAGGCACCGACCACGTAGTCACGGGGCTCCCGGTTTGAGTGTACGACGTAAATTTGTAAAAATTTAGACTTAGGCATAAAAAATATCATCGAAGGGTGTAAACGTAAAACAAATAGAAAACGGTCCCGCAAGAGTCAGGAACACCTCGCACGAGACCAATGTGACTCGTAGGAACCGACCGCGTAGTCACGGGGCTCCCGATTTGAGTATACGACGTAAATTTACAAAAAATTAGACTTCAACATAAAAACATGCCATCGAAGGGTGAAAATATAAAACAGCTATAAAACGGTCCCGTAAGAGTCACGAACACCTCGCACAGGACCAATGTTACTTGTAGGAACCGACCGCGTAGTCACAGGGATCTCGGTTGGAGTGTGCGATGTAAATTTGTAAAAAAATTAGACTTAAGCATAAAAACATGCCATCGAAGGGTGAAAACGTAAAACAGCCACAAAACGGTCCGATAAGAGTCATGAACGCCTCGTGCGGCATCAATATGACTCGTAGGAACCGACAGCATAGTCACGGGTCTCCCGATTTGAGTGTGTGACGTAAATTTGCAAAAAATTAGACTTAATCATAAAAACATGCCATCGAAGGGTGAAAATGTAAAACAACCACAAAATGGTCTGGTAAGAGTCACGAACGCCTCGCATAGGACTAATGTGACTCGTAGGAACCGACCGCGTAGTTACGGGGCTCCCGATTTGAGTATAGGACGTAAATTTTCAAAAATTAGACTCAAGCATAAAAAAATGCCATCGAAGGGTGAAAACGTAAAATAGCCACAAAACGGTCCGGTAAGAAACACGAACGCCTCGTACGGGACGAATGTGACTCGTAGGAACTGATTGCGTAGTCACGAGGCTCTCGTTTTGAGTGTACGACATAAATTTGCAAAAAATTAGACTCAAGCATAAAAACATGCCATCAAAGGGCGAAATTATAAAACAGCCACAAAACGGTCCCGTAAGAGTCACGAACGCCTTGCACGGGACCAATGTGACTCATAGTAACCGACCGCGTAGTCACGAAGCTCCCGGTTTGAGTGTGTGACATAAATTTGTAAAAAATTAGACTTAATCATAAAAACATGCCATCGAAGGGTGAAAATGTAAAATAGCCACAAAACGATTCGGTGAGAGTCACGAACGCCTCGCACAGGACCAATGTGACTTGTATGTAACAACCCGCGTAATTTTTGGGGTATTTTTGAAATTAAGAGGAAAAATAAATTTTGAGATAAAATTATTTTTATTGCTGAAATATGTTGGTTATTATTTTTAAAGCCGAGAATTTCAAACGGTTTCGAAATCGGAATTAAAATGGAGTTTTAATTGAATTTTTATTATTTAGAAGAGTCCTCAAAACATAAAACTCTCTAAGAGTCCTCGGAACATAAAACTCTCTAGTAAAAATAATATTTTTAGAAATCTGACCGTTCGATCAAGCTAAATTTTTGTCAGAAGTCCTATCTCGCCATTCGCTACAACATAGTAAAATTTCAAGCGATTCCAACGGTCCGATCGTTCGGGATAAAATTTTTAGTGTTTGTATCTGATTAGAACTCTTTTCTTAATCAAACTCTTAATCCTTTATATATCAACTAATTCGTGGCTTGGCTCTTCAAATCACTTTTTCTCAAACTTTTCAACCAGAAGACCTTTCCAAAATTACTCCCTTTCATCTACAAACCATAGCCCCAAACCTATTCAAGATTTCAACCTTAGATTAGAAGGCTTATTTGGTGTTTTCTCGAGTTTGGGCTAGAACGAGATTTGATTATTTTCGCTAGAGGAACGTGATGGTGTGATTAGATTTTGAGGCTGAATTATGCGATGATTCATTTGATGATTTTGAGGTATGGGGTTTTACACAATATGCTCCTAAATCTCGCGAGTGTTTATTCCGTTGAATTCTTGTTAATTGAACTCATATTTTGAATTGTTAAATTCTTGGAAATCTGAAAAAATAATTTTTGGAATTATTTTCATTCATGAGGTATTATTCATGTTGTTTTGAGCACGCTGTCATGAGGTTTTAATATGGCACTGATGTTGGGCACCCGCCAAGACTCCTTTTTCGGCTACTTGATAAAGTATGGCGCGGTATGGTGAGGCCTGGTGACTCCGGTTAATGTGTTGTTGAGAAATTTATTGATAAAATGCTATTGAGATTTGCATTATTTGATTTGAGTATTCGTAGTCGTATTGTTGCGCTTTGTTCATCGCTAACATCTTTGTTGAGCATATTCCTGTCGTATTGTGTACTTCCCCATCTTTTTCTTAGTTGGCAGGTGAGCACGGATTTGAGTGCTATGGACCAATTGGGCTGATTTTAGTGAGGATTATTTGGGAAGAATTTTTAATACAAGAGATGAGAAGACTTGTATTTATTTTGATGTATAGAGCATTTGGAGATTTATTTTATTTTCGAGATAGTTAGATTGTTGTAATTATTTCGAGAGATTTGTTGTATTAATTTGAAGATGAGAATAGTGGTTTCTTATTTTATTGTGGGATTTAGATGCTCTATACCTTGTTATTTGTGGATTAGTTTAGTTTTATCGACAGTAGCGCTCCGTTCGCTCTCCCCGGGCGGGCGGGGTGTTACAGAATGGTATCAGAGCTTAGGTATACGACCACCCTCGGGTCTTGGATTTTTGGGTCTGTTGCGTTTTTGTGGCGCGTATTTTGGAGATAGAAATTTTAGAGTATTGTTTCGTATTAAGCATCTAGATTAGATGTGAGGAAATTATTTTGGAGACAAGATTATTTTTGGAGATTGTTGGCCTGATTTTTTAGAGTTAGGTATTCGACGAATTTCGAGGGCGAAATTTCATTGTTAGTGGGGAAGTGTAACAACCCGCGTAATTTTTGGGGTATTTTCGAAATTAAGAGGAAAAATAAATTTTGAGATAAAATTATTTTTATTGCTGAAATATGTTGGTTATTATTTTTAAAGTCGAGAATTTCAAACGGTTTCGAAATCAGAATTAAAATGGAGTTTTAATTGAATTTTTATTATTTAGAAGAGTCCTCAAAACATAAAACTCTCTAAAAGTCCTCGGAACATAAAACTCTCTAGTAAAAATAATATTTTTAGAAATTTGACCGTTCGATCAAGCTGAATTTTTGTCATAAGTCCTGTCTCGCCATTCGCTACAACATACTAAAATTTCAAGTGATTCCAACGGTCCGATCGTCCGGGATAAAAATTTTAGTGTTTGTATCTCATTAGAACTCTTTTCTTAATCAAACTCTTAATCCTTTATATATCAACTAATTCGTGGCTTGGCTTTTCAAATCACTTTTTCTCAAACTTTTCAACCAGAAGACCTCTCCAAAATTACTCCCTTTCATCTACCAACCATAGCCCCAAACCTATTCAAGATTTCAACATTAGATTAGAAGGCTTATTTGGTGTTTTCTCGAGTTTGGGCTAGAACGAGATTTGATTATTTTCGCGAGAGGAACGTGATGGTGTGATTAGATTTTGAGGCTGAATTATGCAATGATTCATTTGATGATTTTGAGGTATGGGGTTTTACACAATATGCTCCTAAATCTCGCGAGTGTTTATTCCGTTGAATTCTTGTTAATTGAACTCATATTTTGAATTGTTAAATTCTTGGAAATCTGGAAAAATAATTTTTGGAATTATTTTCATTCATGAGGTATTATTCATGTTGTTTTGAGCACGCTGTCATGAGGTTTTAATATGACACTGATGTTGGGCACCCGCTAAGACTCCTTTTCCGGCGACTTGATAAAGTATGGCGCGGTATGGTGAGGCCTGGCAACTCCGGTTAATGTTTTGTTGAGAAATTTATTGATAAAATGCTATTGAGATTTGCATTATTTGATTTGAGTATTCGTAGTCGTATTGTTGCGCTTTGTTCATCGCTAACATTTTTGTTGAGCATATACCTGTCGTATTGTGTACTTCCCCATCTTTTTCTTAGTTGGCAGGTGAGCACGGATTTGAGTGCTATGGACCAATTGGGATGATTTTAGTGAGGATTATTTGGGAAGAATTTTTAATACAAGAGATGAGAAGACTTGTATTTATTTTGAGGTATAGAGCATTTGGAGATTTATTTTATTTTCGAGATAGTTAGATTGTTGTAATTATTTCGAGATATTTGTTGTATTAATTTGAAGATGAGAATAGTGGTTTCTTATTTTATTGTGGGATTTAGATGCTCTATACCTTGTTATTTATTGATTTGGTTAGTTTATCGACAGTAGCGCTTCGTTCGCTCTCCCTGGGCCGGCGGGGTGTTACAGAATGCGGAAGTGTAACAACCCGCGTAATTTTTGGGGTATTTTCGAAATTAAGAGGAAAAATAAATTTTGAGATAAAATTATTTTTATTGCTGAAATATGTTGGTTATTATTTTTAAAGTCGAGAATTTCAAACGGTTTCAAAATCGGAATTAAAATAGAGTTTTAATTGAATTTTTATTATTTAGAAGAGTCCTCAAAACATAAAACTCTCTAAGAGTCCTCGGAACATAAAACTCTCTAGTAAAAATAATATTTTTAGAAATCTGACCGTTCGATCAAGCTGAATTTTTGTCAGAAGTCCTGTCTCGCCATTCGTTACAACATACTAAAATTTTAAGCGATTCCAACGGTCCGATCGTCCGGGATAAAATTTTTAGTGTTTGTATCTGATTAGAACTCTTTTCTTAATCAAACTCTTAATCCTTTATATATCAACTAATTCGTGGCTTGGCTTTTCAAATCACTTTTTCTCAAACTTTTCAACCAGAAGAGCTCTCCAAAATTACCCCCTTTCATCTACAAAGCATAGCCCCAAACCTATTCAAGATTTTAACCTTAGATTAGAAGGCTTATTTGGTGTTTTCTCGAGTTTGGGCTAGAACGAGATTTGATTATTTTCGCGAGAGGAACGTGATGGTGTGATTCGATTTTGAGGCTGAATTATGCGATGATTCATTTGATGATTTTGAGTTATGGGGTTTTACATAATATGCTCCTAAATCTCGCTAGTGTTTATTCCGTTGAATTCTTGTTAATTGAACTCATATTTTGAATTGTTAAATTCTTGGAAATCTGAAAAAATAATTTTTGAATTATTTTCATTCATGAGGTATTATTCATGTTGTTTTGAGCACGCTGTCATGAGGTTTTAATATGGCACTGATGTTGGGCACCCGCCAAGACTCCTTTTTCGGCTACTTGATAAAGTATGGCGCGGTATGGTGAGGCCTGGTGACTCCGGTTAATGTGTTGTTGAGAAATTTATTGATAAAATGCTATTGAGATTTTCATTATTTGATTTGAGTATTCGTAGTCGTATTGTTGCGCTTTGTTCATCGCTAACATCTTTGTTGAGCATATTCCTGTCGTATTGTGTACTTCCCCGTCTTTTTCTTAGTTGACAGGTGAGCACGAATTTGAGTGCTATGGACCAATTGGGATGATTTTAGTGAGGATTATTTGGGAAGAATTTTTAATACAAGAGATAAGAAGACTTGTATTTATTTTGATGTATAGAGCATTTGGAGATTTATTTTATTTTCGAGATAGTTAGATTGTTGTAATTATTTCGAGAGATTTGTTGTATTAATTTGAAGATGAGAATAGTGGTTTCTTATTTTATTGTGGGATTTAGATGCTCTATACCTTGTTATTTGTGGATTAGTTTAGTTTTATCGACAGTAGCGCTCCGTTCGCTCTCCCCGGGCGGGCGGGGTGTTACATCGTAGGAACCGATCGCGTAGTCACGGGGCTCACAGTTTGAGTGTACGGCATAAATTTGCAAAAAAAATATGCTTAAGCACAAAAACATGCCATCATAGGGTGAAAACGTAAAACACCCACAAAAAGGTCAGGTAAGAGTCTCGAACGCCTCGCACGGGAACAATGTGACTCATATGAACTGACCGCGTAGTCACGGGCCTCCTGGTTTGAGTGTACAATGTAAATTTGCAAAAAAATAGACTTAAGCATAAAAACTGAAAAGTGCGACTGTGTGATAATTGATTTAAATTAAATTCGCAAGTTTCCAAGTAACCCTTATTTAAATAAAGTCTACTTTTAAATCAAATAAATACAGCCACTAAAAATGCATCTAAGGTGCGTGTGTCAACCCATAAATAAATAAAGCATGTGACATAAAAATATGCTGAGACACAGATTTCAGGAAAAAAACCTTTCGGGTAAAACCTTTATTTCACTATGAATATATAAATCGTAACTTACAATTACATAGAGAAATCTACATTGGATCAATGCAGAGCTAACCCACAAAGACACGCAGTCTTAAACTCAGCAAGAGAATACACGCAACACCCTCCAAGGACTCGCAGCCCAAACAACAAAGGAAGAACCGCAGCTCTCCTCAATGACACGCAGCCATAACACTTTGTAGAGACTCCCTCAGCAATGACACGTAGCCCTCGGTTGCAAAGATCTCTCCACAAATGTTGAACATAGCAAAGCTTGTGTTCTAGGGTTCCAAAAGATTCACAAAAGTAATTGGGATTTTTTTGTATGAATCAAAAAGATGTTTGGCACATCAAATAACAAAGTCTTGTTGTGTTTTAACTCTTAGAAACGTTTTCTCAAAGACTTCAAAAAATACACCACCGAAATAGGTATATATATAAGAATTTTGAGTTGGTGGAAAAACATCACATGGAACTGTTCGAATTTATCCCAGGCAGACCGGTCCGGTATGGAGGCGGATCGGTCCGACCTCAGATCGGTTCATTTTCAAAATAGGCTTCTTCGGTTTGCAATCGGTCCTGGTGTAAAGCGGATCGGTCCGGTAGGTAGGAGGACCGGTTCGGGGGCGAATCGGTTCGTTTTTAATATGGGCGGACCGGTCCGATTTCCCAAAAAAATAAACAACTTTTAAAATATTTTAATACTTCTTATTTTTTAATACTTCTTAGTTTTTATAAAAATATTTTATAAAAATTTCCCAATACTAAGTATGAACTTTAAGGAACTTAAAAACAAAATGTTACCAAGTTCATTCTCACAGAGGTTATGATGTTGAAGACGCTTTGATATTCGGATCTGTTGTTCTAGATGCGATCTTGAATTTTTTCAACAGTGTAACGACGTACTACATACAAATTGATAATAGACAAAAATGTCCTTACAAAAACATGCCATCAAAGGGTGCAAACAAAAAACAACCACAAATCGGTCCCGTAAGAGTCACGAACACCTCATACGGGACCAATGTGACTTGTGGAAATTGACCGCGTAGTCACGGGGCTCCCGGTTTGAGTGTGCGACGTAAATTTGCAATAAATTAGGCTTCAGCTTAAAAACATGCCATCGAATGGTAAAAACGTAAAACGGCCACAAAACGATCCAGTAAAAATCACGAACGGCTCGCACAGGACCAATGTGACTCGTAGGAACCGACCGCGTAGTCACGGGGCGCCCGGTTTGAATATACGATGTAAATTTGTAAAAAAAATAGACTTAAGCATAAAAACATGCCATCGAACGGTGAAACGTAAAACAGCCACAAAACGGTCCGGTAAGAGTCACGAACGCCTTGCACGGGATCAATGTGGCTCATAGGAATCGACCGCATGGTCACGGGGCTCCCGGTTTGAGTGTACGACGTAAATTTGTAAAAAATTAGACTTCAGCATAAAAACATTCTATCGAAGGGTGAAAATGTAAAATAGTCACAAAACAGTCCCGTAACAGTCACGAACACCTCGCAAGGGACCAATGTGACTCGTATGAACCGACCGCGCTGTTACGGGGCTCCCGATTTGAGTGTACAACGTAAATTTTCAAAAAT
Organism: Sambucus nigra; assembly: GCA_949130495.1. NCBI lineage: Eukaryota > Viridiplantae > Streptophyta > Magnoliopsida > Dipsacales > Adoxaceae > Sambucus > Sambucus nigra. Next base: position 609,850,933 of record OX422217.1, on the reverse strand, counting down.
TAGACTTGTTATATATATAATATATAATATATAATATATAATATATATAGATATAACTGTATAGAACAATTAACTATTGTCTGTTGTTATATATATATATAAACAGTTATGTATATAGCAATTTTTTTTAATGAATTGTTTATATATAAAAGTTATATAACAGTTTTTTTTAATAAACTGATATATATAACAGTTTATATAACAGTTATATATAATAATACTAGCGGATACCCGTGCCTGAAGGCACGGTGAAAAATTTTCAAAGTACGTAATCATGAAACGATGAAATTACGTAATCGCAAAACGGCAAAATTATTGTTTCCATGTCGATGGCACGACAATAAATTTATTTTTGTGCTATTATGTTCCCTTACCGATGACACGCAATAAATTTGTTCAAGTGATATATGTGTACCCTTGCCGATATCACGGTGAAATATAAAGTCCAACAAATGGGTCATAATAATTGTTTTCCTTCACAATTCCTACAATTCTAAGATTAAAGTTTCACGCCTCCACTTATTCCGTCACCTCTTAATTAATTTAGACTCCCGAGTCCCGTCCTTATACGAATGTCAAAAAACCATCCCGCATATAAATATGTACATGCATATACCCTTTTACCGCTAAAATGTTTATGTAAATATTGCACACAACTTGCATATTACCTACCGCCACAACACTTGTTAAATATGTGTAGCTCATACAATATAATTCTTATTGGATATGTACACGCATGTACCCTTTTACCCTCTTTATAATGGCGTTTAAATACACATGGTATATTTGTTCCATTGTTTTGTTGTCGCGATAATAATATAATTCTTGTTAACAATCAAATATATGTGCTCCATTATTAAAATATCCAACTCTCCCCTCACATTGTAATTAATATGACCAACTCATTGCATACTTTTCACCTGATTTTTTTTATTTCTTCAATGTGCCTATCTTAACTCTTCAACTCTATTATATGGCAATCTCAATTATTTAAAAAAAAGATTTCTTCATAAAGCCGTAGAAATCTCAGCAACAATGAATCTAAGCTTTTATATATCCACACCACTGATGCTCGTCTTTGCACAGTGGTCTTCGCACACCACTGAGAGACAATGAAGCAAATATGGATAATCCACTAACCATCAGGGGAGGGTGAGATTTTTCTTGAACATAAAACTGTAATCTATTGCATTCTTAGTAAAGCTGTAATCTTTCTCACTTTTCATTTGGTTTTGAGTTCCAATACCTATTGGTAACAACCCACTTACCTGACCCAAAATCGCAAATGTAGATCTGAACCTCCATTACCTCCAAACAAATTGTTAGCCACAATACAAAAAAAATACATAGATATATAGCTACATACAGATAGAGAGATGGGGCAGGGGCGTCCGGCGTGCCAAACTAATTCAAGTCATAGAGAGATCGATGTGTTTGACCTCAATAACCGCTCCCTCAATCTCAACCCAACCCATTCACGTCATACCCAGTTTCAGTCATCAAATACCGAGGTCCAATCGTCAAATACCATGTTTTAGATGGTATTTTAAAATACCCCCATTTCATATAGATATAGAGATGGTGTTTAATGACGGGGTTTGTGGGAAGAATTTGTGGGAAGGAGAGTGCAAATGAGACAAAACGGGTAGCAAAAAATTGGGAGTTACGTTGAGTTTGCAGAGGGATGAGTTTTCTTTGGATAAAGTGAAGTTAGGTTGACGGAGTACTGAGAAAACTTCTTTCAAATTAAAGTTGTGTCTATGATAAGAGTGGGTTTTGAATTAAAGTGACTTTGGAAAGATGTGTAATGATTTTGTTTGGTTAGACACCCATCTCGAGCCTTGAGCTCCGGATTGTCATGGATCCTTAAAGTTAGATGATTAAATGGTGACATGGCATAATCTAAAATCCTTAGATCATTTAAAAAAATTCGATATCAATAGTTGATATTTTGAAATAGTAAAACATCATCCTTTCATATATATATATATATATATATATATATATATATATATATATAATAGTTATAAATTGTTATTATCTTTTGAAGTCGAATTGATAATAATTTATTTTATATTTTGTATAGAATGAAAATAGATTTGTAACGCATGGAAAAGTCGATGGATACGGAGTAGCCAGGTATGTATCTACTCGGATACTAATTTAAGTTTATGTTATGATATTCAGTTTTTATTTCGACTCCCGGGATACTCTTATTTGATGATCTTTTAAACGTTCTACTATATTTTTATACTTGTATGATGTTTATGGCCGTGCGGGATTGTATATACTATTTTTAGATGTTAAATTGGTGGACGGGATTTTTGGTGGTTTAGCTGTGTTTTTGTTGTTGTTGGGTTTATTTTAATATTAAAATAGGTTGGATTTCATGAATAAATAAAGGAAACTTTGACGAAATTTTCTAAAATTAAATAGTTTTTTAAATTAATTAAGTTAAACATACATGCATTTGAAGTTATACAAACCCATGTAGTCATTTATTTTTGTATCTTATGCAGGTTGATGATGGATTTTGCTTGGAGTTATTATATTTGTGGTGACTTGGAACTGCGGTTTCTTATAGTGTAGGGGAGTCATATTGTCGTCGTCATTTTATTGTACGTGGATTTTTTAACATCTTTTGATGTGTTAATGTATTAGGTTATATCTTGTTTACATCTTTTGATGTGTTAGGATTGATTATGATCTTATTTTGGGGGCATTTTATTTTGTACCTATATACTTGGATTGTGATGAAATATTATTTTGTAATTCATATTTATGGGATTTGGTTGAAAATTGTGGAACATTGTATAACTTATGATTGTATGAAAAATGCGCAATGAATTTTGGATTATAAGGTAGCATGTTTTATGTAGTGTGAGTTTTGATGAAAAAGGTGGACCTTTAAAATTGCTTCCAATAACGAAAAAATAATTGCATAAATAAAAATATAGTACTTTTGGCAACACAATTTTTTTTGTCGAAAGATAACTTTTGGCAACACAAGAGCTGTGCGGCCAAAGATATAGATTTTGGCAACACAAGAGTTGTGTTGCCAAATGCTATACCTTTGGCAACACAACTCTTGTTGTTGCCAAAAGCTATACCTTTGGCAACACAAATAAGGGAGTGTTGACAAAGGTATAGCTTTTGGCAACATAATAGCTGTGTTTCCAAAGGTAGAACTTTTGGCAACACAATAGTTCTATTGCTGAAAGTTATTTTTTATACCATTTATCTTACATTTTGCAACATAATTTGTGTCGCTGAAAGATTATTTTTTGGCAACACAACTATTTTTGTCGTTGTTGAGTGACCTTTGACAACATAAATAATATTTTTTATTATAAATTTGACAAATTAAAAAATACTTTTGACAACCCAACTACGTGTTGCCAAAAGTATACCTTCAGCAACACAAGCCTGCTGTGTTGCCAAAGGGTTTCCTAGACAGATAATAGGCCACAAGCTGGCAACATAGCAAAATATGTTGCCAATACCTTTTAGCAACATATTTTTAACTTTAGCAACATAATTTGTATGTTGCTAATGGTGCAAATTCTTGTAGTACTAGAACTTATAGGAGACTTACAAACATATGAAATTCATATGTTTCCTAAATCTGTTAAGCCTAAAGATAAGGGAATTGCACTTAATACTCAGGGTAGGAAGAGTGAGGGGTCGGCAAGAAAGAGAGTTGAGTCATCTAGAAAGAGGGAGATAGAAACATCTGATTCCGAGTGTGACTTTGATTTAGATGATTTGGCTATGTTTGCAAAAAAATTCAAGAAAATTCTCAAATTCAAGAAAAATGGAAATTTCAAAGATAAAAAGAATTTTGAGAAAAATAAGTTTGAAAAGATAAATGAAAAAGATTTTAAAGACCCTCATAAGAAAGACGGTGAGAGATGCTATGAGTGTGACAGTAAGGGTCATAGAGCTTTTGAGTGTGCTACTAGACTGAACATACTTGAAAAAAAAAGGGCAAAGATTTCCTTAATGCTACCCTTAGTGACGACAGTGAGGTCGAGTCGGTGGACTCTAGAGACGAGTCACCGCATGAGAGTAACTTCACCGCATTCATGTCTAGTCATGTGAGTACTTCTAGTGCTCCTCACGACGATGAGGATGCTGCTTCACAGGGATACCTCAATAGTGAGAACGAAGTGAGTAAGGGGGAGGATGATGCAAGTGAGAGTGAGAGTAATCTTCAACGCGCCTACGCTGAGTTATATAATGAGTCGTTTAAAACCAAAAACCGTAACAAAGAATTAGTTATTAGGATCACCGCTTTAGAGGAAGATTTAGAAGAAGCGAGAGAGAGAGAGAGTCCTCCACCTGCACTACCTTGAGAGAGAGTGTGTCTGCCTGTGTTGAGAGAGAAAGTATGTTTAGAAAAAGAGAGAGACTGTTTGGAGAGAGAGAGAGAGTTGTTTTGAGAAAGAACACACATCATGGGAATTTTTTAGTCTCTATTTTAATTTGTATTTATTTAACTCGATAGAGTTTCTTCTTGTCTTCTATGTTTTTATTTTGATTTCATTTTTTCTTTATGTAACTTTTGTTCATGTATTTAATCATTATTCTATAGTTAGGTTATGAAGTCGCCTTAATTCTACTAATTTTAATTCTTCCCTTGAACTTAGTTTATCAGTGAGCATACAAAAAGTAAAGCGAGGAGGAGCTTTATATTTTTAAAAGGATCACAACCAGTTATACATATTAGGTTCTTAATTAAGCTAATTTGTGAATTGCGAGAAGATAATTGACCGACCAATTAATGTCAAAACCTCTTAGTAATTTTTATGAACTATTGTTTTAAAATGACTAATATTTATGTTTTAAGGAGTACTTCAACTAGGTTTTATGGATCAACGATTTGCATAATGAGGCATAATAGATGTAGCTACTCATGTGTACTAAGTAGTGTATGTTTTAATGGAGCTAAGGTTTGAAGGAAAGTTAGCTTAATAGATGAATATTAATATAATATTACTGGACGGATACAAACAACTATCAATTATAAAATATTATTGGATCGATGGAAACATGAGAAAAGATATCCTTAACAAGCGTATTATATATATGATAAAATATTTTTTTATTAGTAACACTGTTTTTATTTTATGTTGTTAACACCGATCCTTTAATAATACCCTATATAAGACCCCGTCAACATTTTATTACTATTATTGACTACCCACCAAAATGGACAACTTCCATCCAAAATGATAAGCTTCATGTGATAACTCTGAGGTGATTAAATTGGTTCAAAGGTTTTGATAGAGCTCCACATGCAATCGTGGTGTGAGGATAACTTCGAGTGGTTTTACCTTTGGAAAAAATATGCCTAATCCCTCCCCCATAGCCACTGGCATTCCAAGTGGCGTTGATATATTAAATCCATGAAGTAAACGAGCTAGCGTCAAATGAATTACTTGTGAGGCAAATGTAGTAGCGGGGCACATTCTCCACCCATTACCGAATGGTAAGTACTCAAAATTTTGTCCTCGATAATCTACGCTGACACGGGCCTTAAGAAACCTCCCTGGTTCGAATTCGTGAGGTTTTGACCACACCCGTGGGTCCCGATGTAACTTCCACAGGTTGATAATCAAATGCGTATGCTTTCGGATGTAATAACCATCAACATAACAGTCTTCAATGGACTCATGAGGTGCAGCTAAAGGTACAGGAGGGTATAAACGAAGTGTTTCCTTCATCACGGCTTGTAGATATGTGAGGTTCTTTATATCGGATTCTTCTGGCCATCTTTGTTTTCCTATTTGGTTGTCGAGTTCATCTTGAACAATTTTCAATGCATGTGGATGATTCAAGAGTAAAGAGAGGGCCCAAATTTCTTACCCCGCACATATCAGAATCTACAAAATAATATTGAAATGTGAGCAAAAAACACAATAATAAAGTGATACTATGTCCCCTTAAAAACATAGAAAATAATAATAAGCAATTGTCCACTATGTGATCTCTATTATAGTAATTATATGTCAAATCTTTACTGTTATTTTTATTATTGTTTAATTATTTTTACATGTTACCTTGGATTTGATTTTGGGCACATATTATCATTAGTATATATTTGAATCCTCCGGGCTTGTTGGCAAATATATCGAATGCCGGAGAATTCAATCCAAAATCAATTAGGAATGGGTTGACAACCTCAAAAATCATATATACTGCAAAAGGCTTTAATTTTTACACGTGTGACTTTAACATTGACATCTAGTGGGTGTTTGTTGAACGCATACATTACACATGTTTGTATTTAACTTGGATGTTTGAAGAGATTCACGTACCGGCGATGTTGCCTTAATAATGGTGACATGATCATCGCTGAACATGGTGGCCTCCTCTGGTAGGCTCGATAGCATCATATCCATGAAGTCACCATCGCCTTTGGCCTCGGCATCACAAGAACTTATTTTCTGAAGATGTTCATCCAGCCATCCTCCAATAACTTTATCAAAATACTTACTAGTCCCCTTCATAGATTTTATATACCCCCCAAAAAACAACCATTCGAGATCCGAGATGGCATCAGACACCATGAGAACACTGCTTAGATACAACGCTCTCGACACCATTTCTCTCAAATGCTGGCCTTGGGAGACGGTTTTGCCAGAAAATCCCTTTCCAACTAGCGTATTCATAATTATATTAAAAGTCAAGTACTCTAACGATTTGCTTATGGTTACCTTGGTTGGAAGGTCTTTGTTCTTGGTGCACAGTAGGTGTAGATCTTTAATGAAGTACTCCAATTCAGATGTTCAGGCATGCTTGAGCTTTCTGAGCTGCTGATTGCTAAGTGGATCTTTATTGACCATCATTCGGATATAACGCCAATAGGGTCCATAATATGCTAGTGTAAAACCAGCATGATTATAGCACATGTACTTGTTGATGGCACTACTTGGTCTAGACGCGAAGATTTTGTCATGGGTAATTAAAAAATCTTTTACATGCTCCCAATTGCTCACCACGATTGCGGGGTTAACACCTAGCTAGAGAGAAAAAATGGGTCCGTAAATATCAGCCATGGCTCCAAGTATGTTCGCAACTGGATCTCCACCTCCTAGAAGATGAAAGCGACCCAGGATGGGCCATGCCCCACATGCTTCTGGAATTCTACTTTTCATTCCGTTGTTGTTTCTTCTGCTTCTTTTGAAACTATATGCAACAATTAAACCCAAAAAGCTTAGAATTATGATGATAAAAGAAATAATTTCCATGTTGAGCATTTGTATGCATCTAATATGTGTCTTTGTGTTTGTATATACCGTAGATTATGTGCTAGGGTTCCCTTCTTTTCCAATCAGTGATAATAGAAATATCTAATATTGTTCATTGACACATCATTCACACATATTTTTTGGATGCCTGGAAAAGAGGTCCTACTCCAATTAATATAGGGAGTGAATATGGATGTTAATAATTGGTTGAATGATTGAACAACAAAATCAATAACGAAAAAATATTTAAGCTATTACGATGACACCAAAGTTTAGCGAGGTACCCAAATTAGTTTTATTATTTTTTATAAATTGTGGTCAAGATGGTGTCTTAGATTTTAATCAACTTTTTTATCCACCTTTCCCTAAATACATGTTGTGATGCATCAGTAGCAGTAGCGGACTCAAGATTATTGGTTAGGGGGTACCGAGACGGGAGTTCTCGAGACAATTTTTTTGTATTCTTTACTTTTTTTTCAATTTTTTAACATTAAATAATCTAAAGGTTAATATTCGTGATTTTCATTTAAAATACCTCAAAATAATATTGATCTATATTTAACAATTAAAATAGTTAGTTTCGATAAGTTACTTTGACAGTTTCGATAAGTTACTTTGGCACCTCTTGACGAGTTTGATCCTTTTTACGAACATCTTGGTTTATCTTTTCAATATTTTATCCCATTAGCCTATTTTAACCTTAAAACACACGTGTACAAGTCAATTTCATAAATAGGGTGTTTGAGATGGTAACTTTGCATAGGCTACTTTAATACCTTTTATTGTGGGTGCTCCCTTTTTGGGGCCTTTTTATTAGTTTTTACATCCTTTACCCAAGGCCCACTTAATTAATGCCAAAATAAAGTTATATTAGGGATTCCACTTAGGAAGTTAGGACATAAATATTTTCCACATGTTACTTTTGTTACTACATTGGTGTTTGTACCTCTTTTCAACCAATCTATCACTATTTTTAGTTTTCCTCCCTATATGTCCATTTATCCCCCAAATGAGAGTGTAATAACCCATTTTAAACACTGTACGTCCGGGATAGAAACATTCACGCCTCACGGGTCACATTTACACCTCTTGAAGTATTTGTGACTTCTCAGAACAACGTAATTGTTATTTTCAATTTATGGCCCCAACATCCCATTTTTCACCCCAAAATGATTGCATACGAGCCAATTTTGGAATTCAATGTGTAATGAGGGTACAATTACTTTTATAAGGCTACTTTGGTACCTCTAGAGGTGTTTTGACTCTTTTTGTTTTTCAATTTTGGCCCCTAATAAATATCATAAGTAATAAATCTATTAGCTTTATTATTTATGGTAACAGACTTGGAAGCTTAACATAATTAGGAATTGTTTCAACTTATGATTTTTGAATTCATTGCTTCAACATATATAATGTCTAATTCGGGTTAATATTCATCATATATTAGAAGAAAATGAGGGTATTGTGAATCCCAACTATATCTTAAGAAAATGTTTTGCCTGTATAATTCAGTTTATAACACACCTCATGCCAATTTTTTAGTCTTTACTTTTAATTTGGATTCATTTAACACAGTAGAATTTCTTCTTATCTTCCATTTTTTTGATTTTGATTTCATTTATTCTTTATGCAACTTTTGATAATGTATTTAATTATTATTCTATACTTATGTTATGAAGTTTCCTTGATACAACTTTTTGTATTCTTCCCTTGGACTTGATTTATCAGTGAGCATACAAATAGTAAATCAACGTGATGCTTTATATTTTCAAAGGGATCATAACCAGTTATATATTAGGTTTTTTATTAAGCCAATTTGAGAATTGTGAGATGATAACTGACCAACCCAATTTATGTCGAAATATTTTAATAATTATTAGGAACTATTGTTTAAAAATGAATGAAATTCATGTTTTAATGAGTACATTAACTAGGAAGTAATGCACCAACAAGTTTCATAATAAGGCATGACAGATGTAGTTACACATGTGTAATAAGTAGTTTATATTTTAATGGAGCTACAATTTGAAGGAAACTTGGCTTCAAAAACGTGAATAAATATAATAATACTAGAAATATACAAACACCTACCGATTATATTATTATTGGAACGATGGAAACATGAGGAAAGATACCCTTAACAACCGTATTATATATATATATATATATATATATATATATATATATATATATATATATATATATATATTGTTAGCACTGGGCTTTTAGTAATACCCTATATAAGACCCCGTCAACATTTTAGTACTATTATTGACATCCCACCAAAATGGAGAACTTCCATCGAAAATGATAAGCTATGCGTTAACTCTGAGGTGATTAAATTGGTTCAAAGTTTTTGATAGAGCTCCACATGCAATCGCGGTGTGAGGATGACATCGAGTGGCTTTACCTTTGGTAAACCGAGGCCTAATCCCTCCCTCATATCCACTGGAATTCCAAGCGGCATTGATATATCAAATCCATGAAGTAAACGAGCTAGCGTCAAGTGAATCACTTGTGAGGCAAATGTAATATCAAGGCACATTCTCCTCCCGAAACTGAATGGTATGTACTCAAAATTTTATCCTAGATAATCTATGTCGACATGGGCCTTAAGAAACCTCTCTGGTTCGAACTCATGAGGTTTTGACCACACCCGTGGGTCTCGATGTAGCTTTCACACATTGACAATCAAATGCGTACGCTTTGGGACACAATAATCATGAACAAAACAATCTTCAGTGGACTCGTGAGGTGCTGCTAAAGGAGCAGGTGGATATAAACGAAGTGTTTCCTTCACTACGGCATGTAGATAAGTGAGGTCCTTTATATCAGATTCTTTTGCCCATCTTTGTTTTCCAATGTGTATGTCGAGTTCATCCTGAGCAATTTTTAATGTACGTGGATGATACAAGAGTAAAGAGAGTGCCCAAATTAGTGTCTCAGCTATGGTTTCTGAGCTAGCACAAATGAGAATCTACAAAAGGCTATTGAAACATGATGGGATTTGAGCAAAAAATACAATAGTAGAGTGGCCTTGTCTCCTCTTAAAAACAGGAAAACAGTAATAAGAAAATGTCCACCGTGTCTATCTCTATTATATAGTAACTATATGTCAAATCTTTTTTGTTATTTTTATTATTATTTAATTATTTTTGCATGTTACATTGGGATTTGATTTTGGGAACATGTTATCATTAGTACATATTTAAGAGAAATCTTAGAGCTTGTTGGCAAATATATTGATTGTCAAATGTTGGTGCATATACTCTAGTGCAATGCCTTAATTTTTTCATCTCGGAATTTATGTCTTAACATGCCCACTCACATGTGGCATTACTTGAGCCTATACGTGGACATATTAATATTGGATGACGCCTACACATGGACATATTAGTATTGGATGACGCGAAATAGTTGAATGGTTAAAGCATGAAAAGTCTTCTATATTTTTTGGAACATTCAAGCCAAAATCAATTGGCAATGGGTCATGTGTGACTTTAACATTAACATCTAGAGGATGTTTATTGAACCCATTCATTACTCATGTTTGTATTTAAGTTGGATGTTTGAGGAGAATTATGTACCAATGTTGTTGCCTTAATAATGGTGTCATGGTCATGGACGGACATGATGGCCTCCTTTGGTAAGCTCGATAGCATCATATCCATGAAGTCTCCATCACTATTGGCATCACAAGAACTTCTTTTTTGAAGATGCTCTTCCATCCATCCTCCAATAATGTTATCAAGATCCTTACTAGTCCTCTTCACAGATTGTATATAACCCCCAACATCCAACCATTCTAGACTCGGGATGGCATCAAAGATCACGAAAACACCGTTTAGATACATCAATCTCGTTTGTAATTCTCTCAAATGCCAGCCTTGGGAGTTGTTTTCACCAGAAAATCATTTTCCAACTACCATATTGATGATTATATTAAATGTCAAGAGCTCAAACAATTTGTTATGGTTACCTTGGTTGGAAGGTTTTTGTTATTGGTGCACATGCATGAGCTTATCTTTCGCATATGATGCCAATAGGGTACATACGGTGCTAGTGCAAAACTAGCAACGACGGCAAAAACTTGTTTGTCAATTTTATAAAATACCACAAGTGCATGGGTTATTATAGAATAGTGAGTGTAAGTACGGGTCGAACCCACTGTAATACCCCGTAATTTTATTGATTTTTATTTAAGGGATTAATTGAATTAAATGAGAATTAACTGGGAATTAATCCGGATGTAAATACTAACGAGACGTGAGTTGGTGTTTGTTTACGATGTTAAAATTAAATATTATGGAGTATATATGGTATCATATGAATATTGAAAATATTAAAATTGTTGCGAGACAGAAATACGATAATTTGGGAATTAAGTTGGGACGCGCGTGTCAGTCGCGTCAGGAATGAATTTAATTAGATTAAAAAAAAGTAATTTATATTTTTATCAACCGAATGGTCATTTTGAGTGCGCCAATGTGTCTGGAAGGGTCAAAATAGTTAGAAAACACTAGTCGGGAGTTTAGTTTGGGTCCCGGGGCATTTTTAGGCCAAACCGGCAACCTATAAGGGTATTTTGGTAATTTTAAAAATTTAGGGATTAAAACCCACGAATTTTAGAGGTAATTTAGATATTATTAAAAGGGCCACAAATGCCATTATCAGCCAAAAGTGAGAGAGTGGGCTACGGAAGTTTTTGAGAGATGTTAGAAGAGAGGTTAAAGGAGGATCTAAGCCAAACCATCTCCCCACCATCATTTTGAAAGGAAATTATGACAGGGAAGAAGAAAGAACCAACCTTGATCATCAACAACGAATCATAACATCGAATTTAAGGCAAGTGATTTTATATTATTAAGTTCAATGAATATTTCTTCCATGTTTAGTGTAGAAACTATATTTGACTTGAAAGTTTCGATAAAAACCTAATGGGATTGATATATAAACTCTAAAGTTTGGTTAGGGATTGCATGTAGAATGTTTATGGACGAAATTGGTACCCCAAAACTTAACTTTGATGATTTAAAAACGGATTAATGATGAGTATTTAGGTTCAATTAAATTCTGGATTCATGTTTATAGGGTTTGGGGAAAGAATTGAGGATTTATGATTATTGCATGTTGATTAGTAAGATTTGATCCCAATGATATGTTAAGGAGTGATCTAGGATGACTTAGAATAGTTTAAAAACATTAAAACGTAATTGGGATGATCTTAGGATGTATTTAGAGAAGAGAAATATGAAGAAAAACGAAGTGGAGAAATTCTGGGAGTTTCCTGCAATCTCGTTAGAAGACCAACCCAGGTCGTTCGAACGACCTCATTCGAACGAGGTTCCAGTACCCTTTCTAACGAGATAGTAGTTCGTTTGAAGCCACTGGGGGCTTCTCGACGACCTTCTGAGGAGCAGCAGAAGGGGCAGCATCAACTTTCTTTGTCCCCTTTGGGACATCGACTTTGCTTCTCTTTCCATCTCCAGCAGAGGAGGTCTCTTAAAAGAGAGCAGGAACTCTTCTCTTGCCCATCTTCTGACTCAAAGGAATGTGAGAGTCTGGTGAAGAGTCTTCAGAAGCTGGCAAAGGTTCGCTAATGCTAGCCACATGACGAGCAGTATAAGAGGATGTATAGCTCCTGTACTGCAGCAAGTATGAAGTAGACCTAATGTGCTCGTCTGCAACCTTATGATGCAAACTCCAGATATGTTTTAAATGCTTGATATTAAATTCTGTTTCCTTTGGAGTTTTTCTCTTGCTGTCAACTGTAAATAAAAACATAGTGAAATATCAGTCATACATTTTGTCGAACACAATGAAATCATAATTTCAAAAAACAAAATAAGATGAAAATAACCTATCCCATTGCCATATCGAGGGCATTTGGGACCCTCATATACCTCGTCTCCAACCAGAGGAGCATGTTTCCAATTTTTTACAACTACTCCATGTTCAAAATAATCCCTGTTGGCATCAGGGAGGTTGACTACTAGTGCCCTATTCAAAAATCTAGTTTTTAAATAATAAACATTATCTAAAACAGCCCATCTATAACAGTACATAATCTCAGGAATTCCTATACGAGTTCAATGAGTTTGATTTAACCTATACACCCCATTAACTATTCTCCAGGTGTTGGGGGCTATTTTTGCAGGGACAACGTCGAAATACTGACAGAATTCTAAGCATAAAGGGTTTGGTGGAAAAAAAAATCCACATTCAACAATAAAGAGGCTAGGGAACCAATGTCCCTCAGCCAAATCGAAATAACTTAAAGCCTCAGAAAGAACCTCAAAAATTACCCAAGATGGAATAGAGAAATCAGAACGGAATTTCTCAAGAGACTCAATAATGTAAACCATGATGAATAAAAGAAGAAGGAAGAAGAGCTTACAGGGAAAAAGGAGATCTGTTGACAAACAAACGAAGAAAAGGATGGACGCACAGGAGAGAGAAAAGCTATAGAAAACTCGAAAGCTGAAATTGAAAAGGTAGAAGACGATGGGATTGCCTCTGAAGCTTAAATACTTTGCCTTGGGAAACGGCGAAAGAAATAATTACAAAAAGGAAACTATTACGCTACCGAAGGCTAAAAGGACAAAAAGGGCACGAAGATCGAAGCGCCTATAAAAATGAAAAAAGGCAGATTCTGCGAATTTGGAAGGAAATTCAAATATGAAGAAAAGGCTCCTAAAACCCAGGAAGGTCATTTAATATCGCCATATACCGAGAAAGAATGTTCCATACTCCTCAAAGTTCGAAATATGAAACATTGGGGGCTTCTGTTGATACCAAAATTAGTATGCTGATGTGGACGAATAATAAGAAGACACGTGTCAATCTACGTGGCACAATAGCAACGAGGAAGATTGTTTCCCCGACCAACATACTCACTCCGAGCAACAAGTATACTTTGAGGAACGCCAGTCTTCCGAGGAACACCAACCCTCCGAGGAACCCTTATCCTCCGAGGAACTCCAATGCTCCGAGGAACTCTTGGACGACGAGCAACTAAGGCGGTTCGAGCTACATCTCGACCACAGCATTAATTGCCAGATAATCAACAGTTCAACTATTCATTGAATGCTTATCATCTTGACGCGCACGTTTGAAGAACATTAAATGAATTACCCTTACATATGTGTATCATTTATTGTAACACCCTTTCATGTACAGCCTAAGGGCTATAAATACATTGTATCACCTTCATTCAAAGGGACCGGAATTTCGTGATAGCACTGGTAATCGAGAATTCCCAAACACTCAGCAATAACATAACAGTGGACGTAGGCCATTCATATAAGGCTGAACCACTTTAAAATCTTTTGTCTTATTTATATATCTGTGATTAAATAATTAGAGTAATCTAGTTTTTTACATCAACAATACCTTTGGTGAAATAAATGCGTGTTGACAAAAGTATAACATCGACAACAGAATCATGTTATGTCGCCAAAGGCTTTCCCATATATACAATGGGCAACAAGCTATAGACAAGTACATGTCTATACCTTTTAGTGACACACATTGTATGATGTGCAAATTATTTTTTCTTGTAGTGGCGAGATATAAATCATATATGTGAATATTAGGTATATGATTTAGTTTTAAATATTAATATTCATGTTTAGGCTAGATTATAAGCCAAACATGTCTTATATTTTATATTTGCGGGTATTAGATGAATGGTTCACTTTTAACTATAATGTTCATCATTAGGTTGCATTAGTGAAATGCCAGAATCGTGTATGTAAATATTAAATAATTTATGCATTATGTGCATTTACATAATTATAATTAATATTATTTGATATCAAATGCAGATAGCACATGTATGGTAATTGTGATTCAAATTAAGTATCTTGAAAACATCAACAACTTAATGTTCTATTGCATATAATGCTTTAGTGTGTCAATTAGTCCTTAACGAAATTGGGGCCTTTTTGTGTAATTTGGCCAATATGCATTACTTTTAACATTAAGCATCATGATTTGATGATAAATGATCCATGTCTACAAAATTCCTTATTAAATTCACACTGATCATCTATGATTCATGCAATTTTTTCTTAACATATTTATATACTCATTACTTGAAAACTTAATGTTATTCAACCAAATCATATATTAAGACACGCAAAATTTAAGTATCATTTATATTTGATTTATCTTAAAGTCAAAATAACATTCTAATTAGTACATAAATTTTATATAACATCTTATTCAATATCCAATTTGATGCATTACTAAAAGTCAATCAATTTAATAACATATATTTCATTTTATCCAATCACGCATACAAGGAGATGAAACAATGAATAACAACATGCGTGATATTTTTACGTGGTGAAATTCCAGCGTACTAGAGAAACCTATATGGTCCCCTCTACGAGACGAAAAAAAACAAATTCAATAATAAATAAGAATTATTATACAAATTACAACAAATAAGTATCTAAAATACAAAATCTGAAAATATCCCAGTTTGTTCTCTATCAGTGGGAATTCCTCTGATTGTACGATCTATGTTGCAAGATGCTTACATTTTCATATCTTCGAGCAATACTAATGGTCTAAGTGAAGTGCAAACTAATGAAAAAAAAACCAACCTATTTTTTTTTCTAAAAATAATTAGTAAAACAAATTCTCAAGTAGCTAAATTTTTGTGAAAAGACTTATAAAACAGATTTTCAAATTTTAATTCATCATATCAGTTTTAACAAATTTTAAGATACATATTAAAAGCAAATATGACTTTTAAAAATTGAGTTCATTTTTTTTCTTTTCACAAAAATGTATTCAATAAATAACAGAAAAGAAAATTAATACATGAATTTTCCTAAACAAATTATTCTCATAATAATATTAGAGAAATTGTCACTATAAGCATAAATCAACAATGTGCAATAACAAAGAAAGAATTAAAAAGAATATCACCATTTTGATTTCAAAAACTTCTTTCAAAGTTAAGGCATAACACTAATGGAGACACAAAATATATTCACTCTAATGTGTTCTCACTCTAACTAAAATTGATAATTTATAATTTAATTAGAGAAGTGTGTAAACATGAGTCTGGAGTTATTTTTATCTCATTTAAAAAATATCACCCAAAAACTAACTATCTAGATCAAGAAATAAATTCATTTAATTCTCAAAGGTTGAGATTAGTAACAAATATAAGAGGAAATAAATTTACACAGATTTTTAATAAATATTTTAGATATGAAAAGAAAAGTTATTTTAAAAAATTTATTATTTTCAACACAAAATCAGAATAATAGATCATAAAAATATGCAAATAAATTTCGGATATAATCATTAAGAAATTCAGTTTTGATAGAAATAGATTTGAGTATAACACTTACTATTTCAAAATAATAAATCATTTTATTCTCATAAGAATATGTGTTGTCTAAGATCATTGAGACTTTGAAGTCAAAAACTAAAATTAAGAGTGAACATGAAATCAAACACAATGTTGAATTTGAAAAAACAATACTATCTCTCTCTCCCTCTCAAAGTTTTCTCTCTGTCTATACTCTCTAAAAATATAATTTGAACTTGTTTGTTTCCCACTCTAAAACAGTGACTGGCCAAATCTCACTCAAATTATAAATGAGTTTATTTAGGTACTAAGATAATATTTTAGAAACCCTAATATATAATGAGGATTTATATACAAACAGGTCGATCGTCAAGATCCATTAGATTCTCAGTACTCGATTCATCCATATATACATATTCATATTACAATATACATCCGGATCTATCTCCCGGTCTGAGGATTTATATACAAGTATTTATCAATACTTTTCATTTTCTCAAAACTTCCCATTTCCCTTTTTATACTCAGGAAATGTAAATATAAAAGCCAATTCATTATCATGAATTGCTTTAACAAATCATATACTTTTAAAAGCCAATTTTATTATCATAAAAAATGCTTTTCCTTTATGTCATCCCATTTCCCTTTTTTTTATACTCAGGAAATGTACCCAAAGCCATTTCCATTATCATGAAAATGCTTTGATCAAATCATGCTTCCACATCCCTTCTTCCAACCGGGAGTGTTACCGAAGCCAAACCTTTATCCCATTTCCCTTTTTATACTCAGGAAATGTAAATTAAAGCCAATCCATTATCATGAATTGCTTTAATAAATCTAAGACCGCCCCTCCGGGTTTCCCCACTGGACGCGCCCCTAAATGTCTATCATCATCCAGGGCCTATCTATACAAGACAACCTGGGAACCTACTAACATCGGGAAGCGGACATATTGCCTGCGGGAAAGTCAGGACCACACCGAGAATCCCATAACCAGCGCAGTAAACAAATAAACACCCATATGGCCTAGGGACTATATCCAACCTGCTCAATAGCCAGGAAGGCTTCACCACAACGCGCGCAACTTCCCTTATGATAGCGATTTAGGGAGGTGTGTAACCATAATTTATCAATTATGAAAGTCATTTGTCTTTCCATTTTGAAAATATTCATTTTTATATTTTCAAAATCATTTCCATCATATCATATATATATATACTTTAATCACCTAGTATATACATATACCATATATTCCTCCTAGAATATATAACCGGCCATAATGGCCTATATCATCTAGCGATGACCATAATCCCAAATATTCCCTCCAGGAATCACAATCATGCATTCATATAAGCATGATAATAAACCCAAAGTATTTTCTTACTTTAATAAGTAATACATACTTAAATCCCATCTACGGATTCATTTGGATATCTCCAATCATACCATTTCTCATTTAGCGAATATATAACTATACTCCCCAAATCTATTCTAATCCACTCATAGGATTCACCCGACCAAGATCAATATGATTATGTTATCTCTTTAGATCATAATCCTCTTTAATACTCAAATTTAGAAAGCCCGCTTTAAACTCAAAGAGGAGAAGTAATAACAATCTCCAAAATCTTGGGCTGAAAATAGGGCACCGGTCGACCGGTCCTGGACCCCCGATCGACCGCGGGTGGCAAATAAGCCTACGAAACAAAGCAGTAGGCCCTTTCTCCTTGACGCGGTCGATCGGCCTGAGGGGCGCGGTCGACCGGTCACACCAGGTCTCCCAAGTTAAATCTCCTCAATTCCTTTTATCCAACAACCCAAATTCATTTTCGGGATTTCTAAACTACCCCAAAAATTATCCCGAACATCTACGCAATTAATTCTAGCCGTAATTTTTCCAATTCCCGATTTGATTTCCGAGTTGATGATTTCAACCCGGAGCTGCCATCTTGTAAAAATCATATCAAATCGTAGAAAAATCAGAAAAATACGCGGTCGACGCCCACGCGACCGTATCGAAAAGATCTACAACTTTCGTGTTAGGCCGAAAGCTAAATCAATTTTTTTCCTGGCCAAAATGGCCCCCTAAAGTGACGGGTTACTATTCATCGTCTTCTCCGAGACGATTTCGGCCATTAAAGCTTCTCCCAAGCTTTTATCGCCTCACCCAACATCCTACAACCTCAACCAACTACAAATACACATATATTAAGGGTTCTAAACATCCTAGAACCCAAAACCACCAATTAATTTAGGTTAAAACCTAAGTTCCACAAATTAAAATATTATTGGGGTTTAATTGTTTTAACTCCCAAAAACACGTTTTATCCACGATAACCCACCCCAAAACCTTTAGGGTTTGTTTATACCAAACTACGGTATGAGATATTTATGCAAAAAGATAAATAAATCAAGTAAACACTTGCCTCGTGGATAAAATCCGACGACCCCGAGTCGAATCCGGTGGAGTTTGGCCCGAATCTCCATTTTCTCCTCCTCTTTCTCCTTCCTCTCTCTCTTCTCTTTCTTTTCTTTCTTTCCTTTCTCTTTTTCTCCCTCTCTTGCTCTTTATATAGGGAGAAAGGGTTTTAACCCTTTAAAACCCAAAAACGACTCGTTTACCCAATTACGAGTTACATTTACCTCTAAAATTACCCGAAACTCATTTTCGACAATCGGACATTCTTTTCCGACTATCTCGGACATTCCGAGACTCACGGCGCAGTCAAAATTTTCATCCGAGGTACTTGACCGCAAATCACTATTCCAACCCAAAATAAATAAATGCGGGTTTTCCAATTAAAAATCTTACCTCGTGTCGCTTTACTCAACGGCGACATATAATTAAAATACTTCGACCTATATAGTCCCAAAAATAATCACAACATCCCTCGAAAATCATTTAATCCACAAAAATCCCAAAAATTACTATTTAGGGAAATTTCCCAAATTCTAATTTATAATTAATTATGGAATTTAATCGTCTCCAAAAGGGTGGGTTGTTACACTACTTTATTTAACTAAATTTGTTTGAAAAGTTCATTTTAAGTGTAGGAAAATTTTCTAAAATTATTATAAAATCGGGAAATTAATTTTAAATGAAAACTAATCCCATCTCACTTTTGAGAAATATTTTAGACATTAATATCAATTAATTTTATATAAGATACATGAGTGCCTCAAATGTGTCAAAGTATAAAAATTCACAATTTGCATCCACTTAATGTTTTACCTTTTTTACCTTTATTTGGATAGGAGCGTTGAATGAGTCTGGCGCCTCAAATAGTATCGGTCACATAAGATGATGTACCAAAAGAGTTATTCTCAAATTAAAAATATGTTTGGCAAAATATACAAACCAGTTGGAACTCTAAATAATATAGATTCAATCAAAATCTAGAATTCAAGTATTTAGAATGTTTGATGCCTTACTCAGTTATTATCATTGACATAATATGTGAAGTCTCTCGTTTATTTGCTTTTGACATTACCACCAATTAAAATATTTTTTGGATGTCAAATTAAGTAATGATATGGGTGTTTATGAACACATGTATGTATATATTTAATATTTATATAATGTAAGATTTTGTGTTCATTACACAATTCCATTCCAAAAAGATAAATATTATACATACTAGTTTTGGCCCTGCACGGACGCTTTATAATTATTATTTTAATATCTAGTACAAATTAAACAAACTTAAACTAAATGAAACAAAGTGTGGACATAGAAAAAACTAATAATAAAATTAATATAGAAAAACAAAAGGAATAATAAAAATAGATGAAACATGAGGATCTCCTTAAAGATTGAAACTAAAGTAAGATTGATACAAGTCCGCATGATGTAATTGGTCATAAGAATATTACATGTTACTTTTTTATTATTTTTAATTTCATGAAAGATGCTAAATACATTCAGTATATCTCATATTTTCCCAATAGAAATATATGATGTCATTCGTATTCTAGCATTTTCAAGAGTATCTTTGGCATAACTAATAAGGGAATGTCCACTGAGTCAATGTGAGTTGTGTAGTTTGCCCTCCTAAAATAATGTTGCATGTTGACATTGTCCTATTACATCATTTGAGGTAAATGAGGTATATTTAGGAAGTTTGATATTGTCAAACATAATTTAAAAATAAATCGGGAAGCAAAAATGAAAACAATTCTTTAATAATATAATAAACTAATTTAACAATAATCCTCCTCTTGCACACATAATGAAGAAACAAATGAGAGTGAAATTTCTCGTTTAATGTTCTGTCTAATCCCATATTTATAGGGAAGCCATATTAGTGGCTCAAGTCAACTTAAATAAATAGCAAGGTGAGAGAAAATATGAACTTATCACTACATCTTTCCAATAGCCTAAAATTCGCCTTCTGGCTTGTCTCTATCTCTAATGAAAACTAATTTAAGAGATGCATCAATCCTTCGAGACTGAGGGTGAGGACTAACTGTAAACATATTCGTAGTGGAGAAAGATCTATTTGCATGTATCAAAATAACACATTCAGTTTCGACTCAATAGAATTCATCTAACAGTAACAAATATATTACTAAGATCTTTTTATTTTTTATTTTAGTTTGTTGTTGTAATAACCTAAACGTCTCGTATTTAACTAAATTGGTCTCACTTTTATATTATTTTGCTCAACGTCCGTGTAAATCCATTATTTCCCTACATTACTTATGAATTGATGAAATTTAGTGTAAGCACCCAACATGAGCTTTCACCCAACCCACCTGAATACCTACTTCTGTGCACCTTCTTTTAGGGCATCATTTACAAATACCGCAATAAAAAGGATTCTTTAGGTTTTGGGTTATTATCAAATTGTACACTATTCAACACGTATGAAAGTGAAATCTATATGACAAAAAGTGAGGCAAATTTTATTAATTAAACATTTAGAAAAATATAATCTAAAAATTTCATTGGTTTAACAAAACATTAACATTTATAAATATATTTAATACGACTTGAAATGTTGGATATTATATAAAATTCATTAAGGGGTGGAAAATTTTCGTTAGAATAGATGTATAATAGCCGACGATTAAAGGGATATAAAACTGTACTTGTAAAATCATCAAAGGAACAATTTCATAAATGTTTTTATTAAATAATCAAAGTATAAAATTACCATATTCTTTAAACTTTTAAATCTTAATTTTAGCTTCTCGTCAAGTTCCTATGGAACACCTTCACGTTGAAGTCCGATAAAATATCAAGATTATGGGGTAGTGAAATAAGGAGGGAAGGAACTAAACAGTAGAGTAAGAAAGAGAAATAAGAGGGTGGAGAGAGAATATATCACATCTAGAACATAAATAATAAGGTGTCGAGAGAAGATATCACAACATGATGAGATAGAAATAGAGTAATGCAAACATTTAGGGGGAAGAAAGAAAAGGCATCGTTAAAGAGGGCTGAGAAAATGGGGGGGGGGGGGGGAATGTGAAAATATAGTAGAGAGAAAGAACATAGATTGGATGTTTTAAAGAAAGGAGAGGTAGTAAAAGAGAGGATAATATTACTATATGTACACATGGTTATGAATCTTAATTCAATTCTTGTTTTTCTAGTCTTGATTAATTAAGCGAGACAAGTGTCAAGATCCAAATTAGAGCTTTTGTTCTTCCAGACCTCTCCCATTAAAAGGGATCGAAAGAGAGAGGAAATCGATCGAGCAACTTCCATGGAAAAAAAACTTAGGAATCTCGTACCAAGAGAAATGAATGATCTCCTATCTCAATAAGGATCCATGACTACTAAAGAATTATCCCGAAAAGCAATTATCATCCAGATTGAGAAGTTTACCTAGTCGATCAAAGACTTTAAATCGCCAAGGAAGTTAACTATGTCAAGGTTTAAAATATAATATGTGAAAATAGATATCAGTATCCATGTATACATGTAACACCCGACCATTACACTATGGAACCACAACTAATCTTTCATATAATCGATAATTCCCTCAAGCTCAGGGTATGCGAGAAAAAGTGGTTCAAACAGCCATGACATAGATCCATGTCATATTTCAAACAACTCATGGATGCCTTTTTTTTCATCATAAGTATCATCCACCCAGAAAGGGCGGATTCACTACACATGTTGAAAAAGAAGCCGCAAAATACCTACATGAGTATGTCAGGTTGTATTGTGAGGTCTACAATTAGGTGGAGGACTTCACTGAAGAAGTTATAGCGGTATAATTCAAGATTGGTTTGCCAAATAACTCCATGTTATACTATTATCTCACTAAGAAGGAAGCAACCACTATGAATTGAAAAATATGTTACAAGAACAAACTCGGACAACAATTTACAAAGGGTGAGGAAAAACGGAGACACATGCGTTTCTCCAAAGAAGGGGGAAACATGTCGAACAATGAATCAATGGGAGATGAGAAAAAAATACGAGTAAAGCTCATCACGCCCTCAACCCAAATTAAGGAAATAATATGCAAGATCAAGTTAATTTTGTATCATAAGTTTCTAATGAAGACATAATCACTTTCCACATGTTATTTGGGGAGATCATTTTGTTTTTGGATCATGTAATTAGTTTTTTTTATTTTTACTCAAAATCCTAGGTTTAACTCACAAACATGTAAATTTTAGTCAATTTCAATAAGCGAGAGTCTAAAGCAGACACAACTTTTCCTATATGGTACTTTGTACATCATTTGGTGTCCTTGCCTCTTTTTGGGCCACTCAATTACTTTTATTTTTCCCATGAAACCCATTGAACACCAAAACAAATGTGTACTGATCAATTTGAAAATTGGAGTCGGATGAGAAAAAGGGTAGTTTCCATAGGTTACTTTTGTGCCTATTGTGGTTCTTGAGTCTCTTATTGAGAAACTTAGTTATTGTTATAGTTTTTTTTTTACCTCTAATACCAAATATATAATAAAAAAAAGCATTTACAAGTAATATTTGGCAAATGGGAATTCAATGGGAACATAATCAGTTTCGATAGGTTACTTTGGTACCTATTAAGGAGTTTGTGCCTCTTTACGAACACCTTTCTCTATCTTTTCAATTTTTGATCCCATAAGCCTATTGTAACCTTAAAACACGTGTTTACTAGTCAATTTCATATACAGGGTGTCCGAGATGGTAACTTCACATAGGTTATTTTATTACCTCTTATTGTGGGTGTTGCTTTTTATGGGCCTTTTCATTAGTTTTTTCATCCTTTACTTACGACCCACTAATTTAATCCCAAGACAAAGCTATACTATTCAATTTCAGCTATAGAGACTCCATTTAGGATATAAATATTTCATACATGTTACTATTATTCCTACTTTAGTGTATGTGCCTCTCTTAAGCCAATCTATCCCTTTTTTTAATTTTCCTCCCTAAAAGTCCATTTATCCCCCAAACGAGAGTATAATAACCAATTTTAGATATTAGATGTCTGAGAAAAAAACATTTACATCTCACGGGTCACTTTTATACCTTTAAAGGTATTTTGCCTCTTTTCGAACAACGTAGTTTTCATTTTCAGTTTATGGCCCCTACATCCCATTTTTCACCCAAAATGATTATATATAGGTCAAATTTGGAAACCGGTGTCTGATGAGGATGAAATCACTTTTACAAGGTTACTTTGGTACCTCTATAGGTATTTTTGCCTCTTTTTGTTTGTCAGTTTTAGCCCCTAATGAATATCACAAGTAATAAATCTATTGGCTTTATTATATATTGTCACACATTTGGAAGATTAAAATAGTTAAGATTTGTCTCAACTTATTATTATTGAATTGATTGGTTCAACTTATATATGTTCTAATCTAGATTAATATTCAATATATATTAGAGGAAGAGGAAGGGAATGTTTATCCTAACTATACGCAAAGAAAACATTTCACCTGTATAATTCAGCTTTAGAACACACACCATGGGAATTTTGTAGTCTCTATTTTAATTTGGATTTATTTATCTCGATAAAGTTTCTTCTTGTCTTCCATGTTTTTATTCTGATTTCATTTATTCATTATGCAACTTTTTTTAATATATTTTATCATTATTCTATAGTTATGTTATGAAGTCGCCTTAATTCAACTAATTTTTATCCTTCCCTTGAACTTAGTTTATCAGTGAGCATACAAAAACTAGAGACTGGAGGAGCTTTATATTTTTAAAGGGATCACAACTAGTTATACATATTAAGTTTTTAATTAAGCTAATTTGAGAATTGCGAGAAGATAATTGGCCGACCAATTAATGTCAAAACCTCTTAAGAATTGTTAGGAACTATTGTTTTAAAATGACGAAAATTTATTTTTTAAGGAGGACTTCAACTAGGTTTTATGGATCAACGATTTGCATAATGAGGCATAATAGATGTAGTTACTCATGTGTAATAAGGAGTGTATGTTTTAATGGAGCTAAGGTTTGAAGGAAAGTTATATTAATATAATATTACTAGACGGATACAAACAATTATCAATTATAAAATATTATTGGATCGATGGAAACATGAGAAAAGATATCCTTAGCAAGCGTATTACATTTATGATAAAATATTTTTTTATTAGTAACACTATTTTTATTTTATATTGTTAACACCGATCGTTTAGTAATACCCTATATAAGACCCCATAAATATTTTATTACTATTATTGACTACCCACCAAAATGGAGAACTTCCATCCAAAATGATAAGCTTCACGTGATAACTCTGAGGTGATTAAATTGGTCCAAAGGTTCTGATAGAGCTCCACATGCAATCGCGGTGTGAGGATAACTTCGCGTGGTTTTACCTTTGGCAAAAATATGCCTAATCCCTCCCCCATATCCATAGGCATTCCAAGTGGCGTTGATATATCAAATCCATGAAGTAAACGAGCTAGCGTCAAGTGAATCACTTGTGAGGAAAATGTAGTAGCGGGGCACATTCTCCTCCCACAACCGAATGGTAAGTACTCAAAATTTTGTCCTCTATAATCTACGCCGATATGGTCCTTAAGAAACCTCTCGGGTTTGAATTATTGAGGTTTGACCACACCCGTGGGTCCCGATGTAACTTCCACAGGTTGACAATCAAACGAGTATGCTTTCGGATGTAAAAACCATCAACATAACAGTCTTCACTAAACTCGTGAGGTGCAGCTAAGGGGCCAGGTGGGTATAAACCAAGTGTTTCGTTCACCACGACTTCTATATATGTGAGGCTCTATATATCGGAATCTTCTGCCCATCTTTGTTTTCCTATTTGGTTGTTGAGTTAATCCTGAACAATTTTTAACGCACGTGGATGATTAAGAGTAAAGATAGGGCCCAAATTAGTGTCTCAAGTGTGCTTTCTGACCCCGTCCATATGAGAATCTACAAAATAATATTGAAATGTGATGAAATTTGAGCAAAAAACACAATAATAAAGTGATACTATCTCCCCTTAAAAACATTGAAAATAGTAATAAGCAAGTGTCCACTATGTCAATCTCTATTATAGTAATTATATGTCCAATCTTTACTATCATTTTTATTATTGTTTAATTATTTTTACCTGTTACCTTGGGAATTGATTTTGGGCACATATTATCATTAGTATTTATTTGAATCCTCCGAGCTTGTTGGCAAATATATCTAATGTCAAATATTGGAGCATTCAATCCAAAATCAATTGAAAATGGGTTAACGGCCTCAAAAACCATATATACTGCAAAAGCCTTTAAAGTTTACACATGTGACTTTAAACTTGACAACTAGTGGGTGTTTGTTGAACACATACATTACTCATGTTTATATTTAAGTTGGATGTTCGAAGAGATTCGCGTACCGTCGATGTTGCCTTAATAATGGCCGAACATGGTGGCCTCCTTCGGTAGGCTCGATAGCATCATATCCATGAAGTCACCATCGCCTTTGGCCTCGACATCACAAGAACTTCTTTTCTGAAGATGTTCATCCAGCCATCCTCCAATTACTTTATCAAAATACTTACTAGTCCCCTTCATAGATTTTATATACCCCCCAAAAAACAACCATTCGAGACCCGAGATGGCATCAGACACTATGAGATCACTGCTTAGATACAACGCTCTCGACACCATTTCTCTCAAATGCTGGCCTTGGGAGACGGTTTTGCCAGAAAATCCCTTTCCAACTAGCGTATTCATAATTATATTAAAAGTCAAGTACTCTAACGATTTGCTTATGGTTACCTTGGTTGGAAGGTCTTTGTTCTTGGTGCACAGTAGGTGTAGATCTTTAATTAAGTACTCCAATTCAGATGTTCAGGCATGCTTGAGCTTTCTGAGCTGCTGATTGCTAAGTGGATCTTTATTGACCATCATTCGGATATAACGCCAATAGGGTCCATAATATGCTAGTGTAAAACCAGCATGATTATAGCACATGTACTTGTTGATGGCACTACTTGGTCTAGACGCGAAGATTTTGTCATGGGTAATTAAAAAATCTTTTACATGCTCCCAATTGCTCACCACGATTGCGGGGTTAACACCTAGCTAGAGAGAAAAAATGGGTCCGTAAATATCAGCCATGGCTCCAAGTATGTTCGCAACTGGATCTCCACCTCCTAGAAGATGAAAGCGACCCAGGATGGGCCATGCCCCACATGCTTCTGGAATTCTACTTTTCATTCCGTTGTTGTTTCTTCTGCTTCTTTTGAAACTATATGCAACAATTAAACCCAAAAAGCTTAGAATTATGATGATATAAGAAATAATTTCCATGTTGAGCATTTGTATGCATCTAATATGTGTCTTTGTGTTTGTATATACCGTAGATTATGTGCTAGGGTTCCCTTCTTTTCCAATCAGTGATAATAGAAATATCTAATATTGTTCATTGACACATCATTCACACATATTTTTTGGATGTCCGGAAAAGAGGTCCTACTCCAATTAATATAGGGAGTGAATATGGATGTTAATAATTGGTTGAATGATTGAACAACAAAATCAATAACGAAAAAATATTTAAGCTATTACGATGACACCAAAGTTTAGCGAGGTACCCAAATTAGTTTTATTATTTTTTATTAATTGTGGTCAAGATGGTTTCTTAGATTTTAATCAACTTTTTTATCCACCTTTCCCTAAATACATGTTGTGATGCATCAGTAGCAGTAGCGGACTCAAGATTATTGGTTAGGGGGTACCGAGACGGGAGTTCTCGAGACAACTTTTTTTGGATTCTTTACTTGTTTTGCAATTTTTTAACATTAAAAAATCTAAAGGTTAATATTCATGATTTTCATTTAAAATACCTCAAAATAATATTGATTAATATTTAACAATTAAAATAGTTAGTTTCGATAAGTTACTTTGACAGTTTCGATAAGTTACTTTGGTACCTCTGGACGAGTTTGATCCTTTTTACGAACATCTTAGTTTATCTTTTCAATATTATATACCATTAGCCTATTTTAACCTTAAAACTCACGTGTACAAGTCAATTTCATAAATAGGGTGTTTGAGATGGTAACTTTGCATAGGCTACTTTAATACCTTTTATTGTGGGTGCTCCCTTTTTTGGGCCTTTTTATAAGTTTTTTCATCCTTTACCCAAGGCCCACATAATTAATGCCAAAATAAAGTTATATTAGGGATTCCACTTAGGAAGTTAGGACACAAATATTTTCCACATGTTACTTTTGTTACTACTATGGTGTTTGTACCTCTTTTCAACCAATCTATCACTATTTTTAGTTTTCCTCCCTATAAGTCCATTTATCCCCCAAATGAGAGTGTAATAACCCATTTTAAACACTGTACGTCCGAGATAGAAACATTCATGCCTCACGGGTCACATTTACACCTCTTGAGGTATTTGTGACTTCTCAGAACAACGTAATTGTTATTTTCAATTTATGGCCCCAACATCCCATTTTTCACCCCAAAATGATTGCATACGAGCCAATTTTGGAATTCAGTGTGTAATGAGGGTACAATTACTTTTATAAGGCTACTTTGGTACCTCTAGAGGTGTTTTGCCTCTTTTTGTTTTTCAATTTTGGCCCCTAATAAATATCACAAGTAATAAATCTATTAGCTTTATTATCTATGGTAACAGACTTGGAAGCTTAACATAATTAGGAATTGTTTCAACTTATGATTTTTGAATTCATTGCTTCAACATATATAATGTCTAATTCGGGTTAATATTCATCATATATTAGAAGAAAATGAGGGTATTGTGAATCCCAACTGTATCTTAAGAAAATGTTTTGCCTGTATAATTCAGTTTATAACACACCTCATGGCAATTTTTTAGTCTTTACTTTTAATTTGGATTCATTTATCACGGTAGAATTTCTTCTTATCTTCCAGGTTTTGATTTTGATTTCATTTATTCTTTATGCAACTTTTGATAACGTATTTAATTATTATTCTATATTTATGTTATGAAGTTTCCTTGATACAACTTTTTGTATTCTTCTCTTGGACTTGATTTATCAGTGAGCATACAAACAGTAAATCAACGTGATGCTTTATATTTTCAAAGGGATCATAACCAGTTATATATTAGATTTTTTATTAAGCCAATTTGAGAATTGTGAGATGATAACTGACCAACCCAATTTACGTCAAAATCTTTTAATAATCATTAGGAACTATTGTTTAAAAATGAATGAAATTCATGTTTTAATGAGTACATTAACTAGGATGTAATGCACCAACAAGTTTCATAATAAGGCATGACAGATGTAGTTACACATGTGTAATAAGTAGTTTATATTTTAATGGAGCTACAATTTGAAGGAAACTTGGCTTAAAAAACGTGTATAAATATAATAATACTAGAAATATACAAACACCTACCGATTATATTATTATTGGAACGATGGAAACATGAGGAAAGATACCCTTAACAAGCATATATATATATATGTGTGTGTGTGTGTGTGTATGTATGTATGTATGTATGTATGTATTGTTAGCACTGGGCTTTTAGTAATACACTATATAAGGCCCCGTCAACATTTTATTACTATTATAAACATCCCACCAAAATGGAGAACTTCCATAAAAAATGATAAGCTATGCATTAACTCCGAGGTGATTAAATTGGTTCAAAGTTTTTGATAGAGCTCCACATGCAATCGCGGTGTGTGGATGACATCGAGTGGCTTTGCCTTTGGTAAACCGAGGCCTAATCCCTCCCTTATATCCACTGGAATTCCAAGTGGCATTGATATATAAAATCCATGAGGTAAACGAGCTAGCGTCAAGTGAATCACTTGTGAGGCAAATGTAATATCAAGGCACATTCTCCTCCCGGAACTGAATGGTATGTACTCAAAATTTTATCCTCGATAATCTATGTCGACATGGGCCTTAAGAAACCTCCCTGGTTCGAACTCATGAGGTTTTTACCACACCCGTGGGTCTCGATGTAGCTTTCACACATTGACAATCAAATGCGTACGCTTTGGGACACACTAACCATGAACAAAACAATCTCCAGTGGACTCGTGAGGTGCTGCTAAAGGAGCAGGTGGATATAAACGAAGTGTTTCCTTCACTACGACATGTAGATAAGTGAGGCCCTTTATATCAGATTCTTTTGCCCATCTTTGTTTTCCAATGTGGATGTCGAGTTCATCCTGAGCAATTTTTAATGTACGTGGATGATTCAAGAGTAAAGAGAGTGCCCAAATTAGTGTCTCAGTTATGGTTTCTGAGCCAGCACAATTGAGAATCTACAAAAGGATATTGAAACATGATGGGATTTGAGCAAAAAATACAATAGTAGAGTGGCCTTGTCTCCTCTTAAAAATAGGAAAACAGTAATAAGAAAATGTCCACCGTGTCTATCTCTATTATATAGTAACTATATGTCAAATCTTTTTTTTATTTTTATTATTATTTAATTATTTTTGCATGTTACATTGGGATTTGATTTTGGGAACATGTTATCATTAGTACATATTTAAGAGAAATCTTAGAGCTTGTTGGCAAATATATTGATTGTCAAATGTTGGAGCATATACTCTAGTGCAATGCCTTAATTTTTTCATCTCAGAATTTATGTCTTAACATGCCCACTCACATGTGGCATTACTTGAGCCTATACGTGGACATATTAATATTGGATGACGCCTACACATGGACAAATTAGTATTGGATGACGCGAAATAGTTGAATGGTTAAAGCATGAAAAGTCTTCTATATTTTTTGGAACATTCAAGCCAAAATCAATTGGCAATGGGTCATGTGTGACTTTAACATTAACATCTAGAGGATGTTTATTGAACCCATTCATTACTCATGTTTGTATTTAAGTTGGATGTTTGAGGAGAATTGTGTACCAATGTTGTTGCCTTAATAATGGTGCCATGGTCATGGACGGACATGATGGCCTCCTTTGGTAAGCTCGATAGCATCATATCCATGAAGTCTCCATCACTATTGGCATCACAAGAACTTCTTTTTTGAAGATGTTCTTCCATCCATCCTCCAATAATGTTATCAAGATCCTTACTAGTCCGCTTCACAGATTGTATATACCCCCCAACATCCAACCATTCCAGACCTGGGATGGCATCAAAGATCACGAAAACACCCTTTAGATACGTCAACTCGTTTGTAATTCTCTCAAATGCCAGCCTTGGGAGTTGTTTTCACCAATAAATCATTTTCCAACTACCATATTGATGATTATATTAAATGTGAAGAGCTCAAACAATTTTTTTATGGTTACCTTGGTTGGAATGTTTTTGTTATTGGTGCACATGCATGAGCTTATCTTTCGTATATGATGCCAATAGGGTACATACGGTGCTAAAACTAGCAACGACGCCAAAAACTTGTTTGTCAATTTTATAAAATACCACAAGTGCATGGGCTATTATAGAATAATGAGTGTAAGTATGGGTCGAACCCACTGTAATACCCTGTAATTTTATTGATTTTATTTAAGGGATTAATTGAATTAAATGATAATTAATTGGGAATTAATTCGGATGTAACACTACACCAAAATGGGAGATTTGTGAGTGCTGTTAGCACTCACAAATGACCTTTATAACTGTTATTTATCGTCATAATTTAGGGGGTGATAAAAGAAAATTTATAACTCCTAACAGCAGTCACAATTTTTTATAACCCCTATGGAGTTATGAGTGGTGACCCCAATTTGTAACTGCTATTCGTAACTGCTGTTATCAGTTACAAAATTAATAGTAGTGACAAATTTGTGACTCCTATTAGGAGTTACAAAATTAAATTTGTTGAATGTTGTAAAAGTTATTAAAAATATCTTTATATTTTCACAAAATGATGAAATAATGAAAGTAGAATAAATATCATGATAACAAGTCTAAAAATTTTGACAACATTTCATTTATATTTCTCATATTCCAAATATCCAGTAGACATAAAACTTGTAAAACTTAATTTAACATCAAACAACCCCTAAGTGGGCGCCAAGTACAAAATGAACATAGAATAGAAAATAAACTAAAAAAAGTAACGACACAACACTTCGATGACATGGAATGCCATGAACATGTAACAAATCATTCTAAATCTAGACCAGGAGTCACCACGCAGTGGATACGATTCGTGAAGTCTAGGTATATCAGCCGTGGGGGGTATTGATGCGGTGACATCCTCCCTCGTGTACTCGGAGTATGCCTGTTGAGCAAGTTCAATGGACTCAAATTTTTTGAATACGGCGCCTCGATATCCATTAACTTGTGCTTGTGTTGCTTGCCACGAAGTGTAAACACATGGATTTAGGCCTTTGAATACTACGTATGCCGGATATGCCATGTGTATGCCTGCAAATAATAAAATGTGAATAATATATATATATATATACTAGCGTATGCCCGTGCCTGAAGGCACGACGAAAATTGCAAAAAAAATCGTTACCCGACAACAAAGTGAAATAAATGAACAATATTTATGTTCTAATTTTAAAAAAATTGGGTAGATTTCCCTTTATTTATAGGACTATCCACCATGTTTAAAAAAATAAAAATACTCAACAACAGCAATACTACAATACTCGAGGTCCATATTGGACCTCATTTCAACCACTTCATCAATTAACAATTATATTGATGACTATTAAATAGGATGTTGAGTCAAGAACCGCACGCATCACCGTTCAATTACATAGTAATCCCAAAACTTTGAATCTATAAATAACTACAAAGTAATCTATATAAGGGGTGGTGGTGGATATGATAGGAATGATACAAACAAACAACTTCCCCAAAGTTGGGTAAACATATATGAATTTCATTACCATCATCTTACCTTTTCTCGTCGTTAAATGATAGCTTCACTTATATCTTACCTACTCCTTCACCTGAAATAAGACATGTGAATTGATAATTAAAAATGATAGCACAACTTGAACCAAAAACCATCCATTTTACTTGAATACAAAAATCATTGTAAAACAGAAGCATTCTATGCATATGTGACAATTTATAGGTACATAAAAACCATTCTTGAATATTTTCAATCAAGTCCCCCAGACTATTAATACAACAATCAAATAAACCTTATGAAATAGTAATTCACATACCTGTCATATAATTAATAGAGATGTTGTCTTTGAGAGTTTAGCAGCATAGAAATAAACAGTTACTGGTACCAAACGACTACAAAGTTGTGAACATGATGGTTTGCTGATTAGTAGACCTCGGCAGGGTAGTACATATTTAAGAAATAATATAGGTATCATACATGACGCATTGGTGCGCTCTAAATAAAGCTTGTGATTCAAGTGCAAATCTATCGCAACGCATTAGTAGAGCTTCAAACACTAACCCTTGCATGACAAGAGAAGTTAAGAAACTATGATACTCCAATACCAACACATGAAGTTCCATTAGAACAATTATAAACCAAACCCTAAATATGAAGTTCAAGCATCCAAGGTGGGATTATGATCCCCAATCATAAGTCTAGCTACTCATAATTGAAACTACACTACACATGCTAGTTAACAACATAATTAAGTTAGTTATCTAGTTTAAACACAAACCAATACAAGAGATGGAATTAAATGCAAATTAAAGCTAGTAGAACAAGTAGAGAAGAAGTAAATGAGTAATTTCATTAATAATCACAAGTTGTGTACATGGGGCACAAAAACCAAAATTAGAAAATAGACTAAATGTACTCTCTCTTCCCCACACCACTACACAACTACAAAGTTACAAACCGAAAAATCAAAATAAAGAACCACAAAAGTTAGCAGCAGAGAAAGCGGGATGACAACGCCCTACATATGGTCTGGATGGCGACTCGAGGACTCGGGCGCGGTGGGGTCACGAGGGGCATAGGGATCATAAAGGTAAGGAGGAACAGCAGCCTCGCCCCCACGAATATGAGCAAACAAATCCATCTGTGCCCGGGCAATCATGGAAGTATCTCGCTGATAGTCAGCCTATAAGGATGCGAAGTTCGTCATATAAGTGTCCTGAAACTCGGTAAAATCATCCTGCAACGATGCGAAGTTTGCCATATAGGTGCCCCGAAACTCAGTAAAATTAGCCTATAACTCATCCATCCGCACCACGAGATATGTAATGGGGTCAACAGTAGGAGGCACAGGAGGTGGGACTGGATGAGGCACTTCCGGAATATTCGGCATAGGAGCATCAGGGGCATCAGGAGCATCCAACATACACTTTTTCCTCCTCTCCCAATAATCTTGCCCCAAGCTTTTAGCAATGTTCTTATCATTAAACATCTTGGGCAGCCTAGGTATCTTGTTGCTGCCCAAGACCTCACATCCGGCATCCCTGCAAATCCGGGAAATCAGTCGCGCAAAAGGAAGAGTTGTGGTTCCCTTCTCGTTATAGGCAGCGTTCACGATTTGATGCAACATGAGGGCGGGAAGACTGATGACCGTGTCATCCCCTAAAAGACTGTATAAGAAGAGGGCCTGCTTGTAACGGAGGACATCCTTGGTCTGAGTTGGAATGATGGAATTAACGGCGATGAGATGGAGGATACGATGTACATCGGGCATGCCCGAAGTGGGGAAAGTCTCCCCCGCCCAAATCTTGTCGGGTGCAAGACGCGCAATAAGTACCTCTTGTGGAAGCTGAGGCGCATCTGCGAGGACCGAGTAATGATAGAGCTTGGAGTTAGAAGCCCCACTAAGGTGCGCAGCCAAGATGGGCTTATAAATAGTAATCCGCCTCCCTCTCACATACGCTTCATACGTGCCGCCGCGCGTAGATACTAGAGAAGCATAAAAACGGCGCACGTGGTCCTCGTTGACCTCCCCTCTCATGGACAGATGGGCCTCCCAATTGAATTTGGCTAAATACCGTCTTACAAAAGTCGGCATCTCATCTAAAATCACCTCCTTCTCAATAGCAATCGGGCGACTGGTTTTGAACATGGCCCGATACCACTCCATCTCATCCTTGGAACGAAAATTCAAAACCAGGGCCTCCCCATCCAGTAACTGCATTGGATGATGGCTTGGTGATCGAAGGAACCTACAAAACATTAATTCAATACACACACCATAAGTGCGATGCATAAAATCAAAGTAATCGTGAAATTTGGGGAAACTAGGTTCGGAGGGTGCGTGTTGGGAAAAATTGGTCGAGTAGACGTAACCGACGCACACCACACTCAAACAAGGATAATTAAACAAGAATGTGAGATAAAAGGTGCGAAGATGGAGCTTTAGCAGACAAAACCTTCACAGAGGCATTTTATCGAACATATAGCATGCAATGTATAGAAAGTAGGGTGAAAATGGCATTTTCAAAGTGAAACAACCCCAACAAATACAACTTAATCATCAAAGAAACATAAAAAAGTTGTATTTCCTAGATTCACATCACAAACAATGAGAAAATATGAAGTTTCCTGCAGAAAATGTGGATTTTACAAGAACGCATTTAACTCTACTTTTATACAAAGAACACTAAATAAGATTTGAAAACAATTTAAGAGGGTTGAATTAGTAACCTTAGATGAGGATGCCCTGGATGAGGAAGCCATGAGGGCGAAAATGAATAAAATAAAGGAAATGATATGGGAGAGGAGGAGGTCTTCGGCTAAGGGAGAAGAGAGAATGAGAAGTTGATTTGCTGATTTTAAGGGAATTCTAAGTGACCAGGTGAACTGAATCGATTCAGTAGTTAAATCGAATCGATTCGAAACTCTCGAATTCAACACTGTCTAAGGGCGAATCGATTCGATGATAAACCGAATCGATTCGGATGTAGAGACCTGAAACTTTTGGTTTGCCGAATCGATTCGAAAGTAACCCGAATCGATTCGCAAACCCTTAATTGGCTACTGGAAGGGGTCGAATCGATTCGGTGATAAACCGAATCGATTCGGATGCTGGGATCAAACTTTCTGCTTTGCTGATTTCCTAAATCTCATGAAATTTGATCATTGGGCCACCTTCAACTAGATTTCTTGGACCCATATGGTATATTTAATGTATGTAACAGGTCCGGAACCAAAAAATGCAACCCCACACGTGCCGGGGGATGCTCGGCACCAAAATTGAGAATTTATCGAACCCAATCACCCCTGCTAATGGGGCTGCTGCGTACGATGTCCGGTTGTAAATCCGCAGATACAATTAGGACGTAGTTCACAATGTGAACACCTATTCTTCCCATTCTTCCGACTTCGTTCCAACTAAAGTTCACACACTTAACAATTATGTCGGGTTCTAGATCGGAAGACATTCAAAATAGATTACTAATTGATTCAAGATAGATTACTAATATTTAAAATAGAGTTCAAACACTACTAATTGTTCACTTTGAGAATTTGTTCAAATTTCTTAAGACAAATTACTCTGGATCACTTAAGGATAAGACAAAGCAACGACCAAACCACCCAAGATTTCTCGACATCCTTAATAGTGTCCGCCCCATGACTTCGACGATACAACAAATGATTCTCTTCTCCTGGCTCAACACTACTAGCGTAAACCTTACGTTCAAATATCATCAATTGATGGACATGCACCACCGTTCCAGTAGCAGCTGAAGCAACAACTTGTCTACTTGCAATCTTTCTCTGATTTGAAAAATATAATAAATCGACATATGGATCATGTGGAGGATCAGTTAAATCTCCAAAGTTTGGCTCAGTTGAATCTCCAAAGTTTGTCTCAGTTGACGGGGGGTGGGAATGTAATCATGGGGACTTGAATGAGGAACTGGAGTGTAATCATGGGGACTTGAATGCGGAACTGGAGTGTAATTACGAGGACTTGGATGTGGGGTAGGAGTATAATTGTGAGGACTTGGATTTGGTATTTTCAATCCATTCGATTCAAAATCACTTAAAAGCATGGTAACGGATGATTTGAGAAATGCCATATCATCATCATGTTTTTCTTCTCGTGTCTTTGCTCTAGTCAACTGTGATACTATAGGAGCAATTGCCTTAAGTTTACTTTTGGACACGGATCCAACACCACGAGTCGCCCCCTAGTATCTTTTCCTCTAAAGGCAGTCAATGCATCTGTATTAATACTATTTTGGCTTGAAGAACCTTGACTACTTCTCAGCTCACTCAATTTTTGCTGCAAAATTATTTATGAATCTATTGAAACCACTGAACGACGAAACTTGAAGGAATTTAATTATTACAACTGAGATTACGAAACTCACCATATCATCAGCTACCTTTGGGTGAAACTCCCCAGTTTTCCGCCTATGACTTTCGAGATACACTTCTGAACGATCAACAGGTCATTTATTGTTAAGCACCTATAAATTAATTTTCCATTAACTATTTGAGCAAGACATATAATATATATACACATTAAAATAAGAAAGGGTTTATACCATCTCCTCGATTTTCTCAGCATACGACATCCGACCAAGACAATGGCCGTTAGTCTTTTTAGCCCTTTTCACCCGGCCTTGGTGTCGTTGTTTTAATTTTTCCTCAGATGCTTCGCACGAGACGAATTCATTCCACTCACGAACAGGGATATGCTCTTTCTCCGGTACTTGATCCTTCAGGGCCTTTATCCCATCACTGTCCAATCCCTTAAAATAAGTTGAGCGGAGGTTACTTCTAAAAGTCTTCAATTGAATACCAATGGCTTTCATGGACCCCTCCTTCTGGTCGGCCGAAAGATTGAACTCTTTCATGAGCGTATCCCACAAGTCGTCCTTTTTTACTTTCTCAACCGTATCCCAATTCTCATATTTTAAGCCAATAAAAGATTTTAACAAAGACAAGGCTCAAGTTTTAAAAGGATTCTTGCCACCTATTGGCAAACCACATAGGTTAAGGGAAACGTTAACATGAGAATCAATGGCAGAATGTTCATCATGACTTGAACTTTCAGGCCAGGATGATGGAATTGTATTCTCGGATGCCATTTTTGCATTTTTATATTTATGCATTAGTTCATATGTTAATACAAGAGTAAGGAAATAATATAAAAAATATAATATAAGTTATACCTTTTCAACATATTCTAAAAGTTTTGATAACTGAAACCAACATAACATGCCACAATTAAACATCTACTCCTCTAATGCGTTTAATAATTTCTTTAATTCTAGGTTGTCATCCAGAATAGACTGAATCTCGATAGGTGCCTCTATATCGTCTACCGATGTAGTCATGCGCTGAGGAGAATGTAAAATAACAGACCATGGATCATTGTTGGGGCTCTTTGCATAAAACACTTGCTTAAAGTTTTGGAATGCACAAACGAATGGCTCATCATTAACATTGTCTTTACTCTTCAACTTGGCCAAATCAACCTTCACCATGTGGGTGTCAGGGTCGACCATACATGCGTTCTTGTCCTCCACTCTCACCCAATCACAGTAAAATACAGGTATGCTGAAAGATATATAATCTAATAGGATAATTTGTTTTATAATCCCATAATACGTCATCTCAGCTTCTATCAAGTTTTTATCTTTCGAGCTTGCCCTGAAATGAGTTAATTCTTTATATGAAATGCCGTTATTTTGTTTTCCAATGAGTTTTAACTCGTGCGTTCTTGAAGAGAACACAAAACCATTGACATGATATTGTCCAAACTCCTTGGCTACAAAACTAGGCCCATTTGCTAGACGTGCAAGCCTCGTAGATACTTCACCAGCTTTCAATAACTGAAACCAAGAAAGTATTTGCATTGTGAATATGTTGCAAAGATAGTAAATAAAAGTAAGGTATTACTGTAGTCACCTCGGAAGCTACCCAATGCCTAAAGTCATTGTCTGCGCTCGCGCCTCCCTTCCTCCTCTTGGCATGCCCTCACTCATTATATTGCCTAGGTTAAAACACTAAAAATATTAATTTCTAATGAATATAACATCGAACATATTACATTATTTTACAAAACACTTTAAATAAACTCACATTTTCCATTTATCTATGTCTTCATGCGTCTCGAATACATATAGAGCCACCTGGTTATATTGTGTACTTGTTAGCTTCACTACCTCACCTTTCCCCAGGGCCTCCTCATCTGCAAAGTCTTCTACTTCATCAATAAAGCGTTCACGACCTCCAACGTTTGGGTTAGGCATATATTCCTTTGCATACAAGGAAGCCTCTTCCATAATGTACTCCTCAGCAATGGACCCCTCAACATACCGTGTATTCTTAATGTAATCTTTAAAAGTTTTCATTAATCGTTCGAACGGATACATCCATCAGTACCTTACTAGTCCACATAAAAGTGCTTCATCGCACAAATGCACTAAAAGGTGGATGCTTATGTCAAAGAATGAGGGAGTAAAGTGCTTCTCCAAAACACATATAGCCTCGACCAAAGTTTCTTTCACTGCTATTATGTGCGTCCTGTTGACAACTTTCTCACACAATAGGGAGAAACATAAGCTAATTTGTAGAATGGCCCTTCGAAGATCCTTGTGTTTCGAAAAACAGTGTCCGAAAAATAGAGGGATAAGTTGCATTATCAAATGCCAATCATGGGACTTGCACTTTTTCAAATCTTTTGTTGCGTCGCAGACAATCCTGCGTAAGTTGGATGAGAAATTAGAAGGGACCTTCAAGCCCTTTAATGTTTCAAAGAACATATTTCTTCCTTCAATGATCAAAGTATAAGATGCAACTGGCATATGCTTTTTTCCAGTGTTTGTATCTTCTTTCAACCATAATGATCTTTTAATCTTCAAATCATGAAGATCTTCACGGGCTTTTTCTCCATCCTTGGAATGAGAACCACCAATGCATGTGCTTACGAGATGCTCAATGATATTTTTCTTAGCGTGCAATATGTCTATCACATGTCGGACAGGATGTTCCTTCCAGTATGGAAAATCAAACATTATTGATCTCCTGGACCACGCCGTTTTCACATCAACATCCTTTCTTTTATGCTTTTGGGCCAAAATTATGGGGTGTTTCCCCCTCAACTTTTGATCACCCTTTAATGACCTTTCTTCAATTTCCAAACCAAAAAGTCTTGGTGGAGGTGGTCGTGTCTCGGTGCCTTCTGGGAGAAAATTGCTTCGTATTGACCTGAATTTCTGACTTTGGGGTAGAAATATTCGATGACTATGATAAAAAGTTTACCACTTTTCTTAAGCCAGCTAGCTTCAGTCTCCTCTCCACATATAGGACAACCTAGGTAACCATGTACATTGCACCCAGATAAGGTCCCGTAAGCAGGAAAATCATGAATTGCCCATATCAACGTAGTTCTCAAAATGAATTCCTCCTTTTTGTATGAGTCGAATGCTCTCACACCTTCAACCCATAACTCATTCAATTCATCTATTAGTGGCGCTAAGAAAACATCAATGTCACCACCCGGTGCTTTTGGACCTGGTATCAACAATGACAAAATTGAAAACTCATTTCTCATGCACAACGACGGGGGCAAATTTAAAGGCGCGGTAAACACAGGCCATATACTCTTATCTGTGCTCAGTTTGCCAAACGGGTTAAACCCATCGGTTGATATTTCGAGGCGAACGTTGCGTATTTCAGTAGCAAAGTCCGGGTATCGCTGATTTGCAGATTTCCACACAGATGAATCAATCGGATGTCGCATGAGATTCTCACCCACCTCCGCTCGATCATGCCAAGTCATTGCCTCTGCTATCCAAGGTATAGTGTAAAGTCTCTTCAATTGAGGACCTAAAGGGAAATACTTTAACACCTTCTTAGGTATTTGCGTATCTACTTTCAGTAAACGTTTATTATGTACTATCATCTTTTGTTCATATCTAGGTTCCTTACATACAGGACAAGCCCGTTTGTCCTTATGCTCCTTATAGTATAAAATGCAGTCATACTTGCAGCAATGAATTGATTTGAATTTCATACCCAAACCTTTCAAATTATCTTTCATGATCGGATAATTGACTGGCAGTGTATTTTCTTTGGGGAGAAAATCTTTCGCCCAGAGGAGTATTACCGTCACACTTTTTCCCGACAAGCCAAATTTGCTCTTTAAGTTGTGCAACCCAACCATGGCATATAACTTTGTGTGGTCGAAGTTGGAGTTATGGTATAATGGTGTTGCGGCTACTGCTTTTAACCGTATATAATCCCTAACTTGGTCCGTATCGTTGCCAACATGATCCTCACATCCTAAAGCATTCCCTCTACTATCTTCCTTTTCTTGTGTTATCGGCTGCTGCTTTTAACCGTATATAATCCTTAACTTGGTCCGTATCGTTGCCAACATGATCCTC
Source organism: Sambucus nigra (assembly GCA_949130495.1). Taxonomy (NCBI): domain Eukaryota; kingdom Viridiplantae; phylum Streptophyta; class Magnoliopsida; order Dipsacales; family Adoxaceae; genus Sambucus; species Sambucus nigra. The sequence continues at coordinate 609,809,694 of OX422217.1, read as the reverse complement.
ACATCCTAAAGCATTCCCTCTACAATCTTCCTTTTCTTGTGCTGCGTGCACTTCATACGTATAATTTATGAGATCGTTTAACCTAGCATGTACTAACGGGTCACCATTTGTGTGAACGGTTTCATTGGCAAGTATTTCTTCTGGAATATACTTAAATTCCCTCTCCCCATGGAAATGCCAAAACGTGTAGTCAGCTTGCATACCCCAATGAAACAAATGTACTTTTACATCTACCCCTTTCAAGCGTTTCCCATTTTTACAATGATTGCACGGGCATGGGATAATATCAGTTTCGAGATTCTTCGTTGCATAATTCACAAAGTCTTTAACCCCATTAACGTATACTTGCCCCACTCTACAACTTTCACCCATCCACTCTTTATATTGTGGAAACCCCATTAATTCTACAATAGAAACAAATAGAATCTCAGTAAATTATAAAACTAAATGAAGTTTGAGCTAATATTTAGAACATAATATCTGACTTATCATTGCATTAATACTATCATTACATTAAAACTCACAGGAAAACCCAGCCAAGCACAAAACGTCAAAACTTCAACGAGCACAAAATAATGATTATTTAATTAATTTTTAGATAAAATAAATATGAATAGTATAAAATGATTATTGAAAAAAATCTAACATATTCCCAAACAAGATAATATTCAAAAAACGAAAGAGGTTAAACGATGTGTAGATATACTCACAACAAAACAATCAGATTTGATTATATTTTGTCTAGAGAACGTTGACCACAAAGCTCGGGCAAAATTCGTAATGTTAAATCCATTTGATTATATTTTGTCAAAAAAATATAATGTCTAGAGTTTTTGAATAATATTTTGTCAAAAAAATAACCTCAATACAATTTCTAGGGCTTATTAACATAAAATACAATTTGTATATAGATACACTCATAAACACACATATAAACAGAAATCTATACATACACATACATACACACACATGTAAACATAAATTTATACATACACACACACATATAAACAGAAATCTCTACATACACACAAATATACACACATACCCACACATAATAAGAATCGAAATTAGGCTTTAGACAGAAATTATACAACAAAAATACCCAAAAATATACCTGTTTGATTCACAGAAATTAGGGTTTTAGAATCGCAAATGCTTCTTCACATCAACGTCTTCTTCACAGCTAAGAAAAATTTCATTTTTGGCAAATGAAATAACAAACGAAATTAGGCCAAAATTTCATTTTTGGCAAATGAAAGAGAGAGGGAAATTAAAGCGGGAGCTCTTCACGTAAGATAGAGGGAAATTAAAGTAGGTGAAAAATTTTGTGACTGTAGCAGTCACAAATTTGTGACCGCTAATAGCAGTCACAAATTGAGTCTAAGATCAAAATTTGTGACTGCTGGGAGCAGTTACAAATTTATGGCTGCCAATAGCAGTTACAAATTAAGTCTTAGGCCAAAATTTGTGACCGCTAATAGCAGTTACAAATTTGTGACCGCTAATAGCGGTCATAAATAAAATCTAAAACTAAAATTTGTGACTCCTCATAGCAGTTATAATTTCGTGACTGCTCATAAGAGTCATAACTTATGTCTACTAATAAGCTTGTGACAGTTATAAATTTGTGACTGCTTATAGGAGTCACAAATTAATTATATGGTAACATTTGTGACTCCCATTAGCGGTAACAAACTAATTGACTCAAATGTTTTTTAACCAATTAATTTTATCACCCCTAATGGCAGTCACAAATATTTTTGTGACTGCTCCCGGGAGTGACTAGTTTGTCACCCCTATTGGCAGTCACAAAAAGGTAGTCACAAAATTAACATTTTGGTGTAGTGTAAATACTAACGAGACGTGAGTTGATATTTGTTTATGATGTTAAAATTAAATATTATGGAGTATATATGGTATCATATGAATATTGAAAATATTAAAATTGTCACGAGACAGAAATACGATAATTTGGAAATTAAGTTGGGACGTGCGTGTCAGTCGCGTCAGGAATGAATTTAATTAGATTAAAAAAAGTAATTTATATTTTTATCAACCGAATGGTCATTTTGAGTGCGCCAACGTGTCTGGAAGGGTCAAAATAGTCAGAAAACACTAGCCGGGAGTTTAGTTTGGGTCCCGGGGCATTTTTAGGCCAAACTGGAAACCTAGAAGGGAATTTTGGTAATTTTAAAAATTTAGGGATTAAAACCCACGAATTTTAGAGCTAATTTAGATATTATTAAAAGGTCCACTAAGGCCATTATCAGCCAAAAGTGAGAGAGTGGGCTACAAAAGTTTTTGAGAGAAGTTAGAAGAGAGGTTAAAGGAGGATCTAAGCCAACCCATCTCCCCACCATCATTTTGAAAGGAAATTGTGACCGGGAAGAAGAAAGAACCAACCTTGATCATCAACAACGAATCATAACATCGGATTTAAGGCAAGTGATTTGATATTATTAAGTTCAATGAATATTTCTTCCATGTTTAGTGTAGAAACTGTATTTGCCTTGAAAGTTTTGATAAAAACCTAATGGGATTGATATAGAAACTCTAAAGTTTGGATAGGGATTGCATGTAGAATGTTTATGGACGAAATTAGTACCCAAAACTTAACTTTGATGATTTAAAAACGGATTAATGATGAGTATTTAGGTTCAATTAAATTCTGGATTCATGTTTATAGGGTTTGGGGCAAGAATTGGGGATTTATGATTATTGCATGTTGATTAGTAAGATTTGACCCCAATAATATGTTAAGGAGTGATCTAGGATGACTTAAAATAGATTAAAAATATTAAAACGTAATTGGGATGATCTTAGGATGGATTTAGAGAAGAGAAATATGAAGAAAAACGAAGTGGAGAAATTCTGGGAGTTTCCCGCAATCTCTTTAGAAGACCAACCCAGGTCGTTCGAACGAGTTTATAATGAGGTTACAGTACCCTTTTTAATGAGATAGTAGTTCGTTCGAAGCCATTCATTCAAACAAACTCGTTTGAACGACCTCGTTCGAACGAGAATTTTGGGACTTCTAACGAGTTCACAGAATGGTCTTTTTAGGCCCGATTTTAGTTTCGAGTTTTTCGTAGGCTTATTTATTGAGTGGTATCCTTCCCTTGTGATGAGTGGTTATAGTTTTGAGATTGGAGTACGTTGAGGATTAAAAACTTGGAATTATATAATAGATCGGATGACCTCTAAGGGTTAAGTTGTTAGTACTCGAATTTGCGACGTAAGAAGAGTGGACAACTTTAATGTATATTATTCGGGGACTTGTAAACGTGCAACATGTAATGACGGTATAGGAATATGACGTATACCTCTAGTAAAATTATAAGATATCTAAGATGTGTGATTTCTAAGTATATGTGTTTATCTGTGTTTAACATACCTACCATACTTGCTATCACGGGAGGTCGGCGTTCGATCAGGGCCATCAAATCTTCGTGTGCCTACGGGGGGATTTAGATTGGTACCTCGAGGACATAGGTCAGAGAATGGCTTATTGGGGAGTTAATAAGTCACCTGATCATGGGAGTGTAGGTATGTGCGTGACCCATGTGATGTGAACTATGTTCGCCTTCATTATGTGTGATTGTTACTTATTGAGACGGTTCTTGAGTGATTTGGAGTTCAATGATCCTAATGTACGTGATGTACCAGGATTTGATAGCATGGTATGTGTGCACCGCAGATTAGTGTTCAGGTGCCAGTATTGTATATTTATGATGAGATTAATATACTGATAATTGAAATGAACTGTCAATATAAGTGTAAGTCTGAATGATTGTAACTATTTTTTTTTGTAGAATTAAAGATGGAAAGCCTTAGTAATTATTATGATTAATTCTGAGAAATAAAAAGTAAAATTCTCTGTTTACATTAAGATGTCGGGAATTGAACCGTGAATAGTATAGAAATGTTAGGTTGTGTATTGGACTATTTATATAGTGAAATAACTAGAATGGGTACGGGTACGATAGGAGTGCACAATTAGTTGAGAGGTGAGGAACTCATGTGAGTGCATGCACTATCATGTATTTTATATTCACTGTTTAATGATATTAAACACTTGCTGTATTTTAAACTATTTTCACTATCGGGCTCTGACCCATTTGCTTTCAAATCTATTTTCTTGTAAAAACCTTTTAGGTGCCCAGCCACAAGGGCACCCAACTTAGGAGTTTCATTCCAGTGACGTGCTGTAGCTGCTGTGGAAGTTACAGGACCTCGATTATAGACGCCTTCACTTTCTACCTTGATTCTATTTCAGACTTATTCATCTGTAGGGAATGTCGCCCCTTTTCTCTTAGAGACAGTTTATTTATTCAGTTTTAATTCAGTTGTGGATGTAATTAATTAATGATTCAGGCTTTGTATTTGGTTTAATTCAGTATTCGGATTGTTGCGAGGAGTATTCCTCCAGATTCAGTTTAGTACATTGTTTTTCTATTGCGACTGTAATGTGGTTGTGGTATTAGTATTTCATTTTTGAATTGGTTGTATGTTAATCAGATTTAATTCAAATTGACAACTCACTTTTTAAATATTAGGTGGCTAGTAATTGTTACATCATTTTCGACAGTGATGCTATGAACTGAACTAACTTGACATTTTGTATTAATTTGAATAAAGGAGTAGCTACCCGGTATTTAATTAGTCGGGGTGTCACAGGTGGTATCAGAGCATCAGGTTTTAGTGTCCTTAGGATCTGTACGTCTTGTTATGTTTCTCCTGAGCGATCTTTTATGTAGAGCCCTATATTTTAGGATTGTTGTACTCTTTTGTATATCATACGCTCTTCAGCTATTTTAAGATAATAACTGCGAACTTATAAGACTTTACTCTCATTTTAGATGCCTCCACGACGTGCACAATGAGTTCCCAGGGATGCTCAGCCTGAGCCGCCGCATGCACCAGTTCCGGGCACCATGAATGTCGCAGAGGTTGCCACTATTATAGCCCAAGCGGTAAATGCTGGTCTAGCAGTTGTACAGTAGGCACCACCTCAGGCGCCGGTAGTAGCGCCAGCACAGGCTCATGCATTCCCGTCTTCTTGGGAATGTGTTCGTGATGCTTTTCAGAAAGCACACCCTCCGAAGTTTGCAGGTACCTCTGACGTCGTTATGTCCAGTCAGTGGAAGAAGGACATCCAAAGGCACTTGAGGATGTACGAGTGTACGGATGTAAAGAAACAGATACTGGTTACTTTTAAGCTAGTAGGATCAGCGTTGTAGTGATGGGAGTCCATTACCACAACAGAGGAGAGAGATATCCTTTCTATTCAGGAGTTCTGGGTGCGATTCGACTGCAAGTATTTTCCATCAGCCGTTCACACCGAGATGAGGAGGAAGTTGATGAACCTCAAGCAGGAGGGGAAGGTAGTGGCATAGTATGAGGCCGAATTCACAAATCTCTTGAACATTGTCCATGATGAGATTCCGACAGAGGAGAAAAAAATACAGAAGTTCATGGATGGATTGACTTGGAGGATCCGTCAGCACTTATTGGGTAATCTCTCGTTGGCCACTTATTCTGATGTGGTTAACGTAGCACTGCATCAGTGCCAAGGCCACCGCTTTTAATTGTCAGAGGGTAAGCGATCAGGAGAGTCCATCCATCAGGGCAGGACAGGGAGAAATGGTGCCAGTGGGGCACAATCTGCTCAGGGTCAGCACAGGCAGGGCGATCAGAGTTCCCAGCAGGGGGATTCTAAGAGATTCAGATCTGGAGGTTTCAGGAATGGACAGGGAGGTTTTCATTATGGCCAGTAGGGTCAGCATGGCCATCAGGGTCAGCAGGTCCAGTATGGCCAACAACAGTAGTTTCACAAGGGCCAACATGGTTAGGGGAGGAATGGCAACGATCATCAGGGTCGTGGGCAGCAGGGGCAGAGAGGAGAAAATTTTTCGGGGAAATGTTTCACTTGTGGCAAGATTGGCCACAAACTCCAGGAGTGCCCTGATAGGGGCAGGGCCCCACAGCAGCAGTAGGGTTCTCAACACGAGCCCTAGAGACCTATGTTTCCCGCCGCCCTCCCAGCACCACCGCAGATGCCAGCTTTGCCACCCATCCCAGTAGTCCCAGTCCAGCAGGGACAACTTCAGTACAGGTGAGTTTATTAGCTCCAGCAGGTTGCAGTTCCATAGGTTCCACCTGCTATTGAGGGTATGTTCTCTATTCAGGGGACTATGGGGCGTATTTTATTTGATACGGGGGCCACACACTATTTCATTGCCATGAAGTTTGCACGTATTATAGGGTTGTTAGACACTGCGGAGAGCATGATTACTTGCGTAGATTCACCGTTGAGTACGGGTTCTGTGATTTCTATTATTTGTAGAGGTGTGGGTATAGAGATCGAGAGATTTACTTTACCTGCTGATATGTTGGTATTATAGATGACTGAGTATGATGCGATTATTGGTATGGATTGGCTAGTTGTGTATCGAGCCATGATTGACTATTTCAGCAGGAGTATTATTTTTGCCATACCCGGGCAGGAGATGTTCTTAGTGGCGATGCCTCGCCCTGAGGGAGGATCGTCCACTCACTTGTACTATATAGAGGATGAGACCTCCAAGGAAGTGGTATTACTACTCGATTCTATTCCAGTTGTTAGGGAGTTTGCTGATGTATTTTAGGATATTTCGGGATTACCGCCTAGTAGGGAAATAGATTTTGTTATCGATTTGACGCCGGGCACTCGGCCAATTGCCCGCGCCCCTTACCGTATGGCTTCAGCAGAGATGAGAGAACTAAGGGATCAGATAGAGCAGTTGTTGGGTCAGGGGTTTATCCGAAGGAGTACTTCGCCGTGGGGTGCCCCTATGTTGTTCGTAAAGAAGAGGGATGGATCGTTGAGGTTGTGTGTAGATTACCGAGAGTTGAATAAAGTCACGATACAGAATAAGTATCCGTTGCCCCGAATCGATGACTTATTCGACTAGTTGAGAGGAGCTTCCTTCTTCTCAAAGATTGACTTGCGATCGGGATACCATCAGTTCCGTATCAGGGAACAGGATGTCTCGAAGACTGCTTTCTTGATGAGATATGGTTCTTACGAATTTCGGGTTATGCCTTTTGGCTTTACCAATTCCCCAGCCGTGTTTATGGACTTAATGAATAGGGTATTCAAAGAGTTCCTAGACCATTTCATCATTGTCTTTATTGATAACATTCTATTTTACTCCCAGACAGAGGAGGAACACGCTGAGCATTTGAGGCAGGTTTTACAGACGCTACGTCAGAATGAGCTTTATGCAAAGTACGCGAAATGTGGGTTTTGGCTGAAGGAGGTTCAGTTTTTGGGGCATACCATTTCAGATCGAGGGATATCTGTTGATCCGGGGAAGGTATCCGTGGTAAGGGAGTGGGGACAGCCCACGACACCGACTGAGATCCGTAGTTTCTTGGGCCTAGCAAGATACTACAGGAGGTTTATTCGGGGTTTCTCAAAGATAGTGGGTCCTTTGACACATCTGACTCACAAAGGTGTACCATTCATCTGGAGCGATGCCTGTCAGTTGGCATTCGATGAGATGAAGGACAAGTTGACCTCATTACCAGTGTTAGCATTGCCCAGACCGGGAGTTGAGTATATAGTCTACACTGATGCGTCCTTATAAGTACTTGGAGGTGTACTGCAGCAGGAGAGTCAGGCCATAGCTTATGCTTCACGTAAGCTTAATCCTCACGAGAAGAATTACCCCACCCACGACTTGGAGTTAACGGCAGTTGTATTTGTTCTTCAGATTTGGAGACACTATCTCCTGGGGGAGAAATTTCGTTTGTTCAGAGATCATAAGTCTCTATAATACCTCTTCACGCACAAGGAACTGAATATGCGTCAATGACGGTGGCTTGAGTTTGTGAATGATTATCAGTTCAATATCTAATATCACTCAGGGAAGGCTAACGTGGTAGCAGATGCTTTGAGCCATAGGCCAGTAGATGAGGTGGCCGAGGTGTGGAAAGCTAAGTGGAAGGAGTTGGGACACCAGGATACAGTGGCCCGATCATTCATGTCTGTGATGACTGTTACACCTCAGATTGTTACGGGAGTGATAAAGGCCCAGGAAAAAGACTCGTTTTGTCAGGAGCAAATAGTTCAATTATTAGTAGAGGGAGCCGAGTCCTATACCGTTAGTTCAGACGGCGGATTATGCTTCAATGGGAGACTGGTCATTCCGGAAGGGGAAGACTTGCGACATGAGGTAATGACAGAGTCGCGCGGCTCGCGATTCACGGTATACCCTGGTGGGGATAAGATGTACCAAGACATGAGACGACAGTACTGGTGGAGCGGGATGAAGAGAGATATTACCGTGTTCATTTCTAAATGCACCACTTGTCAGCTAGTAAAGGTGGACCATCAGAGACCGACAGGACTTCTACAGCCGTTAGAGGTTCTGATGTGAAAATGGGAGAGCATTTCCATAGATTTCATCACGGGGTTACCTACGTCACAGAGGGGTCACGACTCCATATGGGTAATTGTGGATAGTTTGACCAAAGTTGCTCATTTTCTGCCTGTGAGGACAGACTACACTACAGGACAGTATGCCCAAATTTTCATTGCGGAGATAGTGAAACTTCACGGGATGCCTCTAAATATCGTGTCTGACCGAGACAAGATATTTGTTTCACAATTTTGGGAGAGTTTCCTGGAGGCAACGGGTACGGAGTTACGACTGAGTACGGCGTATCACCCGCAGACTGATGGGAAAACAGAGTGGACAAATCAGATATTGGAGGACATGTTGCGTATGTGCATCCTTAACATTGGAGGTGGTTGGGAGCAGTACCTTCCACTGGTGGAGTTTTCTTATAATAAATCCTACCAGCTCACCATTGGCATGGCTCCATTCGAGGCATTGTATGGTAGACCTTGTCGTTCCCCAGCATGTTGGTTAGAGGTGGGGGATAACAAACTCCTTGGGTTGGAAGTGATTCAGGATACTTCGGCAAGGATAGAGATGATACGGAGCCGTATTCGGGTAGCTTAGGACCGACAGAAGAGCTATGCTGATGCCAAGAGATTCTTCAGATAATTCCAGGTAGGGGACCAGGTGCTACTCGGAGTATCTCCTATGAAGGGGATTATGCGTTTTGAAAAGAAGGGGAAACTGGCACCATGGTATGTGGGGCCATTTCCTATCATCGAGCAGATTGGGCCAGTTGCATATAAACTTGGGTTACCGGAGCACTTGCATAGGATTCATGATGTGATCCATATTTCCTCGCTAAGGAAATATCTTAGGGACGATTTGGCCCATACTCATATTGCTTTAGAGGACATCGATCTTCAACATGATAGTTCCTACGAGGAGGGGACGATTGCTATCCTGGACCACAGCGAGAGGAAACTGAGGTCGAAAATAGTACCATTAGTATGTGTTCACTGGCGGCACCATAATGCCGAGGAGTCCACATAGGAGCGCGAGGATGACATGCGCGAGCGTTATCGAGAGTTATTTTTACCAAGTACTCTTTAGTTCCGAGTTTCGGGATGAAATTCTGTTATTAGGGGGGAAGTATGTAATACCCCGTAATTTTATTGATTTTTATTTAAGGGATTAATTGAATTAAATGAGAATTAATTGGGAATTAATCTGGATGTAAATACTAACGGGACATGAGTTGGTATTTGTTTATGATGTTAAAATTAAATATTATGGAGTATATATTGTATCATATGAATATTGAAAATATTAAAATTGTCGCGAGACAGAAATACGACGATTTGGGAATTAAGTTGGGACGCACGTGTCAGTCGCGCCAGGAATGAATTTAATTAGATTAAAAAAAAGTAATTTATATTTTTATCAACCGAATGGTCATTTTGAGTGCGCCAACGTGTAAAGAAGGGTCGAAATAGTGAGAAAACACTAGCCGGGAGTTTAGTTTGGGTCCCGGGGCATTTTTAGGCCAAACCGGCAATCTAGAAGGGTATTTTGGTAATTTTAAAAATTTAGGGATTAAAACCCACGAATTTTAGAGGTAATTTAGATATTATTAAAAGGGCCACTAAGGCCATTATCATCCAAAAGTGAGAGAGTGGTCTACAGAAGTTTTTGAGAGAAGTTAAAAGAGAGGTTAAAGGAGGATCTAAGCCAAACCATCTCCCCACCATCATTTTGAAAGGAAATTGTGACCGAGAAGAAGAAAGAACCAACCTTGATCATCAACAACGAATTGAAACATCGGATTTAAGGCAAGTGATTTGATATTATTAAGTTCCATGAATATTTCTTCCATGTTTAGTGTAGAAACTGTATTTGCCTTGAAAGTTTTGATGAAAACCTAATGGGATTGATATAGAAACTCTAAAGTTTGGTTAGGGATTGCATGTAGAATGTTTATGGACAATATTGGTACCCCAAAACTTTACTTTGATGATTTAAAAACGGATTAATGATGAGTATTTAGGTTCAATTAAATTCTGGATTCATGTTTATAGGGTTTGGGGAAAGAATTGGGGATTTATGATTATTGCATGTTGATTAGTAAGATTTGACCCCAATATTATGTTAAGGAGTGATCTAGGATGACTTAGAATAGTTTAAAAACATTAAAACGTAATTGGGATGATCTTAGGATGGATTTAGAGAAGAGAAATATGAAGAAAAACGAAGTGGAGAAATTCTGGGAGTTTCCTGCAATCTCGTTAGAAGACCAACCCAGGTCATTCGAACGACCTCGTTCGAACGAGTTTATAACGAGGTTCCAGTACCCTTTCTAACGAGATATTAGTTCATTTGAAGCCATTCGTTCGAACGACCTCGTTCGAACGAGAATTCTGGGACTTCTAACGAGTTCACAGAATGGTCTTTTTAGGCCCGATTTTAGTTTTGAGTTTTTCGTAGGCTTATTTATTGAGTGGTATCCTTCCCTTGTGATGAGTGGGTATAATTGTGATATTGGAGTACATTGAGGATTAAAAATTTGGAATTATATAATAGACCAGATGACTTCTACGGGTTAAGTTGTAAGTACTCGAATTTGCGACGTGAGAAGAGTGGACAATTTTAATATATATTATTCGGGGTCTTGTAAACGTGAAACATGTAATGAAGGTATAGGAATATGAAATATACCTCTAGTAAAATAATAAGATATCTATGATGTGTGAATGCTTAGTATATGTGTTTATCTGTGTATAACATACCTACCATACTTGCTATCACGGGAGGTCGGCGTTCGATTAGGGCCATCAAATCTTTGTGCGCCTACGGGGGAATTTAGATTGGTACCTCGAGGACATAGGTCAGAGAATAGCTTATTGGGGAGTTAATAAGTCAGCTGATCATGGGAGAGTAGGAATGTGCATGACCCATGTGATGTGAACTATGTTAGCCTCCATTGTGTGTGATTGTTACTTATTTAGACGATTCCTGAGTGATTTGGAATACATGATCCTAATGTACGTGATGTACCGGGATTTGATAGCAGGGTATGTGTGCACCGCAGCTTAGTCTTGAGGTTCCAGTATTGTATATTTATGATGAGATTAATATACTGATAATTGAAATGAACTGTCAATCTATGTGTAAGTGTGAATGATTGTAACTTTTTTTTGTAGAATTAAAGATGGAAAGCCTTAGTAATTATTATGATTAATTCTGAGAAATAAAAAGTAAAATTCTCTGTTTACATTAAGATGTCCGGAATTGAACCGTGAATAGTATAGAAATGTTAGGTTGTGTATTGAACTAGTTAGACAGTGAAATAACTAGAATGGGTACGAGTACGATAGGAGTGCACAATTGGTTGAGAGGTGAGGAACTCATGTGATTGCACGCACTATCATGTATTTTATACTCACTCTTTAATGATATTAAACACTTGCTATATTTTAAACTATTTTCACTATCGGGATCTGACGCGTTTGCTTTCAAATCTATTTTCTTGTAAAAACCTTTTAGGTGCCCAACCACAAGGACACCTAGCTTAGGAGTTCCATTCCAGTGACGTGATGTAGTTGCTGTGGAAGTTACAGGACCTCGATTATATACGCCTCCACTTTCTACCTTGATTCTATTTCGGACTTATTTATCTGTAGGGCATGTCCCCCCTTTTCTCTTAGAGACAATTTATTTATTCAGTTTTAATTCAGTTGTGGATGTAATTAATTAATGATTCAGGCTTTGTATTTGGTTTAATTCAGTATTCGGATTGTTGTGAGGAGTATTCCTCCAGATTCAGGTTAGTACATTATTTTTCTATTGCGACTGTAATGTGGTTGTGGTATTAGTATTTCATTTTTGAATTGGTTGTATGTTAATCGAATTTAATTAAAATTGACAACACACTTTTTAAATATTAGGTGGCTAGTAATTGTTAAATCGTTTTCGACAATGATGCTATGAATTGAACCAACTTTATATTTTGTATTAATTTGAATAAAGGAGTAGCTACCCGGTATTTAATTAGTCGGGGTGTCACACCCACGAGGATTTTTCAATTTTAATTATTAAAAGAATTGCAACTGTCCAACTGGATCAAATGGGCTAGAGAATAATTATGAACTACACTAAATAAAAGCAACTACGATAAATGAGGTTAACACAAGATATTTGTAAACAATTAGGATTCAGGGTCCATTTATCACGTAACTAATATTGCACACTAATTTAATGTTGTCATTTCCTTTTTATAACTCAAGTTAAACCGACTCTCGCCACGTTTAATTCAGAAAATATGATGGTTATGATCAAAATATTTTTAATGTCTCTAATAGAGTGCTAAAATCCTTATTCCCTTAGAAAATACAAGTTTTGAAATTCGCAAATGTATTTAAACATGGACTATCAAAACAATCAAAGTGCAAGCATAATCCATCAAAAATTACTATCTTTAAATTTCAAAACTTGATTGACAAAACAATTTTAAAGGTTTTAAAACACACTCTCGTTTCGCTTTAAAATGAATACCGAATCTTTAATAACAATTAAAACAAGTATGGAATAAACAACGATAAAATTAACATGACAATATTAGCTAACTATGATAAACTTCACCCTACTCTTAATATAAGAATCAAGCTACCATAATGAAAGAGAAATTGCAAAAATGAGTAGAGATCTTCATTAATAAACGAAACTTACAAATAGTTCTCGCACAACAATCTTCAATCCTCTAAAAAATGATAAAAACTTGGCCCTCAAATTTATTACAATCCTTTAATTGTCTACAAAATTGTGAGCCCAAGGGTCCTTTTTATAGGACAAGGGGTGAGGTATCTGAGTTGTGGTGGGACTCCTTCTGATTGGTCAAATGGTATTGGTAGCTATCTCTCCACCTCTTTAATTTGTGGATCGTGATAAGGGACGAAATTTCCCCCCCTCGAAAACTCTTATCGTTTCTTGCTGAACACGCATGCCGAGTTTCGTCCAAATCGCAGAATAAAAATTTGACTTTTTTACGATACGATTTCACAACTGTAAAAATAAATTTTTTTCGAACGACCGTAAAAATCATTTTTTTCGCGCCTTTTTTTGAATTGATCGTCAATTTGCACCAAATTCCATCTTTCTCTGCAAAAATTTCTCGAGGCAACTTTTTTCACAAATTAGCAGAAGTATATTATAAAATTATCGAAGTGCCCATTTTTTACTTAAAATTTCCATTTTCAATATGAATTCAATCATTCTTGAATTTTTTCCTCTTTTTAATAAAATAGTCCTAAGAACTAATTAAATACACTAAAATCGGACTAACAAAGTATAAATTTGGGTATAAAATATACAAAATAATGCACTCATCAGACGGTTTTTGTTATTGGTGCACATGCTTGAGCTTATCTTTCGTATTTGACGCCAATAGGGTCCATAAGGTGCTAGTGCAAAACCAGCGTAGTTATAGCACATGTACTTGCTGACTGTCATAGTTGGTCTAGATGCGAAGATTTTGTCATGGGTAGTGAAACATTCTTTTACATTCTCCCAACTGCTCACTACGATTGTTGGGCTAGTACCTAGCCGGACAGAAAAAATGGATCCGTAAATATCAGCCATGGCTCCAAGTGTTTTTGCAATTGGGTCTCCACCTTGTAAGACATTAAGGTGACCCAGGATGGGCCATGACGCACATGCTTCTGGAACTCTATTTTTCTTTCTGTTGTTATTTCTTATTCTAAGGACGCAAATTTACAATTGAGTCCTTTGTAGTTCTGGCTCAATTCCGAACAAAAACGTTTGAGTCATAGGATAGAGTATATTGATCATCTTTCAAGCCTATGACGTGTTTGTTGAAGACGTAGCGGCCAAGTGGATAAAGCTTCATCAAAATGCCTTGTTAAAGTGCCTCGTTTCTACGTCATCAATAATGGTTTCAATGCTCCCAAGGTATGAATGCATTTTATATATATATGAGCTTGGAACAAGTGTATATTGGGTGTTAGGTTTTTAAAACTGTTTTTTGTTTTAAGAATGTTTTCTACTAAAACTTATATATAAAGTATATAAAAGTTTCTGGGCTTAACAAGAATTTTTGAACATTCTGTGAGTTCGTTCGAAGTGTCGTTCAAACGAGATTGTCGTTCGAACGAGATTGTCAACGACTTCCCATTATGGCATACTGGAACTTCGTTCGAAATGTCATTCTAACGAGATTTCTAACGAGCTTCTAACGAGTTCAAATTGGAACTTCGTTAGAAGACTCGTTCGAACGAGAATGTCGTTCGAACGAGATTTGACGGGAACAGCTTTTTGGCAGTTTTAAGTAGTTTTCTCCCACTTTCCCACTTGTTTCTTAACTGAATTTTTTTAGACTTTATTATCTGTGGTAATAACATTTTCCAATCTAACTTTTTCATATCCTTCTAACTCTTAGAGAGTGTTTTGAGAGCAAAAAGTTTCAGAAAAAGTTCATGTTTCAAAGTGTCATCTTTTCAAGAGAAAACCAATATACACTTTAGTTTCACCCATATTAGGTTATTCCAAGTTTCCATATACATATATCTTGCTTGGAGTTTGGCACCGGTTTGCTCTACACCGAATTGAAGAGAAGTTTTTGGGTTTTCTTCTACATCTCTTAAAGAAGAAGAGTTCATTTTGCAGCGGCATTCTCATGTGGTAAAAGATACCAAGAGTGGTTGACGGTGTACCTATTGTCCGATTGGTGTGTCCAAGATCGCGGTGGAGCTCCGTGGTTATCCGCTAGGAAGAGGTGGTTACAAGAAGACGTGTCAAGGCTAGAGAGGGTTCGAGTTGAGGAAGTAAGTCATTTGTCTTGTAAATGTAAATTCCGTACTTAGTGGATTTGAGGCTAGGGTCGTCCGAGGTTGTTTCCCGTTGTAGGTTTTTCCTCGTACATCGCGGCGTAGTGTGATTGATTTATTTTTATCTTGCATATCACCTAGAACGCATGCTTAGGTAAAGAAGATAAAATTGGTTTAAATCACTATTAACTTAATTTGGTGCATAATTATATTTAGGTATAGTTTATTTAATTCACGTCATTTGTTAAACGTTATTTAGCCTAATTTGTTTAAATGAAAAATATGACTTAGGCAAATACTAGGACTTGAATTAATTGGTTTAAGTGAAATTAATATTTGTGTGTGTTTAATTAATTTTACTTGGGTTTAATTTTAATTTGTTTATGTAAATTAAAATTTGTTTTTGTTGAACCATCACCTTTTACGCTTTCGCATCGATTTTACTCAAAAGGAAATAATATTGATTTTCAAGAAATATTAGCCCCTTCAAATTGGTATCAGAGCCAAAGCAATAAATTATTTCGTTAAAGATCTTTTAAATATTTTTGGCTAAAATGGAATTTTCCCCATTTTCAAAATTTCCTATTTTCGATGGTTCTAATTACGCGTATTGGAAAGCGCGTATGAAATCGGCACTTAAATCTATCGACGAGAGGGTTTGGATGTCTGTAGTGAACGGGTGGTCTCCACCAACTCATTTAATTGAAAATGAACGTGTTCCCAAACCGGCCGATAGATGGACTGAGAATGAGTTTAAACTTTCAAATTTTAATTCCCGTGGTTTGAATGCATTGTTTGGCGCTGTCACACCGAATAAGTTTCGACGTATTATGACGTGTGAGACCACTAAAGAAGCTTGGGATATTTTACAACTCACTCACGAAGGTACAAGTGTCGTTAAAGCCTCGAAACTCCAAAACCTCACCACTCAATTTGAAACTATCAAAATGAACGAAAATAAAACTTTTGATGAATTTTATGCTAGACTTTCCGATATTGTCAATTCATCTTTTAACTTGGGAGAGAAAATACTCGAAAACCGAGTTGTAAAGAAAATTTTAAGGTCCCTTCCCGATAGATTTATTCCAAAAGTGACCATTTTAAATTCTTTACCAACTTTAGCCTCTATGAAATTAGAAGAGCTTGTAGGTGATTTACAAACCTATGAACTAGACATGTTTTCCTCTAAATCTGAAAAGAAAATTGAAAAGGGCATTGCTTTAAAAGCCCGAAAAGAGGTCAAACAAGTAGTAGAGAGCGAGAGTGATAGTGACTCGAAAGATATGGCTTTGTTTGCTCGTAAATTTAGAAAATTTCTTAAATTTAATAAAGATAAATTCAAAAATGATTTCAATAAATTTGAAACTCCTAAATATGACAAAGCCGAGAAGATCCCTAAACCTATTAATGAAAATTTAAATAGGGACGAGTCTAATAGGTGTTTTGGTTGTGAGGGTTATGGTCATAGGGCTTCTGAGTGCCCCACTAAACTGAGGAAAAAGGGTAAATGACCCATTGCATATAATGCAACTCTTAGTGATAGTGATAAGGAAGAGGGACCCGATTCCCTCACTAAGCTAACTTTGTGGCTTTTATGGCTAGTCATGTGAGTGGCAGTGAGAACTCGTCGATTGATGAAACTTTAACACAAGACACTTCCGAGGTCAAAGTTTTTTATTCCCTTATTTTTTATGATAGTGAGAGTGGAGAAGAAAGAGAGAGTGAAAATGAAGAAGAGGTTAATGTGAGTGAACTTCAAAATGCTTTTCAAGAAATTTATAAAGAATCTATTAAATTGAAAAGAGCTAATTTGAAGTTAGAAGCTAGTTTAAGAGAGCGTGTCAAGGTCATTGATGATAGTGTGTTGGTTGAAAACCTTAGGACACGAGAGAAAGCTCTTCCAGAGAAGCTTAAATATATAGAAGGCGAGAGAGATAGCCTTATGGGTTTAATGGAATCCTTGAAAAATGAGCTTCTTGCTTTTGAAGAGCGAAATGTTTTATTAGAGTCTAACATTTTAGAATTGCAAAATAAATTAAAAGACTCTAGTAATGTCAAATTTGATTTGGAGTGTCGTTGAGAAAAACTAGATAAAATATTAGGAATGATCCAAATTAAAAATGATACTTGTGGTTTAGGCTTCAATACTTGTAATGAATCTACTCATAAAGTCAAAACCAATGTTTTAGGATAATCTACTAGGAAAGTTTTTAGAGATCACTCCTTAGGTAAATCTTTTCGACATGTTTTTACTTGTACACATTGTGGTCGAAAAGGTCATCTTAGGAAATTTTGTTTTGATCTTAAACGAATTCCTAGAAAATCCCAACGTAAAGCAACCAATGTATCTAATTTTCCTACACCCCAAGGTAGTCGTTCTTCATTAATTTGGGTTAGGAAATCCGACTTGGTTGCCTTACAAAATAAGGTGTTTGATTCTCATTTTCTTTCACATGCTTCCTCCCTTGCAAAATCTAAAGGTTGATTGCGTTAGTTTTATTTTCATACTTTAGCTTTTGTACTTCATGCTATATTCACATGCTAAATGTATGCTTGTTTACTCATTTTCTAGTCTAAGCTCCATGTTTATCACATGCTAGAATTATGACTTTTGTTTATCTTTTATATTTTATTTCTTCATTTTGTTTGTATTAAATGAAAAATACAAAAAGATTTTGTTTATCATTTGGGTTTTTATCTCTTGATAATTTAAGCTTAATGAAAAATTCAAATGATTTTTGTTTGTCTTTTGAGTATATATTTTTATTTTTGGTTAAAAATGTCAAAAGCTCAAAAAGATTGTATTTTGTGTGTATTTTGGTTTGACACACTTTAAGTGGCATATACTTGTGTTTGAATCCCTCCTTTAACGCTCTCATGTGGCTAGAACTTTTGGTTTAGATTATCAATCCTTATTATGTTCTTTACCATGCTTACATGGAGTAGTTGGATTTTGTGTTGATTAAATCGATTCTATTTTTTATATATGCCTCTACTGACACATGCACGAGCTCTTTTGAAATCTTAACTTCATATGTATATTTGAGCTATGTGAGGTGTTCTCCTTCCAATCTTGTCATCTACATATTTGTGACTTAGGAGGACTAATGCATCTCAAAATTCGTTGCACGTGACATTTGTGTGAAAAATGAAAACATGATAAATATAAATGTGCACGGGGAAGGGCTCCGAAAGGACTTAGTGATCCTTTGAGATTGTAAGCCACCGTTTGGAATGGACCTAAAAGAAATACGTGGTCCAAAGGCCTAAAAATAGAAAATATGGCATTAAAAAGAAAAATAATTGCCAAGGCCTATGTTTGATTGATATATTCATTCAAAATTAATAATTGCATATTGAGGGAGATTGGATGGTATATCAACGGTTTGCACAATGTCCGTTTATCCTAGTTGCGTATTCCATATCGTGACTCTATTGGTTTGTAGAATCATCAATATGCTAGGCTTGTATGCATTGTGTATGTTTGTTCATTGAGTTCAATTTATATTATCACATTAGGTTATATTCAAATGTGATGAAGTTTGCAATCAATTGAGAACTTCGTGAACATGTTTTTAAGTGATTGGGTCTAAATTTAATCGTTATTAGTTCACACCCCAACACTTCCGTTTCCATTGACACATTTTTTCCATACAAGTGTGAAAGACTCCTATTATATTTTTTGTGTGTCATTTGTGTGTTTATATCTATATATGTGTACTTACGTCTATTAGTTATATCTTATGTATACATATATTTGATATTTTTGTTTAGTCTTTGCTTTTATTTCTAATCCATATATGCTTTAATTCATACTTGGGATCCATCTTATTGCATTCTTTATTGATATCACATGCTTATTAATTTATATATCATATTGATATCATTTTAATCCATCCTAGTTGGTATCCGATGTTATTGTTTGGATTCGTTGAACTTTTGTTGCCCTATATGCTTTACCGTCCTCATCACTATATGCACAATTACATGTTTTAGCTTGTTATCCCATTCTTTTAATCCTTTCTTCGTTTAGAGGGTGTATATGCTTTATTTGGGGGAGATAAGTTACTGTTTTGATTCTTTAGTCTTTGTCTATTCCTGAACAAAAAGCGGGAGAATGATAGGGGGAGAAATGGTATCGTATCTAATCCTATTATTATCGTATCTTCGTTTGGGGGAGATTTATCTTAGGGGGAGACGTCTTTCTAAGTAGGTCATTTGTGACAAAGGGGAGAATTAATTTAGGGGGAAAGTAATTATTTAATTGCATTTAATATTTTGATATTCCCGATGCGTGTGATAGTTTGCTTAAGTGTGCAGGAATACTTCAACATGGCAACATTCAACATCGGCAAAGATATTGATCCTTGGGCTGTTTGAGTCAAGCATTGTATTTTTATTTTGGGAGGGACATTTTTTAGTCTAGTGAGCTTGACGGCTCTTTAGGATTTTTGTTGGTTTTTGTCCCGAAATAACCAAAGGGGGAGATTTGTAAGGACGCAAATTCCCAATTGAGTCCTTTATAGTTTTGGCTCAATTTCGGACAAAAACGTTTGAGTCATAGGATAGAGTATATTGATCATCTTTCAAGCCTATGACATGTTTGTTGAAGACGTAGCGGCCAAGTGGATAAAGCTTCATCAAAATATCGTGTTAAAGTGCCTCGTTTCTACGTCATCAATAATGGTTTCAATGCTCCTAAGGTATGAATGCATTTTATATATAAATGACCTTGGAATAAGTGTATATTGGGTGTTAGGTTTTTAAAACTGTGTTTCGTTTTAAGAATGTTTTCTACTAAAACTTATATATAAAGTATATAAAAATTTCTGGGCTTAACAAGAATTTTTGAACATTCTGTGAGTTCATTCGAAGTGTCGTTCGAACGAGATTGCCAACGACTTCCCATTATGGCATACTGTAAGTTCGTTCGAAATGTCGTTCTAACGAGATTTCTAATGAGCTTCTAACGAGTTCATATTGAAACTTCATTAGAAGACTCGTTCGAACGAGAATGTCGTTCGAACGAGATTTGGCGGGAACAGCTTTTTGGGAGTTTTAAGAAGTTTTCTCCCACTTTCCCACTTGTTTCTTAACTAAATTTTTTTAGACTTTATTATGTGCGAGAATAACATTTTCCAATCTAACTTTTTTCATATCCTTCTAACTCCTAGCGAGTGTTTTGAGAGCAAAAAGTTTTAGAAAAAGTTCATGTTTCAAAGTGTCATCTTTTCAAGAGAAAAACAATATACACTTTAGTTTCACCCATATTAGGTTCTTCCAAGTTTCCATATACATATATCTTGCTTAGAGTTTGGCACCGGTTTTCTCTACACCGAATTGAAGAGAAGTTTTTGGGTTTTCTTCTACATCCCTTAAAGAAGAAGAGTTCGTTTTGCAGCGGCATTCTCATGTGGTGAAAGATACCACGTGTGGTTGAAAGTGTATCTATTGTCCGATTGGTGTGTCCAAGATCGCGGTGGAGCTCCGTGGTTATCCGCTAGGAAGAGGTGGTTACAAGAAGACGCGTCAAGGCTAGAGAGGGTTCGAGTTGAGGAAGTAAGTCATTTGTCTTGTAAATGTAAATTCCGTACTTAGTGGATTTGAGGCTAGGGTCGTCCGAGGTTGTTTCCCGTTGTGAGTTTTTCCTCGTACATCGCGGCGTAGTGTGATTGATTTATTTTTATCTTGCATATCACCTAGAACGCATGCTTAGGTAAAGAAGATAAAATTGGTTTAAATCACTATTAACTTAATTTGGTGCATAATTATATTTAGGTATAGTTTATTTAATTCAAGTCATTTGTTAAACGTTATTTAGCCTAATTTGTTTAAATGAAAAATATGACTTAGGCAAATACTAGGACTTGAATTAATTGGTTTAAGCGAAATTAATATTTGTGTGTGTTTAATTAATTTTACTTGGGTTTAATTTTAATTTGTTTATGTAAATTAAAATTTGTTTTTGTTGAACCATCACCTTTTACGCTTCCGCATTGATTTTGCTCAAAAGGAAATAATATTGATTTTCAAGAAATATTAGCCCCTTCACATATACTTCTTTTGAAACTATATGCCATAATCAAACCCAAAAGGGTTACAATTGTCATCAAATGAGAAATAATTTCCATGTCGAGCATTTGTATACATCTAAGATGTTTCTTTGTGTTTGTATACATAGTAGTTTCTGTGCTGGGGTTCCTTTCTTTTCCAATCAATGACAATACCAATATCTAATATTGTGTACGCCCACTCCAATTATTACACGGACTGAATAGGAATGTTAATAATTTGTTGAATGATTGAACAACAAAATCAATAGCAAAAAAGTATTTATGCAATTATGGTCGAGGTCATTGGCGGATTCAAAATTCTTTTTGTTAAGTGGAACGAAAATTTTGAGTGGTACCGAAGAATCGGAGCCGGGAGCCTTCGAAGCAAATTTTTTTTTTAGGTTATTTCGAGTTTTACACAAATTATAGTTTTATAATGCCCGAACAACTACTCTAAATTATTGTTATAAATATCTAATTAATTTCAAGAAATAAAAAACGCTGAATAAATAACGCTTAACGACACTAATAAATAATCAACTCATAAAAACCAACAACCGATTAAGATTACACTTTTTTTTCAACTTCATTTATTAAGATTACACAAAATTCTATGAGTATTGAGCATAAAACCCTCAAGTAAGATTACATTTTCCCTTATGATTACAGAGGAAAAATTTCCCAAAGTCCAAGTAAGTTTAAGGTTATTTTCACTTAAGCGTATTTACCCCTAAAATGGGTTGAAAGTGCTACAAAAAGTCTAATAAATTTTCTCAAAAAGTCATTTAGAGGCCAGACTAAAATATCACACAAAAAATGGGAGCTAAAGTAAAATAACTACTCAACTTTATCATAATATAATTATCACATCCTCGTCCCTAAAATTACAACATGTTTTGGTAAATATTACATTTGCTTGTCAAAATTTGAGGGAGAAAAATTATGAGGAAATTTACCTAATTTCAAGAAAATAATAATCAAACCAAAGATTCAATAGAGCACCAAATCGAAATACATATGACTTTATAAGAAAATGAACCAAAACATATAGCAAAATAAAAAAAAACAATATAGGAAAGTTAGCACTATTTATTGAAAGATTAAAGAAACAGTAATAAAACACAAACCTTTGAATTAGAGGTTGCATATGATAATGATTTCACCAAAGGCTTAAGCTTCAAAGAAGAAGGTAGGGTTTGAGAGAAATAAGTGAGGAGCCGCGTACGTTTAAAGTTTTATTTTTTATTTTTTACATACTTACACCCTCATCTTTGTAAATAATAAGAGAACACCTTTAAGTTTGAACTTTTACTAAAAAACCCTATTTTTAAGTTAAACTGGGGCGGCCGCCCCACTTCATCCTGGGGTTGATCCGCCCCTGGTCAAGATGGTTTATTTGATTGTGGTCTTGATGTACCCAATTTAGTTTTATTATTCCTTACTAAGTTTGGTCGATATGGTATCTGAGATTTTGATCAACTTTTTTTTTTCAACTTTCGATGAGTACGTGTGGTGATGCATTAGTAATAGTGGTGGACCAAGATTATTGGTTAGGGGGTTTGAAGACGGCGAGACGATTTTTTTTAGAATTATTTTACTTTTTTTGCAATTTTTTTACCATAATAATCTTAAGGTTAATATTCGCAATTTTTATTTAAAATACCTCAACATAATATTGACCTATATCTAACAATTAAAATACATCAATATAATTCCCTAATTTTTTTCTAATTATATTTTAACAATTAAGTGACAACAAATTTTGTATACCTCGAACTAAATAGATAGCTTGGTGCTTGTTTTAGTAATGTTGTGATCCAAGACATGACAATATTGGCACCTCTCAATGCTCCAAATACAGATGGTATAGACCCAGGTATCCATTCCTTTCTCTTCATTTGCAAATTGTGGACTATGTCTCATGTCTAATTCTTTTTTAGGGATATTAATACTTTTGTGGTTCATTTCTTGTGTGAAATATGAGGTGGTAATCCAAATCTTTTCATAAGTGAGGTTGGTGTCCAAAAGTGTCATAAATTATTTTTTATGACACTTATGAGGATCTTTAATGACCTTTTTTTAGAGTATTTATGATATTTTATACCCCAAAGTCACAATACAAAATAATTTAGAGCCCAACTATGAATGAACCCGAATGCAAATAAGCGATTGGGCCGCTCGTGCAATTGGGATTGTTTCATGATCTGCAGTTTTGTCTAAATGAGTTCTTCGTAGAAATTCAACTTTTAAAGTTTAAACTAAATTAATACCGAACTGCGTTTCTTTTTTAAATACTTCGACATAATTGTCTAAATATAAAAAAAACTACTTCAAATATTTTAGCTATACAACAATTGAGTTTTGTAAAATTAAAAATTTCAACAAATAAATAAAATTTTAGCAACGTAAAATTTCAGCTAATTTCAACACAGTTCATAAGACGTTAATTCATATTAATTTCACAAAATATTTTTGTAATAAATATTCAATAATAAATATTTTAGCAACAAATATTTCATAAAATATTAAAACATTAATTATCATATCCATTCATTCCATACGAAAAAGAAGAAAAAACTTACCCCTACCAGTGCCGGCGAGAGGAGCGTGAGAGCTCTGACTGAGAGAAAGGGCGAAAGGAGGTGGGGCAGCCACAAGAGCGGGGGAAGAAACGAGTAGGAAGGGAGAGGCTCCCAGGAGAGAGGATGTGGGGAGGAAGGAGGTAGAGGAATCCGAGAGAGAGGGCAGGAGAGAGAGAGAGAGAGAGAGAGAGAGAGAGAGAGAGAGAGAGAGAGAGAGAGATAGGCGAATGATGTAACAAGGGAGGTAGAGAGAGATTAGGTTTAAGGTTAATTAATGAAGGAAGTATAACACTTAGTCTTTTTGAGCATTTAGAATTTAATTAATTCGGGTATTTTAATTATACGTGTGCAGTAATTTAATCAAAATTAAATATTGTGTTTATTAAGTATTGATCGAGAGAGAGAGATTAAGATTAATATTTATGGAATAAATTTACTAAGTGTAGCAAATGACGAGTGATAATTGTTATATGTCGTAGTAAGTAATATCAATGGGACTATGTTATATCTCAATCGGAAGTTGTGTGCAGGCTATGTTAAGGTGAAGATAGAAAATTTATGTAGAGTGACTCGGATGTCGATTTCAAGGTCACTATTGATTCTGAATGGGCCGAAATAGGCGTAATAGAGTACCCATGTGTATTAATTGGGTCTCGGACCCTTTTAGACCAATCCGACACTACATAAGGGTATAATAACCCATTCTAAATATTGCATGTCCGAGATAGAAACATTCACGCCTCACGGGTCAGATTTATACCTCTTGAGGTATTTGTGACTTCTCCGAACAACGTAGTTGTTATTTTCAGTTTATGGCCCCTACATCCCATTTTTCACCCCAAAATGATTGTATACGAGCCAATTTTGGAAGTCGGTGTCTAATGAGGGTACAATTACTTTTATAAGGCTACTTTGGTACCTCTAGAGGTGTTTTGCCTCTTTTTGTTTTTCAATTTTGGCCCCTAATGAATATCACAAGTAATAAATCTATTAGCTTTATTATTTATGGTAATCGAATTGGAAGCTTAACATAATTGGGAATTGTTTCAACTTATGATTTTTGAATTTATTGCTTCAACGTATATAATGTCTAATTCGGGTTAATATTCATCATATATTAGACGAAAATGAGGGGAACGTGAATCCCAACTATATCCAAAGAAAATGTTTTGCCTGTATAATTCAGTTTATAACACACATCATGGCAATTTTTTAGTCCTTACTTTTAATTTTGATTCATTTAACACGGTAGAATTTCTTCTTATCTTCCATGTTTTGATTTTGATTTGATTTATTCTTTAACTTTTTGTAAGAGAGTAGTCTAATTTTGGGGGAAATATCGGATTTTAGCACATGTTTGACTTAAGCAACTTCGGTTGCGCCTACGTATCCGTTATGCTCGGAATCAAAGTCAGCGTAGTTCGTGGGTTCGTACTATTCGCTGAAAAACTCATTGTGGTGGTTTTTCGGAGAGATGGGAGGTGTTGAAACTCTTCTCCAAAACCCTTTTCTAAAACTCTCTCTAAAAACTCATAAGACAAGAAAATCATCTCTTCTCTCCTAAGAAGCTCCCTCTCAAATGTATGGGGGTGAGGCTTATTTATAGCAAAACCAACCCAAGTGGGTCGCCACATGTCAAATAACATGTGGTGACACATGTCCTATTTTAAGTGGCATGTGTCCCATAACATATGTCAAAACTCTCACTACTAGAATATTGTCTAGTTAATACGTAAATAATATACAAATACGCGTGATATGTCCGACGCGCATAATAATACTCCAGTCGAATAATCACATGGACTTTTGTCAATTTTAATCATCTCTAATCTCATTTAATAATTTAATGAGAGGCTTATCATTAAGCCCCTCCTACATTTGCCCCCTCGTACATATAGTTGATATATTGATATGTGTCTGAAATATATCGATTGTATGTACGAAACAACTTTAGTCAGTTTTCATATGTTCGATCGACCTGTGGATCGTGGGTAATAATATCATATCTCATTTCATCTTGATGATGTACTTTTACCTCATATCTCACATTTTATGATATAATGCAATCTCATATTTCATATCTCAGTTACATGATATACATCAATTTCATATCGCATATCTTTAAATCTCATTTTAAGGCTTTGATCTCATAGATTATTTCGAAGGACCACGTTTATCATTCTTTTCATACGAATGATATACAATGAGTGTTGCCCCCATTTCTACTTAAATTAACATGCATCCACGTTTTTATTGTGATTATTCGTAACTCTACTTTGGTAAAAAAGTATTATCATGGACACATAATAACTACCTTAGCATTCTCTTTCATCATTCTCAACCAAGCTTGTAAGTATTATTATGGTTTACATAATAACTACTTAGTCGTTCTCAATTTTGGTGGAAGTATTATTATGGTTTACATAATAAATTCTTCATCATTCTCTTTTTCCATTCTCAACTATGCTTGGTGAAAGTATTATTACGGTTTACATAATAACTACTTCATTGCCCTCGATTAATCTTTTAGTGCATCCAAATATTTTTTGACTTGTTTTAATCACGATGAGGTTTCTTGTGCATGTACGTATTATTGACTCACTCAAATTACCACTTTTTAATGTTTTTCGCAAACTCACATCTACAAGGTGACTTAATGATGAACACACACTTGTTAGAATTTTTCGTCCACCGTTAGAGGTGACTTAACAATGAAAACACACTTGTTAAGATTTTTCTTCCACCGTTAGAGGTGACTTAACAATGAAAACACACTTGTTAAGGTTTTTGAAAAACTCCACCGTTAGAGGTGACTTAACAATGAAAACACACTTGTTTAAGATTTTTCGTAAACTCCACCTATAATGGTGACACCCATAACGATGACTTAACAATGAAAACACTTGTTAAGATTTTTGTAAAACTCCACCAATAACGGTGACTTAATAATGAAAACACTTGTTAAGATTTTTCGTAAAATCCACCTATAACGGTGACACCCATAACGGTGACTTAACAATGAAAACACTTGTTAAGATTTTTGTAAAACTCCACCAATAACGGTGACTTAACAGTGAAAACACTTGTTAAGATTTTTTGTAAAATCCACCTATAACGATGACTTAAAAATGAAAACACTTGTTAAGATTTTTCGTAAACTCCACCTATAACAGTGACTTAACAATGAAAACACTTGTTAAGATTTTTGTAAAACTCCACCAATAACGGTGACTTAACAATGAAAACACTTGTTAAGATTTTTCATGTAAACTCCACCAGTAACGGTGACTTAACAATGAAAACACTTGTTAAGATTTTTTCGTAAAACTCCACCAATAATGGTGACTTAACAATGAAAACACTTGTTAAGATTCTTCGTAAACTCCACCTATATCGGTGACTTAACAATGAAAACACTTGTTAAGATTTTTTGTAAACTCATTCTTCTGTATCATTTTTTTTCAGGACAGGAGCCCATACTTGTAGAATGACAAACCGAGCGTGGTCCTTCGTCTGTTTGCATCAATGACCAACTTCTCCGGACGAGTCAAGTCACAACGACGTGGTTCAACCACTTACCAATTTCATCGGGTTTTTTGGAATATAATACACTTCTCAAGAAGACTTACCATAATACTCGCAAAGTTCTTGTAATATGATGTCATTTGTGAAGGATGACTACGACTTTATCAATATCTGAGTGACAATTATTTAATCCGTCTAAACTCTTTGTGGAAGACACTAAAGAAGATTTTGCAATGGCCTGCTTGGATGTTACTATACTCTGAAGGTTCATCAATCTAACCTTGTCGCGGAGGATGTCGAAGAAGCTTTAGGCTATAAGCTACGTTACATTATAATATCCATTTGCCCCCTTTACTTTATTTTATCTCAAGATAAAATAAAATAAAATAAATTACATGTATCATTTACAATTCCCACCCGAGAAAAATGAAAGCAACCTAACTATTACATTTCATGGGGTGTAACTCAAACTATCATATCTTTGAACAATGACTTGATATTTTCATCGTTCAATATCTTCTCATTCAGAAGCCTCTGCAAAATGATATCTAATTATATAATTGTTGATACCAAAATTAATATGCTGATATAGACGAATAATAAGAAGACACGTGTCAATCTACGTGGCACAATAGCAACGAGGAAGTCTATTTCCTTGACCAAGTCCTACACACTCCGAGCAACAAGTGTACACCGAGGAACTCCAACGCTCCGAGGAACACCAACGCTCCGAGGAACTCTTGAACGACGAGTAACTAAGGCGGTCTGAACTGCATCTCGGCCACAGCATTAATTGCCATAAACTCAACAGTTCAACTATTCATTGAATGCTTATCATACAAACGTATACTCTTAAAGGGCATTGATTGTTTACCCTTTCACATGTACAGCCTAAAGGCTATAAATACCTTGTATCACCCTCATTCAAAAGGACCGAATTTTCTTAATAGAATTACATATCGAGAAATCCAAAACACTTGGCAATAATAGAAATAGTGGACGTAGGCCATTCTTATAAGGCTGAACCACTTTAAAAATTTTTGTCTCATTTATATTTATCTGTTATTAAATAATTAGAAGCAATCTAATTTTTTACATCAACAGATTAGCGCCGTCTGTGGGAAATGACTGTTGTTATCGTTTTTCACCGAAAATCATTCATCATCAATGGCAGATAATCCAGAATCCAGCAATCGAAATGCTGGAAATGTTGGAAACCCTCCAAATCCCTCTGCACCTCCAGATCTGGCTAGAATTATGACGATTCTGGCTCAAGGACAAACCGCCATGCAAGAGACAATACGGCTACTCATACAGACCCTTCATGGCGGTGCACGTGCACATTCGGGACAACGAAGTGGTCAGAGAAAAACCTATTTACTGTCTTCATGATCCAGGCGTACAGATGCGTATCGTAATGAGGAATCTGATGATTTCTCTTATCAACCTGGGCGAACTTCATCAATATGGGCTACAGATACTGAGCAACGTATCACTCTCTCTCCAAAGAGACCCAGTGCTTTGGAAAGACTGAGTAGGGTGTCTCCTTTCAGTCTATTAGGCCCTAGGAGGAATAGGAGTCCACCTAAGACCATGTCGAGGAGTTTTCGACAACCATCAGATCTAAGAGAAGGATCAGCACAATCACGACCAGTTGCTCGTCAGGATAGATCCCAGGAGGCCACTTCAGAACAATCAATTGCTCGAACTAATAAGCCCGAGGAAGGAAAGGATGCGTGGAAAGGTTCCATTCAGCGGTTGGAGGATAGATTGGGAGAAATGGCTAAGGCAAAGAACCCCCTACAACAAACTTTCGTTCAAGGGACACCTTTTGTACAGGCCATTGTGGATTTTCCTACACCGTCGAAATTCAAAGCACCTGTGGTGACCCCCAAATATGATGGAAAGACAGATCCTGTTCTTCACATAGAGCAATATCAAGCTGCTGCCGACATATATGCCGTCCCCGACGAGATGAGATGCAGAGCATTCTCAGGAGCCGATTTGTTCATTGGCAATTTCTGTTTTGGAGCAAAGCCAGTAAAAAGAGTGGCACACTTGTTAAGTGTTAGACAAAAATCTGGTGAGAGTACTAGAGATTACATAACTCGTTTCAATAACGAGAAGCTGGAGGTCATAGATTATGAAGAAAAGACAACAATCACTGCCTTGATGAGTGGGTTGTTGCCTAACAAGTTGTATTACACTTTGGCCAAAGATCCACCTACAACTATGTCAGAGTTGATGGCAAAAGTGGCCAAAATCATGAATGTCGAGGAGGCTATGGCTGTGAAGAAGAATATGGATAAAGAAACCAAGGTGGAAGACGACAAATCCAAGAGGAAAGAGCATAAGGGCAATGGCGGTGACAAGCATTCCAAGAATAATAAGTCGTTATGGGAAGTCCTGAAGAAATTTGATAATTATACTCCTTTGAAAATGGGTATTAATCATGTCTTGGAAGAAATCAAGAATAACGAGGAAGTAAAGTGGCCCAAGAAACTGAGGTCAGACCCTGACACGAGGAATAGGGAGAAATATTGCGAGTTCCATAAGGATCATGGCCATATGACCAAAAATTGCATAGCTCTTCAGAATGAGATTGAAACACTCATCCGAAGAGGGAAACTAGCAAAGTATGTTGATCGGGGAGGTGAAAGAAGAAATAATGACCGAACTAGAGAGAGGTCTAGATCTCCTCGTCGAGCAGAGGAGAAGAAGAAGAGGGATCATGAAGATGATACAGAGGATGACCCCGATCTTCCCAAAAGGCCAAGGCAACCAGAACGCGAGGTATTTTCAATACGTTTCGGAACATTTGATTGTAATGTTATTACAGGCGGAGATGCGGGAGGAGGAGATCTTACTGCAAAAAGAAAAGCTTACCTCGGTGAGGCTCAGGCTTTCTCATACATTCAACGGATAAATTTGGCTGAGGAAGATATCCCGAGGAAGATAAACAAAGAGAAGCTGGTCATTGGTTTTTCAAAAAACGACGTTGCAGGTGTTCTTTACCCTCACGACGCCCCTTTAGCGATCAAAATAAGGATGAAAGAAGTAATGATTTCAAGGGTTCTGGTAGATAATGGTAGTTCGGCAGACATCATGTTCTACTCATGCTTTGACAATTTAAATTTAAAATTATCTCAATTGGAACCTTATCACAGACCTCTCCTGGGTTTTGCTGGCGAGAAAGTTTTTCCACTTGGGACGATCAAGTTGGATATATGTATTGGAACTTGGCCTGCTTGCCGAACAGAAAGAATACGCTTCTTTGTGATGGATAAGAATGTGCAATCAGCTTACAACATCATCATGGGAAGAGTTGGTTTGAATAAATTCGAAGCAGTTCCATCTACAGTACATCAGTGTTTAAAATTCCCAATAAATTTCGGAGTAGGAGTTATGAAAGGTGATCAAGAAGTAGCTCGAGAATGCTATTATTCATCTGCCGAGTAAGAGGAGCTTGAAGAGTCAAGGAAAAAGACTACTACCTACCAGGTAGATGAAGGTACAGAAATTGAAACACTGGATCCCAGAGATGAATCCCAACTTGTAAAAGGACAGGTGGTGGAATCTACAGAAAATGTTATTCTGGACGACGAGCACCCTGAACGAATAACCCAGATAGGTTCGACGTTGGATGCTTCAATAAAACAAGAGTTGATAACTTTCTTGAGAAACAGGAAGAAAACTTTTGCATGGAGTCATGAAGACATGCCAGGAATAGATCCAAATTTCTTATGTCATGAGCTCAATGCAAATAAGGAGATCAAGCCTGTAAAGCAGAGAAGAAGAGTATTTAGTCCCGAGAAGAATCAAGCTATACAAGAGGAGGTCGAGAAGCTCCAAAAAGCCCAATTCATTGAAGATGTGAAATATCCAGACTGGTTAGCAAATGTGGTGATGGTAAAGAAGAAAAACAATAAATGGAGAATGTGTGTTGATTTCACCGATCTCAACAAGGCATGCCCCAAGGATCACTTTCCATTTCCCAGAATTGATCAACTAGTGGATGCTACCTCGGGACACGAGCTGCTCAGCTTCATGGATGCTTACTTTGGCTATAACCAGATCAAAATGAAACCTGAAGACAGGGAAAGTACTTCTTTTATTACCCCTAGGGGAACTTACTGTTATAATGTTATGCCTTTTGGTTTGAAAAATGTAGGAGCGACATACCAGCGGCTGATGAACAAGGTTTTTGTCGAACAAATCAGTTGCAATATGGAAGTCTATGTCGATGATATGCTGACAAAGAGCAAGAGATCTGCTGATCATCTAGTTGACTTAGGTCAGACCTTTAATCAACTGGATAAATACCAAATGAAGCTCAACCCGACAAAGTGCACATTTGGAGTACGAGAAGGAAAGTTCCTTGGGTACATTGTCAACCAACGAGGCATTGAGGCGAATCCAGAAAAGATCAAAGCTCTTTTAGGGTTGCGATCTCCAACGACGAAGAAAGAAGTGCAGAGTCTTACAGGACGAGTTGCAGCGCTCAACAGATTTGTATCTCGGGCAACTGATAGATGCCTCCCATTCTCCAAAACACTTCGAAAAACTTTCAAGTGGAATGATGAATGTGAAAAATCCTTTCAAGACTTGAAGAAGTATTTGGGAGCACCTCCACTGTTGTTCAGGCCAATAATGGGAGAAAAGTTGTACTTGTACCTGGCAGTATCAGAGAATGCAGTCAGCTCGGCATTAATCAGAATGGAGAATGGAGTCCAGAAGCCAATTTATTACACAAGTAAGGCTTTTCGAGGTGCAGAGATCAGGTACCCAAAGCTGGAAAAATTGGCATTGGCATTAATAGAGGCAAGTAGAAGAATGAGGCCATATTTCCAAGCCCATACCATCGTCGTGTATACCGACATGCCTTTGAGACAAGCCCTTCATAAACCAAAAAAATCAAGGAGATTGATGTACTGGGCAATAGAGCTCGGTGAATATGATATTGTGTATGAACCCAGATCATCACTAAAAGGACAAGTTGTAGCAGATTTTATAGAAGAATTTACTTATCCTGATACCCCCGAGGAACAAAAGTTGCTCGCTGATCAACCTGTGGATGTTACAGGATCAACAAACACAAGTTCAGACCAACTCCGGTTGGTAAAAGGGCTTGTGGATGTAGAAGGATCATCAAATTCGAGCTCAGACCAACTCCGGTTGGTAAAAGGGCGAGAAGAGATGGTCGACGACAAGCGAGAAATACCGGGGCAGGATGAAAGGAAACAACAAATATTTCACCGAGGAACTATGTCAGATAAGAAATTCGAAGACGAGTTACCTACATGGAGATTATATGTAGATGGGTCATCTTGTACAACAGGTTGTGGAGCAGGGATTGTTTTGAACACCCCAGACGAGATTGACATGGAATACGCCCTGAGATTCCAATTCAAAGCTTCCAATAATGAGGCTGAGTATGAGGCCATGATAGCAGGTCTTAATTTAGCAAAGATTATGGAAGCACAACAAGTGATTGTATTCAGTTATTCTCAATTAATTGTGAATCAGATGATGGGA
This sequence comes from Sambucus nigra, assembly GCA_949130495.1. Lineage (NCBI taxonomy): Eukaryota > Viridiplantae > Streptophyta > Magnoliopsida > Dipsacales > Adoxaceae > Sambucus > Sambucus nigra. The sequence goes on along the minus strand of OX422217.1, from coordinate 609,776,773 downwards.
ACATATGCAGTTAAAGGAGAATTAATGGTCAAGTATCATGCAAAGGTGATGGAGTTGTTGGCAGAATTTGATGCCATTCAGTTGATCAGAATACCAAGAATGGAGAATGCACGAGCAGATGCACTGGCCCGACTAGCATCAGCTACTCGTACCGAGTTGCGCAGAACGATACCAATTGAAGTATTAGAAAGTCGGAGCATAGATGAGGATCTGACAATGAACATTATTACCCTTGATTCAGGACCATCTTGGATGGATCCCATCAGGGCATATATTGAGGAAGGAGAATTACCGGATGATAAGCTCGCTGCCAAGAAATTGAAGTTTAAAGTTGCTTGGTATGTAATAACTAAAGGTGTTTTGTATAGACGAGGAATTATGGCAGGTTTGCAAAGATGTGTACATCCCTCCGAGGTGAAAGAATTGATTGAAGAGATCCATGAAGGGTCCTGTGGAGCCCATGTAGCAGGTCGGACACTTTTGCAAAGGGTGATGACGCAGGGATACTACTGGCCAACGATGAGGGATGATTGTATAGCCTATGCTAAGAGATGTGATAAACGCCAACGTTTTTCCTCCATTCGACGAACTCCACAAGCATTGTTGACACCCATAACTTCCCCTTGGCCATTTGCCATGTGGGGAATTGATTTGGTTGGACCACTGCCAACGACCCGAGGAAGATTCAAGTACCTCGTCGTCGCAGTGGATTATTTTACTAAGTGGGTAGAAGTTGAGCCTTTAATTAATATGACATACGAGAAGGTGTACCAATTCGTTTGGAAAAACATCATCTGCCGATATGGTCTCCCTCATGCCTTCATCACAGACCATGGAACACAATTTGATAACGAGGAGTTTGCCGCTTATTGTCATCAGCCAAACGAAAATAATCTAAAGGCTCAAAAAGATCCTCCAGAGTTACCCAAGATGGAATAGAAAAGTCAGAACGGAATTTCTCAAGAGATTCGATAACATAAACCATGGTGAATAAAAAGAATTGAAGAAGAAGGAAGAAAATCTTACAGGAAAAAGGAGATCTGCTGACAAACAAACGAAGAAAGGGATGAACGCACAAGAGAGAGAAAGGCTATGGAAAACTCGAAAGCAGAAATTGGAAAAGGTAGAAGATGATGGGATTGCCAATGAAGCTTAAATACTTTGCCTTGGGAAACGGCGAAAGAAATGATTACAAAAAAAAAACTATTACGCTACCGGCGGCTAAAAGGACAAAAGTGCGCGAAGATCAAAGCGCTTATAAAAATTCAAAAAGGCGAATTCTTCAAATTTGGAAGACATTCGAACACGGAGAAAATGCTCCTAAAAACCAGGAAGGTCATTTAATATTTCCATATACCGAGAAAGAATGTTCCATATTCCTCAAAGTTTGAAATATGAAACATTGGGGGCTTCTGTTGATACCAAAATTAATATGCTGATATAGACGAATAATAAGAAGACACGTGTCAATCTACGTGGCACAATAGCAACGAGGAAGTCTATTTCCTCGACCAAGTCCTACACACTCCGAGCAACAAGTGTACACCGAGGAACTCCAACGCTCCGAGGAACTCTTGAACGACGAGCAACTAAGGCGGTCCAAACTGCATCTCGGCCACAGCATTAATTGCCATAAACTCAACAGTTCAACTATTCATTGAATGCTTATCATACAAACGTATACTCTTAAAGGGCATTAATTGTTTGCCCTTTCACATGTACAGCCTAAAGGCTATAAATACCTTGTATCACCCTCATTCAAAGGGACCGGATTTTCTTGATAGAATTACATATCGAGAAATCCAAAACACTTGGCAATAACAAAAATAGTGGATGTAGGCCATTCTTATAAGGCTGAACCACTTTAAAAAATTTTGTCTCGTTTATATTTATCTGTGATTAAATAATTAGAAGCAATCTAATTTTTTACATCAACAATAATATTGCAAATGGTTAGTAAAACTCAGTAAATATCCAAGTACAATTCTGATTATGCCCCCTTTATTTTATTTTATTTGCTATAATAAAACTTAAATAAAGTCCGGGGATATTTGTGTAATGGATCATAACCACCCATACTCGTAGGTGTATCGTGCACAATTTAATGTCGTTTGAGCGCATGATGTAATAAATCTGAAGGTGTATATAATCTCAAGGTAAATCTTCAGTTCTAAAACATATTCAAATATTTCGTAAATGAATCATAATGTATGAATATGGGGTACAAACATAAGATAACGTTTACAAGTGCCAAAAAATATTCAAACAAAACTTCATTATGATTCCTCTGTCTAAAAAAATCTATATACCAAATTTAATGATTTTAAAGCTTCTCAAATCATGAGCGTAACTCACGAATTTAACATATCAATTTGGGTAGTCCCATATGGCAATGGTACATATATCAAAATAAGTACTTTCTCCTAGTGAAAGAAAATTAAGTATTCACGCGTTCTTGGGCGTTTTGGATGTTTGAAACAAAGATAAAATACCACCACAACGATATATATATATATATATATATATATATATATATATATATATATATATATATATATATATATCTGATTCATCTCACAAGTATATTCAATGTATTATGGGCGACGTACTTATGATTTGCACAATCTCCGTGCATTCTCTTTTCCAAAATCATTAGATAAACATTCATGTATATCAATAATCAACAAACTTTTAAACCGTTCTTCATAATCCATAAAATTCAGAAATATTTAGATATTCAGACACATCTCATCTATATTTTCTCATATAAAAAAAACCTTACTTATTCGACAACTTTTTTTTAAAGTCATAAAAAAAAAGTCTTTTATGAGAAAAGGATAGTAGCGCTACCAGAATAATCAACTTTAAATGAAGGGTGCTTCAACAAAATTAGAGTTAATTTCTTGAAATTTCAGGAAACTCCACACTATTGTCCCTCTATTTTATTTTATTTTATCACTATAAAAATAAAATAAACTCAATGTTGCACAACATTATGCCTATTCCACAAATTTATAAACATTTTTCCAATCACATTTCAACACTTATTAATTCTTTGGATCAACTTACTTCCACAGCAAAACAAAAAAAAAACATCCAACCCACTGTACTCCACAAATCCGAAACCCAACCTGAACATCTCTCCACCACACACCTAGTCATCGACTACCAAAGCACGTGATAAGTTTTACCAAAAATATAAAAAAATAAATGACAAGTTAATCTCGAGTCAAGTGATTGTCTCACCCATCCCTCAACTTGTCTTAATATCCAACCCATTTCGCTCTCTCCATCTCAGGTCATACAACCTACAACTAATTTTCTGCTCCTTTCCCAACCCAATAATGACCCAACAACCTCAACATCAATAACACTCCATAAGAACCAACATTGAGTAATTTTTTTCAAATTCTTGGGTTTCGTTGGTTCGTTCCCCTTATCTAGGTTCATGTAGAATCGGGTTGATTTATAATGGAAGGTCGATTTTGATCCCCCTTGAATTTAAGATGGGTTGTCCTATGGTGGATCGGAGCAAGGCGGTGATGACACAGGTCGTCGAGGACAATTGATCTGATGAATTTATGCACGATGGAGCTCCCCGAGGTGGAGCTCTGGAAAAAAAATTATGGCAGTTTTAAGCCGGAGAAAGGGACGACCTAGGTGATTCGGTTGTCGAGTTTTTCACTTGGGTTTGTTATGTATTTTTAACTCGTGATTTTGGATTCTCAAGGAAGAAATCTTTCTGAGTTGTCTCGGTTTGCACGTGTATATTTTTTTTATTCTTTATTTTTTTTTCTAAGAAAAGCTACCGAAAAAAGAAATAATAATAATATATATATATATATATATATATATATATATATATATATATATATATATATATATATATATATATATATATTACCAACTCATATTCTCATGTGCGCTAGGTTGTCAGTAGGTTATACATGTATCGTCTAGTTTGAAATAAAGATTTTTAGATATCAGAAACCAATCTTGTGAGAGAGCTTTCAACTATAACTTAAAGTGCTTTTTCTATCAATATCAATCAGTACCTTTAAATTTGTTTTAAACATGCAAACTCATTTTCAAAGATAAACAAAGTACACAGTGCCCTTTTATGTCACCTTTTGTCATAAAAACGGTGTACCCTGTCGAAAAAACAGGCTTACATAATTTAATGGTCAGAGATGGACTTTAATTTGTGTCAACAACTATCTGGAAAAAAAAATTCATAAATGCCAACAAGTTCCTATCGTGCACTTGTCAATGTAAAAGATATAAATAATATATTTCAGAGAAAAAAAAAATCATCTCTTTAGTCATATTTTTCTGCTAACTTTTATTAAATATATTCTGAAATACTAGCTCAATTTCGTCAATAACTATTTGACAAACAAGAAGTAAATAATATGTTCAAAATGTGTTGTAGCTTCTTCCAAGATATTTCTCACTAACAAAAATAACTATACCTCAATATAACAATCTCATACTTAATTTTAAAAGCCAAGCACAATCATATTTTGTGATTTCGAGTATGAAATATGGTGAGTTCTCATAGAAATTATCAATAGTCATGCTGTGATGTGTATATGTATGAAAATCTCAGCTAATAAATATGTCACATATTTTTTATATAATCCATGAGATATCATAAATAAATAATGGATTTCTTATCTGAGATGAAGCTGGACATTTTCTCTAATAATCGTTGGAGCAGAAAATTGCTTTGTCAATCCATTTCCTCCATCACTGTCCACTTTTCCTAGCACGAATGAGGCGTTACATGATAAAAATCATGAATACCTTCCCAGCAGAGTCGTCAAATGTAAGAGAGTAGTCTAATTTTGGGGAAATATCGAATTTTAGCACGTGTTTGACTTGAGCAACTTCGGTTGTGCTTACGTATCCGTTATGCTCGGAATCAAAGTCAGCGTAGTTCGTGGGTTCGTACTATTAGCCGAAAAACTCATTGTGGTGGTTTTTCGGAGAGATGGGAGGTGTAGAAACTCTTCTCCAAAACTCTTTTCTAAACCTCTCTCTAAAAACTCATAAGACAAGAAAAATCATCCCTTCTCTCCTAAGAAGCTCCCTCTCAAATGTATGGGGGTGAGGCTTATTTATAGCAAAACCAACCCAAGTGGGTCGCCACATGTCAAATAACCCGTGGTGACACATGTCCTATTTTAAGTGTCATGTGTTCCATAACATATGTCAAAACTCTCACTACTAGAATATTGTCTAGTTAATACGTAAATAATATACAAATACGCGTGATATGTCCGACGCGCATAATAATACTCCAGTCGCATAATCACATAGACTTTTGTCAATTTTAATCATCCCTAATCTCATTTAATAATTTAATGAGAGGCTTATCATTAAGCCCCTCCTACACTTTTGATAATGTATTTAATCAATATTCCATATTTATGTTATAAAGTTTCCTTGATACAACTTTCTTTATTCTTCTATTGGACTTGATTTATCAGTGAGCATAAAAATAGTAACTCAATGTGATGCTTTATATTTTCAAGGGATCATAACCAGTTATATATTACGTTTTTTATTAAGCTAATTTGAGAATTGTGAGATGATAACTGACCAACCAAATTTATGTCGAAACCTCTTAATAATTATTAGGAACTATTGTTTAAAAATGACTGAAACTCATGTTTTAATGAGTACATTAACTTGGATGTAATGGACCAACAATTTTCGTAATAAGGCATAATAGATGTAGTTACACATGTGTAATAAGTAGTTTATATTTTAATGGAGCTACAATTTGAAGGAAACTTGGCTTAATAAATGTATATAAATATAATATTACTAGAAAGATCCAAACAACTACCGATTATAATATTATTGGAACGATGGAAACATGAGGAAAGATACCGTTAACAAACGTATTATATATATATATATATATATTGTTAACACTTAGCCTTTATTAATACCCTATATAAGACCCCATCGACATTTTATTACTATTATAGACATCCCACCAAAATGGAGAACTTCCATCGAAAATAATAAGCTACGCGTTAACTTTGAGGTGATTAATTTTTTGATAGAGCTCCACAGGCAATCGCGGTGTGAGGATGACATTCAGTGGCTTTGCCTTTGGCAAACTGAGGCCTAATCCCTCCCCCATATCCACTGGAACTCCAAGTGGCGTTGATATATCAAATCCATGAAGTAAACGAGCTAGCGTCAAGTGAATAACTTGTGCGGCAAACGTAATACCAGGGCACATTCTCCTCCCGGAACTGAATGGTATGTACTCAAAATTTTGTCCTCGATAATCTATGTCGGCATGAGCCTTAAGAAACCTCTCTGGTTCGAACTCGTGAGGTTTTGACCACACCCGTGGGTCCCGATGTAGCTTCCACACATTGGCAAACAAGCGCGTATGCTTAGGGACATAATAACCATGAACATAGCAGTCTTCAGTGGACTCGTGAGGTGCTACTAATGGAGCAGGTGGATATAAACGAAGTGTTTCCTTCACTACGGCATGTAGATAGGTAAGGCTCTTTATATCGGATTCTTCTGCCCATCTTTGTTTTCCAATGTGGATGTCAAGTTCATCCTGAACAGTTTTTAATGCACGTGGATGATTCAAGAGTAAAGAGAGGGCCCAAGTTAGTGTGTCAGCTGTGGTTTCTGAGCCAGCCCAAATGAGAATCTACAAAAGGATATTGAAATGTGATGGGATATGAGCAAAAAATACAATAGTAAAGTGACATTCTCTCCTCTTAAAAAAATGAAAATTGAAATATGAAAATGTCCACTCTGTCTATCTTTGTTGTAGTAATTATACGTCAAATCTTGGTTGTTATTTTATTATTATTTAATTAGTTTTGCATGTTACCTTGGGATTTGATTTTGGGAACATGTTATCATTAGTATATATTTGAAATCTCACACCTTGTGGTCAAAGATATATATTTTCTAATGTTGGAGCATATACTCTGGTTTAATTTTTTTATGTCGGAATTTATGTCTTAACATGCCCCATCACATGTGGCATTATTTGAGCTACACATGGACATATTTATATTAGATGATGCAGAGCAATTGGGCCGTTGGAGCATAAATAAATAGCCTAGTCTGATAGCATGATAAAGTCTGAACATGTCAGAAGTGCATTTCAAGCTCGACCTTACAAAGGCCCTAAATCAAGATTTTTGATGGGGTTCATTTCAGACTTTTTTATTTCTTGTTCTTGAATTCTGTTGTAAACCAATAGTGAAGGGTTTTTCTTCACTTTCTCAATAAAAATCTATTACTAAAAAAAAACATGTTCAAACATGAGTCAAAATCAATTGGCAACCAGTGGACCGCCCCAGGTGTGAATTTAACATTAACATCTAGAGGGTGTTTGTTGAACCCATTCATTACTCATGTTTGTATTTAAGTTGGATGTTTGAGGAGAATTACGTACCGATGTTGTTGCCTTAATAATGGTGTCATGGTCATGGCCAGACATGATGGCCTCCTTTGGTAGGCTCGATAGCATCATATCCATGAAGTCCCCATCACCATTGGCATCACAACTTCTTTTTTTCTGAAGATGTTCTTCCAGCCATCCGCCAATAACTTTATCATAATATTTTCTTATTTTTAAAACACTAATTTTCTTATTTTTAAAACACTAATTTTCCCAATATTCTCTTATTTTTTAAGGTCCGTGACAACAGCGCACCTTATTTTTAAAACAGCCCCAATTTTCTCTATATTTTTTTATTTTTAAAGGTCCATGCCACGCCAGCGGCACAACATATTTTTAAAACACACCTTATTTTTAAAACACCCATTTTTCCAATATTATCTTATTTCTTAATAATTATTTTTAATGTATTTAATCTCTCAAACACACATTTATCAAATATTCTTTTATTTTTAAAGGTCTGCGCTAGCGTCGTACATTATTTTTAAAACACCCAATTTTTCAATATTCTCTTATTTTTAAGTGGTCGCGCCAGCGTCGCACCTTATTTTTGAAACACCAATGTTTTGAGGTTTAAGAGACACCAAATTTTTTTCCCAAACTTATATATTAAAAAAATGTCTCAATTGTTAACATATTGATATATAAAAAATAATTTTTAACCAAAAAAAATCTTACCAAAAAATAATTTCTAAAAAAATAATTTTTACACTACAAGGATTCTTAGAAAATAGTTTTGAAAAACATTTTTGAAGAAAAAAAAACAGTAAAACAATTAAACACATGGAACAAGAAACAAAAAACACTCTCTCCTATTAAGCCACCTCAGCCGGTGTAACAAACTGGTGCATCTAAACCGGTACCATTAGCAATCCTCAAAAATCTATTACTCAAAAAAAAATGTTGAAACATGAGTCAAAATCAATTGGCAACCAGTGGACCGCCCCAGGTGTGAATTTAACATTAACATTAACATCTAGAGGGTGTTTGTTGAACCCATTCATTACTCATGTTTGTATTTAAGTTGGATGTTTGAGGAGAATTACGTACCAATGTTGTTGCCTTTATAATGGTGTCATGGCCATGGCCGGACATGATGGCCTCCTTTGGTAGGCTCGATAGCATCATATCCATGAAGTCCCCATCACCATTGGCATCACAACTTCGTTTTTTCTGAAGATGTTCTTCCAGCCATCCTCCAATAACTTTATCAAGATCCTTACTAGTCCTCTTCATAGATTGTATATACCCCCCAACATCCAACCATTCCAGACACGGGATGGCATCAGAAACCACGAAAACACCGCTTAGATACATGAATCTCGTCAGTAATTCTCTCAAATGCCAGCCTTGGGAGTTGTTTTCGCTAGAAAATCGCTTTCCAGCTACCATATTGAGGATAATATTAAATGAGAAGAGCTCAAACAATTTATTTATGGTTACCGTTGTTGGAAGGTCTTTGTTCTTGGTGCACAGCATGTGTAGATCTTTAATGAAGCACTCCGATTCTGATGTCCGGACATGCATGAGCTTATCTAGCTGCTGATTGCTTAATAGCTCCATCGTGGCCATCTTTCGGATATGACGCCAATAGGGTCCATAAGGTGCTAGTGCAAAACCAGCATAGTTATAACCCATGTACTTGCTGACTGCCATAGTTGGTCTAGACGCAAATATTTTGTCATGGGTAGTGAAACACTCTTTCACATGCTCCCAACTGCTGACTACGATTGCTGGGTTAGTACCTAGCCGGACAGAAAAAATGGATCCGTGAATATCAGCCATGGCTCCAAGTGTTTTTGCAATTGGGTCTCCACCTCGTAGGAGATGAAGGTGACCCAGGATGGGCCATGCCCCACACGCTTCTGGGGCTCTACTTTTCTTTTCCTTGTTTCTTCTACTTCTTTTGAAACTATATGCGACAATCAAACCCAAAAGGCTTACAATTGTGATCAAATGAGAAATAATTTCCATGTTGAGCGTTTGTATACATCTAAGACCTGTATTTGTGTTTGTATATATAGCAGTTTCTGTGCTGGGGTCCTGTCTTTTCCAATCAATGACACATGTAGTAATTAGTTTCCGTGTTTTGTATGTTTAATATCAAAAATGATACATACACGCAATTTAATACATACAAAGTACCTAGTACTTATGTGGACACCACTCGTCAAACTCAATTATTTTTTATCAATTTTTTTGTTGGTTGTTTTAGCTTATAATATTTTTTAACTTATAAAACTAGGAATAATACTAACCGGAATTAAAATAAAACCCCAAAAATTCGTATTTTCAAAATAAAAAACTTTTATAATAAAAAAATTTAAAATTATTTAACTCATTTAATCCCTCAAATACTCATTTATCTAATATTATCTTATTTTTAAAAGTTCGCGACAGCGGCACCCCTTGTTTTTAAACTTAATTTCTTTAATTATTTTTAACTCATTTAGTCCCCACAAACACCCATTTACCCAATATTCTCTTATTTTTAAAGGTTCACGCCAGCGGCACCCCTTATTTTTAAACTTATTGTTTTAAAATTATTTTTAACTCATTTAGTCCCTCAAACACCCATTTACTCAATATTCTTTTATTTTTAACGGTTCCTGCCAGGGACACCCCTTATTTTTAAACTTAATTTTTAATTTTTTTTAACTCATTTAGTCTCTCAAACAACCATTTACCCAATATTTTCTTATTTTTAAAGATCCGCTCCAGCGGCACCCCTTATTTTGAATAAAGATTAAAATTTTGTCACATGTTAATAGAGATTAAACTTCTATTTGGTTATTTTGTCGCATGTTAATTCTGTTGCATGTTAATAAAGATATAGCCAAAACGAGGGAACTTTTATATTGTCACATGTTAATAAAGATTAAAATTTTAACACCGAGCTATTTGGTTATTAGGAATTAATAAATTTTCAATAATGATACTAAGAATGAAAGCACTGATGATTTCTCTTTAAATTAATAATGGGTTGATCACACAGGGTTAGAATAGGCGGGGTGTCACAGATTGTAGAATAAAAAATTATCTATTTTTTCATATACAAATGAAAATTAAACTCCTATATTGTTTTGATATTAAACCATGTGAAGAAAATGGCCAAAATAAATTGACCACAACACTAAAACAATATAAAATTTTACATGTTTGGGTGACATGTTTGTAAGAAATAATTGTGTCATGGCATTTTATAATTGAGTCGTGTTCGTATTGGGTAAAATTAGGATTACATGTTGTGTTAGTTTATTTTGGTCGTATAGGTGTCGGGTAAAAATAATTGTGTCATGTTTTAATTCGGTCATGTTTGTGTTAGATAAACTTTTAAGATATATGCCGTGTCGTTTTATTTGGATCGTGTTCGTATTAAGTAAAAAATATTTGTGTTATGTCGTGTTTAATTGACTTGTGTTCGTGTTATGTAAAAATAATACGAATTTATGTATTATTGAATTCTATTTGAGTCGTATTCATGTTAAATAAAACAATAGTTTTTTACAGCTTCGAGTCTAGTAGTTCTCGCTATTTAGAGTTTGGGTTTATTTATTTTCATATTAGTTGGTTGGGATTCAAAACTGACTAAAATCGTTAGTTGACCGTTTTTTACTTAACATGAACATGAGTCATTTAAAACACGACAATATACAATGTAGGAATTCAATTTTACCTGAAACGAAAACGGCTCAATTAAAACATGACACAATGTAGGAATTCAATTTTCACTCTTCATATGAAGAAATAGATAATTTTTTATGCTCCTACAATCAGGGGCATATTGCTTTTTTTTTTTGTTCTTTCCTATATTATTTTTATTAATTTTATTTATGTTTGCTTTTACATGATATTTGGAGGGATGAAACAATTAAAGTTGTTGTTTTAAGGAATCCTATAATTTGGTTGTTTTAAAAAAAAAATTAAATGAGTGAGCATGATAATTTTTTCATGGCAAATTGTGTTTATCAAATGCACACAAAAGTGTTTCTTCAACTTTGAAAAAAAAGAGCTTAAAAATACATTAATACCCCCATAATCCCTAAACTAAAATCAATAAAATGGGTGTTATGAAATTTAATACTCTATTTTTAAAAAATTATTTTGAGTATATTTAGGTGGTTTTAACTCTTATTAAAAAAAAGAGAGTAATTCTTTAAATTTGAAAAAAAAAATTAATTAAAATAAAAAACATTTGTTTTACTTTTTATTTTTAAGTTATAACAGACACATGGGAGATTTTTGTTTGGATTGGGATGGTATTTCTGTCCAACTCAGCAAAACCGGTACTGAGTAAGTACTTAGAGGCGAATAGTGTAGCATTGGTCATTTAATATTGGGCCTTCGGCCCGCCTGGCGACCGCATTTGGGCATTTTTTTTTTTTTGTTAACAATTTTTTTATACAAAAGATAGTTTTTTATTAAAAAAACACTTTTTTTATTAAAATTATATAAATTCTAATTAAAATTTTAAAAAATATTTTTCATAAATAATAAAAACTATGTTTATTAATAAAAAAAATCTATAAAACAGTTTTTTAATTAATGAAAAAATATCGTGATCAATTAATGTCGTTGGCGCAGTCCATATTCCCGGAGCCACATCATTTGTTGAATGTGGCTGACACTAATTAATTGCGATATTTTTTCAATAAAAAATATCGTGACTAATTAGTGTCGCTGCCGCGGACTTACATCATTTGTTGAATGTGGGTCCGCGCCAGCGGCACTAATTAATAGTGATATTTTATTGAAAATTACTGCCGCTGGCGTGGACCCACATTTCCGGATCCACATCATTTGTTGAATGTGGGTTCACCCCTGCAGCACTAATTGATCGCGATATTTTATTAAAAACTATCGCGATTAATTGATGTCGCTGGCGTAGAACCACATTGAACAAATGATGTGGACTCGGGAATGTGGTTCTAAGACATAAAATTAAACAGTATTTTTTATTAAAATTTAAAAACTATTTTTAATTAAAAAAATTGTTTTATATCATTTTTTATTAGTAAACATAATTTTTTTAATTTACGAAAAAAATATTTTTTTTATTTTAATAAAAAAGTTGTTTAATTTTAATAAAAAAAACTGTTTTTTTAATAGAAAACTAAAAAAAAAAAGGGAAAAAGACAAAATGCGGTTGGTGGACGGGTTTTACATGCGGTTCATAGAACCTCTCTTTAATATTTGTGTAGGCACATTTTTTTTGTGGGTGTCTGGAAAAGAAGTCCCACTCCAATTATTACACAGAATGAATAAATAGGAATGTTAATAATTTGTTGAATGATTGAACAACAAAGTGAATACCGAAACAGTATTTAATCAATTATGATGATACCGGAGTATAGAGAGGGACCCAAATTAGTTTTATTATTTTTTACTAATTGTGGTCGAGATGGTTTCTTTGATTTTAATCAACTTTTTTTTTTCAACTTTTCATGATTACGTCTCGTGATTCATCATTAGTAGCACTCGTGGACGAGGATTATTGGTTAACATTAAGATTATTTTACCAAAGTTTAGAGAGAGACTCAAATTAGTTTGGAGGCGGAAGCTTCCGAAAAGATTTTTTTATATTTTTTGCTATTTTTTAATCTTAAAAATTTTAAGGTTAACGTTCTCAATTTTTATTTAAAATACCTCAACATAGTATTGACCAATATCTAACAATTTAAAAACTTCAACATAATTTTCTAAATTTTTTCTTATTATATTTTAACAATTAAAAATATGTTTTTGTAGTAAAGGGTATTTTTATTCGCAATGTGGTGAGCTTGGATTCGAAAAAAGCCCCACTGCTGACTGGTAGTGAGGGTGCACCATTTGAAGGGATATGCATGAGAAATGTTAGCATATCAGGCGTAACAGCTAACATGAGGTGCAATTGTGAGTTTGTTTCTGCTTCTAAGGATTGTTTCATGATCTGCAGTTTTGTCCAGAGGGTTAAATGGAGACCTCCTGATAAGCAAGTTCTAAAGCTCAACATAGATGGGAGTTCAATAGGTAATCCAGGTAGTAGTGATGGAGGTGGGATTCTTCGAAATGAATACGGAGATATGATTTGGGCTTTTTTTCATCATTTTGGTATCAAAACCAATATTGAGGCAGAAGCCTTGGCCATCTTAGAAGGTTTAAAATGCTCCAGGGAGCTTAAGGATTATCAATTAATTGTTGAATCTGATTCAAAGATCTTGATTGACGTGACAAAATAATAAAAAGTGTCCTTGGAAGATTAGAGATGTAATTGAAAAAATTAATATTCTAGCTTAAGATCTCAGCATATCCTTTCTTCATGTTTATAGAGAAGGCAATCAACGGGCAGATTTTTTGGCTAATATGAGAAGCAAGACTCAATCTTCTTTATGGTCTCGGGATATTAGAACATTCCCAAGTCAGCTTAGAGGAGCAATCAAACTGGATAAATGGGCCATGCCTTCTATTAGAATTAGAAAAGTCTATGAGTAGGTCATTTTTTGTATAGATTTTCATGTGCATTCGGAATTAATTAGATTCTTTTTAATTCTTGTAAGGGCTTTACTTATAAAAAGCCTCATTTATGATTTTAAAATTTCCTCTCAACATGTAAGCTACCAGGACAGGGCTTTTCTGTCCCATTTGGTTTTAAATAATATGTGTGGGGGTTCCCTCCCTCTTCGGTAAAATTAAAAAAAAAAGTTTAAACTAACTTAATACCGAAACACGTTTCTTTTTAAAATAATTCAACATAAATGTCTAAATCTAAAAAAAAATAGTTCAAATATTTCAGCTATACAACAATTGAATTTTGTAAAATTAAAAATTTCATCAAATAAACAGAATTTCAACAAAATTTTCAGCAAATTTCAGCAACATAGAATTTTAGCAAACTTTAAGAAAATTTCAACAGATTTCACAAAACATTAATTAATATCAATTAACATTGATTTCAGAAAATATTTCGTCAATAAATATTCAACAATAAATATTTCAGCAATAAATATTTTATAAAATATTAAAACATTAATTATCATATCCATTCATCCCATAAAAAAAAGAATTTAAAAAAAAAAAACTTACCATGGCCAGTGGGCCATGGCACTACTGACCAATGCTGGTGAGAGGAGCTAGAGAACTTTGACTGAGAGAGAGAGGGCAGAAGGGGGTGGGCCAGCCGCGAGAGCGGGGGGAGAGACGAGCAGGAGGGGAGAGACGTCCGGGAGAGAGGGAAGGGGAGGCAGGGAGGTAGACACATCCGAGAGAGAGGGGGAGGCGACTGGTGTAGCAAGGGAGGTGGAGCGAGCTTAGGTTTAGGTTTGGTTAATAAGGGAGGTGAGTGAAGAAAGAAATAAAAGAAGAAGCATGTTCGATTTGAACAAATTGAACATTATGATCAAGTTATTTTTGTGGCGGCGGCAGCCCCCCTTAGGGATAAGGTGGGTCTGCCCCTGATCAGTAGATATTATTTTTTTTTTAAAGGGGATTGGTTTGGCAGAATAGACCTTTAGTGAAAAATATTAAATCATTTAAGAAAATTTTTATATTACCTCCGAATAAGATGACTTATTTCATATTATCATTTCAATTAAGCCCATTGATTATGTTATGTCACATACTTTCATAATTTTTTAGATGTTTTGATAAATTAACAAATAATTTGACTTATTTAAACCAAAATTATAGATAATTTGACAAACCTATAGATACATTTCACCAAGTTATAAATATTTTTGTCAAAATTATAGATACTTTGAATTAAAGTAGATATTTTGGGGGAAATGCTAAAAAAATTGTAGAAAAAATGTTTTCTTTTCCAAATTAGAAAAATAAATACGCTATATTCGTATCATATATTCTTATAACCAAATAAGAGACATCAACACTATTTTTATATACGCACCTATATCCTTGAAATCTCAAATGGTGTGAATGATTAATTGGTAGAGGAGGTTTGATGATTTGTTAAGGTATATTGCTATAATTAAAAAAGAAGTAAAAAATGAATTTCCTATACAATCTCCTTTTCATTGGTACAAATTGCGAAGCAAGTTGTGTTCAGAGGGGGAGCGAGAGGAAGTAAGTAAGGGTTTATTGAAGAGAAAAATAAAAAGGAGAGTGTGTCATTTTGATCCTAAATATTTTACAAAAGGCTTCGACGACATTTTCTATCATTTTAGGAGAATGTGCTTACTCGTACATAATAGTAACTAATAGACTTTGAGGTTATTTTTTTTTATTTTTTTAGAGAAGAGGTGCGAGACTTGTACAAACTTGTATAGTATATTTATTAATTAATTTAATTTTAAAATTAAATTAAATAATAAATTGGTTATTGAATTAAATATTAGTATCCTGTCTAATGTGATCCATACATAATTAAGATTTGATGAGGATCTTTAGACAATTCATTAGAATTTTAAGGATAATGACTAATTCTTAATAAAATTCTAATGTGATGAATTTGAGAATTCATGTCTAACATGGAAATCAGGTCATCTCTCTCCATGTATATTATAGTCCAGCAAGGATCTAAAACTCACATAAGTTATAGGGCTAAAGGCAGAAATCTAACTACAGCAAAATAATTATTTTTCTCATAGTGATGAATGTTGTGTTGGAACAATTTTTAAGATGATTCAAATGAGATTTCTACACTAAATTGCGAGCATTGGATCTAGGTAAGTCATCTTATTCTATTAATTTAGACATTTGTGAAAATATGAAGGTCAAGTATCCTTTTACATAAAACAATTGCATATTAAGTTTTAATCAAATTAATGACTTCTTGATTAACAATTTATTGTTCTTAAGAAAGGTTTTACATTAAGATCTAACGATTTTACTTTATTGATGCTTCCCTATAATGAAACCTACATAAAATTGCATATCTATGTGTGGGAAATTTAGGGACTTGAGACATTTTACTTATGTGCTTAAATCTGCTTAAAACGATTTTGTATGTTTGGGGCTTTATAGTAATATTTTCAAAGACCTTTTTCTTTTGTCGTAAATGCGCAATGGTTGGAATTAAAGTTCTCTCCTTCATCAAAATTGTAAAAAAGGTATATGGTCATTTAAAAATGTCGAAATAAACAAAACTCATCGTATATTATAAATGCCACCCTATTTTAACAATTTGACATTGATTGGCCTCTGAAAGTGCATTTTTTTACAATAATGTTAATGTCAATATCTCGTTCCAAAAAAATATTAAAAATTATGTAAGATGTTCTGAGATGCTTGAGCGATTATCTACAATCTTGTGTTGACAACTAAAATTTTCCATTTTAGGCAACAATTATGATTTGTCCACATATCATATATGTTTTCACTATAATGGTTGTTTTGTTCATGATGATTCTAATATTCTTGTTAATTTTGATTAAATACAAAAAAAAAACTATAGTACATATGTATGTATATTAGATATATGATTAATCTTTATTTCTAACATTCATGTTTAAGTTGGATTAAATGCCTAATTGAGGATGCAGCTCATATGTGTGAATATTATATGAATTGTTAAATTTTAATAATACCATTCGTGTTTAAGTTAGAGTAGATGACAAACTCGCACTACAAGAAATTGTAACAATCACAATAATATTTAGTGAGATGGCCATTTTTTGTTGCCAAAAGTAACCGTTTTACGACAAAATATCATTTGTGTCGCCAAAGGACAACCTTACCATTTACTATTGGCAACATATAATAAATAGTGTTGCCAAAAATCAAAATTTTATGCGGGACCCAATGAAATATGGGTGAAAATTAGTTTGAAGGTTTTCCAACATTTTAATATGTTGCCAAAATTGAACTAAATTTCAGCAATGTAAATCTTTGTTGAGAAATGAGGGGTACCTTTGGCAACATAACTTATTTTATTGGTGAATATATTTTTGTATTAAATATAAACAAAGTTATCAAAACAAAACAATAAGACTAACCTAAAAAAAATCCATCCCACCACATTTCACTCTCTCGCCATCTCTTCCTCAACCCATCTCCCAAGACCTAACCTCTCCCATCACTCACGACCTAACCGCTAATGGCCCTCCACGATCCCACCAAAATCTATCATAGCTCCTCCTGATATAGTTTTTTTCTCTCTCATGCATGCACATACATATTCATACATACGCACACAAACACATACATACACATTAATATATATATATATATATATATATATATATATATATATATATATATATATATATATATATATGGAGTAGAATAGTTAGCACTATTCAATAAGATGATAAGTTAAGTAGAGGTTAGGATTGAGCCACTAATGCAAGAAATGAAGGGTGGAGATTTAAAGACCCTGTTTTCCTCTTTTGTCCCTTTATTATTTCATTTCCCCCTCATATTTACCTCTTGATTTCCTTTCCCCCTCTCACTCAAAATTCAAAAACACGGATAAAATAGGAAATTACACATTTGGTCCACCACACACACAAACTACACCCCGTTCTCTGTCAGTCAATGGATTCTCAACTCTCTCTTCTCTATCTCAAATCAGCAGGTCTTTGCTCTCTCTCTCACTCTCTCACTCTCAATCAAATCGATCATATGGATTTGGGGGGAAATCTAGGGTTTTAAGATTTGAGTATACTGATCACTACTTTTTTCTAGGTTTGGTTGGCTTTCGATTCAGTATGATGTTCTTAAATGATTTAGTTTCAGTTTTAGGGTTAAGTTGTATGTTTCAAATGTAGCTTTTGATTTGTTTCAAATTAGGACTTTTTCCGATTTTGGGTTCTTTGGTGCATTTATGTATATATCTGACTGGATTCAAATCGAGACTTATTTTTTGGTTTAGTTCTGCTGATGTAAATGGAAGGAAATCACATTCCCAAACAATATTTTGGACCTTGGTTGAACAATATTTTATTTCTATGTGTAAGTTCATGTTGTTCTTGCAAAAAATGGTTTATTTTTCTTTGATGGTTTATATTTTTATTAATGTAGATAAAGTATGATGTTGTTTATATACTATGTGTTTTTGATGAAGTGCCATAGTGATGAAAATGGAATGCCATAGTATGAATACGATTGTGTTCTCTAAATATGATTATAAAGGTAAGTATTTGGTGTAAAAAACTCTGATTCTTGGGGCTTAAATGTTGAATATTATGTTTGTTTGCTTAGAGTTGTGTTTGAATCATCTTTACATTTTTCTCACATCATGCCATAATTCCATGTGTTAGTTTACTTTTTTTATTTTTGCTAATTATGTGTTATAACGGTGTACTAATGTTGTTAATCTTCACATGTTTGATAAAATGTCAGTGATGAGAAACCGACCACGTCTATTATTTTTAACCGACCAAATCCATTGCTCACCCTTTGAACACCCTTAAATATGATGTGAGAGTGTCGCGTGTGCTCAAAACATACCATCATTTAATGACCCTAAATCCTTTTATAGTTATTTAGGACGTTTCATTCTGAACACACTATAGCTATATTTTGAGTGTGAAAAAGTTCATTTGATAATGCTCTCTTCAAATGGTTTAATAGTTTAGGAACTAATTAAAACTATAATCTATAAGCATATATATTGATTATGTACCTCATTTACATTTGCAAAGATGATCACCACAAGGGGGAAAGTATGGCGTTAATGAAACGAGAACCAACCCATGGCTCGGTATGTTTTTCCCATTTTCATGATTTATCACTATTATAATTGGATTCTCTTTTTGTTTTTTCTTTGTAATTGTTCTATAGAAACATGAATTTCATCATCACACAGTGCACCACGGAATATGCCAATTGATTTAGATTACTATTTATTTCTCTTTCAATATATTTTTTTTGTTTTGCAGATGCTAGATATTAGGGCTTGAAACTTGAAATAAAGGTATACAAAATGAAGTTTTTATTTCCTTAGTTTCTTCATTTTGATTAGACTGAATAATTTTCATTTTGATATATGCCTTGGTCCACTTTAATCATTTTGTCATTTTGATATAGTTGAATAATTTGTTTTATTATCTAGCATCACATTATTTTGGTTAGAAAGTGATATTAGTGTACAATTAACTGATGTTTTTCAATGCTTACAGCCCTTTTAATGATTTCCAATGCTTATAATTCATCTCATATGTTCATCTAATTATGTTATGTTTCATTTTGGCAGTTACAAGACCTAGATCCTAAAATGGTATGTGTCTTTATTTTCTCTTACTTTTTTAGATTATCTTTACTTTCTCTCACTCATCTTTCCTTTTTAGCTATTAGCAAGATTCTTTTGGGAGCTATAGTGGAGGTGGTGGAGTACTGATTTTGGAGAGTGGGTATAACGGATTTCCCCCTCACTTTTCTTAAGGTTTCCTCATCCCCATCTAAATATTTGTTAATGTTATTTCGTGATTTTTTTTATGTGAGTTTTGATAGATACTAATCTCAGAGAGTGAAAATATTTTGTGCACTTTTTTGTCTTGACATCTCTGTTCATTTCTCCAGTCCTCTATTCATAGCGTATCTCATTTTTTGTTTACCTTTTAAATAATAAGCAAGGTTGTTGGTTTTTATAGTGGACTTCCATTTGTTGTGTTGATGTGTCTTGAGTACATGTAAGAGAGTTAATAGAACAACAACTTTGAATATTTGCAAGCCTTCTTGGTGTTTGAGAAAATATCCATATGGTTATTTGATTTTGTTTCTTTCTTTATTTTCTTGATATTATTTTGGTCTATTTGTATATTTTTTTTAGGACTAACTTAAAGGGACTTTCTTTGTATGTTGATTGATTTGTTTGTTTCTTTAGTAACCAATTTTTGAAGTGTCTTTCTTTGTACATGTTTTAACTCAGGGTGAATGACTTGGTTTTAGCTTTACTCAACATCCTGAAAATTAAGTCATACAGGAAGTACAGAAGAAAAAAACACCATATTCATATTTTTCATCATCATTTTAACCCACATGTGCTGAGAAATTTAAAATGACTGGTGGTCTGTAGTGAGTGCATTTGTATTTGTAATGTATGTTTAGTTCTCATTTTTCTTATTTGCTTTCATGGAACCTAAGTATGTATTAATCACTTTTCATAAGTTCCAACTATATCCTCTATATACATTGGTAGTAGATTTTGCTACAAATTGGTAAAACTTATTTTTCATCGTTTGAAGAATGTTTATTCGGATGCAACCTAACATGGATATTAACTTGAAAGTTTCTTATGTGGATGTGAACTTGGTTTTATATACATTCTTGCAAGTGGGTTTCTAATTTGTTTATTCTGCAAAACGTTCCATGTCGTGTTGATTCACTTTAGTAACTTTGGCCTAATTTGTTTATTCATGTTAGGTTCCATGCCATGTTTATTCATTTTATCAAACATTGGTGAGTTATATTTTTTCAAATTATTTCTCAATGGTATAGCTTTTAATTTGGCATAGATGTACTTCGAACTCTTTTATGTTTTCATTCAAATTCGTGAAGTGGGTTTGAATGATATTAATTTATTTTTTTCGGTGTTAAATAAAAAACGATAAAGAAAACCTTTTATGTTTTTTGAAATTGGTATATATGATAATCCTTATATAGTTGAACAGTGGAAAAATTATTTCTGAAATTCAAAGATTGAAGAAAGTCTGGGGCTAAATGCGTAGTGGGGGAGAGGAGAAGTAGGTAAGTATTTTTTCATTGTCATAGTCAATCAAGACTATATTGAAAGAATTTTTTTTATCATGTAAGAAAATTTACCTCGGTTACAAAACATGTTTGAGATCTTGCATAAATAGGAAAAGACACCAAACTTAAATGGTGATCGATTTTTTTCATTTTGATCCAAATAGGCACTGTCAAATGAATTGTGTATATTAATAAATGTACAATTTGGTGATAAATTGGTAATATTTAATTTATGGTTAATGGATTGGATTTTGTTAAACAATTTAGGTTTGACACCCATTTATTTTCATGTGTCATTATTACTGTCAATCTCACTAAGAATGTTGTTTTGATCTAAGAATCTAGGAGTGCTATTTTGATCCGTCTTTTTTTAGGGAAATGATGGTGATCTACAGGTCATTCTCACTAAGATATCTTCAACTCTTTACACTCACTGAGGTGAAGTTTCATTTCCAAGAGGTAAAGCAGAGGAAGGGGATGCAGACGATACCGCTACAGCGACGAGGGAAGAGAGAGAAGAGATTGGTATACGCTTCGTGAAGAATGCTCTGTGAAGAACGCTATGATTTATTATCCCTGTCCTTAAGACATTTTTATCCAAACATCTCCTTTGAGTAATTACAGTTATTGGTATACACTTCGTGAAGAATGCATTCAAGCCACTCCTTATGTTGCTGAAGTGCAAGCAGTATTTTAGGCTCCTTTAGAAATGTTTCTCAAGGATTAAACTCGAAGATCGAAAGAGAGAAAGTATGGGGGACAAGTATCTGATTCATTTCTTTGACTATGAAACGGATGGAAAGAAGTATGTTATATGGTGTCTCACTGTTGGGATCTTGATTAGAGTTGCATCGGTTGTGTAGCAAAGGCCACCAACTTGCCTTGAGCATAATCTAAAATTCAAGAATGTAAGCTAAAATTAACTTAGCATATACGTGTTTTATATGGAAACATATTTATTTAATTTGAAAAGATATTAAAATAGGATTGTGTTATTACTTCATTTAGGCCATCTTCATGCTTTAGTGAATTTAAAGCTACTAATTTTTTAAAGATTTCATTTGTATTTATTTGCAGAGCTAGATAGTTTCTTATATTCCAGAGCAGGCATCATTTAAAGCTACTATTTTATGTGCTAGCTATTAGATCAAGCTTAATGGTCCTCGCCTAAAATTACTAATTGTCTTGGGGTTTGCAGCATGCTATTGTGTTCTTTCACTGACTGGACTTTAGTGCATTTATAAATGATGATATCATTCAGCTCCCCTAAAGTCACTATCTTCAAAATATAGTATAGTAGGTTCTTCTTATTGGATTGTGTTTATAGGCTGGACTTATTTGATTTTGTTAAATTTTGGTTTGATTTATAATTGCGTAAACCTCGATACGATGCTGCCCTCCACATGATGCCGTCCTCCACATGACACTTCCCCATCGTAATCACTGAAATTCCGTGGTTTACAATATCGCGGTCTTATATGTAAGACCGCATGATTTCTAAGATCTAGATCCAAAATATGCAAGACCATGGTATTGTAAACTATGGAATTTTTTGTGATTGCCTTAAAGGTAAAGCCAATGCAGGTTTCATAAATTCCAATTGGTGTTTCACAGTCTCAACACTTATGCATGATAGTAAAACCATGTTGCTTTAGATTTGAAATAATTTATTATCTTTTCTTTAAATCTACATTGTTGGGGAAGTTCTTGATTACAAGGTGTTGTTGATCATGTCTAGACATGATTGATCCGGTTCTTTTTGGTGTGTGTGAGTAGTTCCATGGTTAAGTAGTAGGAGGTCAATGAGGCTGTTGTTGCTTCTTCAATAACAATACAGTGGACACTCATTAGTTACAAGCGGACATCGTGGCCACTCATCAGTTGATAATGGTAAGTTCCTTGGTGGGACCTTAGATCATACTCATTCCATTACGTGTTTGGACCTTTTTTATGACTTCTAATATCTTATATTTTGATAGCAATATTCAATCATTGGTGTTTAATTCACCTAAGGCTAGCTGTGTATACATGAATTGCATATTGTTGAAATCATTATGATGTTTTTACAAGTATTCTTCTTTGGTACATGTATCCTTATGGAAAATGTCTCCACACCTATTTGATTATTTTCATTTCCCTATCATCACATGGATTATTTTAATTCACATTCACTTTTTAAATGATATGGATTGTACAGATAGTTTGAGCGTTTGAGTGGGTAAATAATCACATGGAGCAAGATTGATTTCAAGTGGTCATAAAGTCTTAGAAGAAACAGTTGGATGGGGTCCCTAGCTTGGAAAAAAGAAAAAATAATGTAGGGAATCTTATATAGGAAGATTAAGAGGAAGAGGAAATGGAATATTATATTGAAGTGATTGAACAAGCTACAATCTCTCATCATAATCTTAAGGTACCTTCCCATGATCATTAATCGAAAGGAATGAACACAAATGGCGGGATGAAAAAACATGTAGAGAAATATGAAATTGAATTTTTAGAACAATATGTTATGCATTGCAATAATCTTTAATTCTCGAGCCCTGTTCCTAAAGCCAACATAGTGAACCCAAATGTTATATAGGAGTTTATTGAACTGTTACGCTTAACACTTAAAATTCAGCTGTAACCGTTTGATTTTTGAAATGTGAAGGAAAATCCAATTATATGTCCCATGAGTAATTTACTACCTTAATATCAATGTTAGATACTTATATTTAAGGTGCTAAGACTGCATTAGCAAGTTGGAGATTATCTAATCAATGTCGTAAAATGTTATTGCTGAAATGATTGACTATGTTCCAATGGTTTGTTTATCTTCTTCTTAGATTTTTTTATCGTATGCTTAGACACCTGTCACTTAGATCGTAGTGAACATATTAAGTTATAAAAATTATTTTATGTAAGTTATATTTTAGTATTTACTGATCTAATTCATGTGTGATAATTTTTTTGGTGAATTTCTGTGTAATGAAACAGTTTCGCATACTTGAAAAGTAACCTGAAAAGGAACCATAACAACAGCTAACAACTTTATAATTTGCTCTAGGATTTCACATATATATACATACTACAATTAGTACCGACTCAAAATTTCATTGCATATAGCTAAATTATGAGGACATCATTGTGGCCATTGGTTGATATTGTAATTTCATTATTCTGGTGATATCTGTTGTATACTTTTCATTTTGTAGGTTTATAGTCATCCCCTTTTCATAGTAGCAGAGAGATGGAAATTAAATAAGTTAACATATTTGAAAATAAATACATACACAGTCAAGCCCACACTATTACCAACGCTCGAGTTGAATCTTCTTCGACTATGCTTTGGAACCGCTTACGTGGTATCTACAACAGGATTTGACATACCGTTTCCTTATTTGACCCAATGCTGGGTTTTTTGGGTGCTTTGAGTTTTTGGCCATTGGCTATACACTTCCCTATTGAGATGTACATTGTACAAAGTAACACGAGGGCTTGGTCAGGAATGTGGGTGCTTCTTTAGGCTTTCAGGATACTCTGCTTGCTTTGCATTATTTTTGCCTTTATTGGGTCACTAGAGGGACTCCTTAAGGAAAACATGAGCTGAGAATTTCTAAATTTTATTGTCAGTGATTTATACCGATGACGGTGTTAGTATAATGCTCGATGTAAGGAATTAATGCCATTTATCACCCTACATGAAAGTGAACATTCCCAGGTGGATCATTTTACTCGGGGTGTCTTTGAGGTACACTCATTTATGCATTCTCTTTAGTCTAAGAAATCACTTAGGATTAAAATGATAATGTTATTTTTATTGCAAATGGTCACAATGTTCAATAGCTTTGGGTTTATTAATTTGGGTAATAAAGTTATTAAGTTGATTGGATCGGAGTAAATATAGATTGTTATGGTTTGCATTCTTATGTGTCTTCACTCATAGGTTCAACCCCAAAGCTCACATTTGATTTCATTCTCGATGAGACCATCATTTTTGGATATGGGATACATAGGATGCTGAAGCTTGGACTTAGGATTGATGAGGATGCAAGTGAGGTTTATGCAGACATGCCACCATTGAAGGAATAAGCCTTTGATAATGGGGGAAACAAGATGGAGGAAATGTAAATCTTTTGTCAAGTCTCTTTTTAGTTTTTCTTTACTGAATTATGAACAACTCTATTGGGCATTATATCGAATGTTTAGGATAAGAGTCCCGGATGTTGTTGGGGTATTGTGGTTGTGCTAAAAAAATGTATGTGTTTTAGACTACTTAATTTCTATTCGTATTGTGGTTGGAGGTTTTTTTCTTAAACAGAATGTATAGTCTTATAAATAAATGAAATTTTGTCCATTTTTCTAAATCAGTTACACGTTATTTTGTTGGGGAACGAAATTTTTTCTGTTTTTCAATTATGTACTTTGAAAATTTTTATTGTTTTGCGATTACGTATTTTTTGAAAATTTTCACCGTGCCTTCAGGCACGGGCATTCCGCTAGTATATATATATAATAAGATGGAATGATTTTTGAATTGGAAAAAATGTAAAAACACATTAAGGGTCTTGATTTTGCCACATTTTTCCCTTTCCAAATCAATGGTTCTGATCTCCTCCCAAGTTTTTTAGCCCGCCTAAAAATTTCACTATCCCGCTCAAAGAGAACAAAATCATTACACTTTAGCCGACCACACCATTTTCTCTCACTGGCCCTTCCTTGAAATCCATATCCCAACACATATTATCTTTTCCTCTCTCTCTCTCACACACACATCCGCACACATGCAGCTGTAAGGTCCATGCCAGATTCTCGAATGGAGGAGGGTGTCTTTTGTAATGGGTTTGTATCTAATGGTGAAAAAGGAAGACACGTCAAATGAAGATGTTTACTCACTCTGTCATACCCGTACCTTGCATTACATATTCTTTTCTCAGTTGTGTATTTGATGGTGTTACCTGTGATTTTAGTATTTAATTTATCTTCTCTCCTTTCAATATTTCTACCTACGTTTATTTGGGTTTTGTAGGTTTAATTTAGGTTTTATGGTGTTGTTGCAGGTTCAAGTTTGTTTGGTGGGTGTTTCATCCCTACATCTCTCCACTTCGTTTTCTAATTCCTTCGAGTATTCAACACAGGCAAGTCTCTCTCTATTTGTCTCATGGATTTGGGTAAAATGATGTTGCCATTTTTTTTGGATTTTTTTTCCTTTCAGATGGAAGGGTATTGTAATTGGTTAGGTTTGGATGATTTAGGGTTTTTTTTTTGTTATTAATGCAGTTTTGAGGAATTTCAACTTTTTCTCACACACAGGGATATTGCAGATTTCTCACACTGAGGTATTCTTCCTTTTTTTTTGAATTCTACTTGATTTGTTTGGTTTCTAAATGCTTGAGAATTTGATTTACTAATTCTGTTAATATTTTTTCACATTATAAGCTTTTTTAATTGTTGGCCAGGTATTTGATAAAATGTCCAAACTGAGTATCGTAATTTTCTTGCTTATTGTGTTTGGTATGTTTTTGTGTGATTTGTAATGGTGGAAGGGTTGCTTCATTGCTTAGACACTTCACTCCCATGGGAAGAGTTCGTTACAAGGTTAGGTGCATTTGTTGTTGATTTTTGTTTCAACAATGACACACCGACAATATTCAAGAATGATAAAAGATGAAACATGTGCATACTCACTGAAGCATTGAAAAAATGGGTAACTCCATTGTAGTCTGTAATTATTATTAAATAATTGTTATTTTCTATGATTTTGGATTTGGAAAGTTGTATTCATGGCAATAAGAAGTACGCCTTTAAATATTGAGTTTTTGAGTTGAAATAAACTCTTTATGTAATTATTTTAGCCGTGACTTTAGGTGAAGATACGATGTGTGTATGATTTTAATTCAGTTGATCTATTTTCATGTTTGTGAGTGTAAAGTTTGTGCTTAAGTTTAATTTTATTAAATTGGATGTTCATTTGTTTAGTAGTTAACATGTTCATATCAATGAGAAGTATGGACCATACATTCAATTTCCAGTTTGATGATTTGATCTCTTGATTGGGTATGGTATAAAAATGTGTAGAATGTTTAGCTTTAATCTTTCAATTGATTAATTTCTCCTCTTTAGGTTTCCCAAGTATGACCTTTTGAGTCCTTCTGCAAAGAGGGGACTTCCTGTAACTCTACTTAGGTAGAATGACACTGCAAGATATCTTATTGAATGCAATTTGGCATGGAATAATTAGTAACAAATCTATAGAGATGGACTTTGTTCCAGACTCTCACAAGGTTTGAACCGTCTAATAATTAAAAATATTATTTCATTAAGTTTTCTTTTTTTCCCCTTTCATAATGTAGGTTACGGTGATCCTTGATGATGTCCAACAATATGAAGGCGATATTTTGTTGGGACAGATGGAATTTGGTCAGAAGTAAGTTCCTTCCATTTCAAACTAAATATGAACTCCTTTTCCCATAAATATTTTGTTAGGTGCATTCAAAGATATTTGGGAAACAAGTAGTATATTCAGATTATACGTGCTATATTAGACTAACAAACATTGTGCCACCTTATGTTGATTCTATTGGGTCTATATTTGGTGCAAGAACTAAAAACTCCATTGTGAGACATCTTTTAGAAAAAAGGAAAAAAAACTTGAGCTGGAAAAAGTGCATTATTAAAATACATGATTTCAAAAGTTGTTCTCAAGTTCATGTACAAAATCAAATACATTTCTCTAATTTTTTGTTGTCTCTGTTGAAGGTTTTTGGAGCAGGAACTGTTTTTTTCTATATCGGGCCTTTCAATTGGTCCACAAGCATACGAATTGCAGAAGAAACAAATAAAATTCAAAGTGGTAGATGTCAAACATTTAAGATGTCATCCAGTTTACACAGGAAAACTAGAATCAAGACAAGACTTCAAAAATAACAGCAAAACAAAATAAATGTAATACAACAACATTTGTTTCAGTACCTATTTATAAAAATAAAGGGGACATATAAAGTTGTTCAAATTATCGTGGTATTAAGTTAATGAGTCATATAATGAAACTTTGGGAGAGAGTGATTGAATATAGATTGAGATTGAAGACAACAGTATCTGAGAATCAATTTGGGCTTATGCCTGGGAGGTCAACAATGGAAGCAATCTATTTATTGAGGAGATTAATGGAGAGGTATAGAGAGAAAAAGAAGGATCTTCATATGATCTTTATAGATTTGGAGAAGGCGTATGATAGGATACCCAGAGATATAATATGGTGGGTTCTACATAAAAGAGGAGTGACTCGCAGATATATTGATGTGATCAAGGATATGTATGATGGTGTGATGACTACAGTAAGAACATCGGCTGGAGAAAGTAGTGAATTTTCAATTACGGTAGGGCTACACCAAGGTTCAACATTAAGTCCTTATCTCTTTGATCTTGTTATGGATGAGTTGACTGGAAAAATACAAGATGAGGTGTCATGGTGTATGCTATTTGCAGATGATATTGTTTTGGTCGATGAGACTAAGATGGGGATAAATGCTAGGTTGAAATTGTGGAGAGAAGCTTTAGAAACAAGAGGATTTAAAATAATCATAACTAAAACAGAATATGTGGAGTGTAATTTTAGTAGTAATAGGAGGACAAATGGAGATGTGTTGAAATTGGAGGGTCAAGAAATACCTAGAAATGACCATTTTCGTTATTTAGGATCGATTATACAAAAGGATGGAGATATTAGTGATGATGTTACGCATAGGATTAGAGCAGGCTGGGTTAAGTGGAGAAGTGCGACCGGCGTTCTATGTGATAGGCGTATACCTTTGAAGTTAAAAGGAAAATTTTATAGGACAACCATTAGACCCGCCATGTTATATGGGACAGAGTGTTGGGCAACCAAGAAACAAAATGTGCAGAAAATGGGTGTGGCGGAAATGCAAATGCTATGATGGATTTGTGGTAAAACTCGAAAGGATAAAATTAAAAATGAACAAATTCGTGAAACGGTAAAAGTAGCTCCTATAGAAGATAAATTGAGAGAAAATTGACTTAGATGGTTTGGACACGTCAAGCGTAGACCAATGGATGATCCTGTAAGGAAGAGTGATTTAGTTAGTATTGATGGTAACCCAAGGGGTAGAGGTGGGCCTAAATTAACTTGGTGGGATATTATAAAAAAGGACATGATATCATGTGGTTTAACCGAAGATATTGCACTGGACAGAATGAAATGGAAAAATAGGATTCATGTAGCCGACCCCAAATAATTGGGAAAAGGCTTTGTTGAGTTGAGTTGAGTTGTACAACAACATTTGTTTCATATTATAACATTATTCTAAGCATACCCTTCCTAGGCCTTAAATATCTTGACTATCCCCGTCGAAGAAAATAAAATAAAATTACTACCCTAACCATCCCACATCCCCAATTTGATGTAACTTAATCTGCAAAATACATTTGAAGCTAAATATTCTTTGTTATTTTTATTCATTTTTTGTCCCTTGAAACTATAATCCAGCATAGTGGGTGTACTGCGTATAATCTTCTATAGTTGGCTGCATACCAATCATAGCGCGTGTAACATAATCCATAAGATCAAAGCCATATACGAGTTCCCTTACATTATTCTTCACCTGAAAACTCAGGTATTCTATCAACGTGGTTGCATACTCGCTTGTCATTTAATTGAATGTATGCATACTTGGTTGTCATTCGGGAAACACTGCATTAGCTTGGTTGCTTCATGTGGGGTTTGAACTATTGTCTTCTTAGAGAATAGTCTATTGTCGATATTTACTATTTTTTTCCTTTCCACTCGAAGTTGTGGTCTTGAGATGAAACCTCTGAGTGGTGTTCAATCTTTATAACTTGAACAATAGTGTTGAATCCTTTTTGGTGATTAATAACCTTTACAGTCGAAGTTGATAGCTAAAATTGGTGATTAATAGCTGCTACTTATTTGCCTTTATTTTTTTCACATTACATGTGCTTATTTGTTTCATTTTTATCCTTCCTTAGCAGGATTTAAAGAAAATTTTCCTAACTCTAATAGTCTCAGGTACATTTCATTACTTTAATGAGTTTGTTTATTTTATGTATCCATTTAAAGTTATTTTTCATGGACATTTTAAAGTTATTTTATGGTTTCAGATTTTGGGAAAACAGTTATGTATCCAAATTCAAATTTAAAGTCATGTATCCAAACTCAATATTTCTTCCAGGTTTGGGCATAACAGTAATCAGTCTGTGTTTTCATAGAATAACTATTCTAGAACTTCATTTTAAAATCTGGAATTGATTTCATTAATTTCCAATTTAAATTTTAGAATAAAAAATGATAAGGAGCTTTGATCAGCAGCTGCTTATAGCTTGCTAACGGTTCAGGATATCTGAAGAAGGAGGTATAGGAGAAAACAACCGTGGTGATTTCTCGGACAATCGATGAGTTATTAGTCTACATCTTCATGTAGAGAATGTCCAGTTGAAGAAATCCCTTGAGGGCAAGGTTGCTGAGAATGCGGATCGCAGCAGTTATTAGTACATCGGCACATATGCTTTAGTTTATTATTTTTACTCAAAAAGTAGTGTTTTATTTTATTGTTTTTCCATCAACTTCTCCCCATCTACATTATTTCGCTATTGATTTTTAAGTGAAAAATCCTGATTTTGGTCAATTGCGCTTTTATTTGGCCCACACCCATCTCAAACTTCATCACTTTCTACGTGTACGCCCAATCTTTTATGTTATTCCATTGTTCTCTATATCCATTACTTTTATTACTTAAATTTATTTAGAAAATTGCATTTGATATTTGTTAAATTATCCGATCCTATTTGAGGTTTTGGATTTGTGATGTGTCTATTTTAATTATTTATGATCAGTCCCCCTCTTTTTTACTAACACTTAATTTTATTGTTTTTACTTTTATACATGATTGATATGTCCAAAATCCCATTTGAACCCCATAAAGTGAGTTTGTATCTAATAGAATTTCTTATAAGTGGATGCTACTAAAGTTTAGGCCATATGTTCTGCCAAATTTTTTGGATAAAGAATTTACTACTAATCTTTGTTTGGCTTCTCAGTTATTCATTCAATAATGAGAAACTCAGTATTTTGTCTACTTGGGTTCCATTATTTTGGTTCGGATGTTGCGGGGGAACTTTGCATTTAAAAAAAAGACACAAGTTAATGTTTATTTACATTATTGGCACTATGGACATATGTTTAGTAAAAATATGACTATATATTGATTTTTCTTATGGTTATATTGTTGTATGATTTATGACTATTTTTTTCAGTATTTTTTGGACATTTTATATTCTGTTCTGGGAAAGCCCGAACTTTTCACTTTTGCTTTGTTCGATTACAAATTGTGCAACAGGTTATTGAAGAAAATGGGGAAAAGTTTACATGATATGCTAAAGAAAATAGGGAAGCAAATGTGGTAAACATATTCTCTCATATTATCATTTAATTTTAATTTCAAAAATACATGTATCTATCTTTAAATATTTTGAAGTACACATGATTTGTATTGTGTTGAAGGTTTTCATTTTTTCAAGTAAGAGTTTACCATATGTAAATTACCATATATTATTGACAACATATTATATGTTTGATAATCTATTGAACATATAAACAAATCCATTTATGGTTGAGTTTTTAAAAGCATAAACATATGTTTGGGTTTTTAAAGCAACTAATATTTGTTGATTTGTGGTTTTTGATCATGTAAACAGTGGTGATTTGGGTGGATTTTAGGAATGAAATTCTCTCAAAGTAGAGTTTTGACAAGAGTTTGTAGGGTAGTGCAATAGTTTCAGGGAATACACCAAGTTATAAAAATTGAAAATAACAATAATCTATACATACATGTATTCCCCACCACGAACTGCATTTGCAACTCCTTTTCTGTCTTCCTCGGCCTCTTTCTCTCGCTCCTTCCAACTTCCATAGGCATGATCATCCGTTTGTAGTTCATGCCGACAGATTGGACAAGAATTATGTTCATTCAGCCATTTCTTCAGGCAAAGAGGATGGAACGTGTGCTTGCAGGGGAAATCTGGCATCTTATCACTTACAACTAAATTGTCCTTGAAAATGTAACACTGTGCTTTTGGTCCAAGGTTGTTCAAGATTTCATCCGCAATAGTAATAACTAGAAGATTTACAACCACTTGTTTACTGGCAGGTGGAACCCTTGGGGGTACAGGACCATCCTCCAAAATCAGTGGCACAACATCATCGAGTCTATCTACTAGCTCTTGGAGTAGAATAGCAGCAACATCTCCTGATGTGCTGTTTTCTTGAGAAGATTTAGATGGAAACATATTCTTGATATATAGAACTCTATTAGTTATTGCGTTGATTTTTAATTTTGGCTTTATGGACATGGACATCTAGAGGTTAATGGGTCCGGATATAAGCATAGACACCCGAATGTCGAATGGGTTGGTAGTAGCATCTGAGCAGATGTCTCAGTCTCAAGCTACAATTATTGTTATGTGTAGGGGAGTTCGAGTTCGTAGTTATGGTTTATCTTATCTATACTATTTCCAAGTGATTTATTTATATTTTTTATTAGTATTAAGAAACAATCCATTCATTTTTAAAGTCAGTTTGTACACGGCACGACACTATTTTTTTCATAGGAATAAGGTATTACACGTACACTTGTGAACATCTCATCATCGCACACCCTTGGAATTTATTTTAAAAGTAAGTAGCGTGTCAATGCACAAGCCGACGTCTTTGTTTCACCATGGACTTTACACTTTACACTATGGTTTCACTATTGTCATGTTAATGATATGCTTTGTTTGGTGTTAACTATAGGAGCTGCCGTTGCTAGGCCGAACGACGTTGTTGTGGACATTGACGAAGATGAAAGTTTCATAATGAATGTTAAATAATTAGCAACTATCCGAGCAAAGAATTAGAAACTATTTCTTCTCTTTATTCTTGGAATTATAGCTTGTTATACTGGTATTTTGTTAATGCAATATTTGGATAGCTTCCCTGGACTCCAAACTTACCCAGATATCTAAAAAGTCACTTTTGGGTTTGCTGGAATTTATCTTAACTGTTGTTCTTTACACTACACCAAAATGGCCAAATTGTCACCTTTCAGCCGACCACCCTTGTCACGGTCATTGACCGTGACAACAAACATGCATTTTGTGTCACAGTCGTTGACTGTGACAAATAATTGTCACGGTCAAGGACCTTGACACGATCGTGACAATGTCTTCAGTAAAAAAAGTCCTAGGCTTTTTTTTCCCACCGTTTTTTTGTTTTCCTTCTCTCTCTCTCTCTCTCTCTCTCTCTCTCTCTCTCTCTCTCTCTCTCTCTCTCTCTCAGGTATGTTTTTTTCCTCTCTTTCTCTTTCATTTCTATATGTGTGTGTGTATATGTATGTGTATATATGTGTGTATGTGTGTGTATATATGTGTGTGGTGAAGGAGGGGGTGGGGGTGGGGTGGGCTGTGTGTGTACGTGTGTGTGTGTGTGCAGGTGTGGTGGGGGTGGGGTGAGGGGGGGCATGGGGTGTGGTGGGGGTAGGGGGTAGGGTGTGGGGTGGGGGGGTTGGGTGGGGGTGGGGTGGGGTTTGTGTGTGTGTGTGTGCTGGTGTGTGCGTGTGTGTGTGGCGGGGGGAGGGGGCAGGGGGTGGGGTGGTGGTGGTGGGGTGTGTGTGTGTGTGTGTGTGTGTGGTGGGGTAATATTAACAATTGTATAACTTTAATTAATAAATTGTATACCTTTAATTGTATAGTTTTAGATGAAAGTAAATTAATAATTAGTGCCCATTTCATATGAAAGTAGGATTGCCACTCATTGTAAATTAGTAAATTAATATTTGTATACTTTAATTGTTAGTTTAATTGATGAAATGAATTAATTGAGTAGATGAATTAGAAGGAGTACAGGATACACATTTGTTGTTGACATTGCTGTTGGATTATTTTGTTTAGTAAATGTTGGGTTGGTTAGTTTTAAAAGTGGCATGGCCACTGGATTATTGTCTATATGGGGGGTGGGATTTTTCAACTTTTTTTGAAAATTACTTTGTATATCGAACAATATATATATATATATATATATATGACAATTAGGCAGATTTGTTGTAAGATCTTAGGTTCACTAAAGTCATGTTTATATCCATTACCTACACAGTATGCTTTAACACCTGAGTATATGAATTCTCCACCTCTATCACTTCTTATGCGAGATACTTGGGTGTCCTTCTCGTTCTCAATTTTTAAAAGAATTTTCAAGAACTCACGGAGGTTGTCACATTTATTTTTCATAAAAGAGACACAATTAAATTGTGTACAATCATCCACCATTATAGGAATATAACTGTTACCACAGAAGCTAGTTCTAGAGGGGGCAGGGATGGGGGAAGGGGGCAGGGATGGGTGGTGGGAGGTGGGGTAGGGGTGGGGGGTTGCCTGTGTATCTATGTGTGTGTATGTGTGTAGTGCCCCTTGTAAAAGAATTGATTGATTATTAATTTTTTTAGTAAATTAATATATGATTGCCCCTTATTGTAAATTAGAAAATGAAAATACGATTAATTATGAAAGTAGGATTACCCCTCATTGTAAATTAGTAAATTAATAATTGTATACTTTAATTGTTAGTTTAATTGATGAAAATAATTATTGTGAGTGTGGTGGGGGGGGAGGGTGTGTGTGTGTGCGTGTACGTGTGCGTGTGTGTGGTGGGGGAGGGGGTGTATGAAAGTAAATTAATAATTAGTGTTCATTTTTATTTGTAGTAATTGTTCATATTTGCATGTCTTCTTCCAATTTTTTTTTATCTGTACTAATAACATTTTTTCACAGCAAATGTCTCCTTCAGGTATTAAGGCGAGGATGATGATGATGGTTATGATGATGTCGTCTGGACTCGGTGGTAGCGGAGGCGACGAGGGCTCCTCGGCCCCTAGGCTCCCCAAATATGGAAAATTTGGGATTACCATCGAGAACAAGTTGGAGCTATTAGCGAGATCCCTCGAGATGCTAAAGTAGACCTGTCAAAATACACGATAACCCGTTAACACGACACGACCCGACACGAAATTATAAGTTAATGGGTTTAACCTTATTGGGTTTGGGTCATTAACGGGTTGACACGGTAGACCCGTTAACACTAACGGTTCGGGTTTGGAAATTTACCTGTACCCGTTTTAACCCGTTTCTACCCGTTAACACCCGTTAACACTAACGGGTACTATAGGGTCACCCAACCCATACCCAATAACAATAACCATTAAAACCCATTATTTATAAATCTTTAAAGACTAACGGGTGCTATAGGGTCACCCAATCTATACCCAATAAAAATTACAATTAAAATCCATATTTTTAAAGTATTGAAGACTAACGGGTATTATAGGGTCACCCAACCCGTTACCCATTTCGACCCAAAATGATTCGTTAATATTAATGGGTGTTAACGGTTTGGGTCGTGTACCCGTTAATATTAACGGGTCGTGTTTAGGTATTGTTATTAGACCCGTTAGGCTTAACGGGTCGTGTACGGGTTAAGGGTGTTTTCACCCGTTAACCCGACCCGTACACGACCCAAACCGACCCGTTGACAGGTCTATGCTAAAGACGGTCATCGGCCCGGGGTTTATGAGTTGGAAGGAGGTGCCATATGACCTAAAGTTAGCTGTTTGGGCGGCACTACAGGTAAAATATTTATATTTATATGAATATTTCAATTTCAATTTCGATTTCGATTTCAATTTCATTTTATATTTAAATTTATATTTATTCACAACTAGCATTGTATTTGTTGGACAGGAATAATTTAACTTGGATCCAAAGCTACGCGATTCCATCTTGGAGCAGTTGAGGGAGCAACACAAGACGTGGAAGAAAAATATGCGGACACGGTACTTTGGGAAAACACGAGAGTCCATTATCCAATGGCGTGAATCCGTCCCACCGAAGGAGACGATCTCATTGGCACAATGACAAAAGTTCATTGATAATGAGATCGGGGAGCGACAATTGGCATCTCGCCAATCGGGGAGGGAAAATCGATCAAAAAAGACGGACGTGCACTACTCCGGCCGAACATCTTACACCGAGGTGGATCATAGGATGAAGGTAAGATTTAATTTTTCTATAACTATAGAAATATATTATTCTGCATTATTTTACTTTGCGTGGCCGATACTAATTTTACTTTATTTTATTTCAGGGGGTAGGGAGTGGCCCTGGGGGTAAGCCACATAGGCTCGATACTTATGTGGCTCTTCGGACGAAGAAGGGGAAGGACAAGGAGGTTTCCCCGAGCGTCGCGGCCATGATTGTAAGTAATCCGAAAGTTTACTTTTTGTTAATTACTTTATAATTTTTTAGTTTACTTATTTTACTAATCATGTGCTTTTTGTCGTTTCAGGAAAAGTTTAAGGAAGTGCACGAGTCGCGGTTTGATGCCGATAAGGCATCTTTGTCCACAGACGCACTCAGCCAAGTGCTTGGCTCTGATCGCAAGGGGAGGACGAGGGGGTGAGCTCGCGGGTGGCCAAATCTAGGATCATCGGATTGGCGAGGAAGGGACACCGGGTTGACTCGAACGGTGGATTCACATGACGCGAAGCTGTCCCATTTGGAGGCGACGGTCCAAGATATATACTCATTCATGAAGCGTACGTTGGGTAGAGACCGTAAGGGGAAATGGAAAGGGAAGGAGAAGGCAGTGGAGGAGGAGGTGCAGGAGGACGAGGATGTGGACCTCGCTGCTTCATCATCGACACGTGCGTACTTTGATGATCCACTTTCCTATTTGGCTCCCTTCAACAGACCGATGTTGACACTTGGTTGGCCGAGCGTCTTCATATTGGACGTATTTGATGGCCATCGGATAGGGCAGGGTTGAGGGTCCCGAATATCGTCCAGGGTGGAATAGTTCATGGATGTTAGCTTCAAAAGATCGAGTCCAAAGTGCTCGTCATGCATGTGATACTCGGGAAGGAGAACTCCCTATTGTGGTTGCACGAACAATGCGACACGATGTATATTAGCGGGTGTTTCAATTCGTATATCGTGTGGCCTAATCACCTCCTCACATTTACCCCAGACATGTAGTGACATTATTTTTAAGTCGGTACATTTAAATTATATTTGGATTATATCGTCATGTATATTTTTTCTATTTTGAATATATATTTGCATTATCTTTAGTTTATTTGGATATATGATGTTTCTATAACATGTACAAATATACTTTTGGGCAGTGGCAGTGGCCATACTGCCCAACAGATTTTTTTTAAATTATGCCTAGAATTGTTATGGTCATTGACCGTGACAAGTCCCTGAGAAATAAGGTTGTCACGGATTTATCACGGTCATTGACTTTGACAATGTTTTTAAAAAGGGCCAAGGCTTTGTCACGGTTATTAACTGTGACTAAACTTGTCACGGTCATGGCCCGTGACACGATCGTGACAGTTCTAACGAACTTGTTACGATCAATGACCGTGACACGTCCGTGATAAAAAAAAGTTATCTCGCCCCGAATTGTCACGGTCATTGACCTTGACAAGTTGAACTTGTCAAGGTCAATGACTGTGATAATTAGGCAGATTTGGTGTAGTTTTAGTTATACATTATAGTTTCAGGTTCTCTACCCAGCTCCAAATTGTTATGCTTTAGTTATACATTATATTTGAGTGCTTTTCTGCTACAGTCTTCGTGCCTGGAGTACTTAATTATGATCATCGGTAACCTATCCACATTGTTCCCAAACGTCCACATGAATTTTGCCGAAATTTATCTGAATTATTTTCGAAAACTGTTCTCACATGAACTATTTTGATTATTCCAATTGTTCACTGAAGGAAAGTATTTTTCCCCTCACTTTTATCATGTTTGATGCATGTTTCATGTATAACTATTCTAGATACTGTATTCAAATTCCTCTGATTCATTATTATGTATGTAGTGTGTTTTTATACTCTCTGATCTCTATCTTCTTCTCCCTTTATTTTTTAATTCAAGCACGAGGAGCTTTTTTTGTGTGGCTTTATCCTCACTATTTATACATATTATTTACATTACTGTCACTATTTACATATATTATATACATATTTTTGGTGTGCCTTCTTCCTTTACTTATTACTATCAATTGAGATTACTATGTATCTATTTACATTATTATTACACATACATTTGCCGTCAATGTAAACACACAATCATATTATAAAATCAATAATCAATTTGTGTATGTTATTTTCAGCACTGAGTATATATTTATGGCATTAAGTTAATAAAATGTAGGGTTTTCATTCAAAGATATTCACATTACAAAATCAGTAGGGTAAGAATAAATTCAGCCTATTTACAAATATGACTCTTAATTTATTTATTTTTGATATTTCATCTGCAGATATGTCTGCTTATGGAAGCATTAACAGCAATAGTGGCTATTGGAGCAGACATGGGTACACTAAGATAGGAATTTATTTCCCCCTTTTTTGAGATTCAAACAATTATTTTAAGAGAAAATTTGCTGACAACACCATTGTGATCTCGAAACTATCAATTTTAAGAGAAAATTTGCTGATAACACCATTATTTTAAGAGAAAATTTCCCCCTTTTTGGACTCAAAAAATTATTCCATGTCTTAATCGAAACTATCAATCGAAACATCTAAACTGTGTATTATAGAAATGTTAAACTCTGTTTTATGTGGGGTTGAAGAGAAGCTATACAGAAGAAGGCATCGCCAACTATTACCAAGATTGATACCAAAAAGGAGGAGGACACCGATGATGATGAGTTCGGCGATGATGACTTTGATGTGGTTAGTGAAGAGAAAAATAAGGGGAGGGAGGAGAAAACCAGCAGTAGCAATTGCCACACCACCTGAAGAAACAGTAGCAGCAAAAAAAAGAGCTTGGAAGATTCATATAGGGGGGGATCACAAACATGTTGAAACCGACAGAGAAATAGGGGATATCACCTGAAAAGCAAGTGAGGAAGATGAGATCTTCTCCATGTAACAAGAAGAGTGGTTCTCTACTGGGAAGGATCTCGATTGAGGAGCCCGATAGTGAGAAGAAAATAGGAGGATCAGATTCTACTACTGCCAGTGCTGAATCTGTGCATGAAATCATGGCGGCGCCCAGAGCTAGACCTCAGAGGGTGAACCGTGCCAAGAAGGCGTATGTTCTTAGTGATTCGAATAGTGATGAAGCAACGGAGGACTCTGACTTTGATGAATATGAAGATTAGTTATCTTTCTAACTGGTGGTGGTAACTAATAACTGAAATTTAAAGATGGGAAATATGAGTTTATTTCCGCAAGTTTCTTTCAAAAATAACGTGTTTGGTCTATATCGCACAAAAGTTATCATGTTTATGACTGAATAACATTAGGTGGTATTAAATTATGGGTTAAAACAGGGCTATAATATAATTTCTCTAATGTTGCCAAGCATGAATTTTTTTATGTATGGGATGAACTCTGACTATTTGAGGATCATGTGCCTCTTTTTCAATATTTAATATCATTTTATTTTATTTTTTCTCAGGTAAAGGTATGAGGTATATAATGATTCATAAATATATGGGTTTTGAGCTATGTTGGCACTCACTTTAACTCTAATTTGGCTCCTTATTTCTAATCATGTAAGGTAAAATAGGTTGTTCAGTGTGGTTTTGCATTTTATTATAGATTATGAATAGAGCATATAATGTTTGATATTTGTTGTGAATTTGATTTATTTAGCATATTTCCATGTAGATTACATTTTAGACTAATTACAACATTATAAACAGTGGCATTCTCATCTTGGTCATCTCAAACACTTACAACTACAACAACTTGACCAAGTCAGTAACTTACATCTACAACAGCTTGACCAGTTCGACTAATTATAGCGACATCAACTTAGCTAGCTCGGCCACTATCAATTGCAAACACTTACAATTGTAGAAGTTTGGCTAGCCATTTTAATTTTTTTTTTATCTTTTAACCTCTCTTTGGGTGTTGAAAAGTGTGTACAAATGCATTAGTTTCTCAAATTTGACACCTATACATGCTGTAAACTTTATTTTATCATTGTAATAGAAATGGGTTGTATTATTTGTATTGCTTTTTAATGAAATTTTTTTCTCAATTACTTTCGTTCCTTTTATGTTGTTTATTTTTTTTTCCATTTATTTAAGGTGTACACGGTTATGTTCTTAGTTAGACGCGCGGCTCCATAGTTAAATCTGAGCAATGTTGTCCTTTTGCGATTATGTACTTTCGAAATTTTTTTCATTTCGTGATTACATTCTATAGAATTTTTTGTCGTGCCTTCAGGCACTGGTATCTGCTAGTATATATATATGATTGATGGTTAGTTGTATTCATATGGGTTTCAGCAGATATTTAGGTTTCTTTGATTGAATCTTATTAATCTTGATCTGAGTGTTTTGTTTAGATCTAAGTGTTGGTTGTGCTAGAGTGAGTGCTCAGCTGAACATAAGGTTCTTCTCATGGAATTAGGAACTGGGTAGTTGTTATTTTTTATGTGGACTCTTTGTTGATTTGTAAGAATGGGATCTGAGATAGCGTTTAGTTA
Organism: Sambucus nigra; assembly: GCA_949130495.1. Lineage (NCBI taxonomy): Eukaryota > Viridiplantae > Streptophyta > Magnoliopsida > Dipsacales > Adoxaceae > Sambucus > Sambucus nigra. The sequence continues at coordinate 609,736,125 of OX422217.1, read as the reverse complement.
ATTTTCTTTTTCTTTTTATTGATTCATGCAATGAACTAGTTAAATATGGGGGTTTGATATATTTGTCTCATGTTTGAATAAAAACATCTATTATTTTTTTATTATATAAAATTTGATCATTAATATGCTAAAGCTAGGATTTTGATGGTTTGATTAGTTGAAATTTGGCATATCACAAATTCATTTCGTTAATCTTTAGTTTGGGGAATAAAGTTAAGAATTTGATTGCTAATTTTGTTGAGTTTCAAATTATACTTGTGAAGTTCAACAAATAAAAAGAAAATATTGAGGTTTTTGGAACCATAATTTACAGTTATATTTTTTTTATAATCCTGAACCTCCACAAGAACTAGCCCTTTGAACTTCCCCATACGAGCTAAATAGGGGCGATTTTCATGCAACAGCCACCCACACACATGACTTACTTCAAATCAGGTGTCTAGGGTGAATCGAACCTTATAATGTGTGCCTAAACACAACAATCCAAAGCTCGCGCTATCTAATTTTAAACTATATTAACATGTCTCTCTTAATATTTCATATTTTTTTAGAGTTCAAAGTTTCAAAATTCAAACGTCATAGTTCATCTAGGTACTCTTTCCAATTTTCTCTTTTTTTAACATTAGCTTTATATGTATGAAGAAGACCTGATGTGTTGAAAACCTATTATGTAATGAACACATGTGAGCAAAACAACTAAAATGTCTTGTATAAAATATATTTTTTTGTACATTAGGGTAAAGGGGTAAATGGCATATAGGTAACATGTGCGGAAAGTTTCATGAGGGTATGATAGGAAAAATGAGTTAAGTTAGTTTATTAAGCATGTGGGTCTTTTATTTGGTCTTTGGTTTTGGCTTTAGTTTATTAACAGGTAGAAAAGTCGGATAAGGCTTTGGAAGGTTTGAATGGATGAAGTGGGTTTGAGGGTTTGGATTTGAATGGGCAAACTCAGGTCTTGGTTTGAAGTGGGTTCAGATTGGGGTAAGGTCGGTGCTCGGAACTGGTTCGGCCGGATATGGCCGCGGGTTGGGGCGGAGCTAATTGGGTCGCGGGTTTGAGCTGGAGTAGAGCCGTCGGCATGGGTCTCGTCGCCGACAGCCTTGATTGGAGGGGCTGGGTCGCCGAAATAAGGAGGTCCGGAGGGTTTTGGTGGTTTAGGTTATGGTGGTGATGAGGTGGATTTATAAAGTGTGGTGGTGGAGAGAGAGAGAGAGAGAGAGAGAGAGAGAGAGAGGTGGTAGGTTGAAGAAGAAGGTGAGGGGTTTGGTGTGTGAGAGGGTGTATGGTAGTTAGGTGAGGGTTAGGGAGGTGTTTGTGTGTATATGAGTATATGGTAGGTGGGTGTGAGTGTGAAGTAGAGTTTTGTGTGTATGACTGTGTATGAAAGTAGGGTGTGTGTGTGTTAATTTGTGACCCTTCAAAAAAATATAGACTAACTAACTAAAAAAATTAATAAAATTAAAAATATAAATCTAAAAAAATAAAACCCTAATCTATAAAAAAAAATAAACACTCAAATAAAAAAGAAACTAAAACTAAATAAAAATATATTAAACTAAAATCCTAAATAAATGTAAAATAAAATAAAACTAAAAAATAAATGAAATCCTAAAAAAATCTAATCCTAATAAAAACTAAAAACAAAAAACTAAAAAAATAAAAATTAAATAAAAATATTCTAATAAAAATGAAATAGAAAAATTGAAAACAAAACCTGCCAACTAAAAGTAAATATAGGGAAATAAACAATATGACATGAATAGATGCGCAGAAAGATTAACACGATGAACAAATCACAATAATACGAATCTCATGTACAAATAAAATGCAATACTCAAGAATTATATCAATATTAATTTTTCAATAACACATCAATGAGTCACCACGCCTCACCTCACCGCGCCTATTCATTCTCAAGTCATATCCAATTTTTTTACTATTGGCGGGTGCCCATTCTCCGTGCCATATTAAAATCTCATGTCACGATGCTCAAATCATAATATAATATACCACAATGAATGAATATCAAGATTCCAACAATTTTCATATTTTAAATGAATATTGTAATTCAACATTAGTGCAATCGACACAAAAAAATAAACGGAATACTCTCGAGAGAATTTAGGAGCATATTGTATAAGTCGCATACCTCAAAATCATCACATGAATAGACACAATATTTGGATCTATCCCTCATGGTGGGGGAAATCCTTAGCTTCGCAGGCCATTGTACATCCTTGTTATGCTTAATTTCCTCCAAAACATGGTGGATGTCCATTGTCAATGGAGTATAATTGTTATACTTATTGAGACAATCAATAATTACTTTTTGCTTTGATTCCCCGTGCTCCTTGGAATCTTTTTGCCCATTTTTGTGAGCTTTACCTTCAACTTTTTCCCCCGTGCTCCGCTTGGCTGCCATTGCCTCTTCGACATTCATGATCTTAGCTGCCTTTGACATTAATTCTATTGTCATCTTTGGAGGATCTTTTGAAAGCGTGTAGTAGAGTTTCTCAGGGAGAAATCCACTCATAAGAGCTGTAATAGCTATCTTCTCCTCGTAGTCAACCACCTCAAACTTTTTGTTATTGAAACGAGTGATATAATCTATGGTACTTCCCCCCAACTTTTTCCTTACACTGAGCAAATGCATAATTCGTTTGATGGGTTTAACTCCAAAGAAAAAGTTACCAACGAACAACTTCGCAAGATGATGGAAACTAGAAATGTTCCCTCGAGGAAGACTGTTATACCAGATTTGAGCCAGTCCTATAATTGTCCCTGAGAATGCCTTGTATCTCATTTCATAGGGGGTGGAATAGATGTCAGCTACTGCTTGATATTGCTCTATATGAAGGACATGATCAGTTTTCCCATCATATTTGGGTGTAACTATAGGGGCTTTAAAATTTGAAGGTGTAAGGAAATCCACAATAGTTTGTATGAAAGGAGATCCATTCACAAAGATTCTTTGTAAAGGGTTCTTGGCCTTATCTATTTCTCCCAATCTATCCTCCAATTGCTGGATAAAACCCTTCCATGCATTGTTACCAGCATCAGATCTATGTGTTCAGCCTTTTCATTCTGATAAGCTGTTTGTGCTGAACTTTCTCCTTGTGATTATTACTCGGCGCGGGCAATTCATCGAGCATCTAATCTAGAATAGGCTGAGCTTTCTTATTGATCGGTTGGTTGTCGAGTGTTTATCGACAATGCCTTGGGAACATGTTTATCCCCTGGGTCCCAAACAATAAAAAGAAGATTCCCGATTTAGCCTCTCTAAGGCACTCAATATTTTAGGAGAGAATGAGTGTTCATTATAGGGTTCTGATGTTCTAAGCGAGGAAATTTCTCCTGGGAGATAGGAAGTATCTCTAGTGGTCCTCGATTGGCTATGTCTATTGTTTCTTCGAGGCGGTGGTGGCATATTTCCATGAGAAGATAAGGAAGGTGGCTTGGATTGCAGGGTTTGCGCTAATTGCCACATGATGTCTTACATAGCCTCTTGTCCTTTGGTGAGACTAGCCAAGATTCTAATAAAATCATTGTGAGTTGGTGGAGAAGAAGGAACGGGCGGGATGCCATCGTTCCTAGTACTTGATTCGGGAATATCAGCCATATTGAATAAGTGAATGAGTGAAAACACTTAGAAACACATTCATATAGACGACGTCAATCTATTGATGCAAAAAACTAGAATGGATCTAATTATTTTATCACTGATAAATAAATAAATAAAAGAGACAAGTAAGCTTTTTAAAGTGGTTCGGCTAAAAGGAATAGCCTACGTCCACTGTCTTGTATTGCCTATTAGATTGTATTATGTTCCCTTTTGCTGTAGGGATTACAATGTATTTATAGCTCTCTTGGGAGATCAAGAGTCGAAATGTTAAATGATGGAATGACTTTATAAATTAGGCATTTACATCTGTACAACATTCATAATGTATACAACTGATGGCACTTTAATGACCATGTTGGTCGGTCATCCTCCCGTTGGACAGCATTCTCAATATGTTGGTTCGCATTCCTGGACTTGGTTGGCGATTGATCCTTGTTCACTAGGATTATTGCCATAGTGGATGCCACATGTTTATTTTTAATTGGTCCACTTAGGTGGGTAAATTTTGGTATCAACGGGGTGTTTTAGATAAAGGAGAGGTAGTAAAAGAGAGGATAATATTATTATATTTACACATGGCTACCAATCTTAATTCAACTCTTGGTTTTCTAATCTTGATTAATTAAATGAGACTAGTGTCAATATCCAAATTAGAGCTTCTGTTCATTCAGACCTCAACCATTAAAGGAGATCTAAATATAGAGGAAATCGATCGAGCAACTGCCATGGAAAAGAAAACTTTAGGAATCTCATACGAAGATAAATGAATTATCTCCCAGATCACTGAGGATCCATGACTACCAAAGAATTATATCGAAAAAAAATTGTCATCCAGATAGAGTTGTTATTTACCTAGTCGATTAAAGACTTTAAATCACCGAGGAAGTGAACTATGTTAAGGATTAAAATATAATATGTGAAAATCGATTTCACTGGCCATGCATACATGTAACGCCCGACCATTACACTATGGAACCTCAACTAATGTTTCATATAATTGATTATTCCCTCAATCTCGGGGGATGTCAAGAAAAAGTGGTTTAAGAAGAAACCACATAGATCCCTGTAATATATCAAACAACTCGCGGATGCCTTTTTCTCATCACAAGTAGCATCCACCGAAAAAGGGCGTATTCACTACACATGCTGAAAAAGAAGATGCTGAAGACTACTTGAGTATGCCAGGTTATATTGAGAGGTCTTTAATTAGGTGGATAACTTCACTGAAAAAGTTACAGAGGTATAATTCAAGATTGGTTTTCCAAATAAATCCACGTGATACCATTCTCTCACTAACAAGGAAGTAACCACAATTAATTGAAAAATATATAACAAGAACAAACCATGACAACGGTTGACAAAGGGTGAGAAAAAAAGGAGACACGTATGTTTCTCCAAATAATGGGTAAGCAAGCCGAACAATGGATCAATGGGAGATGAGATGAAAATACAAGTAAAGCTCATCATTGTGACACCCCGAGTAATTAAATACCGGGTAGCTACTCCTTTATTAAATTAATTGAAAATGCCAAGTTGGTCCAGTTAATAGTATCACTGTCGAAAACATATTAATGATTACTAACCACCTAGTATTTAAAAAGTAAGTTGTCAAATTTTAATTTAAGTCTGATTAACAAGCAACAAGTGTAATGAAGAATAATAACACCATTTCCCATAACGAAGTAAATAGAATAACCATCACATAATGTAAATAAAGTCTGGAGGAAAACTCCTCACTACAAATCCCACAACTGAAATAAGTAACGAAATACTGAATACTGAATCAATACATGCCAAAGTCTGAAAAACTGAAATGGGAAGATGTCTCTAATAGAAATGGGCAACATGCCCTACAACTGATAAATACTGAATCAGGAATCCAAATGAAAGAAGTGTCTACAAGCAAATCCCTGTAGCTTCCACAAACAGCTACAGCTCGTCACCTGAATGAGTATCCTATGCATGGTGTCCTTGTGGCTGGGCACCTAAAATGGTTTTACAAGAAAATAGATTTGAAAGCAAACGGGTCAGAGCCCGAATGTGGAGATATTTTAAAAACCTGCAAGTGCTTTAAAGACATTTAAAACATTAAATGCAAAGTAAATGTTAGGACGTACACTCACATGAAATTCTCACCTCTCGTCTAACTGTGCACTCCTAACGTAAGTACCCATCTAAAATGACACAAACCACTAGCTAAGTGACATCATATCTAGCTAGACTGTCATAGGTTCTACCCTTATTACTCGGTTCCCATATTACATTCTAGCGTTATCAAATAAATAGAGGGTTTTACTTAAACTCAGATTCTCAATATGTAATACATTTCACTATTAGTTAACCCGTTATGTTTTCTCAAAACAATACCATAGTTTTATTCACAATATTAGCATGAAAGTTCCCATTAATTAAGTGTATATTATTCACATCATAAATATACAATACAAGCACCCCGAGAACTAAGCTGCGGTGCACACATACTCTGCTATCCATCCCGGTACATCACGTACATAAGGATCACATATTCCGAATCTCTCAGGAATAGTTCACAGATAACAACATCACAAATAATGGAGGCGAACACAGTCACATCACATGGGTCACGCACATACCTGCGCTCCCACGATCAGCAGACTTATTAACATCCCAATAAGTCCTTCTCTGACCTATGTTCATCGAGGTAACCAGTCTAAATCCGGGCAACACAAGGATTAGAGGGCCCTAAGCGAACGCAAACCTCCCGTGATAGCAAGTATGGTAGGTATGTCATACACAGAAATCAATACATATACTAAGTATGCACACGTCTTAGTAATCACCATAATATATTGGTACATATCTCTTCTCGTACTGACATATAATACTACACCATTTATATGTCCCCCGGTTAATATAATTAATTAGGCCGTCAATAGCTCACATCGTAATAGACACTCACGTCCTACTTTATATTTTCCCTTAGGTTCAAACTACACTTCTAGGGTTGACTCCTCATTATATCCCAAACATCCCAAATATAACAATTACTCATCAAGGAAGGGCTATCTCTACCTATACACAAGGTTACGGCGCACTCGGGATCAAAACAGGCTAAAAAGCCTAAAGTGTCAACTCGTTTGAAGTCTCGTTCGAACGAGTCTGTTCGAACGAGACTTCGTTCGAACGAACTGAGTCTTCTAACGAGATCTCGTTCGAACGAAGTGGGCTTTCTAACGAGATCTCTTTCGAACGAACCCATCGAACGAACTTCACCCTCGTTAGAAGTCAATGGTCAACTCGTTAGAAGCTCGTTCGAACGAGGTCGTTCGAACGACCTGGGCAGGTCTTCTAACGAGCGACCAGATTCGAGCCCAGAAATCCTTATTCGTTTATCACCAATTTCTACACCTCAAATCTCAACCAAAATTCGTCCCAACAATGTTTTAAGGTCTCCAATCATCCTAAAACATACTAAGGACATATACTAACATCTTTTAAGGAATTAACACATCATAAACATCATTAATTCATCAAATCTCTACCCTTTTCCCCAAATTTTCAAGAACATAAACCCTAGAATTTTAAATCCTCAATAAGTCCATTCTAGATCCGTTTTTGTTACATCCAACATATATTAACATCAGAATAATCATCTCCATACTATTCTACATGCAATTTATCCTCAAAATTCAAGTTCTAAGTCTAATTAAAATGGGTTTTTATTTAACTTCCAAGAACAAATGTAAATCTTTCAATTTATCTAACATGGAAGAAACATTCTCTGAATTAAATAGAATTAAATCACTTGCCTCGAGTGTCTCTGGATTTGATGTTGATTTGATGAAGCTCTCTCTCTCTTTCTGCAGAATTCCCTTCTTCTCTCTCTCTCCAAGCTTTTCTCCAATGGTGGCTAGGGTTTTCTTTTGGAAAGTTTTGGAAACCTAATCTAATAACCCCCGTAGCTTATTGGGTCATTAAGGGTTGCTTAGTGGGTTTAGTGGGTCTATTCCCAATCAGATAAAGACTCTTAATTTTCGTCACTTTTAATTCCCAAAAATACAAAATTACCAAACTACCCTTTATGTTGCCGGTATGGCCTAAAAATACTCCGGGACCCAAACTAAACCCCCGGCTAGTGTTTTCTGACTATTTCGACCCTTCCGGACGCGTTGGCGCACTCAAAATGACCATACGGTTAATAGAATTTAAATTCACTTTTATAATTAAAATAATTATATCCTGACGCGACTGTCTCACGCGTCCCAATAAAATGTTCAAATTGTCGTATCTCAATCTCACGACAAATTTCATAATTCAATATTCATATAAAATCATATATGCACATAATCAAATACCAACTCGCATCTCGTTAGTATTTTTAACCCGGATTAATTTCCAATTAATACGCATTTAATTAATTAATCCCATAAAATAAATATCACAAAAATACGGGGTATTACATACTTCCCCCCTAATAACTGAATTTCGTCCCGAAATTCGAAACTAGAAAGTACCTGGTATGAACAACTCTGGATAACGTTCACGCATCTCATCCTCGCACTCCCATGTGGACTCCTCGACATTATGATGTCGCCACTGAACACGCACTAACGGAACTATCTTGGACTGCAGTTTCCGTTCACTTCGGTCTAGAATAGCAATCGACCCCTCCTCGTAGGAGCTATCCAGCTGGAGATCGATGTCCTCCACAACGATGTGAGAATGAGCCAAATTATCTCTAAGGTATTTCCTTAGCGAGGAAATATGAAACACATCGTGAATCCGATGCAATTGCTCCGGTAACCCAAGTCTATACGCAACCGGTCCGATCCTCTCAATAATAGGAAATGGTCCCACATATCTCGGTGCCAACTTCCCTTTCTTCCCGAAACGCATAATCCCCTTCATAGGAGATACTCTGAGAAAAACCTGGTCTACCACTTGAAACTCTCTGAAGAACCTCTTCGCATCAGCATAGCTCTTCTGTCGATCCTGAGCTACTCGAATGCGACTCCGAATCAACTCTATCCTCGCCAAAGTATCCTGAATCACTTCCGGCCCAAGTAGTTTGTTGTCCCCCACCTCCAACCAACATGCTGGAGAACGACAAGTCCTATCGTACAACGCCTCAAACGGAGCCATGCCAATCATGAACTGATAGAAGTTGTTGTAAGCAAACTCTACCAGTGGAAGAAACTGCTCCCATCCACCCCCGAAATCAATGATACTCATACGTAGCATGTCCTCCAACATCTGGTTCGTACGCTCCATTTGCCCATCGGTCTGCGGGTGGTACGCCGTACTCAACCGCAATTCCGTGCCCATGGCCTCCTGAAAACTCTCCCAAAACCGTGAAATAAATATCTTGTCTCGGTCAGACATGATATTTAGGGGAACACCGTGAAGTCTCACTATCTCTGCAATAAAGAGCTGGGCATACTGTCCCGCAGTGTAGTATGTCCTTACGGGTAAAAAGTGAGCGACTTTGGACAACCTGTCCACAATTACCCAAATGGAGTCGTGACCTCTCTGTGACGTAGGCAATCCTGTTATAAAGTCCATGGAGATTCTCTCCCACATCCACATCGGGACCTCTAACGGTTGTAGCAGTCATGTCGGTCTCTGATGATCCACTTTTACTAGCTGACAAGTGGCGCATTTTGAAACAAACTCGGCAATATCTCTCTTCATTCTGCTCCACGAATACTGTCGTCTCATGTCTTAGTACATTTTATCCCCACCGGGATGTACCGCGAACTGTGAGCCGTGCGACTCTGCCATCACCTCATGCCGCAATTCCTCTCCTTCCGAAACTACTAATCTCCCATTGAAGCGTAATCCCCCATCTGAGCTAACGGTATAGGACTCGGCTCCCTCTGCTAGTAATTGAACTATCTGCTCATGACAGAACGAGTCATTAGCCTGTGCCCGTACTACCTTCGTGACAATCTGCGGTGTAACGATCATTACAGACATGAAAGATCGGGCCACTGCATCCTGGTGTCCCAATTCCTTCCACTTTGCCTTCCACACTTCCGCCACCTCATCTACAGGTCTACGGCTCAACGCGTCTGCTACCACGTTAGTCTTCCCCGGGTGATACTGGATATCGAACTGGTAGTCCTTCACAAACTCAAGCCACCTTCGCTGTCGCATATTCAACTCCTTCTGCGTGAATAGGTACTGTAGGGACTTGTGGTCTGTGAACAACCGAAACTTCTCCCCAAAAAGATAATGTCTCCATATCCTAAGAGCAAAAACAACTGCCGCCAACTCCAAGTCATGAGTGGGGTAATTCTTCTCGTGAGGCTTTAGCTTACGGGAAGCATAAGCTATGGCTTGACTCTCCTGCTGCAATACACCTCCAAGTCCTTGTAGGGACGCATCGGTGTATACTAGATACTCAACTCCCGGTCTCGACAATGTTAACACAGGTGCTGAGGTCAACTTATCTTTCAATTCATCGAATGCCAACTGACAGGCATCACTCCAGATGAATGGCACACCCTTACGAGTCAGATGTGTCAAGGGACCTGCTATCTTCGAGAATCCCCGAATGAACCTCCTGTAGTATCCTGCTAGGCCCAAGAAACTACGAATCTCCGTTGGTGTTGTGGGCTGCCCCCACTCCCTCACCGCGGATACCTTCCCCGGATCAACAGATATTCCCCGGTCGGAAATAATATGTCCCAAAAACTGGACCTCCTTCAGCCAAAACCCGCATTTCTCATACTTTGCATACAGCTCGTTCTGACGCAGCGTCTGCAAAACCTGCCTCAAATGCTCGGCGTGCTCCTCCTCTGTCTGGGAGTAAACCAGAATATCATCAATGAAGACAATGACAAACTGATCCAGGAAATCCCTGAACACCCTATTCATCAAGTCCATAAACACGGTTGGAGCATTGGTCAAACCAAAAGGCATAACCCGAAAATCGTAAGAACCATATCTCAACAAGAACGCAGTCTTCGAGACATCCTCCTCCCTGATACGCAACTGATGGTATCCCGATCTCAAATCAATCTTTGAGAAGAAAGAAGCTCCTCTCAATTGGTCAAATAGGTCATCGATTCGAAGCAACGGATATTTATTCCGTATCGTGACCTTGTTCAACTCCCGGTAGTCCACACACAATCTTAGTGAACCGTCCCTCTTCTTTCCAAACAAAACTGGAGCGCCCCAAGGTGAGGTACTCCTGCGAGTAAAGCCCTGACCTAACAGCTGCTCTATCTGATCTCGTAGCTCTCGCATCTCTGCCGGAGCCATATGGTACGGTGCGCGTGCTATAGGTCTCGTATCTGGCAGTAAATCTATCACAAAGTCTATCTCTCGACTAGGGGGTAGGCCTGGTATCTCCTGAAACACATCCGAATACTCCCTGACAACTGGGATCAAATCTAAAGGAATCACAACCTCCTTAGAGGTATCCTCCTCTATGTAATACAGATGAGCGGTCGAACCTCCCTCTGGGCGAGGCATCGCCACTACAAACATCTCTTGCCCCGGAATGGCAAAAATAATGCTCCCGCTGAAGCAATCAATCATGGCCCTATAAGCTACGAGCCAATCCATACCGATAATCACATCGTGCACATGCATATCTAATACCAACATGTCTGCAAGTAATACCAAACCACCAATCTCTACCCCCACTCCCCGACATAAAGAATATAAGTGACCCACTCCCTAATGGTGAGTCGACACACGTCACTGTGCTCTCCGCTGTGGCTAACAACCCTAAAGCCTTCGCGAAATGTGTAGCTATAAAACAATGTGTAGCCCCCGTATAAAACAATACCCGACCCATAGTGCCATGGATAGGAAACGTACCCTCAATCGCGAGCGGTGCCTGTGGAACTGCTGCCTGGTGGACGTTATAGACACGTCCATACTGTAGCTGCCCCTGCTGAGCTGGGACTGCTGGAATGGGTGGCAATGCTGCCATCTGTGGCGGTGCGGGGAGAGCGGCGGGAAACATAGGTCTCTGCGGCTCCTGGCGAGCACCCTGCTGCTGCTGCTGCAGTGGGGCCCTGCCCTTATCAGGACAGTCCTGGCGTTTATGGCCAGTCTTGCCACAAACAAAACACTTCCCTGGGAAGTTCCCTCCTCTCTGACCCTGCTGTCCCCGTCCCTGGTGGACGTTATCGTTCCTCCCTTGGCCCTGCTGGCCCTGCTGAAACTGCTGCCCATTCTGCCCCTGTTGGCCCTGATGGCCGTTCGAACCCTGATGGCCCTGACGGAAACCTCCCTGTCCGTGCCTATAATTCCCTGATCTGAACCTCTTCTGATCCCCCTGCTGGGAACCCTGCTCACCCTGTCTCTGCCCCTGAACAGATTGTGCCCCACTAGCACCATGTCCTCCAGTCCTGCCCTGATGGCTAGACTCTCCCGATCTCTTGCCTTCAGCCATATGAAAGCGGTGATCCTGGCAGTGTAACAAAGCAGCGTTAACCACATCAGAATAAGTGGCCAACGAAAGGTTCCCTAACAGATGCTGACGGATCCTCCATGTCAACCCGTCGGTGAATTTCTCAATCTTCTTCTTTTCTGTCGGTATCTCATCCGGAACGATATTCAACAGATTCGTGAACTCGGCCTCATACTCGGCCACGGTCTTACCCTCTTGCTTCAGATTCATCAGTTTCCTCCTCATTTCCGTATAAACAGCGGACGGAAAGTTCTTGCGGTCGAACCGCACCCAAAAGTCCTGAATAGTGAGAGTATCCCTCTCCTCCACGGTGGTAATAGACTCCCACCACTGCAGCGCAGATCCAACTAGATTGAAAGTAGCTAGCACCTGCTTCTGAACATCCGTGCACTCATACATCCTCAAGTGCCTCTGCATATCTTTCCTCCACTGATTCGAGACTACCACATCTGAGCTACCAGCAAACTCTGGCGGATGCACTTTCTGAAAAGCGTCACGTACACGTTCCCAAGCAGACGGGAATGCATTTGCCTGTACTGGCGTGGCAACCGGTGCCTGAGGTGGTGCCTGCTGAACTACGGCAATTGCGGCATTTACCGCTTGGGCTACAGTGGCTGCAACCTCAGCGGCGTTCATCATGCCCTGAACTGGAGCGGGCTGGGGTTCGGGCGTTGCATCCCTGGGAACTCGTCGTGCACGTCGTGGAGGCATCTGAAAAGAATAAATTTTATAAGTTCACAGTTTATAAACTTAAAATAGCTGAAGAACGAAGCATACACAAAAAAAGTACAACAGTCCTAAAGTATAGGGCTCTATATCAAAGAAAGCTCAGCGGAAACATAATAAGCCGTTCAGATCCTAAAGGACACTAGAACCTGATGCTTTGATACCACATGTGACACCCCGACTAATTAAATACCGGGTAGCTACTCCTTTATTAAATTAACTGAAAATGCCAAGTTGGTCCAGTTAATAGCATCACTGTCGAAAACATATTAATGATTACTAACCACCTAGTATTTAAAAAGTAAGTTGTCAAATTTTAATTTAAGTCTGATTAACAAGCAACAAGTGTAATGAAGAATAATAACACCATTTCCCATAACGAAGTAAATAGAATAACCATCACATAATGTAAATAAAGTCTGGAGGAAAACTCCTCACTACAAATCCCACAACTGAAATAAGTAACGAAATACTGAATACTGAATCAATACATGCCAAAGTCTGAAAAACTGAAATGGGAAGATGTCTCTAATAGAAATGGGCAACATGCCCTACAACTGATAAATACTGAATCAGGAATCCAAATGAAAGAAGTGTCTACAAGCAAATCCCTGTAGCTTCCACAAACAGCTACAGCTCGTCACCTGAATGAGTATCCTATGCATGGTGTCCTTGTGGCTGGGCACCTAAAATGGTTTTACAAGAAAATAGATTTGAAAGCAAACGGGTCAGAGCCCGAATGTGGAGATATTTTAAAAACCTGCAAGTGCTTTAAAGACATTTAAAACATTAAATGCAAAGTACATGTTAGGATGTACACTCACATGAAATTCTCACCTCTCGTCTAACTGTGCACTCCTAACGTAAGTACCCATCTAAAATGACACAAACCACTAGCTAAGTGACATCATATCTAGCTAGACTGTCATAGGTTCTACCCTTATTACTCGGTTCCCATATTACATTCCAGCGTTATCAAATAAATAGAGGGTTTTACTTAAACTCAGATTCTCAATATGTAATACATTTCACTATTAGTTAACCCGCTATGTTTTCTCAAAACAATACCATAGTTTTATTCACAATATTAGCATGAAAGTTCCCATTAATTAAGTGTATATTATTCACATCATAAATATACAATACAAGCACCCCGAGAACTAAGCTGCGGTGCACACATACTCTGCTATCCATCCCGGTACATCACGTACATAAGGATCACATATTCCGAATCTCTCAGGAATAGTTCACAGATAACAACATCATAAATAATGGAGGCGAACACAGTCACATCACATGGGTCACGCACATACCTGCGCTCCCACGATCAGCAGACTTATTAACATCCCAATAAGTCCTTCTCTGACCTATGTTCATCGAGGTAACCAGTCTAAATCCGGGCAACACAAGGATTAGAGGGCCCTAAGCGAACGCAAACCTCCCGTGATAGCAAGTATGGTAGGTATGTCATACACAGAAATCAATACATATACTAAGTATGCACACGTCTTAGTAATCACCATAATATATTGGTACATATCTCTTCTCGTACTGACATATAATACTACACCATTTATATGTCCCCCGGTTAATATAATTAATTAGGCCGTCAATAGCTCACATCACAATAGACACTCACGTCCTACTTCATATTTTCCCTTAGGTTCAAACTACACTTCTAGGGTTGACTCCTCATTATATCCCAAACATCCCAAATATAACAATTACTCATCAAGGAAGGGCTATCTCTACCTATACACAAGGTTACGGCGCACTCGGGATCAAAACAGGCTAAAATGCCTAAACTGTCAACTCGTTCGAAGTCTCGTTCGAACGAGACTTCGTTCGAACGAACTGAGTCTTCTAACGAGATCTCGTTCGAACGAAGTGGGATTTCTAACGAGATCTCATTCGAACGAACCCATCGAACGAACTTCACCCTCGTTAGAAGTCAATGGTCAACTCGTTAGAAGCTCGTTCGAACGAGGTCGTTCGAACGACCTGGGCAGGTCTTCTAACGAGCGACCAGATTCGAGCCCAGAAATCCTTATTCGTTTATCACCAATTTCTACACCTCAAATCTCAACCGAAATTCGTCCCAACAATGTTTTAAGGTCTCCAATCATCCTAAAACATACTAAGGTCATATACTAACATCTTTTAAGGAATTAACACATCATAAACATCATTAATTCATCAAATCTCTACCCTTTTTCCCAAATTTTCAAGAATATAAACCCTAGAATTTTAAATCCTCAATAAGTCCATTCTAGATCCGTTTTTTTTACATCCAACATATATTAACATCAGAATAATCATCTCCATACTATTCTACATGCAATTTGTCCTCAAAATTCAAGTTCTAAGTCTAATTAAAATGGGTTTTTATTTAACTTCCAAGAACAAATGTAAATCTTTCATTTATCTAACATGGAAGAAACATTCTCTGAATTAAATAGAATTAAATCACTTGCCTCGAGTGTCTCTGGATTTGATGTTGATTTGATGAAGCTCTCTCTCTCTTTCTGCAGAATTCCCTTCTTCTCTCTCTCTCCAAGCTTTTCTCCAATGGTGGCTAGGGTTATCTTTTGGAAAGTTTTGGAAACCTAATCTAATAACCCCCGTAGCTTATTGGGTCATTAAGGGTTGGTTAGTGGGTTTAGTGGGTCTATTCCCAATCAGATAAAGACTCTTAATTTTCGTCACTTTTAATTCCCAAAAATACAAAATTACCAAACTACCCTTTATGTTGCCGGTATGGCCTAAAAATACCCCGGGACCCAAACTAAATCCCCGGCTAGTGTTTTCTGACTATTTCGACCCTTCCGGACGCATTGGCGCACTCAAAACGACCATACAGTTAATAGAATTTAAATTCACTTTTATAATTAAAATAATTATATCCTGACGCGACTGTCTCACGCGTCCCAATAAAATGTTCAAATTGTCGTATCTCAATCTCACGACAAATTTCATAATTCAATATTCATATAAAATCATATATGCACATAATCAAATACCAACTCGCATCTTGTTAGTATTTTTAACCAGGATTAATTTCCAATTAATACGCATTTAATTAATTAATCCCATAAAATAAATATCACAAAAATACGGGGTATTACAATCATGCCATCAACCCAATTTAAGGAACTAATATACAGATCTTGTTAATTTTGTATAATAAGTGTCTAATAAAGTCACAATCACTTTCCACATGTTATTTGCGGAGATCATTTTGTTTTCGGCCACATCATTAGTTTTTTTTTTAATTTTTACTCAAAATCCTAGTTTTAACTTGCAAACTTGTATATTCTAGTCGATTTCAACAAGCAGGAGTCTAAAATAGACACAACATTTCCTATATGTCACTTATGTACATACTTTGTTGTCCTTACCTCTTTTAGGGCCACTCAATTATTTTGATTTTTCCCTATGAAACCCATTCAACACCAAAACAAATGTGTACTAATCAATTTGAAATATGGTGTCGGATCAAAAAATGCGTCGTTTCCAAAGCTTACTTTTGTGCCTATTGTGGCTCTTGAGTCTCTTTTCAAGAAACTTAGTTATTGTTATAGTTTTTTTACCTCTAATACCAAATTTATAATCCGAAAACAAGCATATACCAGTAAAATTTGGCAAACGGGGATTCAATGGGAACATAATCAGTTTCGATAGGTTACTTTGGTACCGATTGAGGAGTTTGTGCCTCTTTATGAACACCTTTGTTTATCTTTTCAATTTTTAATCCCATAAGTCAATTTTAACCTTAAAAGACATGTTTACTAGTCAATTTAATAAAAAGGGTGTCCGAGATGGTAACTGTGCATAGGTTATGTAAATACCTCTTATTGTGGGTGCCCCTTTTTATGGGCCTTTTCATGAGTTTTCTCATTATTTACCCAATACCCACTTATTTAATCCCAAAACAAAGTTATCCTAGTCAGTTTCAGCTACAGAGACTCCATTTAGGATATAAATATTTCATATATCTTACTATTTTTCCAACTTTAGTGTTTGTGCCTCTCTTCAGCCAATCTATCCCTTTTTCCTATTTTCCTCCCTAAAAGTCAATTTATCCCCCAAACGAGAGTATAATAACCCATTTTAGATATTGGATGTCTGAGATAGAAACAGTTATGCCTCACGGGTCACTTTTACACATCTAAAGGTATTTTGCCTCTTTTCGAACAACATAGTTGTCATTTTCAGCTTATGGCCCCTACATCCCATTTTTCATCCCAAAATGATTATATATAGGTCAAATTTGGAAACTAGTGTCTGATGAGGACGAAATCACTTCTATAGGGTTACTTTGGTACCTCAATAGGTTTTTTTTGCCTCTTTTTATTTTTCAGTTTTAGCCCTAATGAATATCACAAGTAATAAATCTATTGGCTTGATTATTTATTGTAACATGCTTAGAAGATTAAATAGTTAAGATTTGTCTCAACTTATGATTATTGAATTGATTGCTTCAACATATATATGTTCTAATCTGGGTTAATATTTTTCACATATTAGAGGAAGAGGAAGGAAATGTGAATCTTAAGTGTACACAATGAAAAAGTTTCACTTGTATAATTTAATTTTAGAACACACACATCATGGGAATGTTTTAGTCTCTCTTTTAATTTGGATTTATTTAACTCGGTAGAATTTCTTCTTGTCTTCCATGTTTTTATTGTGATTTCGTTTATTCTTTATGCAACTTTTATTAATGTATCTAATTATTATTCTATAGTTATGTTATGAAGTCTCCTTAATTGAACTGATTTTTATTCTTCCCTTGAACTTGGTTTATCAATGAGCATACAAAAATTAGAGCCAGGAGGTGCATTGTAGTTTTAAAGGGATCACAACCGGTTATATATATTAGTTTCTTAATTAAGCTAATTTGAGAATTGCAAGAAGATAATTGACCAATCAAATTATGTCAAAACCTCTGGATAATTGTTAGTAACTATTTTTTTTAAATGACTAAAATTTATGTTTTAATAAGTACTTTAACTAGGTTTTATGGATCAACGATTTGCATAATAAGGCATAATAAATGTAGTTACTCATGTGTAATAAGTAGTGTATGTTTTAATGGAGCTAAGGTTTGATGGAAAATTGGCTTAATAGATGTATATTAATATAATATTACTAGACGGATAGAAACAACTATCAATTATAATATTATTGGATTGATGGAAACATGAGGAAAGATATCTTAACAAGGGTATTATATATATGTTAAAATATAATTTTTTTATTAATAACACTACTTTTATTTTATGTTGTTAACACCGATCCTTTAGTAATACCCTATATAACACCCCGTGAACATTTTATTACTGTTATTGACTACCCACCAAAATGAAGAACTTCCATCCAAAATGATAAGCTTCACATGATAACTCTGAGGTGATTAAATTGGTTTAAAGGTTTTGATAGAGCTTCACAAGTAATCGCGGTGTGAGGATGACTTCGAGTGATTTTACCTTTGGCAAAAATATGCCTAATCCCTACCGTATATCCACTGGCATTCCCAGTGGAATTGATATATCAAATCCATGAAGTAAATGAGATAGCGTCAAGTGAATCACTTGTGAGGAAAATATAGTAGCAGGGCACATTCTCCTCCCATAACTGAATGGTAAGTACTCAAAATTGTTTCCTGGATAATATACGCCGACATGGGCTTTCAGAAACCTCTCTAGTTCGAATTCGTTAGGTCCTGATGTAACCTTCACAAGTTGACAATCAAACACGTACGCTTTGGGATGTAATAACCATCAACATAACAGTCTTCACTGAACTCGTGAGGTGCAGCTAAGGAACCAGGTGGGTATAAACGAAGTGTTTTCATAACACCCGCTTGTAAATATGTTTGCCTCTTTATATCAGATTCTTCTTCCCATCTTTGTTTTCCAATTTGGATGTCGAGTTCATCCTGAATAATTTTTAACGCATGTGGATGATTCAAGAGTAAAGAGAAGGCCCAAATTTGTGTCTCAGTAGTGCTTTCTGACCCCGCCCAAATGAGAATCTACAAAATGATATTGATATGTGATGGGATTTAAGCAAAAAAACATAATAGTAAAGGGATATTATCTCCCCTTAAAAACATAAAAAAATAGTAATAAAAAAGTGTCCGCTATGTCTTTCTCTCTTATAGTAGTTATATGTTAAATCTTTATTGTTATTTTTATTATTATTTAATTATCTTTACATGTTGCATTTGGATTTGATTTTGGGCACACGTTATCATTACAATAAATTTGGATCGTGAGAGCTTGTTGGCAGATATATTAACTCTCAAATGTTCTAGCATCCAATCCAAAATCTATTGATAATGGAATGATGGCTCCCAAAACCTTATGTACTTAATTTTTCCATTTGTGACTTTAACATTGACAACTAGTGGGTGTTTGTTGAACACATACATTACTCATGTTTATATTAATGTTGGCTCTCAAAATCTTCGATTTTGCCTTAATAATGGTGTCACAGTCATGGCCGAACATGGTGGCCTCCTTTGGTAGGCTCGATATCTTCATATCCATGAAGTCACCATCGCCTTTGCACTACAAGAAAAATACCTTTTTATGACGCTTGAAAAATTAATTTAAAGACATTTATTATAAAAATGTCATTTGAAGGTTAATACTATTATTAATATGACATATCTAATATAAAATGTCATTTTATATATAATAGTATTATTTTTCATGACACTTTAAATATAAAAATCATATTTAATTATAGATAATATGACCCTTTTTAAAGAAGTTCTATACTAAATGTACATAATATGACATTTTTTTTATTTTCGTACAAATTAAGGGGGACTTTTCCCTCCTAAACATTTTGGAGAACTTCGATATCTCCCGCTCCACATTTTCACTCAGTGTCCCGCTCTATCTCTCTGGCCATCGTCGCTCTTCTCTCTTTCTCACGCAGCCGCCCTCTCTCTCTCACTTGACCTTCGCTCCTCATTCTCACTCACAGGTCTCATCTCTCTATGTATCTCTCTATATATTTATCTCTCTAACCCTCTTACACACGAACACACTCACAAACATAGTTGATTTATCATTTTTTTTAAACTTCGACTTGGGCTTTTTGAGTTAAAATAGTTGATTCTTTGGGTTTTATGAATTTTGATTTGGGTTTTTCAGTTATGAAAATAGTTACTCACAATATTGAGCTTGCAATATGTATATTGAGCCTGAAATGGGTATAAACTATGGGAACTTTCAAATCTGTGACTTAGGTGTGATTTCTATCATTTTAATTATATTTTGTGTTCTGGGTTTTTTAATTAATTTAGTTTAGATTTTATTTTTTTACAGATTAATAGTTAGGTTTTCCCATTAGTTCATCATTGCCAAGGTATAAGGCATATATCGTTGTTACCTGAATATACATTCAATTAATTCTTTATATTGAAACTTCTCTTCCATTTAATTTTTATGAGTTTTATTTCTTTGGCATTTGAATGTATCTTTTAATTAGTTCTTGATATAGAACAAAGGAGATTTCACGCCTTTGTTTACCATTTGTGATCTAATTTCTTTCAACCCTCGTGAAGCTTGAATTTGTATGAGCACAATTACACGCTTGTGAACTCTTAAGGATCAATAAATTATTTTATATTTCTCCAATCTTACCATGGTACATTAATGTTGAGCATAAACTATGTAAGAAATCCAGTTAAACATTACTTTCATGCTTCTTATTATGCAGGTACGTGAAGGGAAATAATATTTTATTACTTGAATGAGATTATCGAGATCTTTAGTGGATTTACGAAAAGGAATTGGTGAGTTAACTCATGTTAGTTTATTAGCTTGTTTTTGCTTTATAATGCATTTTTATGAATTTATTGTGGGGATGCTCTACCTATGACCCACAAGTGTTTGATAAAATAGTTCTATGAAAAATCAATTATTCATTGTTTTTTATAGTCTTTACAAAATCATCCATGTTTTTCTAAAGACGTGAACATTCGCCCCATGTTTGATTCAGGTTATTATTGTTTCAATTGGTTTTATATTATATTTTGAAGATTTTAGGTTTTGCAACATTAGGTATTTTATTTCCTCTCTTAAGGGTGCTCTTTCTATATGTAAATCTCAACTTTGAGGGATTTTTGTTAATAAGAATTAGAAAAAAATATGGTTTGAAAGTAATTTGAGGCTTTGGTTTTGGTATGATGATCCCCTTCTCATTATTTTTGGGTTTACATATAGGCATTTGTTGTTGGTTTATCATAAAAAGATTTGATGTTGGTTTATTTATATTTTACAGTTTAAAACCCGAACAATGTTTTTTAGGAGCATTTATATATTAGTTGAGCTTTGGTTCCTTTCGCTGAGTGAGAATTTCCTTCCCCTGGGTGTTTTGCTAATTATGTTTGTGTGTGTGTGTGTGTGTGAAGTTGTTGATACATTTGGTTTGTAGTCTATTTGTTTCCTAAATTTTGTTATTTTTGTTACTCTTATTATCTAATTATGTTTGTGTTTGTGTGTGTGAATTACTATTTGAAATGATTAGAAAATGTTGACAGTGGTATTAGTACAAGTGTGAGCTTATGCAGTCTTTTATCTTTGAGGTATTACTCTCTCATTTGTGTAAAAAATTCAAAGTCGGAGGTTTATTAACATACTGCCATCGATGGTAGAGATTTTTAGTGCTTCGATCTTTGAGGTAGGTATTACTCTTATTTGTGTATCAATTTTAACTGGCATTTATGATTCCAAACTATTATGGCTTATTTTGTGTTTATTTTTGTTTAACCAATTTGATAGAATGGTTCCAAGCCAAGTAAGGGTCATTTTAAGTTAATGTGTATTCTGTCGTATTCTGTGAATCTGTTGCTCATCTCCCATAACAGCTCCCATATAGCTATTACACAACTCCTATATAGCTGTTACACAGGCTAATTTTTTGTTTGAACCAGTCATATCCCTATATTTTTGCTTGAATAAGTAGTATAGCTATCTGATAAAGTTTTTATATTTTGGTTTGAAGTAGTAGTATAGCTCCCATATGTTGTTTTCATAATAGAACATAGCATTTTATAATATGTTTTTTCATATGTTGTTTCAATCGATATTGAGGCACCTTCCTCTCACGCGGAAGTAACCGTTAAGAAGCTAGAAGTTTGTTGGACAGATGCAACTGATTTTATAGTTCAAGTGTTGATTTCATGCTAAAGATGATAAATTGTCCTGCTAAAGAAGTTGATGTTCGGCTAAAGATTTTAAATTGTCCGTGCAGCTATAAACTCTATACACTATAAACTGTTATTTGTTTGTTTTCACTAGCATATAATTGTGAAATCATTTTATGTTCGTTCAGCTATAAACTCTGTGTTCCATTTATGTCCGTGTGTTCTGAAATCAGTTTGTGCATAATTTATAATTATATCAGTTTTATATACAATTTTCTTTTAATTTTTTGTTTTAGCTCTGATTTTTCTTAGGTAGTTTGTCTGATAGAGTTGGGTTGTGCTTCTAGGTTCACTTCATGACTTCTGTATTATATTTAGGTTATAAAGTTATTGTCTTATATTATAGTTTACATAATGTAATAGATTTTAACTCGT
Organism: Sambucus nigra; assembly: GCA_949130495.1. Lineage (NCBI taxonomy): Eukaryota > Viridiplantae > Streptophyta > Magnoliopsida > Dipsacales > Adoxaceae > Sambucus > Sambucus nigra. The sequence continues at coordinate 609,713,766 of OX422217.1, read as the reverse complement.
ATAAATTTTATGAATACATGATTTACAAGACGCAAAACCAACATAGAATAAATCAAGGGATGAGGGGAGGGCAAGCAATGCCACATATGCAAGGAATGGTCACATTGAAAGAATCGTCCTCATCTTGGGGATACAAAAAGGATGATACTTGTACATATAATGTAATGCATTGATTACATATGCTTTGATATATGGGAATTCTCTCACAATTTTCAAAGGTAACCACTCTTGCACAACATGTGGATTTTAGATTTGGCTTCATTGAAAGATTGTTTTGATTCGTTCCAAGAACTTGATAATACTTGTTTGACATTGCCAAATGGTGATAACTGGGCTTTCAAAGGCGTATGAACTGTGAAATTCTAAATGCTTAATGGAGTGAAAAGTAATTTGGGTGACATTGCGTATGCCCCTTATTTACGTTGCTATCTAATTTCCTTGATCCGATTTTCATGTCCTGCAACTGCTCCATTACAGGAGGCATGATGGAAATCTTGAGGCTCTGCATGGTTTTATTTAGAGAAGAAAAAAATGGTTTGTATTGTCTTATGGGGGAGTGCCAATGGTACTCAAATTTCCCTTTTGGTTATTTTGAGTTTGACTTTCATTTTTGTGACTGCGAGTTACACCCCCAATTTTAAATTTATTTGCAATAGCCCCCCAAAAGTATTACAAAAACCACCCGATTACCACAAAAGATCGTTGCATAGTTTCACTAAATCCTTAAATGGGAGTGTATTCAAACTATCCTAAAATTCGGGACTTAATTTAAGAACGACAATAAAAGTGGGGATGGAACTCAAAATAACCTTGTATTTAGTAGTAGAATGAAACCTCATTAGGGGTCCCTCGCATAAAATTATCATTACTAGGACTAATATAAATAATATGGATGATTTTGGTTTAACTATATCTCATTCAAGAACCTAATTACTGGTTTCAAGGCAACTATTCTACGTATTAACGAAAAAGCACAGGGACGTTATTATTTTTCTTGGGAGGGGATGGGGTGGGCGTGAGATGAAGTAAAAGCCGCCATGAACACAAGGAACTTACCATCATATATGTATACTAGCGTATGCCCGTGCCTGAAGGCACGACAAAGTTTTCCAAAGTACGTAATCGCGAAACGGCGATAATTTTTCAAAGTACTTAATAGCGAAACGCAAAAATTTTGAAGTGTAATTTTAAAACAATGTCAAATAGTCCAATAACATTCAAATAGTCTAGATTCATCAAATAAATTCACATATAATACGAAATATACAATATTGATCCATTGAATTCACATTGTCTCAAAAAAACAAAGTGTCAAATTTTTAAAAAAATTGAGCATAATCTCCTTTGTTTATGGAACTATTCACCCTGCTTAACAAATAACAAATAGTCCAACATCCAAATTGTCTAAATTCTTCAAACAAATTCACATATAAAATGAAATATACAATATTCACCAATCAAATTAACGGTGTCTCAAAAAAACAAAGTGTCAATTTTTAAAAAAAATTAGGCATAGTCTCCTTTGTTTATTGGATTATCCACCCTATTTAAAAGGTAACAACAGATCCAACAAATTAATATTGAAAAATTTATAATAGCTCATTAAAATCTTGAATTTTGGAGAGCTACCAACTCTGAGAAAAATCTATAACAGTAAATTGAAATCTTGGACAAATTGACATTCTTATTACATTTAAAAAAAATTAAGAATACATTGCCAATTTCAACTAAGTTCAAGTAACTGTCCCATGTCAATGGCACTAAGTTAATTAAGAAACTATGCACTGTCACAATTTAACTTGCTCAAAAAATGTCACACGATCACGACGCATTAAAAAATAGTGGCATAATCATAAAACTAACTTAGTATAAATTACATTAACGGAAAAGATTAATGAATAAACCTGACAGAGTAGTCACATCAAAATTCACCATCATTTGATTGCTACGAATCTTCAAACTTTGACACCTCACAATCGTTTGATTGTTTTGTCAATCATTCCAAATGTACTAAATGTATGGAAAGAATATCAATAATTAACTCACTATTGGAAGCATATACAAATAGCAAATATATATTATATATAATCTTAATGTCTCCTGCACAGAAGACAAACACACGTGATTGAGACAAAAAAATAACTTCAAATCAATTATTACTAATCATATGAATTCATTAGCCGAACAGTGTGCTGGTAGAGGATAAAATCTGTTGGAAAAACAAAATGGATGAAAAACTATTGAACAATATACTTTCCACTTTTCTACTTGCATCCAAACTTGATGGTTGTGATTCTATGGAAAAGCAGAAGCAGTGTCTTATAACTCTCTATCAGGTATACAAATCAGAATCAAGATAATAATCCTTGTTATGACCAAACCTCAAACATAAATCCTCAACGCTGTTATAAACACTATGCCCCAATCCAGGTAACACATCATTGAGCAGTAGACATTTAATTAGGGAGCTCACCGGATCACCAAATTCAGGCCAAGAAAGACACAGAACTGTGACCTTCTTCTTCCTGCCAAATATAAGCTGCAATAAGACGGTGAAAATAATTAATGCAATGGAACTAAGAGTTAATCTCCCCATCACCTTCATCTGAATCGGTTAAGAAAATAAAACAAATGCACTATAAGGAACATAGATAATTGTAAATGTAAAAAGGGAATTCGAGTCCAAACTTCTGAGTTTGGAGGATAGATTTGGAAGGCTGAGTTTGGAAAGTTTTGATATTCGCCAAAAACTGCAGTCTCAATCTTATAAAAGCTGGTCTTTGGTGTAGCAAACACTCTCATGGCCTTCAAATGAAATCCCCGGGTCTTGATGATGAACTTTAAACAGAGTAACCACTGAAATGGACTCAACTTTTCATTGGAACCACTGAAATGGCTGGGCTTCAAAAGCATTCTCTATAGAAGTCGAGGTTGTGCTTTATTAAGCATCAATGCAACACCAAATTTACTCGCAAAGGAAAAACTTTTCCTCGATTAGGGATGGCAGAAGGCTGTTGCTTGGGACATACTGAAAAAGTCTATACCAATTTTATTGAGACTAAATAAAGATGCAGTATTGAGAGATTAGAAATCAACGACACCATGGGATTGTTTGGGGATATCGGTTTCCCTAACAACCGTAAGGTGACCATTGGAACCTCAGCTGCATCCTCATGAAGGGTCTGGGCTCTTACAGGAAATAGTAGTAATAATTATAAACTTCAAAACCAACACAGAGAATTTAAAATACTGGGATCAACTTCAATGTCATCATCACTACAACATAAAACCATCATACCATGGAAAACCAAACATCATGATGAATGCAACTCTCCATTTAATATTCGAGCCCAATTCAACATTTTATACAACGTCATCATGTACTTGTACTAAAAAAGATGGATTGTAATCCTCGAAGCTACAGTTCACCGGGAAACAGAGCTCCTCATGATGACGTCCACTGCATAAAAAAAGAAATAAAATTATTAATATAAATTTAAGAACTATTTTTGGTTACAACAACTTCTTAAGGGCTATTACTTGGTTTAATAAATTAGATGTTTACATGTAAAAAAAAATACTTATTTTCAGCTAATACGGTGGAAAGATTATTGCTCAAAGAAAAAAATTCTAAACTAACTAAATTGAGGAATCACTTATTGAATGTGAATAGTACTTATAACATTCCCTCCATATCACCTTCCAATGACAACTGGATGATGATTGTGCAACAGAACTGCTACTTGTAGTTGCTGCGGTAATATAAGTTGATGCAGGGATACCAAACAAAGGTGCAACAGGTGCTGATTGCGCTTGCGATGTTGAGGCTGCAGCAGGCTTTGATCCAACGCTTGCAACATATGGAATCTAAGTAATTAGAACACAACCCAAAATCAGGCCTCTTCCTAATTTAGAAATGAAAAAAATGGCAAGTTCATATATAATGTGTGGGGAATAGGAGCACTGCATTAAAAATATTGGCCTTGAATTAGATTGAGGCAAACCCCCAAATATCTACACATGCATATGGTATCAAAATTGTATTGCCCCATACATAACTCTTATCAGTTCAGCTATAGCTATAGTTCTTATCAGTTCTTATCTGTTCAGCTATAGCTATAACTCTTATCACTTCTTATCAGTTCTTATCAGTTCAGCTATAGCTATAGCTTGAATGAGGACTTGTTACTCCCGAAACCAAAATTGTATTGCCCCATACATAGAAACAAATGTTGCTCCATACCTTACTGAAAAAAGTAGCATCAATAAAGAGAGTATACATCGATCATATGCTGCTGGAGAAAAAAAGACGCCGAGGATCAATAAACAAATAGAGAATTAGTAGACATGTTAGCAACAAAAAAATTTAACAAAAGGGAGAAAATGCAACATAAAAATAACCTGCTATAACAAAACTTCTGGATACACAATATTTGTCGTTGAGTTTGTACCATCTCGAGGTAGAATGATACTTAAACAATTTGCACTTGTACATCTTGAAAAGGCGACATATAGTTTACCGTGACTAAAAACCGATGTTCGCAAGTCAATTCCAACAAATTTAACAGACTGACCTTGGGATTTGTTCATCGTCATTGCATATGCTAATCTAACCGGGAATTGGCGTCTTGTCATCTGAATTGGCACTTCTGCTGAAGAGGGTGTTAAAGATATTCTTGGAATGAAAGCGAAATTACCGCTATGATCTCCCGTTAAAAAATGAACTTCAATTACATGTTCTGTACAATTAACAACGATCAACCTAGTGCCATTACAAAGACCATCCCTAGGAGAAATATTTCTTAGCAACATAATAGGACAACCAATTTTGAGTTCTAACTTAAACAAAGGCAGCCTCGATGGACTTAGGGAGTTCAAATATTCGTTTGGATATTGATTAACTACGTCACTACTTGTTTCATCTAGGCATAACTTATATGCAGCCAAGTATGTTATTGTTTCACCGGGATGAAGATTTAATGCAGAACTGTTTATAATATTGACATCGTCATTTCTGGCAGAAAGAATTGTTCGTTCTTTAAGGTAGTTAGGAGTGGCAGTGTCGACCATATTCAGCGATGGATAAATCTCCGTCAATAACTCATTAAGACCACTGCACTTGCGTATTGTTGAAGGTAGTTCTACATCTTCTTGGGGGTTTGACCCAATCTACAAATATATAAATTAAAATTAGTAACATTATAAATGGTATATAAATATGTGAAAACAGAAATGGACTACAAAATTGAAATTATACCTCAGATAGGAAGCTTGAAAATGGAACACTTTCAATTTCTGCGTTATTAAGACGCATATTGGCAACCAAAGTTAAAACGTGAATATCTTTTCATAACAACGAACGCCTCAATGATGCGGCAACAATTTCCTCACGAAGACCCCTTGGTATCACGGGTAGAATTTGACGAAAGTCACCACCCAAGACAACAGTGATACCCCCAAAAGGCTTATTACAATTACGAATATCTTTCAAAGTCCTATCTACAGCCTCCACACAAAATCGATGTTGCATTGGAACTTCATCCCATATAATTAATTTTGCCAACTTAAACAACTCAGAATGAATCGACTGCTTTGTAAACCCACAAACTGAATTTCAAGAATGTCCAAAGGAATACAAAAGGTTGAATGGGCAGTTTGACCCCCCACTAACAACAGTGATGCAATTTCGGAAGAAGCAATAGTAATAACAATATGTCCAAGGCTGCGAAGTTTTGTAGCAATAGTATTGTACAAAAATGTTTTTCCAGTGCCCGCACCACCATTCAAAAAGAATGTAGTTCCATTGTTTTCTAGAACCGAAGCGATTATGGATTCATATGCAGCGCGTTGTCCATTATTAAGACAATCAACATTAGATTGAGGCTCCCCTTGTTCAGCTTCACTTTGCAATTAACGATGTTCGCGAATAAGCCTATTACCCATAGTTATACACCAATTACCAACCGAAACGGGCATCGGAGGAAAATCAGATAAGCTTTTTCCTGATTCTTGCAATAACTTGTTGATCAGATACAAACCATAGTCTTCAATTTGAATCTCAGTTGGAGTCTGAATCCCGTACAAAGTTTGTATCTTATGAGCCAAATCATCGCATATAGGCATCGCAAATTGATTCCACAATATATCAGGATGTAGAGGCGCACATTGAATAAGGATAACAATGAATAACCGTCTCAATTGATACCCAGTTTTAAGAACTGCAGCCTCTTGCAAACATTGGACCCATTCACCGTCGTCTTCTAAAAGCCCCAAAGCAATACATGTTAACTTGAATGAATCGTAAGTTATACCATTGACGGTCTTAAGAGCTTCATACGATGGAGGTCCTTTAACCACTGTTAAAAGGAGCCGCAAATAAAAAAGATCACCTGAATTCGGGGAGGCAAAATACATTCGACCAATTGAATAACCTTGCGTTCTTGGAGATCTCGTAGTCCACGTCTTCAGTTCTTTATTCCAAGCGAAATTTTGTGGAAACTCTTGGTATGTGAAAGCGCATGCAAATGCATTTGATGCACATGTGGCAAAAAATTCAGTCAAAGTGGTCTTTTGAATAGCATCTCTAGACATAATTGTTTCCACAGAATCATTTGTATTAAATGAAACCCGATGCATTCCCGGTAAATGAAGCGCTAACCGAACAACATTGGGAATTTCTTCATGCATTGGATTACCAAATAAACGCCAAGAAGATTCAGGCGGTCCAATGTACCTCGCATCAAGGTATTGTTGGATCTCATCAAATCCTCCTAAAACCATTGTAGTGCGATCAAAACCCTTAAATATGTACTTGTTAATATATTTTACACATCTCAACCCCGCACAAACTTCCACATTAATATGACAATCGAACATTCTAGAAAGATATGGATTATACGGCACAACATCTTTGTTACATACTACTTTCCCTCTAGCAACAATGTACTTTCGACCATCATTGCGTCGACGATATATTGGATATCCATCTTGATCCATAGTCGTGTAATCTGCCCAAGCTTGAGGATATTTCTTTGTACATCTACCATTTTCCATGCACGGGGCGTTGGGGTTTTGGGGACCGCAAGGACCATGTACCATACAACCCAAGATTGTCTTGAATAGGGTGGGATCTTCCTCCGGATCGGGCAATTCAGCACATACAATTTTATCCACCTGATCGCATGTCTTAATTTTACTTCTGCTTTCCAAAAAAAAAAAGAACATGAACATGTGGCAAACCCCACTTTTGAAATTCAGTAGTAAAAACGTGCACGACTTTCCTATCGAAAACATTATTACTTCTCACCTCCTTCATCATCGCTTTTCTTTTCATCTCAAACATGCGAGCTACAATGTCGGGCCGATTTGAAGAATGTTGATGTTCCAATAAAGCTCCTGAAATTTCAGGCCAACTGGGATTTGCAGTCATAGTAAGGAATATATCTGGATGTTGATGATAACGTGTGATGGCCATCGAATCTTGAAAAATTTCAAACATATGCCTAGCACTACCAGTGAAGGAAGATGGTAAAATGCTACGTTTACCAATTTCATTTGCATTAAACCCATATACTATACCTTCAGCAAGTCCAGTAAACAAATCAACACGCAAGTCGGATTGATTAAGACGGTAGTAGGTCAAACGATTCTGTTCAGTTGAAGCCCAAGCATCAACAATGAATTCTTGAAATAACTTCCCCGCTCTAATAATTGTGGAGTATTCATTTGCTCATTCGAAGATACGATAACCATAATAGTTAAGTTGAGTCAACCGATGACCTAAATCGGGTTGTCCACTGACTACATCCCAACGTGTCATATCAGGTTCCCATCCGAGCTCACCGAGAGGGAACAATAGCACATAGTGCAACGGTAAGTACGCCGGGTGGGACTCACTAATTCGCATCAATTGATTATCTCCCTTCAAGCGAAGAATGATATCTCTCATCACACTCAATTGAGAACCATCTCCAGGTAATACAACTGCAATCTCCTCACTTGATGGTAAATTAGACCGCCGTCTATCTATTGACTTGCTATAATGCAAATAAGCTGGTACATTCACATTTGTTGTATTTACCTGCTCTAAAATAGCACATGCCTGTCAAAATTTTGATGAAAAGGGATTAGTGGTCAACAAACAATCTTGAATAATTCCAAGAACATCCCTTCTTAGTTGTGGATTTCGGCGCACGCGAATATCCAAAGCAGCATCAGGATCATAAATATAAAGCTGAGCATAACTTCCTTCCTGCCCTTCTTCAGGTAATAAGGTTCCAGACCGATGACGTAATTCGCCATGAATGGTAAAAGATGTAGGACCCCGTCCAGTAAGTACTCTATCGTCCATTTGTACTCCAAGACTAGTAAAGGCATTAGAAGCATTATATTGTCTAGTAAATCTTCGAAATGAGTCTGACTGAACATCATTACCATCGTATAAAGATTTGATCTCAAGCGGAGGCTCATTCAAGGATGGTAACCTTATTTTACCTTGTAAACAACATTTACCAAACAACGGATGTACAATTGAAGAATTGCTCAACTTTTCCCCAAGCCAATGTAAGGCCGAACAATGAGGACACTCAACATTCATCATTCCAAGAAAATGTCTACCCAGGCCAAAAGCATGTTCCCTGTACAATAACAATAAATTTATTTTAGAAAGTGAAATAAGGCAGTGTTTGAAGCAAAAAAGATGGAGCATGGAATATAATGCAGTTCATGGAATTTTCATTGGAATTTTCATTGGAATTGCATTATAACTGATCAGTATGCAAAAATGCATACTCCATAATTCTTAAATAATAGCTGATGATAGCAGATCATAACTGATTGCATTATAACTTATCAGTTATGATCTGCATTATAATTGATCAGTTACCTATGAGAACAGATCATAGGTAATGCAGTATGTAGATCATAACTGATCATATCAGTTATTTTAATTGCGATTCATGTTATTTTCATTGGAATGAAATAAGTAACTAATGAGTATGCAAAAATGCATACTCCATAATTCTTAGATAATAGCGATGATAGAAGATCATAACTTATTGCATTATAACTGATCAGTTATGATCTGCATTATAATTAATCAGTTACCTATGATAACAGATCATAGGTAATGCAGTATGTAGATCATAACTGATCATATCAGTTATTTTAATTGCGATTCATGTTATTTTCCTTGGAATTTTCATTCGAATTGCGATTCATAGCTAGTCATACCTGATATTAGCTGATCGGATCAATTACTACGGATTCAAACTAAATAATTGAAACTAACTAAATGATATTAGCAAACCGGATCAATTAATACGGATCTAACATTCAAAGTAACATTCAAACTAAATGATTGAAACTAACATAAATGAAACTAACTAAATGATATTAACTAAATGAAACTAACTAAATGATATTAACTAAATGAAACTAACTAAATGATATTAACTGATCAAATCAATTACTATGGATCAATTACTACGGATCAATTAACTGATTAGTATGCAAAAATGCATACTCCATAATTCTTAGATAATAGCGATGATAGCAGATCATAACTGATTGCATTATAACTGATCAGTTATGATCTGCATTATAATTGATCAGTTACCTATGATAACAGATCATAGGTAATGCAGTATGTAGATCATAATTCTTAGATAATAGCGATGATAGCAGTATGCAGTATGCAGATCATAGGTAATAGCTGATGAGTATGCAGTATGCAGCATGTAAATCATAACTGATCAGTATGCAGTATAACAGTTGATGATAACTATGCAAAAATGCAGTATGCAGTATGTAGATCATAGGTAATAGCTGATGATAGCAGATCAGTTATGATAATAGGTAATAACTGACCCGACATAGGTACTAACTACGGATGTAACATAGTTATGATCATAGGTAATAACTGATCCGACATAGTGCAGTATGCAGTATGCAGATCATAGGTAATAGCTGATGATAGAAGATCAGTTATGATAATAGGTAATAACTGACCCGACATAGGTACTAACTACGGATGTAACATAGTTATGATCATAGTTATGATCATAGGTAATAACTGATCCGACATAGTTATGATCATAGGTAACTAAATGGCATTAACAAAATGATATTAACTAAATGAAACTAACTAAATGATTGAAAGTAAATGATATTAACTGATCAAATCATAGCCGATTATAGCTAATCGTAGCAGAGGTTAGATGCATCTTTAGCAGGTTTAGAAATTACTCTGCTTTAGAAATTACTCTGCTATATAGGTTGAATTTATAATCAAAACATAGCTAATCATAGAGGTTATAGCAAAGGTTGAATTTATAGAAGTATGCAAGATCAATTACTGATCTGATCATATAAGTATGCAAGATCATAGCTAATCATACATGATATTAGCTGATCGGATCAATTACTACGGATTCAAACTAAATAATTGAAACTAACTAAATGATATTAGCAAACCGAATCAATTAATACGGATCTAACATTCAAAGTAACATTCAAACTAAATGATTGAAACTAACATAAATGAAACTAACTAAATGATATTAACTAAATGAAACTAACTAAATGATATTAACTGATCAAATCAATTACTATGGATCAATTACTACGGATCAATTACTACGGATCTAACATTCAAAGTAACATTTAAACTACATGATTGAAACTAACATAATGCAACGATCAATTACTATGGATTCAAACTAATTGAAGATATGGCTCATTTCAATTACTATGGATCATTTCATAGAGAGGGGGAGAACGGACCGATTAATTTGAGGAGATTCTTCATCTTCAAGATATAATTGTAAATGGTCGTCATCTAAATGGTCTTCAAGATCCATAAGCTGAGCCATATTTGCATCTGTTGTAGTATTACAACCTGACCGCCTAGACGGCGTAATTTCACGTTCACGTTCACGTTCACGACGTAGGCGCTGCGAAACTTTAGCCTTTGAGAGTCCAATTTCAAATTGTTCCTATATATGTAACGATAGAAGTAAATATGTATTGCATAATAACAAAATAAGTAAATATGATAGAAGCAAATACGTATTGCATAATAACGAAAGAGACACACCCCATTAGGAACAACTTTTTCTTTGCCTTTTGCTTGTCTCCTAGAAGGCGGTAGGCCAGGGAAAGGTGAAGGGCGAGAAGGCATGGTTCCACGTTCAATATGCTCACATTCACGTCTCCGGCGCTGCGCAAATGCAGCCTTGGAGATTCCAATTTCAGATTGCTCCTATAACGATAGGTATTTAGAATAATGTGATGTACAACGATAGTAATTTAGAACGATGTGATGTAAAGAGACATACATTACTTCGAACGTGATCAGCAAGGCGAGGTGTTTGACATGTTTGAGTAAGAGTAGAATGTGGAGATAGAACGCAATCAGCAAGGATGGATGCTTCATGTACCCCATCCTGCTGTAATGTAAGTGGAGTTATATTACTACGAATGTGATCAGCAAGGCTAGGTGTTTGACACGATTGAGCAAGAGTAGAATGTGCAGATATAACACGTTCAATCTGCCCTCGCTCACGTCGTCGCCGCTGAGCAAATGCAGCCTTTGAGATTCCACTTTCAAACTGTGGCAAGAAAGGAAAAAATGTATTAAAAGTGAAACGATATTTTGCCTTTTCGAAGTATAGTCTAAAAAAAGTGAAAAGGCCTTTTCGAACATACCCCTTCTGAAATAAATTTTTCTTTGCATTTTCGCTTTGCTATACCTACATTGGAACTTGGCACAATGTTTTGATTTTGTTCCTCAATTCGAATAGTATTTATCTCAGATTCATCTCGAATAATAACATCAAGGTTTCTACGTCGCGTAAATTCAACCTATGATACCAAAAACAATTAGAACACTTTCAATGCCAAAAACAATTCAACCTACGTGTAAATACCTATGATGCCAAATACATATCCTTACATCTTTCAACATGTTAGAACACTTCGAGACTTTAGTTCTCTGAACAAAAGAAGTAGAACCCACAAAACGCAACCTATAAAAAAAAATTGTAAATTAATTGTCCGAAATGTACAAACCCAAACCTAAGAATGTAAAAATGTAAAAACAAACCCAAACCTAAGAATGTTAATACGTAAAGGCAAGCTTCAAAAAAGGCAAACTGTTTTAATGTCCGAAGCCACGAAACCCAACCTACTAATACAAAAAAGTAAATAAGTAAAGACTTATTAATACAAAAATGAAGATACGAACCTAAAAAATACTTTAGCCAAACTTCACAAAACCGACTTATTAATACAGAAATGAAGCTACGAACCTAAAAAATACTTTAGCCAAGCTTCCCAAATCAGATACCAATAATGAATGTGGAACAACAATGAAGACTTCAGCCAATACCTGTAAATACCCAAAAATGATATGAACCTAAGAATGTAAATACCTTAATAAGTAAATAACTTAATAAGTAAATACCTATAAATACCTCCATAATGTAAATACCTGTAAATACCCAAATCAGATAGCCACCTAAGAATGTGGAACAATTATATGAACCTAAGAATGTAAATACCTTAATAAGTAAATACTTTATCCAAGCTTCATAAAACCTCCATAATGTAATGTAAATACCTGTAAATACCCAAATCAGATACCCACCTAAGAATGTGGAATAATGATATGAACCTAAGAATGTAAATAAGAATATAAATACCTTAATAAGTAAATACTTTATTAAAGCTTCACAAAACCTCCATAATGTAAATACCCAAATCAGATACCCAAAAATGAACCTAAGAATGTGACCCATAAAAGAATGTAAATACCTTAGCCAAGCTTCACAAATCCTTAACGAAATAACAATGAAGCAATGAACCTATTTAAAAATCAAACAATGAAGCTAACAACCATCCATGGAAAACGAAAATCAAACAATGATAGGAGACACGCGAGCGGGCGGTGAGAGGTGAGCAGGTATGGGGGGAAACAAAAATCGGGGCACATAATTCGTGGGAAAAGGAGAAAAAGGTAGGGGTAAACGAAAATATTTGAAATCAATGGTGGTAATGATCTCAACCATCTATTTTCGAAAAATGTGTAAGGAGGTGGCATCGATCTAGACCGTTAAAAATGTGTATATTTCAAAAACCAAGCTCCAATATTATATGGATATATATATATATATATATATATATATATATATATATATATATAATAAGGAGTAGAAATTTTGTTACTATTCCATAAAATGATAACTTAATTAGAGGCTAGGATTGATTCTTAAAAACTGTAATCCAATGGCTGAGATAAAAAGAACCCTCATTTACTCTTTTGTCCCTTCATTATATGATTTCCCCCCTCTTTTCCATCACTTAATTTCATATCCCATCCTTACCCAAAATTCAAACATAGGGCTAAAACAGTAAAATACACGTAAGCAGCTCACTACACCCATTCATCTCTCTTGGTTTGTACGATTTCTCATCTCTCAATCGAGATCAGCAGGTAGCACTCTCTCCTCTCTCTATCGAACCACACAATCTATCATTTTGGGGGAAATCAAGGGTTTGTGTTGATTCATAGCTTATACAAATGTAATCATTAGCTATTGTAATAATCATTATCTATTGGAGAGTTTTTTGGGGATAGAGGTCCTTATGGATCGATTTGTGTTAAATATTAGGTTTTTTGTTCAGATTTAGGGCTTTGTAATATAGATTTTTTTACGGTGGTACAAATTTTAGGTTTTTTCTACAGATATAGGGCAATTTGTAAGTTGTTGTTTCTTATGTTTTTGTTGTTTATTTTTTCGTTTGCAGATCAAGAGAGCTATAATCTACAATTTTGCAAATGTTCTTTTGTTGTTGATTCGAAGGTAATAATTTGCATGCACCAATCCATGACCTGATATTGATTAAACACTTAGATAATTCTATTATTAGTATGATGTTTACTGATTTTTTTCATTCTATAGGAAGAGAAAGAATGGTTGGTTTCATAATTTCCTGTAGGGCCTCTTTTTAGATTTTTTTTGCATTGGTTGTTGATATGGTTGTTCTTATGGTTTTATGCTATATTTAGTTTTTTTAGGAATTTTATTTGACCATCAAATGTTTTGAATGTACAGTCAACTCTATGCCAAACGTATATTAGGATTAGTCTTTGTGTGTGCACTAATTACTTTTGATTTTTTTGGTTATATATAAATCTCTCTTTATATTTGTTCAAGAACTATAGCAATAAACGTTAAATCGAATTGGATATGCAATCATTACTTTTTCTAAGTGTCGAGTTTATTTTCTTTATAGGTGTCGTTGTTTTTGGATATTTTGGGATTTAATTTATTTTAATTAATTTTCAACGTGTTATTGGGTGAAATTGTAGCAAACTGAGTTCCACTTCATCCACTCAAGCACTCATGGAGGTTTCTTTGTTATTCTTCGGAAGCATGCCAATGAATGCTAATCTCTGCTGGTAAAGTTCCTCATTTCTCTATTCTCTGTTTTGTTTTGTTGCAAATAAGAAACTATAATGTTTTTGAATGTTGAAACAAATAGGTTTGTGTATTGTGGGAGTATTTCCTCATTGGTGATATTCTTAAATGGGAGAAATGCATTTAATCTATCTTTTATGTGGGAGTATTTGCTACACAGTATGCACTTTGTGATTGAAACTGGTAATGAATAGTTAATGGTATACTTAGGCTGTATTTGAGTTGTAGGATTGAATCCAGTAGGCACTTGGCGATGGAATTATGCTGCTTAGGTTTTGATCTTATGATTTTAATTTTTTTTCATTTATACTTTGAGGATTTTTCATTGATCAAATATATTTAATTAAGGATACTATGTTTTTGTGGCCCTTTTGTTTTCCCTCACATGCCTCACCCTTGGTTTGTCTCCCATTGGGTTATTTTTATCCTTCTTTTGGGGAATTAATTTTATTAGGCAACACCTCATCGGCTCTGTTTTCGCATATCTATTGGACTGAAGAGATGTAAGATGGTTGTTAAAAAAATATGGTTTCAAGTCTGAAATTAACGAATTGGTCATTTGTAATTAGTTTGTAAATTTTACTTTTAGTTTGTAATTGTAATTTGTTTGTAAATTGTAATTAGACCAAATATAATTAGGCAAATAATAAAGATTTTCCTTTTAGTTCTTCTTCGATTCAGCAACTGCACACATAAGACCAAATATAAGAGCTAAATGTTGTTTTGTTTTACATTTTTTCCATACTTCCCTCCTGCTCATCTCTTTTGAAGGAAATATAAGGGGAAAATAATGCTCAGGTAACACCCAAGCATCAGTACTCAAGTATGAAAAATGATCAGATGAACTTCAGTTTTTACGACCGTTCAGGTGAACCGAGGCGTCGTAACTCGACATTTATATTCATTTAGGAGGAACATATTACACGTGCTCATCTTCACAAAGATTCTGGATAATCAGAAGTTGGAATAAGGGTGTTATGGGAGTTCTTAAGATTTCATATACCAATCCATAATGCTATCTCCTTAACATAGGATGTGATTTAGTTTTATATTTAGTCTTTTGTTTTGGGATTTTGGGTTCAAGTTAGTCTAGATTGTTTTTGTTGGTGGTTTGTTCCAATGTAGTTGTTGGGATAATTTGTTCCCTTAGTTTTTTATGGTCATGTTCCTTTTGTTTTGATGCTAACATATCACTTATGATCCCCTGTAGCTTCTGAAAATATTTGACATATGTAATTAGGGATAACGGTAACAACGTCAATTGTGATTTCAATGTGTACATGTTTTTACTTTATCATTGCATCAATATTATATCCAATAGGACGAGTGCGGAAGACTAGGGGGCTATTGCAAACCACATTGCATATATTGCACTACCTCAATGAATCTGCTGCTATTCTACTTTCCACAGCCTTCCTCTGTAAATACTTCGATGATCCCTGTGATTTGGCCACATTCCTCTTAGATTTGTGTAACCCAACAACTTACCCTTACTTTCCTTCGGATTTTCCATTAGCCCAATTATATGAGTTGGCGCTGGTGCGGCAGCATTAGAGGAAGGGTCACCAACAGTGTTTTTACATTATTTTCTTCTCACAAACCCATCACAAATCTTCACATCATGGTCAATTTCTGCTTCTCAACAAGTTTATTGAGAAGTACAAATGCACACATTACATGTACATTTTTTTGTGACCAGCAGAATGAGTGGGTGTTTCTGTAATACCCCGTACTTTTATTGATATTTATTTACGGGATTAATTAAATTAAATGTGAATTAATTGAGAATTAATACGGATAAAATACTAACGAGATGTGAGTTGGTATTTGGTTATAATGTGTATATATGGCAATATACGAATATTGAAAATATTGAAATTATCGCGAGGCTGAAATACGACAATTTGAAAAAATTTAGTTGCGACGCGCGTGACAGTCGCGTCAGGAATGTATTTATTTAAATTAAAAAGTGAATTCTATTTTTATCAACCGTATGGTCATTTTGAGTGCGCCAACGAGTCCGGAAGGGTCGAAATAGTCTGAAAACACTAGCCGGGGGTTTAGTTTGGGTCCTGGGGCATTTTTGGGCCATACCGACAACTAAAAAGGGTATTTTAGTAATTTTGAAATTTTAGGATAATTAACCAACGAATTTTGGGAGTTAAATATTATAATATTTAGTGACCCACTAAGCCATTACCAGCACTTAACCAACTAAAGGGCAACGGGAGTTATAGGAGAAGTTAAGAGAGGTTCCCAAAAGAGAAACCATAACCATCATCTTCAACCTTCAACCTTGGGAGAAATTGTAGAGGAAAAGAGAGCAACATCCAACATCCAACACTAAATTCAGAGAACAATTCGAGGCAAGTGGTTTAATTTCGTTAATTTCAAGCGAATGCTTCTTCCATGATTAGAAAATTGATATATTTGCATTGTGTTGGGAGATTTATAAAAACCCATGAAATTGGAGTTATAAATTCAGATTTGGATATAGGTTTTCATGTAGAATTGTTATTGGGTGATTAGACTAAAAGAATTACTATTTTTATGTTACAAAAACGGATTTATTTATGGAAATTGATGATTTTAAATTTCTAGGGTTCATGTCCATAAGGTTTGGGAAAAATTGGGGAGTTATGACAATTAGATGGTGTGTAGGAAGATTTGTCCTTATATAAATGTTGTGTTATGACCTATGAATGTTTACTGATGATTAGAAACCTTAAAATACTGTTGGGGAGACCTTTAGATGAGATTAGAGGTGAAGAAAATTGAGAAAAACGAGATAGGAAAATTATGGGCTCGAAACTGTCACCTCATTAGAAGACCTGCCCAGGTCGTTCGAACGAGCTCGTTCTAACAAGATTCTAACGAGCTGACAGTTTTCCTTCTAACGAGTTGGATGTTTGTTCGATGCCCTTCGTTCAAACGAGAACTCGTTAGATGCCCCTTTCGTTCGAACGAACTCTCGTTCGAACGACCTCGTTCGAACGAGACTTCTAACGAGTTGACAAATTGGCCTTTTTGGCCTGATTTGATTTCTAGTGTCCCGTAACCTTGTTTAATTGTAGAGATAACATTCCCTTGATGACTAATTGATATAGTTGGGATATTTGGGATATATTGCGGAGTAAAATATGGAAGTGTGATTGGAACCAAATAATATTGATGGATTAGGACGCGAGTGACTAATCACGTTGTGAGAATAATTGATGAATTAAATACATACGAACCGAACATATGAAAGGTGTAAAATTACGAGTTGGTATAAGAATGAGAAGTATACCACAAATAAATTATGGTAATTACTAAGATGTGTGCATGCTTAGTATATGTATATTATTTTATGCGTATGACATACCTACCATACTTGCTATCACGAGAGGTTTACGTTCGCTTAGGGCCATCTAATCCTTGTGTGCCCGGATTTAGATTGGTACCTCGAGGACATAGGTCAGAGAAGGACTTATTGGGAAGTTAATAAGACTGCTGATCGTGGGAGCGTAGGTATGTGCGTGACCCATGTGATGTGACTGTGTTCGCCTCCATTGATTGTGATTGTTGTTATCTGAGAACGATTCCTGAGAGATTCGGAATGCGTGATCCTTATGTAAGTGATGTACCGGGATGGATAGCAGAGTATGTGTGCACCGTAGCTTAGTCTCGGAGTGCTTGTATTGTATATTTATGACGTGAATAATATGCGGTTAAATGAAAAGTATTGTTATGTTTGAATGTGAGAATTATTATAGTAACGCATTGAGAATATAAAATGGGAGATAACCTTTGGTAAATTGTATTACTAATACTTTGAAATTCGAGAATTAAAGTAAAGCTCTCTATTAAATTGATAACATTGGGACTTTTAGTGCGAATCGAGTAGAAAGGTTAGTATTTGTTTTGGTCTAGTTAGATATGAGAAACACTTGTATGGGTACGGTACGTTAGGAGTGCACAAATAGCCGAGAGGTGAGTATTTCATATGAGAGCACGTCCTAACATGTACTTTGCATTCATTGTTTTAATGTTATTAAAACACTTGATGTTTTTAAAATACTCTCCACTTTCGGGCTCTGACCCGTTTGCTTTCAAATCTATTTTTGTAAAAACCTTTTAGGTGCCCAGCCACAAGGACACCATGCATAGGATTTCCATTCAGGTGACGAGCTGTAGCTGTTGTGGAAGTTACAGGGTCTTGCTAGTAGATGCTTCTTTTGTCTTGACTCCATATTCAGTTTTAATATTTGTAGGGCATGTCGCCCATTTCCTCTAGAGACATTTTATATTTCGGTTATTCAGACTTTGGTTTGTAATTAATTCAGGATGCAGACTTGTTTTATTTATTTCCATATTGGGATTGTTGTGAGGAGTATTTTCTCCAGACTCATTATTATTTGTTGGTTACTCTATTAAGACTTTATCGTGAATGGTTGTGATACTTTTTCTATAATTCATTTATTGCATGTTAATCAGATTTAAGTTAAAATTTGGCAACTCACTTTTTAAATACTAGGTGGTTAGTAATCATTAAAATGTTTTCGACAGTGATGCTATTAACTGAACCAACTTGGCATTTTGTATTGATTTAATAAAGGAGTAGCTACCCGGTATTTAATTAGTCGGGGTGTCACAGTTTCTTTCCTAATATAGACATCTTAGGTCTCAACATGCACATAAACATACATTGGTGCTTGGGTAGCACTGAGAGAAAATATTGCACGTTTGTGATAGATTAAAAAAATGTGATGTAGATGACTTAAAAGAGGAAGATAGATGTAGGGTTTTGAAATATTTCAATCCGTTAGCTTGAGGTTAGTTATAAAGAGAGGGAGAAACATGTATACTGACCTAATCACGTACCCAAAGATCAAGCTTCTTATTTTTTTTTTGTATCTCCCCATACCTAAATTCTCTCAATATATCAAACAACATATGAGGATATGACCTAATTAAAGTTTCTGGTGATGATAAAAGGGCATTAAAAAAGTTTGATTAGAGAGTTTTCATATCAAGAACAACTAAACCATCGAATAAACCAATACAAAAGCTTTGAAAATTACATAACTTCATTAGTAAAATAATACTATATAAATCCTTTTTAAACCTTGTCAAGGTATATGACTCAAAAAAGGATCAACAATACTATAAGTCATCACAACACACCAAACATAGGGTAAATAAGAATAAAAACTCACTTCAAACACAATCATCGAATCCCAATGCAAAACATCACATAAATTAAATAATTCTAGAAACAAACATCTGATAGAGGAGCTAAAAATTCTCAAATGGCCGCTTAATCATAGTTTCTCTTTTATTCATCTATGTACATTGTACACAAACAACCAAAGTGAGAAGGGCTTTCTCAATACGTGTCACAATTTATAATTCAGGAGTGGGGGTTAAGGAATCCAATTTCATTGTTTTTCTCTAGAGCCTATATGGTTGTGGCCGGTGAGGTGAAATCAATAATAGTCACCCAATTTAATATAACACCTTTCTCTATTTCAAACATAACATCCATCTTTCAAACAGTGCTTCCGGGTTTCAAAATGTGAAGAAATTGATATCCATAATCAAAGGGGAGTAAATACTTTCAAACATATAGTTACTTTACTAAATAAGAAACATGCCCAAGATTTCCAATGGTTTTGCTGCAATTAGTTCCTCTTTAATGTTCTCTTCCTCCCATCTCTCTTTTATTCGAGGCTGGAAAAATAAAAAATTTATTAGTATAGTTGGTAGTGCTGATTTTACAGTAAACTTCGGACAGTTGGTATTCTAGACAATTAATTGTTGTGTGATGTAACTACAACTAGGATTGCCTTTTAAGTTGTGGATAATCCCTGTTTAAAGTCCTTTTTCCTCAAATTTGTCTTTTATTCAACGATGGAAAAATAAGAATTGTATTACTGGAGTTATTAAAAACGTCTTTTGCACCCGTATCTGAACTGCTCACGCGCTCTCTGACATTTGACCAACCCACATTTGTGTTAATAACTTAATTTAGATTTCCTTTTTAATGTAACTGAAGCCTAGCGCAGTGAATACACACAGAAGCCAAAATGTGTGAGGGTTCCCCCGTTTCTATATCTGATTGATTGTGATTTTGTTCAATTTAATCTTCTTCATTTTTAGTGGTGTTAATCACTTGAATCAGTTGATTTTGGGATAGTCTTGGGTTGAGATTCATTTTATCTATTTGATTTATTTTCTTCTTCCTCCTTCAAATAAATACATGTTTTTCACTGTAAAAAATGTTTTTTAAGACATTGTGTATATGTGATCGAAACAAATATCTTCTTTTTGGTCATTTAATCCCTTCTTTTTAAGAATTTGTTGCAGATCTGGATGGACTAATACATTATGTCACCGTGCTGTAATGGGAAGGTTTTAATTTTCTTTTCAATGGTCGTTTTGCCATCTTATTGTTTTTGTCCTATCTAAGATTTTGGGCATTACAGTGCATTTATGCTCTATGTTATTTACGCAATAGTGTTGGTAGATGTTAATATTAGTGCATTATCGATGTTAATATTAGTGCATTTATGAAGAAGTAGTTCTAATATGAGAAAGTTGTTCTAGATCACGTATTTTAGATCTAATACTGTATGCGGAAGTTGTTCGAATATGAATAGAGCATAGCTGTGTAATTTCATTATATATAAAGTTTTTGTGATAATACACATTAGCATCCATTACTAAATTTTAATAACTACTTATATTTCTACAATATCTTATGCATGCTTTTTTTTGTGTGTGGTTTAGTTTGGTGTATATTGATGATCAAAGGTATACACATTTTTATGTTAATGAGTCCCTATTCTCTGTTCTACTCCTCATACGGAATTTATAAACAGAGCCGTGTACATAATGGAGTCCTTTTGGGGGAACATAATATGTTCTGATGTTATAGAAAAGGTCATTCTTCCATTATTGTTTATGGAGTAAGCACCGGTAGAATACCTGCTCATGTGCTGTTATAGAATACCTGTTCATGTTCTGTTCGGATGATCATGTTTGGAGAATGGAGATGTGTACATTCCTTTTTTTATTCTGAGAATGGGGTACATGTGATATCCTTCAACTATTATTTAGACCGTATGCTATGATATAACTCTGAATGCTATGATATATTTTATTTAGTAATTACTTGGTCGAATTAAAAAGACCAATTAAATGTAAAACCTTCAGATGTTTGTTGTTGATAAGAGCATTGAGTGTGGTAGTAGTTAGTGTTTGCGTTTCTTCATCACTAAATTAATTGTGGTGCGTACTGATTAAGATAGACTTCTAATAGGAATCACTTTGTAATATCTCATTCCTAAAATGTAGTTTATGATTCTACCCTTTAAAATGCAGTTCAAGTTAACTATATTAAGGAATAACTGATAAAAAGAGTGAGTTTCAGTGACTTTATATGTCTACTAAATTTTATTATATCTGGATGATGTTTTTTAATTAGACAGACATAAATGATGGTTATTCTGAGCCTGACAGCCGTGACTGGCGTGGTCGATCTGCACAATTTCCTACTGATGTGGATGAGCAATCCTGGGACACTATTCGGGATAATAGAGATGGTGGTGGTCGATTTGACTCTAGGAATAGGAAGAAAATCAATATAATCATCAAGACCGAGTGAACTTACAGTTTAGAAGAGCACAACCAAGGGGTTGTCCCTTCTCCCGCTCTTATCAAGGTTGAGGTGCTAATTTAAATAATATAGTACATTTATTAATATGGAATATCGGGTGTATTTACCGTATAAAATTAAAGATATAAGTTCATTGTTTGTTTTAAATCAAGTTATGAACTGATGTTCCCAATTCATTGTCCATTTGGTGTAGATACTCTCAGCATCAGCAAAAGGGTTTGGAGAGTCTAATCTCAGCTTTTTAGCAACATCAAGTGATGAGATACGTGAGTCGGAGATACTGATGTTGTGAAGCCCCAGTCCTTATGACATTGTGCCTCAGCCTAACAATCAAATTGTGGGTTCGGTCTGACGTAAAAGGGCTAGAGAACTTCTCTGTAATGGTTCTAAACAGCTTTAGTTAACCAATTTGAACAGCATTTGAAAGCTTAAAGTATGGCCTCGAAGCCGTCTCCATGCCTCTCTGTATAAAAATAATTCGTTCAGGAGTCTCTCCTAGCAGTAGACGGACTATCACAGCCCACTTATTGCATTGAACTCGAAAGCCAAGAGCAGCTACGTGGGCTTTCTGAGTAGCCTAGCATCTGTATATTTCAATAGGATTGTCCTTTTCTTCCCAAGGTAAAAGAGATGACGACAAAACTACTGATTTGAATGACCCTCATACCATGGTGCCTTTGACCTCAGCTTCTCTACCTGACCATATAAATTGTAATGGAGGTAATTGCGAAGTATAAGGTTGAGAAGTGTTTCCTGATCATATAAATTGCAATCGAGTCCAGTGGGTTATGTGCAGTAATGAGTACCCATTGCTTGCTGGTATCGAGTACCCTTTGCTTGCCGAGAATATGCAATATTCGCAAGTAATTTCATAAAAAAGGTAATATATATTTATAATATACATGTACTAAATTTTATTTTATGTTTTTTGTGTTTAAAAAGTGTCCATAGTGGTCTGAAATATGGACTAAATAATCATGGACTTCGGTTATATGTTAAGTTACCTTCCCCGCACTTGGTTGACATTCCTAATAAATCCGTCACTTTATTACTCTTCTATTCAAAACCCATTACGTGGCAAGGAACCCCTTATAATTGATTAGTTCTAATTTTTTCCCTTTCCTTTTTTATCGATGCTTTAGTTAGTTTTAATTTGTTAAATGCAGAGATCGGTAGGATTAAATTTCTATTTTTTGAACCTTATTTCTTCATTACAGTGTCAAAATGAATGCTCCTCAGCATGTTGGCACCATTGGAGAAAAGTAAAAGATGATACTATTGAGCTTCACTGAGGTAACGACTTCTAATTAGTTTGTGATGCGAGAGTTCGAGAGTGGTGATTGGAAGTTGCATATGCTTGAGAGATTTTGTAATGATGCAATGAAAATGTGTACTTATTTGCAACAGCTTGGATCCAGAGCTCAAGGGTGGATCCTCTTCATATTTGGCTTTGTTTCATTTTTCAGGTTTCTCTATGCTACTGTCATTTCTAAGTTTCTTCCACCAACTGAAAATCCTATTGCAGTAGGCATTCAAAATGACAGATACTTACTACTATTTTCTGGTGCCTTTAACACTTCCCATATTAGTATTGCCGTATATTTTCATTGGCTCAGCATGAAACTCTTTAAGCACGTGTGAAATTTTGTATCAAGACTGTTCAAGGTACCTACTAGAGGAATTACTTTCATGTAATTTTGTGATAAATGGAGATAAAAGACACGGATGAACTTCAATATTTTCTTTCAGTCATTTTAACTTCAATATATGTTTTGCCATGGGTGGGGCTCTAATTGAGGCCATAACAAAAATAGTGTCATCGGCACGAGCATATGTTATTTTATTATGTGACCATTTAAACTTGGTGAAGTTTGGATTTTTACTTATTTTACACAATTTTGGTGTCACCACATAGTTATTAATGGGTTTGCAAAGTGAATTTTTATTAAATTTGGTTTGTTGTATATTGTAGGATTTGATTTGTATGCATCTGATACATGCTTTCTTTTTTAGAACTGAAATGCTGAATTCATTGTTGTGCTGAATTCATTTTTAGTCATATAGTTAGTTTTACCTGTGCTTAATTTGGTTTTGTTGTGCTGAATTCATTTTTGAGTGCTGAAATGCTGAACTATTATTTTCATATTTAGTTTTATGTGCAGATGAGATGGGTGTGGGTTTGTTGTTGCTGCTAAACATGGCTCCCACTAACAATGATACTGATGATTTCAAACCTACCATCTTTCATCACTTTTTGGGTTCTGATTCATCTCCTCCTTCTTCTGCCTCTCCCTCCCTTGCCACCTCTTCTACTGGTGGTGGTTCCCGTAGTCCCATCTCCACTACTTCTGATCTAGCCTCCTCTGAAAGACAGGTGGGTAATCACCATGAGGGGGTGCCATATTACGGTCCAAGAAGTAATTTTTTGGGCACTAATGTGGGTAACAAATTCGCAGGAAGTAAGCGAAGTAGCTCAGATTCTACTTTTATTGGGTCGTCAAGAGATGGGTTCCCCCAAATGCGACCTGGGTCACTCCAGAGCTCGCATTTTATGAAGATGCTCCGAAGTGTAGGGGGAGAGCGACCAAGACGGCCTCACGATGAGGAAACAAACTTCAGTATTCATCCGTTAAGGCCCAATTCAACCTCTCTTATGTTACAACCAGCTACTAGTGGAAGAACTGAAGCTAATCCTTCTAAATGGGACCTCTCTATGCCCCTGAATGTGGGCCCCATAGTTCAGTATCAACCACGTGGAAGCCATGCTATTTTTTTTGTGGCATGCAGAACTCTAGTAATTGCATTTTGGAGCCAGAATCTTCTACCCCCATTCGATCGACCAAGATTAACATCTGCTAGTCACCAGATGACGATATTTTATGGGGGGCAATCTCATGTTTTTGATGGTGTCAACCCAAACAAGGCAGTTGTTATAATGGCTTTAAATGGATCCAATGGAGGATCTTGGTCCACAACTTCCGTACCTCCTAAGTCAACTGTCAGGCTTACCCCTGGTGAAAATTTTGTGCAGAGCCGTGAAAATGACACATTTACAGCCAGTAATTTTGCCTTACCAAGGGAATTTCATGGGAGGTTATCTGTTGTAGGAAACTCAAGTCATGGGTTTGGTTCTAGCGATCGGCTTGCAATGTCACCAGGAGTTTATCAGGGCATCATTGTAATGAAAGATGTAAAAAGCCTAACTCGACCAGCAGAACCTATTACTGAAGAGAAACGAGAGGTATGATATGTACAACTTTATATTCCCTCGCACACCTTAAGCGCTTAGCTTTTTATTTATTTTCATTTTGTTGCTCTTTTTTTTTGCCTCCTCCGTATGTAAAGACCTCATTAAGCAGTGGATAATTAGGTTCACCATTAGATACACAGAACTTGCTGAAAAAAAATAATATATAACGTAACACAGTTCATGACAGGCAAGAAACACTGGCATAAACTCAGGGATGAAGCTGGTATAGGGCCTAAGTGCAAAGAGAGTAACTTGATTCAGAAAGATATCGGAGCAGTGGAAGTAACTGAGACAAGTCAGCAGTTGAGGCTAAGATGGTAATGTTTCTTTTTATAGACTGGATTTTTAAGGTTCCCTTAATATGATGGTATGAAGATGAAGTATAGTGCAAATCATAGGATGGTAGGAATACACAAGATCTATGCACATTATCGCATGAAAGAGAACACTTCCAACACTATCTTTGGCTACGATTATGTACCCTTGACCAATAGACATTGTAATTCCCATACTCAGTTGCATGTAATTTATGTATATAAACACACACACACACACACACACACACAATATATATATATATATATATATATATATATATATATATATATATATATATATATATATATATATATATATATATATATATATATATATATATATACTTATGCTAAATATTGAATTTCTTTTAACATCAAAAAGAATCTTGTAATGATTTATTTCCATGCATTACAGATATGAAACAACCAATGCTAATTAAATGTCAAAAGCATTGGTTGTTTCAACTGCTGAAGATACTTCCATTAACCGTTCACAAGTTCAAGCCTACGAGCCGCTCCATGACATGGCATCATGTGTAAGTATGCAATTTTTAATCTTCTTATTGCAGAGGATTTGTTAAAAAATTATGTACAATCATAGGAAGAAATTTTTTTCATGTTTCAACATAACATAAATTTATGGTAGGGGTAGGTTTCCTGACCTACCCCTTCCATAAATATATATTATGTTGAAACATGACAAATTTTTCTACATAACCTAACGCAGCTACGAGCTTCCAGATTCACACCCTCTTTTGGCAGAGGTAGGCTTTTTGACCTAGATATTATAAGTATCTTTTTAATTATTTTTTATGCATCCGTATATCCCTTTGACATTTGTGAATTTTATAGTTCGACCAATGGGAACCTGAAATCCATGCCCGTACCTTCTTGCAATCTGGATGGAAAGCATACCTTCAACTCAAAAGAAAACCAATTATTCCATTATTATAGATAACTCCTGCAATGAATAATTTTTATATCATAATCCTTTTCATTATATCTTGAAATTTGATGTCATGAGGATATCTCTATGTGCAACTCATTAACACTGTGAAGCAGTGTTGATGAACTTCAATCTAACTTAAAGATTCAAACCCTTGCATCTCTCAAACCCCTTTATGTATATGCTGAAATTCATTTTGATTAGTTGTCGAAATTTTATTTTGAGTAGTTGAAATTTTGTTTTGAGTAGTTGCTGAAATTCATTTTGAGTCCATGTAAAATGCTTGAATAAATAATAGTGATGCTCATAACCCATGGCAGAAGATCTCACCTAAGAATATCTTTGATGAATTTTATCTATTTTGAAAGAACTAATAAATACACCTAGTTTATTATGAATTCCTTAGTTTGTACTCAACTTAGACTAGTTAATGTGAGCATAATTGTAATTTGACCTTTTGTATTTTGACATTGTTGATCAGGTAAAAAGTAAGGAAAAAAAGAAAGATTTCGGTGACAAAGATGGCGCAATTATTGCTTTTGCTAATATGCTTGATAATATCATGGCGATGGATACGGTGAAGATTCTGGTGGCTATCTTTGATGATGATCTTGAGATTGCCTATATTCCAAAAAATGAATTAATACGGTTTTGTAAGATGTAAGAACTAGATGTAGTTTGCATTATCGCATACATGAGGTTAGATATAAATTTTACCATGTTTTATTTAATTCATGAATGAATACATGAGGTTAGATGGAGTTTGAATTTTGACATACGTGAATGCCCTTCTAACTCACGTGCGTTTGGTTTATGTATAGATGCCTATATGACAAATTTGGAAGGAGTTTTGAAGTTATTAGATTAGTAAATCCCCTCTCCATTCGGGACGTATTTTCTAAAAACATTGGGCATCAATTTATAACAGAAACTCTACAAAAGGCATCAGACAAACAAATATTTATTATTCCGTTCAATACCGAGTAAGTTTGGTAGATATGCAAAAGATTTTTAGCATAATAAATGTTTTTGAATGTTGAAACAAATAGGTTTGTGTATTGTGGGAGTATTTCCTCATTGGTGATATTCTTAAATGGGAGAAATGCATTTAATCTATCTTTTATGTGGGAGTATTTGCTACACAGTATGCACTTTGTGATTGAAACTGGTAATGAATAGTTAATGGTATACTTAGGCTGTATTTGAGTTGTAGGATTGAATCCAGTAGGCACTTGGCGATGGAATTATGCTGCTTAGGTTTTGATCTTATGATTTTAATTTTTTTTCATTTATACTTTGAGGATTTTTCATTGATCAAATATATTTAATTAAGGATACTATGTTTTTGTGGCCCTTTTGTTTTCCCTCACATGCCCCACCCTTGGTTTGTCTCCCATTGGGTTATTTTTATCCTTCTTTTGGGGAATTAATTTTATTAGGCAACACCTCATCGGCTCTGTTTTCGCATATCTATTGGACTGAAGAGATGTAAGATGGTTGTTAAAAAAATATGGTTTCAAGTCTGAAATTAACGAATTGGTCATTTGTAATTAGTTTGTAAATTTTACTTTTAGTTTGTAATTGTAATTTGTTTGTAAATTGTAATTAGACCAAATATAATTAGGCAAATAATAAAGATTTTCCTTTTAGTTCTTCTTCGATTCAGCAACTGCACACATAAGACCAAATATAAGAGCTAAATGTTGTTTTGTTTTACATTTTTTCCATACTTCCCTCCTGCTCATCTCTTTTGAAGGAAATATAAGGGGAAAATAATGCTCGGGTAACACCCAAGCATCAGTACTCAAGTATGAAAAATGATCAGATGAACTTCAGTTTTTACGACCGTTCAGGTGAACCGAGGCGTCGTAACTCGACATTTATATTCATTTAGGAGGAACATATTACACGTGCTCATCTTCACAAAGATTCTGGATAATCAGAAGTTGGAATAAGGGTGTTATGGGAGTTCTTAAGATTTCATATACCAATCCATAATGCTATCTCCTTAACATAGGATGTGATTTAGTTTTATATTTAGTCTTTTGTTTTGGGATTTTGGGTTCAAGTTTAGTCTAGATTGTTTTTGTTGGTGGTTTGTTCCAATGTAGTTGTTGGGATAATGTGTTCCCTTAGTTTTTTATGGTTATGTTCCTTTTGTTTTGATGCTAACATATCACTTATGATCCCCTATAGCTTCTGAAAATATTTGACATATGTAATTAGGGATAACGGTAACAACGTCAATTGTGATTTCAATGTGTACATGTTTTTACTTTATCATTGCATCAATATTATATCCAATAGGACGAGTGCGGAAGACTAGGGGGCTATTGCAAACCACATTGCATATATTGCACTACCTCAATGAATCTGCTGCTATTCTACTTTCCACAGCCTTCCTCTATAAATCCTTCGACGATCCCTATGATTTGGCCACATTCCTCTTAGATTTGTGTAACCCAACAACTTACCCTTACTTTCCTTCGAATTTTCCATTAGCCCAATTATATGAGTTGGCGCTGGTGCGGCAGCATTAGAGGAAGGGTCACCAACAGTGTTTTTACATTATTTTCTTCTCACAAACCCATCACAAATCTTCACATCATGGTCAATTTCTTCTTCTCAACAAGTTTATTGAGAAGTACAAATGCACACATTACATGTACATTTTTTTGTGGCCAGCAGAATGAGTGGGTGTTTCTGTAATACCCCGTACTTTTATTGATATTTATTTACGGGATTAATTAAATTAAATGTGAATTAATTGAGAATTAATACGGATAAAATACTAACGAGATGTGAGTTGGTATTTGGTTATAATGTGTATATATGGCAATATACGAATATTGAAAATATTGAAATTATCGCGAGGCTGAAATACGGCAATTTGAAAAAATTTAGTTGCGACGCGCGTGACAGTCGCGTCAGGAATGTATTTATTTAAATTAAAAAGTGAATTCTATTTTTATCAACCGTATGGTCATTTTGAGTGCGCCAACGAGTCCGGAAGGGTCGAAATAGTCAGAAAACACTAGCCGAGGGTTTAGTTTGGGTCCTGGGGCATTTTTGGGCCATACCGACAACTAAAAAGGGTATTTTAGTAATTTTGAAATTTTAGGATAATTAACCAACGAATTTTGGGAGTTAAATATTATAATATTTAGTGACCCACTAAGCCATTACCAGCACTTAACCAACTAAAGGGCAACGAGAGTTATAGGAGAAGTTAAGAGAGGTTCCCAAAAGAGAAACCATAACCATCATCTTCAACCTTCAACCTTGGGAGAAATTGTAGAGGAAAAGAGAGCAACATCCAACATCCAACACTAAATTCAGAGAACAATTCGAGGCAAGTGGTTTAATTTCGTTAATTTCAAGCGAATGCTTCTTCCATGATTAGAAAATTGATATATTTGCATTGTGTTGGGAGATTTATAAAAACCCATGAAATTGGAGTTATAAATTCAGATTTGGATATAGGTTTTCATGTAGAATTGTTATTGGGTGATTAGACTAAAAGAATTACTATTTTTATGTTACAAAAACGGATTTATTTATGGAAATTGATGATTTTAAATTTCTAGGGTTCATGTTCATAAGGTTTGGGAAAAATTGGGGAATTATGATAATTAGATGATGTGTAGGAAGATTTGTCCTTATATAAATGTTGTGTTATGACCTATGAATGTTTACTGATGATTAGAAACCTTAAAATACTGTTGGGGCGACCTTTAGATGAGATTAGAGGTGAAGAAAATTGAGAAAAACGAGATAGGAAAATTATGGGCTCGAATCTGTCACCTCATTAGAAGACCTGCCCAGGTCGTTCGAACGAGCTCGTTCTAACAAGATTCTAACGAGCTGACAGTTTTCCTTCTAACGAGTTGGATGTTCGTTCGATGCCCTTCGTTCGAACGAGATCTCGTTAGATGCCCCTTTCGTTCGAACGAACTCTCGTTCGAACGACCTCGTTCGAACGAGACTTCTAACGAGTTGACAAATTGGCCTTTTTGGCCTGATTTGATTTCTAGTGTCCCGTAACCTTGTTTAATTGTAGAGATAACATTCCCTTGATGACTAATTGATATAGTTGGGATATTTGGGATATATTGCGGAGTAAAATATGGAAGTGTGATTGGAACCAAATAATATTGATGGATTAGGACGCGAGTGACTAATCACGTTGTGAGAATAATTGATGAATTAAATACATACGAACCGAACATATGAAAGGTGTAAAATTATGAGTTGGTATAAGAATGAGAAGTATACCACAAATAAATTATGGTAATTACTAAGATGTGTGCATGCTTAGTATATGTATATTATTTTATGCGTATGACATACCTACCATACTTGCTATCACGAGAGGTTTACGTTCGCTTAGGGCCATCTAATCCTTGTGTGCCCGGATTTAGATTGGTACCTCGAGGACATAGGTCAGAGAAGGACTTATTGGGAAGTTAATAAGACTGCTGATCGTGGGAGCGTAGTTATGTGCGTGACCCATGTGATGTGACTGTGTTCGCCTCCATTGATTGTGATTGTTGTTATCTGAGAACGATTCCTGAGAGATTCGGAATGCGTGATCCTTATGTAAGTGATGTACCGGGATGGATAGCAGAGTATGTGTGCACCGTAGCTTAGTCTCGGAGTGCTTGTATTGTATATTTATGACGTGAATAATATGCGGTTAAATGAAAAGTATTGTTATGTTTGAATGTGAGAATTATTATAGTAACGCATTGAGAATATAAAATGGGAGATAACCTTTGGTAAATTGTATTACTAATACTTTGAAATTCGAGAATTAAAGTAAAGCTCTCTATTAAATTGATAACATTGGGACTTTTAGTGCGAATCGAGTAGAAAGGTTAGTATTTGTTTTGGTCTAGTTAGATATGAGAAACACTTTTATGGGTACGGTACGTTAGGAGTGCACAAATAGCCGAGAGGTGAGTATTTCATGTGAGAGCACGTCCTAACATGTACTTTGCATTCATTGTTTTAATGTTATTAAAACACTTGATGTTTTTAAAATACTCTCCACTTTCGGGCTCTGACCCGTTTGCTTTCAAATCTATTTTTGTAAAAACCTTTTAGGTGCCCAGCCACAAGGACACCATGCATAGGATTTCCATTCAGGTGACGAGCTGTAGCTGTTGTGGAAGTTACAGGGTCTTGCTAGTAGATGCTTCTTTTGTCTTGACTCCATATTCAGTTTTAATATTTGTAGGGCATGTCGCCCATTTCCTCTAGAGACATTTTATATTTCGGTTATTCAGACTTTGGTTTGTAATTAATTCAGGATGCAGACTTGTTTTATTTATTTCCATATTGGGATTGTTGTGAGGAGTATTTTCTCCAGACTCATTATTATTTGTTGGTTACTCTATTAAGACTTTATCGTGAATGGTTGTGATACTTTTTCTATAATTCATTTATTGCATGTTAATCAGATTTAAGTTAAAATTTGGCAACTCACTTTTTAAATACTAGGTGGTTAGTAATCATTAAAATGTTTTCGACAGTGATGCTATTAACTGAACCAACTTGGCATTTTGTATTGATTTAATAAAGGAGTAGCTACCCGGTATTTAATTAGTCGGGGTGTCACAGTTTCTTTCCTAATATAGACATCTTAGGTCTCAACATGCACATAAACATACATTGGTGCTTGGGTAGCACTGAGAGAAAATATTGCACGTTTGTGATAGATTAAAAAAATGTGATGTAGATGACTTAAAAGAGGAAGATAGATGTAGGGTTTTGAAATATTTCAATCCGTTAGCTTGAGGTTAGTTATAAAGAGAGGGAGAAACATGTATACTGACCTAATCACGTACCCAAAGATCAAGCTTCTTATTTTTTTTTTGTATCTCCCCATACCTAAATTCTCTCAATATATCAAACAACATATGAGGATATGACCTAATTAAAGTTTCTGGTGATGATAAAAGGGCATTAAAAAAGTTTGATTAGAGAGTTTTCATATCAAGAACAACTAAACCATCGAATAAACCAATACAAAAGCTTTGAAAATTACATAACTTCATTAGTAAAATAATACTATATAAATCCTTTTTAAACCTTGTCAAGGTATATGACTCAAAAAAGGATCAACAATACTATAAGTCATCACAACACACCAAACATAGGGTAAATAAGAATAAAAACTCACTTCAAACACAATCATCGAATCCCAATGCAAAACATCACATAAATTAAATAATTCTAGAAACAAACATCTGATAGAGGAGCTAAAAATTCTCAAATGGCCGCTTAATCATAGTTTCTCTTTTATTCATCTATGTACATTGTACACAAACAACCAAAGTGAGAAGGGCTTTCTCAATACGTGTCACAATTTATAATTCAGGAGTGGGGGTTAAGGAATCCAATTTCATTGTTTTTCTCTAGAGCCTATATGGTTGTGGCCGGTGAGGTGAAATCAATAATAGTCACCCAATTTAATATAACACCTTTCTCTATTTCAAACATAACATCCATCTTTCAAACAGTGCTTCCGGGTTTCAAAATGTGAAGAAATTGATATCCATAATCAAAGGGGAGTAAATACTTTCAAACATATAGTTACTTTACTAAATAAGAAACATGCCCAAGATTTCCAATGGTTTTGCTGCAATTAGTTCCTCTTTAATGTTCTCTTCCTCCCATCTCTCTTTTATTCGAGGCTGGAAAAATAAAAAATTTATTAGTATAGTTGGTAGTGCTGATTTTACAGTAAACTTCGGACAGTTGGTATTCTAGACAATTAATTGTTGTGTGATGTAACTACAACTAGGATTGCCTTTTAAGTTGTGGATAATCCCTGTTTAAAGTCCTTTTTCCTCAAATTTGTCTTTTATTCAACGATGGAAAAATAAGAATTGTATTACTGGAGTTATTAAAAACGTCTTTTGCACCCGTATCTGAACTGCTCACGCGCTCTCTGACATTTGACCAACCCACATTTGTGTTAATAACTTAATTTAGATTTCCTTTTTAATGTAACTGAAGCCTAGCGCAGTGAATACACACAGAAGCCAAAATGTGTGAGGGTTCCCCCGTTTCTATATCTGATTGATTGTGATTTTGTTCAATTTAATCTTCTTCATTTTTAGTGGTGTTAATCACTTGAATCAGTTGATTTTGGGATAGTCTTGGGTTGAGATTCATTTTATCTATTTGATTTATTTTCTTCTTCCTCCTTCAAATAAATACATGTTTTTCACTGTAAAAAATGTTTTTTAAGACATTGTGTATATGTGATCGAAACAAATATCTTCTTTTTGGTCATTTAATCCCTTCTTTTTAAGAATTTGTTGCAGATCTGGATGGACTAATACATTATGTCACCGTGCTGTAATGGGAAGGTTTTAATTTTCTTTTCAATGGTCGTTTTGCCATCTTATTGTTTTTGTCCTATCTAAGATTTTGGGCATTACAGTGCATTTATGCTCTATGTTATTTACGCAATAGTGTTGGTAGATGTTAATATTAGTGCATTATCGATGTTAATATTAGTGCATTTATGAAGAAGTAGTTCTAATATGAGAAAGTTGTTCTAGATCACGTATTTTAGATCTAATACTGTATGCGGAAGTTGTTCGAATATGAATAGAGCATA
This sequence comes from Sambucus nigra, assembly GCA_949130495.1. Classification (NCBI taxonomy): domain Eukaryota; kingdom Viridiplantae; phylum Streptophyta; class Magnoliopsida; order Dipsacales; family Adoxaceae; genus Sambucus; species Sambucus nigra. The sequence goes on along the minus strand of OX422217.1, from coordinate 609,679,480 downwards.
GCTGTGTAATTTCATTATATATAAAGTTTTTGCGATAATACACATTAGCATCCATTACTAAATTTTAATAACTACTTATATTTCTACAATATCTTATGCATGCTTTTTTTTGTGTGTGGTTTAGTTTGGTGTATATTGATGATCAAAGGTATACACATTTTTATGTTAATGAGTCCCTATTCTCTGTTCTACTCCTCATACGGAATTTATAAACAGAGCCGTGTACATAATGGAGTCCTTTTGGGGGAACATAATATGTTCTGATGTTATAGAAAAGGTCATTCTTCCATTATTGTTTATGGAGTAAGCACCGGTAGAATACCTGCTCATGTGCTGTTATAGAATACCTGTTCATGTTCTGTTCGGATGATCATGTTTGGAGAATGGAGATGTGTACATTCCTTTTTTTATTCTGAGAATGGGGTACATGTGATATCCTTCAACTATTATTTAGACCGTATGCTATGATATAACTCTGAATGCTATGATATATTTTATTTAGTAATTACTTGGTCGAATTAAAAAGACCAATTAAATGTAAAACCTTCAGATGTTTGTTGTTGATAAGAGCATTGAGTGTGGTAGTAGTTAGTGTTTGCGTTTCTTCATCACTAAATTAATTGTGGTGCGTACTGATTAAGATAGACTTCTAATAGGAATCACTTTGTAATATCTCATTCCTAAAATGTAGTTTATGATTCTACCCTTTAAAATGCAGTTCAAGTTAACTATATTAAGGAATAACTGATAAAAAGAGTGAGTTTCAGTGACTTTATATGTCTACTAAATTTTATTATATCTGGATGATGTTTTTTAATTAGACAGACATAAATGATGGTTATTCTGAGCCTGACAGCCGTGACTGGCGTGGTCGATCTGCACAATTTCCTACTGATGTGGATGAGCAATCCTGGGACACTATTCGGGATAATAGAGATGGTGGTGGTCGATTTGACTCTAGGAATAGGAAGAAAATCAATATAATCATCAAGACCGAGTGAACTTACAGTTTAGAAGAGCACAACCAAGGGGTTGTCCCTTCTCCCGCTCTTATCAAGGTTGAGGTGCTAATTTAAATAATATAGTACATTTATTAATATGGAATATCGGGTGTATTTACCGTATAAAATTAAAGATATAAGTTCATTGTTTGTTTTAAATCAAGTTATGAACTGATGTTCCCAATTCATTGTCCATTTGGTGTAGATACTCTCAGCATCAGCAAAAGGGTTTGGAGAGTCTAATCTCAGCTTTTTAGCAACATCAACTGATGAGATACGTGAGTCGGAGATACTGATGTTGTGAAGCCCCAGTCCTTATGACATTGTGCCTCAGCCTAACAATCAAATTGTGGGTTCGGTCTGACGTAAAAGGGCTAGAGAACTTCTCTGTAATGGTTCTAAACAGCTTCAGTTAACCAATTTGAACAGCATTTGAAAGCTTAAAGTATGGCCTCGAAGCCGTCTCCATGCCTCTCTGTATAAAAATAATTCGTTCAGGAGTCTCTCCTAGCAGTAGACGGACTATCACAGCCCACTTATTGCATTGAACTCGAAAGCCAAGAGCAGCTACGTGGGCTTTCTGAGTAGCCTAGCATCTGTATATTTCAATAGGATTGTCCTTTTCTTCCCAAGGTAAAAGAGATCCCGACAAAACTACTGATTTGAATGACCCTCATACCATGGTGCCTTTGACCTCAGCTTCTCTACCTGACCATATAAATTGTAATGGAGGTAATTGCGAAGTATAAGGTTGAGAAGTGTTTCCTGATCATATAAATTGCAATCGAGTCCAGTGGGTTATGTGCAGTAATGAGTACCCATTGCTTGCTGGTATCGAGTACCCTTTGCTTGCCGAGAATATGCAATATTCGCAAGTAATTTCATAAAAAAGGTAATATATATTTATAATATACATGTACTAAATTTTATTTTATGTTTTTTGTGTTTAAAAAGTGTCCATAGTGGTCTGAAATATGGACTAAATAATCATGGACTTCGGTTATATGTTAAGTTACCTTCCCCGCACTTGGTTGACATTCCTAATAAATCCGTCACTTTATTACTCTTCTATTCAAAACCCATTACGTGGCAAGGAACCCCTTATAATTGATTGGTTCTAATTTTTTCCCTTTCCTTTTTTATCGATGCTTTAGTTAGTTTTAATTTGTTAAATGCAGAGATCGGTAGGATTAAATTTCTATTTTTTGAACCTTATTTCTTCATTACAGTGTCAAAATGAATGCTCCTCAGCATGTTGGCACCATTGGAGAAAAGTAAAAGATGATACTATTGAGCTTCACTGAGGTAACGACTTCTAATTAGTTTGTGATGCGAGAGTTCGAGAGTGGTGATTGGAAGTTGCATATGCTTGAGAGATTTTGTAATGATGCAATGAAAATGTGTACTTATTTGCAACAGCTTGGATCCAGAGCTCAAGGGTGGATCCTCTTCATATTTGGCTTTGTTTCATTTTTCAGGTTTCTCTATGCTACTGTCATTTCTAAGTTTCTTCCACCAACTGAAAATCCTATTGCAGTAGGCATTCAAAATGACAGATACTTACTACTATTTTCTGGTGCCTTTAACACTTCCCATATTAGTATTGCCGTATATTTTCATTGGCTCAGCATGAAACTCTTTAAGCACGTGTGAAATTTTGTATCAAGACTGTTCAAGGTACCTACTAGAGGAATTACTTTCATGTAATTTTGTGATAAATGGAGATAAAAGACACGGATGAACTTCAATATTTTCTTTCAGTCGTTTTAACTTCAATATATGTTTTGCCATGGGTGGGGCTCTAATTGAGGCCATAACAAAAATAGTGTCATCGGCACGAGCATATGTTATTTTATTATGTGACCATTTAAACTTGGTGAAGTTTGGATTTTTACTTATTTTACACAATTTTGGTGTCACCACATAGTTATTAATGGGTTTGCAAAGTGAATCTTTATTAAATTTGGTTTGTTGTATATTGTAGGATTTGATTTGTATGCATCTAATACATGCTTTCTTTTTTAGAACTGAAATGCTGAATTCATTGTTGTGCTGAATTCATTTTTAGTCATATAGTTAGTTTTACCTGTGCTTAATTTGGTTTTGTTGTGCTGAATTCATTTTTGAGTGCTGAAATGCTGAACTATTATTTTCATATTTAGTTTTATGTGCAGATGAGATGGGTGTGGGTTTATTGTTGCTGCTAAACATGGCTCCCAGTAACAATGATACTGATGATTTCAAACCTACCATCTTTCATCACTTTTTGGGTTCTAATTCATCTCCTCCTTCTTCTGCCTCTCCCTCCCTTGCCACCTCTTCTACTGGTGGTGGTTCCCGTAGTCCCATCTCCACTACTTCTGATCTAGCCTCCTCTGAAAGACAGGTGGGTAATCACCATGAGGGGGTGCCATATTATGGTCCAAGAAGTAATTTTTTGGGCACTAATGTGGGTAACAAATTCGCAGGAAGTAAGCGAAGTAGCTCAGATTCTACTTTTATTGGGTCGTCAAGAGATGGGTTCCCCCAAATGCGACCTGGGTCACTCCAGAGCTCGCATTTTATGAAGATGCTCCGAAGTGTAGGGGGAGAGCGACCAAGACGGCCTCACGATGAGGAAACAAACTTCAGTATTCATCCGTTAAGGCCCAATTCAACATCTCTTATGTTACAACCAGCTACTAGTGGAAGAACTGAAGCTAATCCGTCTAAATGGGACCTCTCTATGCCCCTGAATGTGGGCCCCATAGTTCAGTATCAACCACGTGGAAGCCATGCTGTTTTTTTTGTGGCATGCAGAACTCTAGTAATTGCATTTTGGAGCCAGAATCTTCTACCCCCATTCGATCGACCAAGATTAACATCTGCTAGTCACCAGATGACGATATTTTATGGGGGGCAATCTCATGTTTTTGATGGTGTCAACCCAAACAAGGCAGTTGTTATAATGGCTTTAAATGGATCCAATGGAGGATCTTGGTCCACAACTTCCGTACCTCCTAAGTCAACTGTCAGGCTTACCCCTGGTGAAAATTTTGTGCAGAGCCATGAAAATGACACATTTACAGCCAGTAATTTTGCCTTACCAAGGGAATTTCATGGGAGGTTATCTGTTGTAGGAAACTCAAGTCATGGGTTTGGTTCTAGCGATCGGCTTGCAATGTCACCAGGAGTTTATCAGGGCATCATTGTAATGAAAGATGTAAAAAGCCTATCTCGACCAGCAGAACCTATTACTGAAGAGAAACGAGAGGTATGATATGTACAACTTTATATTCCCTCGCACACCTTAAGCGCTTAGCTTTTTATTTATTTTCATTTTGTTGCTCTTTTTTTTTGCCTCCTCCGTATGTAAAGACCTCATTAAGCAGTGGATAATTAGGTTCACCATTAGATACACAGAACTTGCTGAAAAAAAATAATATATAACGTAACACAGTTCATGACAGGCAAGAAACACTGGCATAAACTCAGGGATGAAGCTGGTATAGGGCCTAAGTGCAAAGAGAGTAACTTGATTCAGAAAGATATCGGAGCAGTGGAAGTAACTGAGACAAGTCAGCAGTTGAGGCTAAGATGGTAATGTTTCTTTTTATAGACTGGATTTTTAAGGTTCCCTTAATATGATGGTATGAAGATGAAGTATAGTGCAAATCATAGGATGGTAGGAATACACAAGATCTATGCACATTATCGCATGAAAGAGAACACTTCCAACACTATCTTTGGCTACGATTATGTACCCTTGACCAATAGACATTGTAATTTCCATACTCAGTTGCATGTAATTTATGTATATAAACACACACACACACACACACACACACACATATATATATATATATATATATATATATATATATATATATATATATATATGTATATACTTATGCTAAATATTGAATTTCTTTTAACATCAAAAAGAATCTTGTAATGATTTATTTCCATGCATTACAGATATGAAACAACCAATGCTAATTAAATGTCAAAAGCATTGGTTGTTTCAACTGCTGAAGATACTTCCATTAACCGTTCACAAGTTCAAGCCTACGAGCCGCTCCATGACATGGCATCATGTGTAAGTATGCAATTTTTAATCTTCTTATTGCAGAGGATTTGTTAAAAAATTATGTACAATCATAGGAAGAAATTTTTTTCATGTTTCAACATAACATAAATTTATGGTAGGGGTAGGTTTCCTGACCTACCCCTTCCATAAATATATATTATGTTGAAACATGACAAATTTTTCTACATAACCTAACGCAGCTACGAGCTTCCAGATTCACACCCTCTTTTGGCAGGGGTAGGTTTTTGACCTAGATATTATAAGTATCTTTTTAATTATTTTTTATGCATCCGTATATCCCTTTGACATTTGTGAATTTTATAGTTCGACCAATGGGAACCTGAAATCCATGCCCGTACCTTCTTGCAATCTGGATGGAAAGCATACCTTCAACTCAAAAGAAAACCAATTATTCCATTATTATAGATAACTCCTGCAATGAATAATTTTTATATCATAATCCTTTTCATTATATCTTGAAATTTGATGTCATGAGGATATCTCTATGTGCAACTCATTAACACTATGAAGCAGTGTTGATGAACTTCAATCTAACTTAAAGATTCAAACCCTTGCATCTCTCAAACCCCTTTATGTATATGCTGAAATTCATTTTGAGTAGTTGTCGAAATTTTATTTTGAGTAGTTGAAATTTTGTTTTGAGTAGTTGCTGAAATTCATTTTGAGTCCATGTAAAATGCTTGAATAAATAATAGTGATGCTCATAACCCATGGCAGAAGATCTCACCTAAGAATATCTTTGATGAATTTTATCTATTTTGAAAGAACTAATAAATTCACCTAGTTTATTATGAATTCCTTAGTTTGTACTCAACTTAGACTAGTTAATGTGAGCATAATTGTAATTTGACCCTTTGTATTTTGACATTGTTGATCAGGTAAAAAGTAAGGAAAAAAAGAAAGATTTCGGTGACAAAGATGGCGCAATTATTGCTTTTGCTAATATGCTTGATAATATCATGGCGATGGATACGGTGAAGATTCTGGTGGCTATCTTTGATGATGATCTTGAGATCGCCTATATTCCAAAAAATGAATTAATACGGTTTTGTAAGATGTAAGAACTAGATGTAGTTTGCATTATCGCATACATGAGGTTAGATATAAATTTTACCATGTTTTATTTAATTCATGAATGAATACATGAGGTTAGATGGAGTTTGAATTTTGACATACGTGAATGCCCTTCTAACTCACGTGCGTTTGGTTTATGTATAGATGCCTATATGACAAATTTGGAAGGAGTTTTGAAGTTATTAGATTAGTAAATCCCCTCTCCATTCGGGACGTATTTTCTAAAAACATTGGGCATCAATTTATAACAGAAACTCTACAAAAGGCATCAGACAAACAAATATTTATTATTCCGTTCAATACCGAGTAAGTTTGGTAGATATGCAAAAGATTTTTAGCATAATAAATGTTTTTATGTATAATTTTCCTGATCTCCAATAACTCTTCATAATATTGGTATCATTAGGTTTTGCTTGTGATCAACTTTATTTTGAACAATGTGTTTTCTATTGATTCTTTACATGGGGAATCGAGCTTGGACCTTAAGCTCTATATAAACACGTAAGTAGTGTTCTAAATAAATGCTTATAGTAAAATTATTGATTTCGTTTTACATAATTGTAATATAATTATGTCATTATGTTTTTTTTATTGAAGTGGAATTAGATCGTTTTTGACAATCAAAGGAAAAAGATCATTACTAAACTGGGGGAAAGTTAAAGTATTTGTTCGATAAAATAAATTTAATATTTTGGTATTCATATTTGACATGAATAGTATATTAACTCCTTTATTTTCAAGACATTAAACAACGAGGAGAAATTGTGTGTGTTTTTTCGTATTGAAGTTCATGCGAGCGCTCTTGGAAAATTCATCGAAGTCTATACAAATGAAGGTCACATGTTTTTTAATATTTTTTTTACATTCTTTTTTATTTAGATGTGATAAAAGCTAAATGTAATTTTATTTGTCTTGTTTAGATGAAGGAGTTGGCTGGAAAGTCGTCATATCAAACTCACGAGATCAATGAACTTCAACATGAGTTCATTGAATTTATTCAGCCCTATATTATATGATTTGGAGCACATTGTCGACACAATTTCGAGAAAGCCAAAGGAGGACCGACACATTTATGCGTTAATTTTTTATATACATTTTTTTTGGAGATATTTTTTAATGATATACATAGTGGGTATATCTGGCTATGATACGTGTAGTAGGTCATTATTTTTTGTGGATAATTAATGTAGATGGTGGGTATATCTATTTGTGACCAACTAGTTATTCATATGGACAAATGACCTGGTTTAGTGCATTTTAGGTGTACGCGGCTTCAAATACAAAAAAAATCAAGATTCCTTTTATGTTATTATAAATTTTGATTTGTGTTAAATTTATTTATCAACTATGACATTAATATTGATTATTAATTTTTTTTATTATATGTTTAATTTATGATCGTTTATATTAAACCCTCATGTGATGGAATTTTTATGACCTTTTAAATTTTTTGAAAACTGTTTATCATGACGCTTTTAAAATTAAATATGACATCTTATAGAGTATATTATGACCCTTTTTGTAGCAGATATGATACTTCTAAAAGAAAATTCATAGATAACCGTTAAGTAATATGACACTTTTTTATGGGGATCAATTATGACACCCAAACTTATGACGCTTTTTAATGAAATATAAAGCATCATAAAATGCACTTTATGACACTTACAAATGTCATATAAAGGGTTTTTTCTTGTAGTGTTGGCATCATAAGAAGTTATTTTCTAAAGATGTTCATTCAGCCATCCTCCAATAACTTTATCAAAATCCTTTTTAGTCCCCTTCATAGATTTTATATACCCCCAAAATCCAACCATTCGAGACCCGGTATGGCATGAGACACCACGAGAACACCGCTTATATACAACATTCTCGACACCATTTCTCTCAAATGCCGGCCTTGGGAGTCATTTTCGCCGAAAAATCTCTTTCCAACTAGCGTATTCATAATTATATTAAATGTCAAGTGCTCTACGATTTTCTTATGGTTACCTTGGTTGGAAGGTCTTTGTTCTTGGTGCACAGCATGTGTAAATGTTTAATGAAGCCCTCCACTTCTGATGTCCGGACATGCATGAGCTCATTGAGCTGCTGATTGCTAAGTAGCTCTGTATTGATCATCTTTCGAATATGACGCCAATAGGGTCCATAAGGTGCTAGTGCAAAACCAGCACGGTTATAGCACATGTACTTGTTGACGGCACTACTTGGTCTAGACGCGAAGATTTTGTCATGGGTAGTTAAAAACTCTTTTACATGCTCCCAACTGTTCACCACGATTGTTGGGTTAACATCTAGCCGGAGAGAAAAAATGGGTCCGTAAATATTAGCCATGGCTCCAAGTGTTTTTGCAAGTGGGTCTCCACCTTGTAGAAGATGAAGGTGACCCAGGATGGACCATGCCCCACACGCTTTTGGAACTCTACTTTTCATTCCGTTGTTGTTTATTCTACTTCTTTTGAAACTATAAGAAACAATTAAACCCAAATGTCTTACAATTGTAATGAAATGAGAAATAATTTCCATTTTGAGCATTTGTATGCATCTAAGATGTGTCTTTGTGTTTGTATATATAGTAGATTCTGTGCTAGGGTTCCTTTCTTTTCCAATCAGTGCCAATAGAAATATCTAATATTGTTCACTAACACATTTTTCACGCATTTTTTGTTTTTTATTGTGGACGTCCGGAAAAGAGGTCCCACTCCAATCAATATATGGACTAAATAGGGATGTTAATAATTTGTTGAATGATTGAACAACAAAATCAGTACGAAAAAAATATTTAAGCAATTATGATGATACCAAAGTTTAGCTAGGTACCCAAATTAATTTTATTATTTTTTACTAATTGTGGTCCAGATGGTTTCTTTGATTTTAATCAATATTTTTATTTTTAGATTTCCATTAATACGTGTGGTGTAACTAACAGTAGTGGACTCAAGATTATTGGTTAGGGGTATGAGGTTGGCAGTCTTCGAGATAGTTTTTTATTATTATTATTTTATTGTTTTGTAATTTTTTAAGCTTTAAAATCTAAAGGTTAATATTCGCGATTGTCATTTAAAATATTTCAAAATAATATTGATTTATATTTAATAATTAAAATAGTCTGTTTCGATACGTTTTTTTAAAGAGGAAAAGACCCCAAATATATTAAAACCATGGAGAAAGACATCCTTTCTCCGGGGGCTTACAGGTAGGAAGTAGCAATATCGAAATCAACAATAAATGTATTGAAAAATATAGATGAAGGACCCGAGTATGGTCTAACTTTAAAAGATAACACAATGTCACTATGAATCTCCTTAATGATAGAATTAGCCTTCATATGAATATTCTCAAAAGAATCTTTAATCCTGGAACACCAAATCCGCCAACATATGTAGGAGGGAAGAATCTTGCATAAAATAGCTCGAATGTTGTTGCCACGACTATAAATCCACCACCACAAGAGTCGTTTCCGCAAACTTCTATTAGGAACTCTAATTTCCATTAAGTTATCAAAATGATTCCACACTTCCAGAGAAATGTCACTTTAGAGGAATAAATGATCGTCATTTTCCTCTTGAGACAAATAACAACATCTACATTTTGAAACCATAGGTACATAAATTCTCTTGAGATTGTCATCAATTGGGAGAGCCTTACGAAGAATAAGCCACATGAATAATGATACTTTAGGAAGAATCCTCGTGTCCCAAATCATGGAAAAAGAGAATTGAATGCAAGACTCCAAATATAGTCCCAAGATATTTTGAGAGAGAAACCTGGTCGGATCCAATTTTGTTCCACTAAGAAAACATTGTCATCAATAACATCCCCAATCATTTTCATATGCTTCCATGTGATACTTGCAAAGGAGGAACACCTCTGAAATTTAGATGAGCAAGTTTTTTATATTTGCAATGCATAAAATTGGCCCAAAGGGAGTTATTTTGAAGGAATCGGATCCAAATTTTGCATGCATATGCATCACAAATATCAATTAAATTTCTAAGACCGAGCCCCATGCGTTCTTAGGCTGGGATATGATGTTCCATGAAACCTAAAGATGTTTCTGAGAATCTTCAATTTGTCCCCAGAAAAAAATCGAGCAGATTTTCTATAAATCTGTAAAAAATGATTTTGTAGGGGTTAAAGATGAAAACTCATGAGATCCCATAGAGTGTAACATTGTTTTAATAAGAACCATTCTACCTGTGGGGCTCATAGTAGTAGCACTCCATCCTTTAATCATGTCAATAGCCTTCAATAATATACCAATAAAGAATTGTTTTTTTTCCTTCCCATAAACAAAGGAATGCCTAGATACGTTAATGGACTAGCAGCTTGCTTAAACCCGGTTGTCTCCAAAATTTTCTTTCACTGACGCTGCTTATAGTGAGTAGAAAATAACATGCTCCTCTTTTTTTGTTAACTAGTTGCCCTGAGTGAGATTCATAGGTTGTTAATCACAGCATGAATTTTTTAATTGATTTAGCGGAACCATTAATAAACACTATCATGTCATTCGCAATTGATAAAGAAGAGACTAGCGGACAACCACTTGGAATGGAAAAATGGTCTATACTGCCTGAATATATGAGATTCTGAATTCCATGATTTAAGACTTCCGTTGCAAGGACAAATAAAGCTCGAGAAAGAGGATTACCTTGGCGCACCCCACTACCCGATTTGAAATATCCGCAAGTTTTTCCATTCAAAAAAATTGAGTACCAACAATTTGAGAGAATTCTCTATATCATGTCTATCCACTTTTCTAAAAATCCATAAGCTCAACGCACTTTGATTATGAATATCCATGAAATACGGCCGTAGGCCTCTATCATATCGATTTTGACCACCACATTTGATCCTCTAGGCTTTTTATTGCGTACGGACATTAATTCTTGGGTTAGAAGAATGTTGTCCGTGATTGATCTTCCTTGAATAAAACCTGATTGAGAATTAGAAACAATTTTTGGAAGTAAAGAACCAATACGGTTAGCTAAGATTTTTGAAATAATTTCATTCGAAAAATTACAAAGACTAATGGGTCTCAAATCTGAACAACTTTTTGGATTGTCCATTTTGGGAATAAGCACGATGTTAGTGGAAGTCCAAACTTTTGGAATAAATTTACCAACAAAGAATGATTGGATGGCATTTACAATATCTTTGGCAATGATATTCCAACAAGTTTGATAGAAAAAATTATTGAATCCATCCGGGCCTGCTGCACTATCACTATCCATGGAAAATATGACATTTTTTATTTTGTTCTTCATTCGGGACCAATGCGAGCTTTTGATTAGCCTCTCCACTACTCAACTTTGGAATGTGATCAAAGATATAATTATCCTCAGCATACACCGATTGTTCCCCAAAAGAGTTTGAAAATAAGAGACAACTTCTTTTTCCACTTCTTTTGATATATTAATAATAGTACCATCTTCTCTCTGAATTTGGTGTATAAGAAGTTTGTTTTTCCTTTTTTTTAATCACTGAGTGAAAAAATTTTGAATTCATATCTCCATCCTAAACTACTTTCACCCTAGATTTTTCCTTCCAAAATATCTCTTCAATTTTTAACTCATTATAAAAGTTAGCTTTAGCTAGATGCCAAGCTTCCCTATTTTGAGAAGAAGGATTAATATCAAACATTGCTTCCTTAAGAATGACATCTTCTTCTGCTTTTTGAACCCTCGAAAAAAATATTTGAGAAAACATTTGAATTCCACTCTTTGAGCTTAGATTTCACATTCCTCAGTTTTGTAGCAAATAAAGCCATAGGGGGTCCTGAAACATCATAACTCCATGCATTTTCGACAGTTTCTAGGAAAGAATGATGAGAATCCCACATGTTTTGAAAGAGAAACGGCTTAGGGACCATATCACTTGTGTAATTTAATTTCAAAACAAGAGGAGCATGATCAAAATTTGATCGATGAAGGTGCTCAATAGAAGAAGAGAATTGTTGGTTGAACCATCCGTCATTACCAAAAATACGGTCAAGCCAAGCCCAAATAGAAGCATCACCATCTTTGTTATTGCACCATGTGAAATTAGAACCCAAAAAATGCACCTCTTGTAACCCAGCATTAATCATAGTGGAGTTAAAGTAAAAAATAGCCTGGTTATCAACCAAGTTCCCCCCCCCCCCCACACACACACACATTTTTTCCTCCTGATTGGCCACAATGTTAAAATCACCTCCTATTAACCAAGACTCAAAGCCAAGAGTGGATAATGAGTTAATTTCTTCGCAAAGGAGCTGTGTATCCTCTTTGTTACATTTCGCATATACACAGGAAAATAAATAAGATGTAGGAGATTGAGGAAATTTAACTAATATTGTTAATACTTGATCCATGTCTTTAACTATATCAACAATACAATTAAAATTCCACAAAATCCATATTTTTCCTCCAGCATTAGATAAACCTCCAGAGAATCCAATCTTCATTAGCAGAGATTTTAAATTCCCTGCATCAATTTTCGTCTCTTGAATTGCAATCATACAAATTTTAAATTTATTTATGATCCTATTAAGTCTTCGAATAGATGAGTTTTTTCCATCTCCTCTGATATTCCAAAAAAGTAGGATAATCATTCAAAGTTGACTAAAGGTCAGTTTGAGAGTTCTTAGTAGTAGACTTCATTGTTATAAAAGATACTGATTGGGAGTTTGATTTTTTCTTCTGTATTTTTCCTTTTGAGATACTGTTGACTACCTTCCAAGGAGACGAACTCTTACTGTTGATAACCAAACAGGAGGCTGCCACATTATATTTCTTGCCCAACAAAGTATATTGTTGTTGCAATTGATTCGAGAAAGATTTGAATTCTTCGATTGAGGAGTGCTGCATGTTTATATTGGCCAAATCATCTGTAGTGTTACATAATGGAAATAAACATGCATGCGACAAGTTTGATGAGGAAGCCTTCATTGGAGCATCTGATAAAGCAGGAGAATGAATGAGGTTAGGTTTAATGATTTTATTGAGATTTGGCTGATGGGTCAATTCACCTTCTTCATTATCTGTAACGTCCATAAGAGCAGCAAATGAATTATGAGTAATGACCTCCCCTTCAGAATCACAGTTATCGACTTCTTCCACACCTTCTTGAATAAGAGGATTTTTTTTTTGGATGAGTAGATAGCAGTCCTCATTTTAAAGGAAGACGATGTGGCGTTATTTCTTGTACCCCACAAGCCACATCAGCTAGAGCTTTTAAATTTTTAGTTACCTGTTGACACTTATCCTTGTGTTTATTAGTAGCGTTAGAATCCTCCACATTTTTTGCCTCTTTAGACGATTGGACTTCCTTAATAGCAATACCTTTTTGGGGCTTCCTTTTTTCTTGCCAGTTTGTTACCACTTTTCGAGCCTTAAATGTCTCGTTTTCTGTAACAGTTTGCGACTTCTCGTCCTAAGCAGTTGGCGTTCACTGGGAGTATGGACGAGATAATTAGGGTTACACACTCTCCTGGTGCACGACCAATTTTCATGCATGATCCAAAAAACTTTGGGACATTTTCATATTGGATTCTCTGCCTGAATCCTTTATCACCATTAACTATCCAAATTCTATGAGGGAAAGGTTTTAGAACATCAACCTCAACACAAAACCGTGCTAGGCTAGGTCTGGTGACAAAGGTCATTGACTAATCCATTTTCGATGGGTTGCCAATTCTTTGACATATAGCAAAAAGAGCAGGTTTATCAAATAAATGAACTGGTAAGTGTGGGAGGTTAACCTAAACTGGAAAAATGGGACAATCATATCCTGGTATAAAATATGGAGTCCATTTCATGACTTTGATAGGGGCTTTAAAAATATATAATTGATCATGTAACCATAAGCGCATAAAATTCTCTTCACAGAACAATTTGATTAAGATATGTTGGTCATCAAGTAAACCAACTGAAAAAGAGGCTTTCAGTTAGAAACCATGCATAGCCTTGCGTATGGTTTCCATTGATGGTCGGCCAAAAATGAATCTTCCAATCAGTGAATATTTGTAGGGAGAGGGAAGATGTTCAGTTTCTTCGCGAGAGAATTCAACAGATGGGTCCCCTTTGAAGGAGGTTAACGGTTTAGTGGAAAGGGACAAGGTTGATGATGATTCTGATGTTAGGGATGCAAAGCTTTTTGCATTGTTACGATCAAGATCTGGTGGTTTAGGGATAGGTGGTGCATTCGCCATAGTAAGAGAGAGAGAGAGAGAGAGAGAGAGAGAGAGAGAGAGAGAGAGAGATCTTATATCACCATATTGAGATCGATACGTTACTTTGTTAGTTTCGATAAGTTACTTTGGTACCTCTTGAGAAGTTTGTGCATCTTTAGGAACATCTTGGTTTATCTTTTCAATTTTTTTTATCCCATTAGCCTATTTTAACCTTAAACCGCGCATGAACATACGTATGTATTATATACATATACATACGTATGTACATATGTATGTATTATATACATACGAATATACATACATATATATGTATATATGTATATGTATATGCCATATATATATATATATATATATATATATATATATATATATATATATATATATACACGTTAACAATCAAATGCATGCGCTTTGAGACGTAATAACCATCAATATAGCAGTCTCCAGTGGACTCATGAGGTACTGCTAAGGGAGCAGGTGGGTATAAACGAAGTGTTTCCTTTACTACGACTTGTAGTTATGTGAGGCTCTTTATATCAGATTCTTTTGGCCATTGTTTTTTCCATTGTGGACGCCGAGTTCATCTTGAGCAATTTTTAATGAATATGGATGATTTAAGAGTAAAGAGAGGGCCAAATTAGTGTCTCGGGTGTGGTTTTTGAGCTTGACCAAATGGGAATCTACAAAGTGATATTAAAATGTGTTGGGAATTGAGCAAAAAACACAATAGTACAATGACATTGTCTCCCCTTAAAAACATGAAAACAATAATAAGAAAATGTCCACATTGTCTATCTCTGTTATAATAATTATATGTCAAATCTTTGTTGTTATTTTATTATTATTTAGTTATTTACAAATGTTTACTTGGGATTTGATTTTGGGCACATGTTATCATTAATATACATTTGAAATCTCATAACTTGTTGGAAAATATATTGATTGTGAAATGTTGGAGCATGAACTGTGGCACAATGTCTTAATTTTCCCATGTGAGAATTTATGTCTCAACATGCCCCTCACATGTAGCATTACTTGAGCCTTAATGTGGACATGTTTATATTTAAGGATGCGGAGCAATTGGGCCGTTGGAGCATGAATAGCCTGTTTTGATAGCATGATAAATGTTGGAACATTCAAGCCAAAACCAATTGGCAATGGGTGGACCGTCCTATGTGTGAGTTTAACATTAACATCTAGTGGGTGTTTGTTGAACCCATACATTACTCATGTTTGTATTTAAGTTGATTGTTTGAGGAGATTCACATACCAACATTGTTGCCATAATAATGGCGTCATGGTCATTTCTATGAGAAAATGGGGATTAAGCAAGAAAATCAATTTGAAAATTGGTTTCCGATAAGAAAATGGGCATTTCCCATATGTTACTTTTATGCCCATTGTGGATCTTGAGTCTCTTGTCGAGCAACATATCTATTTTAATAGTTCGTAACCTCTAATACCAAATTTATAGTCCCAAAACAAGCATATATAAGTCAGTTTCGACAAACGGGGGTTCGATGGTGACATATTTAGTTTCTATAGGTTACTTTAGTACCTCTTAAGGATTTTGTACCTCTTTACAAACACCTTGGTTTATCTTTTCAATTTTGATCCAATGAGCCTATTTTAACTTAAAAGACATTTGTAGTAATCAATTTCATAAATAGGGTGTCCGAGATAGTAACTTCACATAGGTTACTTTCGTACCTCTTATTGTGGCTGCTCCTTTTTTGGACCTTTTCATTAGTTTTTTAATAATTTACCCAGACCCACTTATTTAATTCGAAAATAAAGTTATAGTAATTAATTTCAGCTGCAGTGTTTCCATTTAGAACACAAATACTTCCTACATGTTACTTGTGTTCCTACTTCCTTTCTTTAGCCAATCTTTCACTTTTTTTTAGTTTTCCTCGCCAAAAGTCCATTTATCCCCCAAACGAGAGTGTTATAACCCATTTTAGATACTAGATATCTGAGATGGAAACATTCATGCCTCATGGGTCACTTTTACGCCTCTTAAGGTATTTGTGCCTCTTTTCGAACAACGTAGTTTCCCAAATTTCACCCCAAAATGATTGTATAGAAGCTAATTTTGGAAATCGGTGTTTAATGAGGACACAATCACTTCTAAAAGGTTACTTTGGTACCTTTATATGTGTTTTTGCCTCTTTTTGTTTTTCAATTTTGGCCCCTAATGAATATCACAAGTAATAAATATACTGGCTTTATTATTTATGGTAGTAGGTTTGAAAGACTAACATAGTTAGGATGTGTTTCAACTTATGATTTTTGAATTGATTGCTTCAACATATATATGTTCGAATCTGGGTTAATATTGATCATATGTTAGAGGAATATAAGGGGATTGTGAATCCCAACTGTACCCGAAGAAAATATTTCACCTGCATAATTCAGTTTTGGAACACACAACAAGGCCTTTTTTTAGTCTTTATTTTTAATTTGGATTTATTTAACATAATAGGGCTTCTTCTTATCTTCCATGTTTTGATTTTTATTTCATTTATTCTTTTATGTAACTTTTGATAAGGTGTTTAGTCATTATTCTATAGTTATGTTATGACGTTTCCTTGATACAACTTCTTTTTATTCTTCCCTTGAACTTGGTTTATCAGTGAGCATATAAAAAGTAAATCAACGTGATTTTTTATATTTTCAAAGGGATTCTAACAAATTATATATTAGGTTTTTGATTAAGCTAATTTGAGAATTGTGAAATGATAATTGACCGACCAAATTTATGTCGCAACCTTGTAATAATTATTAGGAACTATTATTTTAAACTGATTGAAGTTCATGTTTTAATGACAACTTTAACCAGGTTGTAATGGATCAAAGATTTTCATAATAAGGCATAATAGATGTAGTTACTCATGTATAATAAGTAGTCAATGTTTTAATGGAGCTAAAGTTTGAAGGAAACTTGGCTTAATATATGTATATAAATATAGTATTATTAGAAAGATACAAACAACTACTAATTATAATATTATTCGATCGATGGAAACATGAGAAAAGATACCCTTTACAAGCGTACAAGATATATAAATATATACATATAATAAAATATTATTTTATTAGTTAATAACACTGGGCCTTTTGTAATACCTTATATAAGACCTTGTCAATATTTTGTTACTATTATAGATATCCCGCCTAAATCAAGAACTTCCATCCAAAATGACAAGCTTCTCGCGATAACTTTGAGGTAATTAAATTGGTTCAAAGTTTTTGATAGACCTCCACATCGAATCGCGGTGTGAGGATGACTTCGAGTGGTTTTTCCTTTGGCAAACTGAGGCCTAATCCCTCCCCCATATCCACTGGAATTCCAAGTGGCGTTGATATATCACATCCATGAAGTAAACGAGGTAGCGGCAAGTGAATCACTTAAGAGGCAAGTGTAATACCAAGGCACATTCTCCTCCCAGAACTGAATGGTATGTACTCAAAATATTTTCCTCGATAATCTACATCAACATGGGCGTTGAGAAACCTCTCTGGGTCGAACTCGTGAGGTTTTGACCACACCCGTGGCAACTGATGTAGCTTCCACACATTGACAATCAAACGCGTACGCTTTGGGACATAATAACCATGAACACAGCAATCTTCAGTGGACTCGTGAGGTACTACTAAGGGAGCAGGTGAATATAAACGAAGTGTTTCCTTCATTACGGCATGTAGATAAGTGAGGCTCTTTATATCGGATTCGTCTGCCCATCTTTGTTTTCCAATGTGGACATCGAGTTCATCCTGAACAATTTTTAATGCACATGGATGATTCAAGAGTAAAGAGAGTACCCAATTAGTGTCTCAGTTGTGGTTCTTGAGCTAGCCCAAATGAGAATGTACAAAAGGATATTGAAATATGATGGGATTTGAGAAAAAAAACAATAGTAAAGTGGCAGTGTCTCCTCTTAAAAATAGGAAAATCGTAATAAGAAAATGTCCACTGTGTCTATCTCTGTTATATAGTAATTATATGTCAAATCTTTTTTGTTATTTTTATTATTATTTAATTATTTTTGCATGTTACATTGGGATTTGATTTTGGGCACATGTTATCATTAGTACATATTTAAGAGAAATCTCAGAGTTTGTTGGCAAATATATTGATTGTCAAATGTTGGATCATATACTCTAGTGCAATGCCTTAATTTTTTCATGTTGGAATTTATGTCTTAACATGCCCACTCACATGTGTAATTACTTGTGGCTATACATGGACATATTAATATTGGATGACGCCTACACGTGGACATATTAATATTGGATGACGCGAAATAGTTGAATGGTTAAAGCATGAATAGTCTTTTATAAATGTTGGAACATTTAAGCCAAAATCAATTGGCAATGGGTCATGTGTGACTTTAACATTAACATCTAGAGGGTGTTTATTGAACCCATTCATTACTCATGTTTGTATTTAATTTGGATGTTTGAGGAGAATTATGTACCAATGTTGTTGCCTTAATAATGGTGTCATAGTCATGGACGGACATGATGGCCTCCTTTGGTAGGCTCGATAGCATCAGATCCATGAAGTCACCATCACCATTGGCATCACAAGAAATTATTTTCTGGAGATTTTCTTCTAGCCATCCTCCAATAACGTTATCAAGATCCTTACTAGTTCGATTCATAGATTGTATATACCCCCCAACATTCAACCATTCCAGACCCGGGATGGCATCAAAGACCACGAAAACACCGCTTAGATGCATCAATCTCGTCAGTAATTCTCTCAAGTGCCAGCCTTGGGAGTTTTTTTCACTAGAAAATCATTTTTCAACTATCTGTAATACCCCGTAATTTTATTGATATTATTTAAAGGGATTAATTAAATTAAATGGGATAATTAATTTGAAATTAATCTAGATTTAAATACTAGCGAGACGTGAGTTGGTATTTGATTATGATAATAATGTTGAATATTACTGGGTGAATATTGTAGTATATGATTATTGAATTTATTAAAATTGTCGCGAGTCATAAATACGACAATTCAGGAAAGAAAGTTGGAACGCGCGTGTCAGTCGTGTCAGGAATCGTTTTAAATGAATTTAAAAGTAAATTATAGTTTTATCATCCATATGGTCATTTTAAGTGCGCCAATGTGTCCGTAGGGGTCAAAATTATCAGAAAACACCAGTCTGAGGTTTAGTTTGGGTCCCGGAAGGATATTCTAGTCATTTTAATTTTTAAGGAATTTTGACCCACGGATTTTAGGCTTTATTTATCAGCCAAAATTAGGGCCATTAGGGCCATTGTCTGTCAAAAAGCAAGGAGTGGGCAACGTAAGAAAGAGGAGAAGTTACAAGAAGGTTGTAAGGAGGCCATAACCACCACACACCACCACTATTCGCCGGAATTTGTGACCGGAGAGAGGAAGAGAACCAACCCTTAACATAATCAACGGATTAGAACATCAAATTCCCAGGCAAGTTATTTAATCTATTAAGATTCAGCAAATAGTTTATCCATGATAGTGTAGGATTTGATGATAGCCATGAACAATGATTGAAACTCACTAAATTTGGAGAAGAAATCTAAATTTTGGATAGGATTTGCATGTAGTTTAATTTTGGAAGTATTTCATTAACAAAATCATAACCCTTGATTAATTAAAAACGGATTTAGGAAGAGAAGTATGATGGTTCTTGAAGAAAATAGAAAAATATGGGGTTTCAGAAGTTGGAATAAGGGTGTTATGGGAGTTCTTAAGATTTCATATACCAATGCATAATGCTATCTCCTTAACATAGGATGTGATTTAGTTTTATATTTAGTCTTTTGTTTTGGGATTTTGGGTTCAAGTTTAGTCTAGATTGTTTTTGTTGGTGGTTTGTTCCAATGTAGTTGTTGGGATAATGTGTTCCCTTAGTTTTTTATGGTTATGTTCCTTTTGTTTTGATGCTAACATATCACTTATGATCCCCTGTAGCTTCTGAAAATATTTGACATATGTAATTAGGGATAACGGTAACAACGTCAATTGTGATTTCAATGTGTACATGTTTTTACTTTATCATTGCATCAATATTATATCCAATAGGACGAGTGCGGAAGACTAGGGGGCTATTGCAAACCACATTGCATATATTGCACTACCTCAATGAATCTGCTGCTATTCTACTTTCCACAGCCTTCCTCTGTAAATCCTTCGATGATCCCTGTGATTTGGCCACATTCCTCTTAGAGTTGTGTAACCCAACAACTTACCCTTACTTTCCTTCGGATTTTCCATTAGCCCAATTATATGAGTTGGCGCTGGTGCGGCAGCATTAGAGGAAGGGTCACCAACAGTGTTTTTACATTATTTTCTTCTCACAAACCCATCACAAATCTTCACATCATGGTCAATTTCTGCTTCTCAACAAGTTTATTGAGAAGTACAAATGCACACATTACATGTACATTTTTTTGTGGCCAGCAGAATGAGTGGGTGTTTCTGTAATACCCCGTACTTTTATTGATATTTATTTACGGGATTAATTAAATTAAATGTGAATTAATTGAGAATTAATACGGATAAAATACTAACGAGATGTGAGTTGGTATTTGGTTATAATGTGTATATATGGCAATATACGAATATTGAAAATATTGAAATTATCGCGAGGCTGAAATACGGCAATTTGAAAAAATTTAGTTGCGACGCGCGTGACAGTCGCGTCAGGAATGTATTTATTTAAATTAAAAAGTGAATTCTATTTTTATCAACCGTATGGTCATTTTGAGTGCGCCAACGAGTCCGGAAGGGTCGAAATAGTCTGAAAACACTAGCCGGGGGTTTAGTTTGGGTCCTGGGGCATTTTTGGGCCATACCGACAACTAAAAAGGGTATTTTAGTAATTTTGAAATTTTAGGATAATTAACCAACGAATTTTGGGAGTTAAATATTATAATATTTAGTGACCCACTAAGCCATTACCAGCACTTAACCAACTAAAGGGCAACGGGAGTTATAGGAGAAGTTAAGAGAGGTTCCCAAAAGAGAAACCATAACCATCATCTTCAACCTTCAACCTTGGGAGAAATTGTAGAGGAAAAGAGAGCAACATCCAACATCCAACACTAAATTCAGAGAACAATTCGAGGCAAGTGGTTTAATTTCGTTAATTTCAAGCGAATGCTTCTTCCATGATTAGAAAATTGATATATTTGCATTGTGTTGGGAGATTTATAAAAACCCATGAAATTGGAGTTATAAATTCAGATTTGGATATAGGTTTTCATGTAGAATTGTTATTGGGTGATTAGACTAAAAGAATTACTATTTTTATGTTACAAAAACGGATTTATTTATGGAAATTGATGATTTTAAATTTCTAGGGTTCATGTTCATAAGGTTTGGGAAAAATTGGGGAGTTATGATAATTAGATGGTGTGTAGGAAGATTTGTCCTTATATAAATGTTGTGTTATGACCTATGAATGTTTACTGATGATTAGAAACCTTAAAATACTGTTGGGGCGACCTTTAGATGAGATTAGAGGTGAAGAAAATTGAGAAAAACGAGATAGGAAAATTATGGGCTCGAAACTGTCACCTCATTAGAAGACCTGCCCAGGTCGTTCGAACGAGCTCGTTCTAACAAGATTCTAACGAGCTGACAGTTTTCCTTCTAACGAGTTGGATGTTCGTTCGATGCCCTTCGTTCGAACGAGATCTCGTTAGATGCCCCTTTCGTTCGAACGAACTCTCGTTCGAACGACCTCGTTCGAACGAGACTTCTAACGAGTTGACAAATTGGCCTTTTTGGCCTGATTTGATTTCTAGTGTCCCGTAACCTTGTTTAATTGTAGAGATAACATTCCCTTGATGACTAATTGATATAGTTGGGATATTTGGGATATATTGCGGAGTAAAATATGGAAGTGTGATTGGAACCAAATAATATTGATGGATTAGGACGCGAGTGACTAATCACGTTGTGAGAATAATTGATGAATTAAATACATACGAACCGAACATATGAAAGGTGTAAAATTATGAGTTGGTATAAGAATGAGAAGTATACCACAAATAAATTATGGTAATTACTAAGATGTGTGCATGCTTAGTATATGTATATTATTTTATGCGTATGACATACCTACCATACTTGCTATCACGAGAGGTTTACGTTCGCTTAGGGCCATCTAATCCTTGTGTGCCCGGATTTAGATTGGTACCTCGAGGACATAGGTCAGAGAAGGACTTATTGGGAAGTTAATAAGACTGCTGATCGTGGGAGCGTAGTTATGTGCGTGACCCATGTGATGTGACTGTGTTCGCCTCCATTGATTGTGATTGTTGTTATCTGAGAACGATTCCTGAGAGATTCGGAATGCGTGATCCTTATGTAAGTGATGTACCGGGATGGATAGCAGAGTATGTGTGCACCGTAGCTTAGTCTCGGAGTGCTTGTATTGTATATTTATGACGTGAATAATATGCGGTTAAATGAAAAGTATTGTTATGTTTGAATGTGAGAATTATTATAGTAACGCATTGAGAATATAAAATGGGAGATAACCTTTGGTAAATTGTATTACTAATACTTTGAAATTCGAGAATTAAAGTAAAGCTCTCTATTAAATTGATAACATTGGGACTTTTAGTGCGAATCGAGTAGAAAGGTTAGTATTTGTTTTGGTCTAGTTAGATATGAGAAACACTTTTATGGGTACGGTACGTTAGGAGTGCACAAATAGCCGAGAGGTGAGTATTTCATGTGAGAGCACGTCCTAACATGTACTTTGCATTCATTGTTTTAATGTTATTAAAACACTTGATGTTTTTAAAATACTCTCCACTTTCGGGCTCTGACCCGTTTGCTTTCAAATCTATTTTTGTAAAAACCTTTTAGGTGCCCAGCCACAAGGACACCATGCATAGGATTTCCATTCAGGTGACGAGCTGTAGCTGTTGTGGAAGTTACAGGGTCTTGCTAGTAGATGCTTCTTTTGTCTTGACTCCATATTCAGTTTTAATATTTGTAGGGCATGTCGCCCATTTCCTCTAGAGACATTTTATATTTCGGTTATTCAGACTTTGGTTTGTAATTAATTCAGGATGCAGACTTGTTTTATTTATTTCCATATTGGGATTGTTGTGAGGAGTATTTTCTCCAGACTCATTATTATTTGTTGGTTACTCTATTAAGACTTTATCGTGAATGGTTGTGATACTTTTTCTATAATTCATTTATTGCATGTTAATCAGATTTAAGTTAAAATTTGGCAACTCACTTTTTAAATACTAGGTGGTTAGTAATCATTAAAATGTTTTCGACAGTGATGCTATTAACTGAACCAACTTGGCATTTTGTATTGATTTAATAAAGGAGTAGCTACCCGGTATTTAATTAGTCGGGGTGTCACAGTTTCTTTCCTAATATAGACATCTTAGGTCTCAACATGCACATAAACATACATTGGTGCTTGGGTAGCACTGAGAGAAAATATTGCACGTTTGTGATAGATTAAAAAAATGTGATGTAGATGACTTAAAAGAGGAAGATAGATGTAGGGTTTTGAAATATTTCAATCCGTTAGCTTGAGGTTAGTTATAAAGAGAGGGAGACACATGTATACTGACCTAATCACGTACCCAAAGATCAAGCTTCTTATTTTTTTTTTGTATCTCCCCATACCTAAATTCTCTCAATATATCAAACAACATATGAGGATATGACCTAATTAAAGTTTCTGGTGATGATAAAAGGGCATTAAAAAAGTTTGATTAGAGAGTTTTCATATCAAGAACAACTAAACCATCGAATAAACCAATACAAAAGCTTTGAAAATTACATAACTTCATTAGTAAAATAATACTATATAAATCCTTTTTAAACCTTGTCAAGGTATATGACTCAAAAAAGGATCAACAATACTATAAGTCATCACAACACACCAAACATAGGGTAAATAAGAATAAAAACTCACTTCAAACACAATCATCGAATCCCAATGCATAACATCACATAAATTAAATAATTCTAGAAACAAACATCTGATAGAGGAGCTAAAAATTCTCAAATGGCCGCTTAATCATAGTTTCTCTTTTATTCATCTATGTACATTGTACACAAACAACCAAAGTGAGAAGGGCTTTCTCAATACGTGTCACAATTTATAATTCAGGAGTGGGGGTTAAGGAATCCAGTTTCATTGTTTTTCTCTAGAGCCTATATGGTTGTGGCCGGTGAGGTGAAATCAATAATAGTCACCCAATTTAATATAACACCTTTCTCTGTTTCAAACATAACATCCATCTTTCAAACAGTGCTTCCGGGTTTCAAAATGTGAAGAAATTGATATCCATAATCAAAGGGGAGTAAATACTTTCAAACATATAGTTACTTTACTAAATAAGAAACACGCCCAAGATTTCCAATGGTTTTGCTGCAATTAGTTCCTCTTTAATGTTCTCTTCCTCCCATCTCTCTTTTATCCGAGGCTGGAAAAATAAAAAATTTATTAGTATAGTTGGTAGTGCTGATTTTACAGTAAACTTCGGACAGTTGGTATTCTAGACAATTAATTGTTGTGTGATGTAACTACAACTAGGATTGCCTTTTAAGTTGTGGATAATCCCTGTTTAAAGTCCTTTTTCCTCATATTTGTCTTTTATTCAACGCTGGAAAAATAAGAATTCTATTACTGGAGTTATTAAAAGCGTCTTTTGCACCCGTATCTGAACTGCTCACGCGCTCTCTGACATTTGACCAACCCACATTTGTGTTAATAACTTAATTTAGATTTCCTTTTTAATGTAACTGAAGCCTAGCGCAGTGAATACACACAGAAGCCAAAATGTGTGAGGGTTCCCCCGTTTCTATATCTGATTGATTGTGATTTTGTTCAATTTAATCTTCTTCATTTTTAGTGGTGTTAATCACTTGAATCAGTTGATTTTGGGATAGTCTTGGGTTGAGATTCATTTTATCTATTTTATTTATTTTCTTCTTCCTCCTTCAAATAAATACATGTTTTTCACTGTAAAAAATGTTTTTTAAGACATTGTGTATATGTGATCGAAACCAATATCTTCTTTTTGGTCATTTAATCCCTTCTTTTTAAGAATTTGTTGCAGATCTGGATGGACTAATACATTATGTCACCGTGCTGTAATGGGAAGGTTTTAATTTTCTTTTCAATGGTCGTTTTGCCATCTTATTGTTTTTGTCCTATCTAAGATTTTGGGCATTACAGTGCATTTATGCTCTATGTTATTTACGCAATAGTGTTGGTAGATGTTAATATTAGTGCATTATCGATGTTAATATTAGTGCATTTATGAAGAAGTAGTTCTAATATGAGAAAGTTGTTCTAGATCACGTATTTTAGATCTAATACTGTATGCGGAAGTTATTCGAATATGAATAGAGCATAGCTGTGTAATTTCATTATATATAAAGTTTTTGCGATAATACACATTAGCATCCATTACTAAATTTTAATAACTACTTATATTTCTACAATATCTTATGCATGCTTTTTTTTGTGTGTGGTTTAGTTTGGTGTATATTGATGATCAAAGGTATACACATTTTTATGTTAATGAGTCCCTATTCTCTGTTCTACTCCTCATACGGAATTTATAAACAGAGCCGTGTACATAATGGAGTCCTTTTGGGGGAACATAATATGTTCTGATGTTATAGAAAAGGTCATTCTTCCATTATTGTTTATGGAGTAAGCACCGGTAGAATACCTGCTCATGTGCTGTTATAGAATACCTGTTCATGTTCTGTTCGGATGATCATGTTTGGAGAATGGCGATGTGTACATTCCTTTTTTTATTCTGAGAATGGGGTACATGTGATATCCTTCAACTATTATTTAGACCGTATGCTATGATATAACTCTGAATGCTATGATATATTTTATTTAGTAATTACTTGGTCGAATTAAAAAGACCAATTAAATGTAAAACCTTCAGATGTTTGTTGTTGATAAGAGCATTGAGTGTGGTAGTAGTCAGTGTTTGCGTTTCTTCATCACTAAATTAATTGTGGTGCGTACTGATTAAGATAGACTTCTAATAGGAAT
This sequence comes from Sambucus nigra, assembly GCA_949130495.1. NCBI lineage: Eukaryota > Viridiplantae > Streptophyta > Magnoliopsida > Dipsacales > Adoxaceae > Sambucus > Sambucus nigra. Next base: position 609,653,077 of record OX422217.1, on the reverse strand, counting down.
CACTTTGTAATATCTCATTCCTAAAATGTAGTTTATGATTCCACCCTTTAAAATGCAGTTCAAGTTAACTATATTAAGGAATAACTGATAAAAAGAGTGAGTTTCAGTGACTTTATATGTCTACTAAATTTTATTATTACTGGATGATGTTTTTTAATTAGACAGACATAAATGATGGTTATTCTGAGCCTGACAGCCGTGACTGGCGTGGTCGATCTGCACAATTTCCTACTGATGTGGATGAGCAATCCTGGGACACTATTCGGGATAATAGAGATGGTGGTGGTCGATTTGACTCTAGGAATAGGAAGAAAATCAATATAATCATCAAGACCGAGTGAACTTACAGTTTAGAAGAGCACAACCAAGGGGTTGTCCCTTCTCCCGCTCTTATCAAGGTTGAGGTGCTAATTTAAATAATATAGTACATTTATTAATATGGAATATCGGGTGTATTTACCGTATAAAATTAAAGATATAAGTTCATTGTTTGTTTTAAATCAAGTTATGAACTGATGTTCCCAATTCATTGTCCATTTGGTGTAGATACTCTCAGCATCAGCAAAAGGGTTTGGAGAGTCTAATCTCAGCTTTTTAGCAACATCAACTGATGAGATACGTGAGTCGGAGATACTGATGTTGTGAAGCCCCAGTCCTTATGACATTGTGCCTCAGCCTAACAATCAAATTGTGGGTTCGGTCTGACGTAAAAGGGCTAGAGAACTTCTCTGTAATGGTTCTAAACAGCTTCAGTTAACCAATTTGAACAGCATTTGAAAGCTTAAAGTATGGCCTCGAAGCCGTCTCCATGCCTCTCTGTATAAAAATAATTCGTTCAGGAGTCTCTCCTAGCAGTAGACGGACTATCACAGCCCACTTATTGCATTGAACTCGAAAGCCAAGAGCAGCTACGTGGGCTTTCTGAGTAGCCTAGCATCTGTATATTTCAATAGGATTGTCCTTTTCTTCCCAAGGTAAAAGAGATGCCGACAAAACTACTGATTTGAATGACCCTCATACCATGGTGCCTTTGACCTCATCTTCTCTACCTGACCATATAAATTGTAATGGAGGTAATTGCGAAGTATAAGGTTGAGAAGTGTTTCCTGATCATATAAATTGCAATCGAGTCCAGTGGGTTATGTGCAGTAATGAGTACCCATTGCTTGCTGGTATCGAGTACCCTTTGCTTGCCGAGAATATGCAATATTCGCAAGTAATTTCATAAAAAAGGTAATATATATTTATAATATACATGTACTAAATTTTATTTTATGTTTTTTGTGTTTAAAAAGTGTCCATAGTGGTCTGAAATATGGACTAAATAATCATGGACTTCGGTTATATGTTAAGTTACCTTCCCCGCACTTGGTTGACATTCCTAATAAATCCGTCACTTTATTACTCTTCTATTCAAAACCCATTACGTGGCAAGGAACCCCTTATAATTGATTAGTTCTAATTTTTTCCCTTTCCTTTTTTATCGATGCTTTAGTGAGTTTTAATTTGTTAAATGCAGAGATCGGTAGGATTAAATTTCTATTTTTTGAACCTTATTTCTTCATTACAGTGTCAAAATGAATGCTCCTCAGCATGTTGGCACCATTGGAGAAAAGTAAAAGATGATACTATTGAGCTTCACTGAGGTAACGACTTCTAATTAGTTTGTGATGCGAGAGTTCGAGAGTGGTGATTGGAAGTTGCATATGCTTGAGAGATTTTGTAATGATGCAATGAAAATGTGTACTTATTTGCAACAGCTTGGATCCAGAGCTCAAGGGTGGATCCTCTTCATATTTGGCTTTGTTTCATTTTTCAGGTTTCTCTATGCTACTGTCATTTCTAAGTTTCTTCCACCAACTGAAAATCCTATTGCAGTAGGCATTCAAAATGACAGATACTTACTACTATTTTCTGGTGCCTTTAACACTTCCCATATTAGTATTGCCGTATATTTTCATTGGCTCAGCATGAAACTCTTTAAGAACGTGTGAAATTTTGTATCAAGACTGTTCAAGGTACCTACTAGAGGAATTACTTTCATGTAATTTTGTGATAAATGGAGATAAAAGACACGGATGAACTTCAATATTTTCTTTCAGTCGTTTTAACTTCAATATATGTTTTGCCATGGGTGGGGCTCTAATTGAGGCCATAACAAAAATAGTGTCATCGGCACAAGCATATGTTATTTTATTATGTGACCATTTAAACTTGGTGAAGTTTGGATTTTTACTTATTTTACACAATTTTGGTGTCACCACATAGTTATTAATGGGTTTGCAAAGTGAATCTTTATTAAATTTGGTTTGTTGTATATTGTAGGATTTGATTTGTATGCATCTGATACATGCTTTCTTTTTTAGAACTGAAATGCTGAATTCATTGTTGTGCTGAATTCATTTTTAGTCATATAGTTAGTTTTACCTGTGCTTAATTTGGTTTTGTTGTGCTGAATTCATTTTTGAGTGCTGAAATGCTGAACTATTATTTTCATATTTAGTTTTATGTGCAGATGAGATGGGTGTGGGTTTGTTGTTGCTGCTAAACATGGCTCCCACTAACAATGATACTGATGATTTCAAACCTACCATCTTTCATCACTTTTTGGGTTCTGATTCATCTCCTCCTTCTTCTGCCTCTCCCTCCCTTGCCACCTCTTCTACTGGTGGTGGTTCCCGTAGTCCCATCTCCACTACTTCTGATCTAGCCTCCTCTGAAAGACAGGTGGGTAATCACCATGAGGGGGTGCCATATTATGGTCCAAGAAGTAATTTTTTGGGCACTAATGTGGGTAACAAATTCGCAGGAAGTAAGCGAAGTAGCTCAGATTCTACTTTTATTGGGTCGTCAAGAGATGGGTTCCCCCAAATGCGACCTGGGTCACTCCAGAGCTCGCATTTTATGAAGATGCTCCGAAGTGTAGGGGGAGAGCGACCAAGACGGCCTCACGATGAGGAAACAAACTTCAGTATTCATCCGTTAAGGCCCAATTCAACCTCTCTTATGTTACAACCAGCTACTAGTGGAAGAACTGAAGCTAATCCTTCTAAATGGGATCTCTCTATGCCCCTGAATGTGGGCCCCATAGTTCAGTATCAACCACGTGGAAGCCATGCTGTTTTTTTTGTGGCATGCAGAACTCTAGTAATTGCATTTTGGAGCCAGAATCTTCTACCCCCATTCGATCGACCAAGATTAACATCTGCTAGTCACCAGATGACGATATTTTATGGGGGGCAATCTCATGTTTTTGATGGTGTCAACCCAAACAAGGCAGTTGTTATAATGGCTTTAAATGGATCCAATGGAGGATCTTGGTCCACAACTTCCGTACCTCCTAAGTCAACTGTCAGGCTTACCCCTGGTGAAAATTTTGTGCAGAGCCGTGAAAATGACACATTTACAGCCAGTAATTTTGCCTTACCAAGGGAATTTCATGGGAGGTTATCTGTTGTAGGAAACTCAAGTCATGGGTTTGGTTCTAGCGATCGGCTTGCAATGTCACCAGGAGTTTACCAGGGCATCATTGTAATGAAAGATGTAAAAAGCCTAACTCGACCAGCAGAACCTATTACTGAAGAGAAACGAGAGGTATGATATGTACAACTTTATATTCCCTCGCACACCTTAAGCGCTTAGCTTTTCATTTATTTTCATTTTGTTGCTCTTTTTTTTTTGCCTCCTCCGTATGTAAAGACCTCATTAAGCAGTGGATAATTAGGTTCACCATTAGATACACAGAACTTGCTGAAAAAAAATAATATATAACGTAACACAGTTCATGACAGGCAAGAAACACTGGCATAAACTCCGGGACGAAGCTGGTATAGGGCCTAAGTGCAAAGAGAGTAACTTGATTCAGAAAGATATCGGAGCAGTGGAAGTAACTGAGACAAGTCAGCAGTTGAGGCTAAGATGGTAATGTTTCTTTTTATAGACTGGATTTTTAAGGTTCCCTTAATATGATGGTATGAAGATGAAGTATAGTGCAAATCATAGGATGGTAGGAATACACAAGATCTATGCACATTATCGCATGAAAGAGAACACTTCCAACACTATCTTTGGCTACGATTATGTACCCTTGACCAATAGACATTGTAATTCCCATACTCAGTTGCATGTAATTTATGTATATAAACACACACACACACACACACACAAATATATATATATATATATATATATATATATATATATACTTATGCTAAATATTGAATTTCTTTTAACATCAAAAAGAATCTTGTAATGATTTATTTCCATGCATTACAGATATGAAACAACCAATGCTAATTAAATGTCAAAAGCATTGGTTGTTTCAACTGCTGAAGATACTTCCATTAACCGTTCACAAGTTCAAGCCTACGAGCCGCTCCATGACATGGCATCATGTGTAAGTATGCAATTTTTAATCTTCTTATTGCAGAGGATTTGTTAAAAAATTATGTACAATCATAGGAAGAAATTTTTTTCATGTTTCAACATAACATAAATTTATGGTAGGGGTAGGTTTCCTAACCTACCCCTTCCATAAATATATATTATGTTGAAACATGACAAATTTTTCTACATAACCTAACGCAGCTACGAGCTTCCAGATTCACACCCTCTTTTGGCAGGGGTAGGTTTTTTGACCTAGATATTATAAGTATCTTTTTAATTATTTTTTATGCATCCGTATATCCCTTTGACATTTGTGAATTTTATAGTTCGACCAATGGGAACCTGAAATCCATGCCCGTACCTTCTTGCAATCTGGATGGAAAGCATACCTTCAACTCAAAAGAAAACCAATTATTCCATTATTATAGATAACTCCTGCAATGAATAATTTTTATATCATAATCCTTTTCATTATATCTTGAAATTTGATGTCATGAGGATATCTCTATGTGCAACTCATTAACACTATGAAGCAGTGTTGATGAACTTCAATCTAACTTAAAGATTCAAACCCTTGCATCTCTCAAACCCCTTTATGTATATGCTGAAATTCATTTTGAGTAGTTGTCGAAATTTTATTTTGAGTAGTTGAAATTTTGTTTTGAGTAGTTGCTGAAATTCATTTTGAGTCCATGTAAAATGCTTGAATAAATAATAGTGATGCTCATAACCCATGGCAGAAGATCTCACCTAAGAATATCTTTGATGAATTTTATCTATTTTGAAAGAACTAATAAATACACCTAGTTTATTATGAATTCCTTAGTTTGTACTCAACTTAGACTTGTTAATGTGAGCATAATTGTAATTTGACCTTTTGTATTTTGACATTGTTGATCAGGTAAAAAGTAAGGAAAAAAAGAAAGATTTCGGTGACAAAGATGGCGCAATTATTGCTTTTGCTAATATGCTTGATAATATCATGGCGATGGATACGGTGAAGATTCTGGTGGCTATCTTTGATGATGATCTTGAGATCGCCTATATTCCAAAAAATGAATTAATACGGTTTTGTAAGATGTAAGAACTAGATGTAGTTTGCATTATCACATACATGAGGTTAGATATAAATTTTACCATGTTTTATTTAATTCATGAATGAATACATGAGGTTAGATGGAGTTTGAATTTTGACATACGTGAATGCCCTTCTAACTCACGTGCGTTTGGTTTATGTATAGATGCCTATATGACAAATTTGGAAGGAGTTTTGAAGTTATTAGATTAGTAAATCCCCTCTCCATTCGGGACGTATTTTCTAAAAACATTGGGCATCAATTTATAACAGAAACTCTACAAAAGGCATCAGACAAACAAATATTTATTATTCCGTTCAATACCGAGTAAGTTTGGTAGATATGTAAAAGATTTTTAGCATAATAAATGTTTTTATGTATAATTTTCCTGATCTCCAATAACTCTTCATAATATTGGTATCATTAGGTTTTGCTTGTGATCAACTTTATTTTGAACAATGTGTTTTCTATTGATTCTTTACATGGGGAATCGAGCTTGGACCTTAAGCTCTATATAAACACGTAAGTAGTGTTCTAAATAAATGCTTATAGTAAAATTATTGATTTCGTTTTACATAATTGTAATATAATTATGTCATTATGTTTTTTTTATTGAAGTGGAATTAGATCGTTTTTGACAATCAAAGGAAAAAGATCATTACTAAACTGGGGGAAAGTTAAAGTATTTGTTCGATAAAATAAATTTAATATTTTGGTATTCATATTTGACATGAGTAGTATATTAACTCCTTTATTTTCAAGACATTAAACAACGAGGAGAAATTGTGTGTGTTTTTTCGTATTGAAGTTCATGCGAGCGCTCTTGGAAAATTCATCGAAGTCTATACAAATGAAGGTCACATGTTTTTTAATATTTTTTTTACATTCTTTTTTATTTAGATGTGATAAAAGCTAAATGTAATTTTATTTGTCTTGTTTAGATGAAGGAGTTGGCTTTAAAGTCGTCATATCAAACTCACGAGATCAATGAACTTCAACATGAGTTCATTGAATTTATTCAGCCCTATATTATATGATTTGGAGCACATTGTCGACACAATTTCGAGAAAGCCAAAGGAGGACCGACACATTTATGCGTGAATTTTTTATATACATTTTTTTTGGAGATATTTTTTAATGATATACATAGTGGGTATATCTGGCTATGATACGTGTAGTAGGTCATTATTTTTTGTGGATAATTAATGTAGATGGTGGGTATATCTATTTGTGACCAACTAGTTATTCATATGGACAAATGACCTGGTTTAGTGCATTTTAGGTGTACGCGGCTTCAAATACAAAAAAAATCAAGATTCCTTTTATGTTATTATAAATTTTGATTTGTGTTAAATTTATTTATCAACTATGACATTAATATTGATTATTAATTTTTTTTATTATATGTTTAATTTATGATCGTTTATATTAAACCCTCATGTGATGGAATTTTTATGACCTTTTAAATTTTTTGAAAACTGTTTATCATGACGCTTTTAAAATTAAATATGACATCTTATAGAGTATATTATGACCCTTTTTGTAGCAGATATGATACTTCTAAAAGAAAATTCATAGATAACCGTTAAGTAATATGACACTTTTTTATGGGGATCAATTATGACACCCAAACTTATGACGCTTTTTAATGAAATATAAAGCATCATAAAATGCACTTTATGACACTTACAAATGTCATATAAAGGGTTTTTTCTTGTAGTGTTGGCATCATAAGAAGTTATTTTCTAAAGATGTTCATTCAGCCATCCTCCAATAACTTTATCAAAATACTTTTTAGTCCCCTTCATAGATTTTATATACCCCCAAAATCCAACCATTCGAGACCCGGGATGGCATGAGACACCACGTGAACACCGCTTATATACAACATTCTCGACACCATTTCTCTCAAATGCCGGCCTTGGGAGTCATTTTCGCCGAAAAATCTCTTTCCAACTAGCGTATTCATAATTATATTAAATGTCAAGTGCTCTACGATTTTCTTATGGTTACCTTGGTTGGAAGGTCTTTGTTCTTGGTGCACAGCATGTGTAAATGTTTAATGAAGCCCTCCACTTCTGATGTCCGGACATGCATGAGCTCGTTGAGCTGCTGATTGCTAAGTAGCTCTGTATTGATCATCTTTCGAATATGACGCCAATAGGGTCCATAAGGTGCTAGTGCAAAACCAGCATGGTTATAGCACATGTACTTGTTGACGGCACTACTTGGTCTAGACGCGAAGATTTTGTCATGGGTAGTTAAAAACTCTTCTACATGCTCCCAACTGTTCACCACGATTGTTGGGTTAACATCTAGCCGGAGAGAAAAAATGGGTCCGTAAATATTAGCCATGGCTCCAAGTGTTTTTGCAAGTGGGTCTCCACCTTGTAGAAGATGAAGGTGACCCAGGATGGACCATGCCCCACACGCTTTTGGAACTCTACTTTTCATTCCGTTGTTGTTTATTCTACTTCTTTTGAAACTATAAGCAACAATTAAACCCAAATGTCTTACAATTGTAATGAAATGAGAAATAATTTCCATTTTGAGCATTTGTATGCATCTAAGATGTGTCTTTGTGTTTGTATATATAGTAGATTCTGTGCTAGGGTTCCTTTCTTTTCCAATCAGTGCCAATAGAAATATCTAATATTGTTCACTAACACATTTTTCACGCATTTTTTGTTTTTTATTGTGGACGTCCGGAAAAGAGGTCCCACTCCAATCAATATATGGACTAAATAGGGATGTTAATAATTTGTTGAATGATTGAACAACAAAATCAGTACGAAAAAAATATTTAAGCAATTATGATGATACCAAAGTTTAGCTAGGTACCCAAATTAATTTTATTATTTTTTACTAATTGTGGTCCAGATGGTTTCTTTGATTTTAATCAATATTTTTATTTTTAGATTTCCATTAATACGTGTGGTGTAACTAACAGTAGTGGACTCAAGATTATTGGTTAGGGGTATGAGGTTGGGAGTCTTCGAGATAGTTTTTTATTATTATTATTTTATTGTTTTGTAATTTTTTAAGCTTTAAAATCTAAAGGTTAATATTCGCGATTGTCATTTAAAATATCTCAAAATAATATTGATCTATATTTAATAATTAAAATAGTCTGTTTCGATACGTTTTTTTAAAGAGAAAAAGACCCCAAATATATTAAAACCATGGAGAAAGACATCCTTTCTCCGGGGGCTTACAGGTAGGAAGTAGCAATATCGAAATCAACAATAAATGTATTGAAAAATATAGATGAAGGACCCGAGTATGGTCTAACTTTAAAAGATAACACAATGTCACTATGAATCTCCTTAATGATAGAATTAGCCTTCATATGAATATTCTCAAAAGAATCTTTAATCCTGGAACACCAAATCCGCCAACATATGTAGGAGGGAAGAATCTTGCATAAAATAGCTCGAATGTTGTTGCCACGACTATAAATCCACCACCACAAGAGTCGTTTCCGCAAACTTCTATTAGGAACTCTAATTTCCATTAAGTTATCAAAATGATTCCACACTTCAAGAGAAATGTCACTTTTGAGGAATAAATGATCGTCATTTTCCTCTTGAGACAAATAACAACATCTACATTTTGAAACCATAGGTACATAAATTCTCTTGAGATTGTCATCAATTGGGAGAGCCTTACGAAGAATAAGCCACATGAATAATGATACTTTAGGAAGAATCCTCGTGTCCCAAATCATGGAAAAAGAGAATTGAATGCAAGACTCCAAATATAGTCCCAAGATATTTTGAGAGAGAAACCTGGTCGGATCCAATTTTGTTCCACTAAGAAAACATTGTCATCAATAACATCCCCAATCATTTTCATATGCTTCCATGTGATACTTGCAAAGGAGGAACACCTCTGAAATTTAGATGAGCAAGTTTTTTATATTTGCAATGCATAAAATTGGCCCAAAGGGAGTTATTTTGAAGGAATCGGATCCAAATTTTGCATGCATATGCATCACAAATATCAATTAAATTTCTAAGACCGAGCCCCATGCGTTCTTAGGCTGGGATATGATGTTCCATGAAACCTAAAGATGTTTCTGAGAATCTTCAATTTGTCCCCAGAAAAAAATCGAGCAGATTTTCTATAAATCTTTAAAAAATGATTTTGTAGGGGTTAAAGATGAAAACTCATGAGATCCCATAGAGTGTAACATTGTTTTAATAAGAACCATTCTACCTGTGGGGCTCATAGTAGTAGCACTCCATCCTTTAATCATGTCAATAGCCTTCAATAATATACCAATAAAGAATTGTTTTTTTTCCTTCCCATAAACAAAGGAATGCCTAGATACGTTAATGGACTAGCAGCTTGCTTAAACCCGGTTGTCTCCAAAATTTTCTTTCACTGACGCTGCTTATAGTGAGTAGAAAATAACATGCTCCTCTTTTTTTGTTAACTAGTTGCCCTGAGTGAGATTCATAGGTTGTTAATCATAGCATGAATTTTTTAATTGATTTAGCGGAACCATTAATAAACACTATCATGTCATTCGCAATTGATAAAGAAGAGACTAGCGGACAACCACTTGGAATGGAAAAATGGTCTATACTGCCTGAATATATGAGATTCTGAATTCCATGATTTAAGACTTCCGTTGCAAGGACAAATAAAGCTCGAGAAAGAGGATTACCTTGGCGCACCCCACTACCCGATTTGAAATATCCGCAAGTTTTTCCATTCAAAAAAATCGAGTACCAACAATTTGAGAGAATTCTCTATATCATGTCTATCCACTTTTCTAAAAATCCATAAGCTCAACGCACTTTGATTATGAATATCCATGAAATACGGCCGTAGGCCTCTATCATATCGATTTTGACCACCACATTTGATCCTCTAGGCTTTTTATTGCGTACGGACATTAATTCTTGGGTTAGAAGAATGTTGTCCGTGATTGATCTTCCTTGAATAAAACCTGATTGAGAATTAGAAACATTTTTTGGAAGTAAAGAACCAATACGGTTAGCTAAGATTTTTGAAATAATTTCATTCGAAAAATTACAAAGACTAATGGGTCTCAAATCTGAACAACTTTTTGGATTGTCCATTTTGGGAATAAGCACGATGTTAGTGGAAGTCCAAACTTTTGGAATAAATTTACCAACAAAGAATGATTGGATGGCATTTACAATATCTTTGGCAATGATATTCCAACAAGTTTGATAGAAAAAATTATTGAATCCATCCGGGCCTGCTACATTATCACTATCCATGGAAAATATGACATTTTTTATTTTGTTCTTCATTCGGGACCAATGCGAGCTTTTGATTAGCCTCTCCACTACTCAACTTTGGAATGTGATCAAAGATATAATTATCCTCAGCATACACCGATTGATCCCCAAAAGAGTTTGAAAATAAGAGACAACTTCTTTTTCCACTTCTTTTGATATATTAATAATAGTACCATCTTCTCTCTGAATTTGGTGTATAAGAAGTTTGTTTTTCCTTTTTTTTAATCACTGAGTGAAAAAATTTTGAATTCATATCTCCATCCTAAACTACTTTCACCCTAGATTTTTCCTTCCAAAATATCTCTTCAATTTTTAACTCATTATAAAAGTTAGCTTTAGCTAGATGCCAAGCTTCCCTATTTTGAGAAGAAGGATTAATATCAAACATTGCTTCCTTAAGAATGACATCTTCTTCTGCTTTTTGAACCCTCGAAAAAAATATTTGAGAAAACATTTGAATTCCACTCTTTGAGCTTAGATTTCACATTCCTCAGTTTTGTAGCAAATAAAGCCATAGGGGGTCCTGAAACATCATAACTCCATGCATTTTCGACAGTTTCTAGGAAAGAATGATGAGAATCCCACATGTTTTGAAAGAGAAACGGCTTAGGGACCATATCACTTGTGTAATTTAATTTCAAAACAAGAGGAGCATGATCAAAATTTGATCGATGAAGGTGCTCAATAGAAGAAGAGAATTGTTGGTTGAACCATCCGTCATTACCAAAAATACGGTCAAGCCAAGCCCAAATAGAAGCATCACCATCTTTGTTATTGCACCATGTGAAATTAGAACCCAAAAAATGCACCTCTTGTAACCCAGCATTAATCATAGTGGAGTTAAAGTAAAAAATAGCCTGGTTATCAACCAAGTTCCCCCCCCCCCCCCCCCCCCCCACACACACACACACATTTTTTCCTCCTGATTGGCCACAATGTTAAAATCACCTCCTATTAACCAAGACTCAAAGCCAAGAGTGGATAATGAGTTAATTTCTTCGCAAAGGAGCTGCGTATCCTCTTTGTTACATTTCGCATATACACAGGAAAATAAATAAGATGTAGGAGATTGAGGAAATTTAACTAATATTGTTAATACTTGATCCATGTCTTTAACTATATCAACAATACAATTAAAATTCCACAAAATCCATATTTTTCCTCCAGCATTAGATAAACCTCCAGAGAATCCAATCTTCATTAGCAGAGATTTTAAATTCCCTGCATCAATTTTCGTCTCTTGAATTGCAATCATACAAATTTTAAATTTATTTATGATCCTATTAAGTCTTCGAATAGATGAGTTTTTTCCATCTCCTCTGATATTCCAAAAAAGTAGGATAATCATTCAAAGTTGACTAAAGGTGAGTTTGAGAGTTCTTAGTAGTAGACTTCATTGTTATAAAAGATACTGATTGGGAGTTGGATTTTTTCTTCCGTATTTTTCCTTTTGAGATACTGTTGACTACCTTCCAAGGAGACGAACTCTTACTGTTGATAACCAAACAGGAGGCTGCCACATTATATTTCTTGCCCAACAAAGTATATTGTTGTTGCAATTGATTCGAGAAAGATTTGAATTCTTCGATTGAGGAGTGCTGCATGTTTATATTGGCCAAATCATCTGTAGTGTTACATAATGGAAATAAACATGCATGCGACAAGTTTGATGAGGAAGCCTTCATTGGAGCATCTGATAAAGCAGGAGAATGAATGAGGTTAGGTTTAATGATTTTATTGAGATTTGGCTGATGGGTCAATTCACCTTCTTCATTATCTGTAACGTCCATAAGAGCAGCAAATGAATTATGAGTAATGACCTCCCCTTCAGAATCACAGTTATCGACTTCTTCCACACCTTCTTGAATAAGAGGATTTTTTTTTTGGATGAGTAGATAGCAGTCCTCATTTTAAAGGAAGACGATGTGGCGTTATTTCTTGTACCCCACAAGCCACATCAGCTAGAGCTTTTAAATTTTTAGTTACCTGTTGACACTTATCCTTGTGTTTATTAGTAGCGTTAGAATCCTCCACATTTTTTGCCTCTTTAGACGATTGGACTTCCTTAATAGCAATACCTTTTTGGGGCTTCCTTTTTTCTTGCCAGTTTGTTACCACTTTTCGAGCCTTAAATGTCTCGTTTTCTGTAACAGTTTGCGACTTCTCGTCCTAAGCAGTTGGCGTTCACTGGGAGTATGGACGAGATAATTAGGGTTACACACTCTCCTGGTGCACGACCAATTTTCATGCATGATCCAAAAAACTTTGGGACATTTTCATATTGGATTCTCTGCCTGAATCCTTTATCACCATTAACTATCCAAATTCTATGAGGGAAAGGTTTTAGAACATCAACCTCAACACAAAACCGTGCTAGGCTAGGTCTGGTGACAAAGGTCGTTGACTAATCCATTTTCGATGGGTTGCCAATTCTTTGACATATAGCAAAAAGAGCAGGTTTATCAAATAAATGAACTGGTAAGTGTGGGAGGTTAACCTAAACTGGAAAAATGGGACAATCATATCCTGGTATAAAATATGGAGTCCATTTCATGACTTTGATAGGGGCTTTAAAAATATATAATTGATCATGTAACCATAAGCGCATAAAATTCTCTTCACAGAACAATTTGATTAAGATATGTTGGTCATCAAGTAAACCAACTGAAAAAGAGGCTTTCAGTTAGAAACCATGCATAGCCTTGCGTATGGTTTCCATTGATGGTCGGCCAAAAATGAATCTTCCAATCAGTGAATATTTGTAGGGAGAGGGAAGATGTTCAGTTTCTTCGCGAGAGAATTCAACAGATGGGTCCCCTTTGAAGGAGGTTAACGGTTTAGTGGAAAGGGACAAGGTTGATGATGATTCTGATGTTAGGGATGCAAAGCTTTTTGCATTGTTACGATCAAGATCTGGTGGTTTAGGGATAGGTGGTGCATTCGCCATAGTAAGAGAGAGAGAGAGAGAGAGAGAGAGAGAGAGAGAGAGAGATCTTATATCACCATATTGAGATCGATACGTTACTTTGTTAGTTTCGATAAGTTACTTTGGTACCTCTTGAGAAATTTGTGCATCTTTAGGAACATCTTGGTTTATCTGTTCAATTTTTTTTATCCCATTAGCCTATTTTAACCTTAAACCGCGCATGAACATACGTATGTATTATATACATATACATACGTATGTACATATGTATGTATTATATACATACGAATATACATACATATATATGTATATATGTATATGTATATGCCATATATATATATATATATATATATATATATATACACGTTAACAATCAAATGCATGCGCTTTGAGACGTAATAACCATCAATATAGTAGTCTCCAGTGGACTCATGAGGTACTGCTAAGGGAGCAGGTGGGTATAAACGAAGTGTTTCCTTTACTACGACTTGTAGTTATGTGAGGCTCTTTATATCGGATTCTTTTGGCCATTGTTTTTTCCATTGTGGACGCCGAGTTCATCTTGAGCAATTTTTAATGAATATGGATGATTTAAGAGTAAAGAGAGGGCCAAATTAGTGTCTCGAGTGTGGTTTTTGAGCTTGACCAAATGGGAATCTACAAAGTGATATTAAAATGTGTTGGGAATTGAGCAAAAAACACAATAGTACAATGACATTGTCTCCCCTTAAAAACATGAAAACAATAATAAGAAAATGTCCACATTGTCTATCTCTGTTATAATAATTATATGTCAAATCTTTGTTGTTATTTTATTATTATTTAGTTATTTACAAATGTTTACTTGGGATTTGATTTTGGGCACATGTTATCATTAATATACATTTGAAATCTCATAACTTGTTGGAAAATATATTGATTGTGAAATGTTGGAGCATGAACTGTGGCACAATGTCTTAATTTTCCCATGTGAGAATTTATGTCTCAACATGCCCCTCACATGTAGCATTACTTGATCCTTAATGTGGACATGTTTATATTTAAGGATGCGGAGCAATTGGGCCGTTGGAGCATGAATAGCCTGTTTTGATAGCATGATAAATGTTGGAACATTCAAGCCAAAACCAATTGGCAATGGGTGGACCGTCCTATGTGTGAGTTTAACATTAACATCTAGTGGGTGTTTGTTGAACCCATACATTACTCATGTTTGTATTTAAGTTGATTGTTTGAGGAGATTCACATACCAACATTGTTGCCATAATAATGGCGTCATGGTCATTTCTATGAGAAAATGGGGATTAAGCAAGAAAATCAATTTGAAAATTGGTTTCCGATAAGAAAATGGGCATTTCCCATATGTTACTTTTATGCCCATTGTGGATCTTGAGTCTCTTGTCGAGCAACATATCTATTTTAATAGTTCGTAACCTCTAATACCAAATTTATAGTCCCAAAACAAGCATATATAAGTCAATTTCGACAAACGGGGGTTCGATGGTGACATATTTAGTTTCTATAGGTTACTTTAGTACCTCTTAAGGATTCTGTACCTCTTTACAAACACCTTGGTTTATCTTTTCAATTTTGATCCAATGAGCCTATTTTAACTTAAAAGACATTTGTAGTAATCAATTTCATAAATAGGGTGTCCGAGATAGTAACTTCACATAGGTTACTTTCGTACCTCTTATTGTGGCTGCTCCTTTTTTGGACCTTTTCATTAGTTTTTTAATAATTTACCCAGACCCACTTATTTAATTCGAAAATAAAGTTATAGTAGTTAATTTCAGCTGCAGTGTTTCCATTTAGAACACAAATATTTCCTACATGTTACTTGTGTTCCTACTTCCTTTCTTTAGCCAATCTTTCACTTTTTTTTAGTTTTCCTCGCCAAGAGTCCATTTATCCCCCAAACGAGAGTGTTATAACCCATTTTAGATACTAGATATCTGAGATGGAAACATTCATGCCTCATGGGTCACTTTTACGCCTCTTAAGGTATTTGTGCCTCTTTTCGAACAACGTAGTTTCCCAAATTTCACCCCAAAATGATTGTATAGAAGCTAATTTTGGAAATCGGTGTTTAATGAGGACACAATCACTTCTAAAAGGTTACTTTGGTACCTTTATATGTGTTTTTGCCTCTTTTTGTTTTTCAATTTTGGCCCCTAATGAATATCACAAGTAATAAATATACTGGCTTTATTATTTATGGTAGTAGGTTTGAAAGACTAACATAGTTAGGATGTGTTTCAACTTATGATTTTTGAATTGATTGCTTCAACATATATATGTTCGAATCTGGGTTAATATTGATCATATGTTAGAGGAAGATAAGGGGATTGTGAATCCCAACTGTACCCGAAGAAAATATTTCACCTGCATAATTCAGTTTTGGAACACACAACAAGGCCTTTTTTTAGTCTTTATTTTTAATTTGGATTTATTTAACATAATAGGGCTTCTTCTTATCTTCCATGTTTTGATTCTTATTTCATTTATTCTTTTATGTAACTTTTGATAAGGTGTTTAGTCATTATTCTATAGTTATGTTATGACGTTTCCTTGATACAACTTCTTTTTATTCTTCCCTTGAACTTGGTTTATCAGTGAGCATATAAAAAGTAAATCAACGTGATTTTTTATATTTTCAAAGGGATTCTAACAAATTATATATTAGGTTTTTGATTAAGCTAATTTGAGAATTGTGAAATGATAATTGACCGACCAAATTTATGTCGCAACCTTGTAATAATTATTAGGAACTATTATTTTAAACTGATTGAAGTTCATGTTTTAATGACAACTTTAACCAGGTTGTAATGGATCAAAGATTTTCATAATAAGGCATAATAGATGTAGTTACTCATGTATAATAAGTAGTCAATGTTTTAATGGAGCTAAAGTTTGAAGGAAACTTGGCTTAATATATGTATATAAATATAGTATTATTAGAAAGATACAAACAACTACTAATTATAATATTATTCGATCGATGGAAACATGAGAAAAGATACCCTTTACAAGCGTACAAGATATATAAATATATACATATAATAAAATATTATTTTATTAGTTAATAACACTGGGCCTTTTGTAATACCTTATATAAGACCTTGTCAATATTTTGTTACTATTATAGATATCCCGCCTAAATCAAGAACTTCCATCCAAAATGACAAGCTTCTCGCGATAACTTTGAGGTAATTAAATTGGTTCAAAATTTTTGATAGACCTCCACATCGAATCGCGGTGTGAGGATGACTTCGAGTGGTTTTTCCTTTGGCAAACTGAGGCCTAATCCCTCCCCCATATCCACTGGAATTCCAAGTGGCGTTGATATATCACATCCATGAAGTAAACGAGGTTGATCGGGCGGTAAAAGTGTGTTCGTGTGAGGACACAATCGTCGTGTGTTTCGCCGCCGCGATACAAAGAAAACCTAATATACTACTACACTTGACAAGCAAGTACAGCGGTAAGTCGGGTATCGAGAATCCACAGGGAGTTATTAAATTTTAGATGTTAATTGTTTAATTACTTCAGGAATAAAAGTGTAAAAGAAATAAGAAAAGGTGATAGGGTGGTTGTGGTAACAAAAGAAAAGAATAAGTTATGCTAAAATAAAGTAAAGCGAGGATCGGGATCGCATTCCACCAAACGGATCGAAACAACTACTAATTAGAATTAAGGCTCGAAAGCAATTTAATCGAGCATTTTCAACTAAGCATAAACATCACGCAAGAAGGAATTTAATCCAAAGTTGTGAGATAAAACATTTAACTGAAAAATGATCACACGCGGATTAAATTCGGATAATCGCTATAAACACTAACGTTGCATGACAAAGAAAGTTAAACGCATAATAATCCGACTTTAATACGCGAGGTTTCAATTAAATGCAATTTTACACGAAACCCTAAATTTCGAGGTCCGAACCCGAAAATGGCGGAAACGCAATCCCGACCCTATTTATCTAGGGACGCATAATGAATTAACTAAATTAAACTAATTAAACTAGAAAAGCAATAAATAAACACAATAAACCTAACTAGAAAGCATGTAAATCTATCTAGAAAGCAAGGAAAGAATGGAAAACAACTAGATTAATGGAGAGGGAAGATGAATAGTTAATCTTACAACCAATTAGTGTGTCAATCCAAGAGAGGAAGAAGAAGAACTAATCAAAACCCCAAACCCTAACTAAAAACTAAGCTAAAATCGTTTATATGGCTGCCTTCCTATTACAAAACCAAAATTTGGCTTATATAGTAAGTTAGAATAAAAGAAAAGAAGAAAGAAAAGAAAAGAAAATATCTGCAGAAAAACAGGGGATCGATCGATCGACCCCTTTGGTCGATCGATCGACAGTGTAATTCGTGGCAAAAATAAGAAGAGTCGATCGATCGACCCTTATGGTCGATAGATCGACCAAGCAGGGCAGCCTGCAATCCTCCCTGTTTTGGCATACAATCCAACGTCACTCCAATCGCCGTAACTTTGTCGTTATGCATCGGAATCGCGCACCGTTCGCGGCCACGCGAAGCTAGCGAGGAGAGATACAACTTCCGTGTAGATGTCGGGCCAGGTGCCCAAGCTGTCAAAAGACTAAAATGCCCTTGCGCGTGCGGTTGTGTACGGAAATCGAGCGGAACGCATCCGGACTTCACACTTAGCATCCAAATACCTACAAAAGCTCAATTAACACCTGCGAAACATGATATCATAGAAATCCGAGGGTTGTCTGGTTAACGAGCTTAAATATAGGGAATAAGATACCCGAGGGGGCTAATAACGCGTAGGTTAACGGGTGAAATACGCAATATTTCCGCCGTATCACACCCCCTAACTTACACATTGCTAGTCCCTAGCAATGAAATAAGATGCAACAAGAAGAACTAGTAAACCAACACAGGAGAGAGTACAAAAGTATGGTATAAAAGTAATAAAAATATAAGGCCACTTTCGCGGGCGATTCGATTGCATTTAGGATATGCAATAAGCCGTTAAACCCCTGGTTACCCTAGTGGACGAGTGTCGTCTCGTGAGGGCTTTCGGGGATGAAACCCACAAACATCATAAAGTTTCCTCAAAATATGTCCAATCCAAGTAAGACAAACTCATCAGTGCGAACAAGATTTCAACATGTTATTAGCATAGCAAACAAATTCGCATGAGAAGTCCGTAGTTATTAACATTATCGAATGCACCTCAATGAATTGAAACTCTAACATGTGGAAGGGGAGTGAGCATATGCAAAGCATGATTTGGCGAAAAACTTAAATAACTCGGATACTAAATCAAAGCATGCATATATTCAATCCTCACGGGCATTACGCTAAACAAATGAATTCACTATGAAAAGGGAGGTAATACACGGGACATGCGGGCATAAAGAGTAAATGTAAATGGAAACTAGGCCGCGCACATGTCACGAATGAGGAACGCTATATAGGAAATAAAAATTGCAATCTCAGTGAAAGGATACCGCACACTAAAAGAGGCGAAATGCATTTTCACAGATTATCAACACTATTTAAACATTTGAATTACATCTACTTAAGATCACATAGGACTTGTAATAGGGTTGTAATGTATGGCTAGGTTAAGGTACGAAATGAAAGGGAGGTATATAAGGATTCAAAGTGTTCGGGGATGAAACTCAGAATAATGTGAAAAAGTGGGCAATATCAAAAGTTGGACAAGAATGTCCAAACGAGCATAGATATAACAATCGAGAGAGTAATCAAAGCTTATTGAAACACTACAAACAATATTTACAACTTTCTCTTTCTTTTTCTTTTCTTCCTTTTTCTCACTTTTTCTTTTGTTTTCTTTGCTTTTTTTTTGCTTTCTCTTTTTCACTACTTTCTTTTTCTGACACTTCTTACTCTTTTCATACTCAAATTGTAACCACACAACAATAATAACATTCAATTCCAAACAACAATCCAAACAAGGGTATGTAAGGTAATACATATGGTATAAAACTCCAATTTGGAGTTGGTCATGGAATTTTGGGTAATGAAACGAAAGGCTAGTATATAGGCTCAAGTGGGTTGACTAGGGAACATATAAAGGTGAGGTCAAGGTCATATGGGTGATATATCAAAGAGGGCCTATGATCATTTCACAAAGTATACGCAATTCGCGAGTCAAAACAACATATGAAAATCATGCTCAAGTAACACATTTCAATGATGAACTCAATTAATGAACGGTCAATGAAAGAATAAAGAGATTACCAACGACTGCAACGTTTTCAATGAGAAAAGAATAGTGTATACACTCACAAATGAAGATAAGTCTCTAATCTCACTCGGTGTAAGTATATACAATGCAGCAAAAGCATACCGAGTTATAAAAATCTTAAGCCAATTCAATATAACAAGAATGGTGCATATGTTCACGGATAAAGTTTAATTCATGAAGTTATTCATAATATTAATGATTTAGGGACTAGAATCTAATAACTTCTAAAATCGAGAACATGCATAGTTGAATTGTCTATTTGATCGGGCAATTATTAAAATTTATCATCGGAAACAAGGGCATAATGCCCAATAAAGGGGAAAAAAGAAAGAAAATATTTTTGAAAATTTTCAAATTTTAACAAAAACATGCTTTGTAACTAAATTGTAATCAAATCCAAGGACTAAACAGCAAAATGGATAGACTACCCTACACCCCCTAACTTAAATGTTGCATTGTCCCCAATGCGTCCATTAAAGAACACAACACAAAGCTAGGAAAGGAATGATATTACCCACACGTGGAGCGATCTCCATAAGTACAAGTCCAAATGAAGCTGCAAAACAAGTTAGTACAAAGCAAATGAAGAATATGTACCGATGTATCAAGTAAAGAGAATCTATGTCACAAGTCACAATAATATAGAGGGGCTGAAGTGCAAATACTAGATAAATTGATGGTGAACTTTTTGATTTTATAAAATGGAAGGTCACACACATCAAAATCCAATAAACAACCACAAACTACATTTTCATTTCTCATTTCATAAGTTCAATACAAAATTACTTAATACATTACAACTTCTGAAATAAAGGAAATACAAATAAAAATAAAAATAAAATAAAAAGTACAATACTATCCGGTCCCAAAATACAAAAATGAAACCCAGCACAACAACAGCCTAGTGGCCAGAACCACTAGGATCGGAGGGGTCCTGAAAATGAGGAGGCACTGGCGCGTCGGAATCACTGCGCTGCAGATAAAGATCTCTCATCATCCGCTGCATCATCCGGTACTCCTGTCTACTCTGTGCCCTGGCCTGCCTCTGCAAAGTCCACTCCTGCCGCTGCTCGGCCTGAAACTGCTCCTGATGAGCCTGCTACTGAGCCCACTGCTGCCGCTGATCGGCCTGCAACTGGTCCAGGCGCGACTCCCAAGTCGCCCACCTGAGCTGGGTCTCCTCCCAGCGCTGGTCCTGAACTGCCTGGTATGCCGCAAAGCGGGCATCATCCTCTGTATGTGGCACGTGAGAACCCTCACCAGTCTCCATCTCACTAATCTCCTCCTCCTCAGCCATATCGTCAGCAACCTCTGCCCTCTGCCTCTTCGTCGCCGGTTGCCCCCACTCGCGCTTCAGCATTCTTGTGATGTTGGCCTGTGTGAGAAGCCCGAGTGGATCATGTTTGCGGTCGGCGATTAACTCTGGGCAACCGTGAGAAATACAAATCTTAGTGATGAGGGCAGGAAAAGGGAGGGAAAATGTCTTGGCTCTCTCCTTGGCAGTAGCACACATCATATCCAGAAATATGTTGGGCAAACTGATATTGCCCAAATTATTAATCAGTGCGTAGATAAATGCGGCGTGCTTGTGACGCACCTCAGATCGGTTGCTCGTCACCATAAAGGAGTGGACATTGATGTAGTGAATCAGTCTCGGTAGGTCCTCCATTGCAGCCGAGCGGAAAGCCATTCTCTTCCATTCTTCACCCGGTGCAAGGCTCTCTATCAATGTCGTCAAACCAAAAACATCCCCATCGGTTAAACTGACAGCGTTCTCGGGGTTCGGTACATGCATGAAGGCCGCCAAATCAGATAAGCGGAAAGGTACCCTCACCCCTCGAACCATGGCCTCAAAAGTGGTCGGCCCGTCACCATTCACCACCACTAATGTCGCATAAAATATTCTTACCAATTCTTCATTAATGCGCCCATTAGTGGCGAGAAAAGTCTCCCATCCCTGGCGTCTCAGAATAATACGCGCCTCACTCGGCAAATCCTCAAGCTTCCAGGCATAATTGTAGGCCAACGGCCTCTGAGCAGTCTCAAAATAGGCCTGAAACCATTCCCGTTCTTTCTTGCAACGGAAACCCTCGAAACCCAAGGTGGGCATGCACACAGTGGAGTTATATTTCTTTGGTTGTGCCATTTCAACCTACAAAACAAGAATTAAGCAATACAAAAAATATAGTAAGCGCAATTAATGGTTAGTTTAGTGTACGAGTTGAAATGGGGTGCGAGTGCCCAAAACCGAGGTAACAAAGTGCAACATTGCGCTAAAATATGTCGGAATACGACAACGAGTAAAAATCAACCAAGTGTGCGCCAAAAAATGCATTGAAAACTATTTTGGGCATTTTGGCGAACACTTGGCGTGCGCAATGTGCACTAAGGGTGAGAAATGCCAAGTTTGAACCAACAAAACCACCCCACTCATGAACAACCAACAATGCAGCAATCAAAACATGTTCATGAGTGGATTAATAACAAGAATAATGCATAAATTCAGTTGGAACAAATCGAAAACAGGGGAAACACCAACATTCCCAACAATATGTCAAACTAGGGTTTAAACAGTATAATTTGTGACACATTTCTACCAAAAACTACAAAATCATGAAAAACAAGTAGAAATATACCTTGGATATGCAGTGATTGGAAGAAAAATGAAGGAATTTGGTGAGGGGAAAAATTAGGGCACAAAATCGTATTGAGAGGAGAGGAGAGAAATAAGAAGAAAGGGGAGAAATGAAGGAGCAGTTTCGGTTTAACTGGTCGATCGATCGATCGACTCCCAAGGGTCGATCGATCGACCAAGCAGGAAAATCTCACTGCATTGGAAATTTAAAGTGGGGGGGAAAGATGCAATTTGGGGACAAATATGGGGTATAAAAAGAAAATAAATATAAATATAGTATATATATATATATACACATAAGAATATGAAACAAAAATAGAAAAATCAAAATAAAAATAAAATAAAAATAAAATACACATGGGCCTAGATATACACACCTAAAAGGCCTAGGCTATAGAAAATAAAAATAAAAATGAAAGAAAATAAAAATATGTACACGAGCAACGCACACGCATAATCACAACAACAAATGAAAAATAAAATAAAAGAAAAATAAAAACAAATGAAATTGCATGAGGATGCGTGTGTGAATATCAAAGGGGAAAAAAAATGTTTTTTTGTGATTTTTGATTGTTTTCTTAACAAATGTGTGCCGGGGCGCATATCTCCGCAAATTCAAGTACGTTGAACCTACAAAAGAGTTAGAACCAAGCATACGAAAAGAAATAAAAAGAGTTTAGCTAATTACACTAGGCTAAAATCAAGAAAAACAAAAATAAAGAAGTTAGTATATACAACCTACACTCGGAATGCGCAATTAACTATATACCAAAAGTCGAAATTTTTGAGGGTCCATCCAAAACACGATTTGACTTTGGAGGATCAACGGTGGACCCTCCCGAGCATGCATGCCTCCCGGAAAATAGGAATTCCGTTTGAACAACGGAAGGCATGTGGGCGGTGAAAGAAATGAACCATCGCCAATTTGAAATTCTAGGCGGACGATGGGGGATTTGGATAAAAAGGGGGAAAAGTACACTTGAGGTCCAAGAAAAATCGATTCATCCCCCAAAGGTTTTTCAATTCGAATGGGAGATGGTGCACACATCGGGACAACAACCATTGACAACAAGTACGGTAAAGAGTCCTCGTCGGCAAAAAGTGTAGAAGTTTTAATTTCTACCGACTCACAGGAATCAACCGGTAATTCTAATGGTTCAATGACGGAAAACGAATATGGTGATGAAACAAATTCAATCTCAATCGACTCATCGTCAGAAGGAGATTGAATTTCGAGGGAGAGAGATTCACACTCGATGAGAAATTCTTTGAAGAATTGAGGTGAAACACAAGTTTCCACCTCCTCGTTGTTTTGTGCATAAGAATTCATCTCATCGCAAAGTGAACCAAGTCTCATTCCAGCATCATTTAAGCTTTCCAAACCTTGGGAGTAAAGAAGAAAAGTTTCTTCCAAATTAGGCTTCCTCGGCTCTAGATCCTCGGATTCCTCATTTGGTTGAAATTCGTCTTCGAAAGTAATGAGATGAAGATCGTCATTGGATTCGAATAATGAATCCAACTCAAGCTCCCAATAATGATTTTCATTCCGATAAATGTTTTCAAGTCTTTGATTTTCAAGAAAATCTTCAAAATGGAAAACTTGAAAACTATCCCCAAAGTAAGAATCATTAGAATGACCGTAATTACTATAAAAGAAAGACATGGTTACCTTGGTGTTGAAAGATGGAGAATCCAAGAAAGAAAGAAAGTGAGCAACCTCGAATAGAAGCTTCTTAGCGCTCAGAGTATGCAAATCCTGCAAGAAAGGTTAAGAGAAAGAATACAAATAGAAAAGGAAAAGTACTACGAACTCAGAAAACAATTACTATCTAAAACAATAATTCCCCGGCAACGGCGCCATTTTTGATCGGGCGGTAAAAGTGTGTTCGTGTGAGGACACAATCGTCGTGTGTTTCGCCGCCGCGATACAAAGAAAACCTAATATACTACTACACTTGACAAGCAAGTACAGCGGTAAGTCGGGTATCGAGAATCCACAGGGAGTTATTAAATTTTAGATGTTAATTGTTTAATTACTTCAGGAATAAAAGTGTAAAAGAAATAAGAAAAGGTGATAGGGTGGTTGTGGTAACAAAAGAAAAGAATAAGTTATGCTAAAATAAAGTAAAGCGAGGATCGGGATCGCATTCCACCAAACGGATCGAAACAACTACTAATTAGAATTAAGGCTCGAAAGCAATTTAATCGAGCATTTTCAACTAAGCATAAACATCACGCAAGAAGGAATTTAATCCAAAGTTGTGAGATAAAACATTTAACTGAAAAATGATCACACGCGGACTAAATTCGGATAATCGCTATAAACACTAACGTTGCATGACAAAGAAAGTTAAACGCACAATAATCCGACTTTAATACGCGAGGTTTCAATTAAATGCAATTTTACACGAAACCCTAAATTTCGAGGTCCGAACCCGAAAATGGCGGAAACGCAATCCCGACCCTATTTATCTAGGGACGCATAATGAATTAACTAAATTAAACTAATTAAACTATAAAAGCAATAAATAAACACAATAAACCTAACTAGAAAGCATGTAAATCTATCTAGAAAGCAAGGAAAGAATGGAAAACAACTAGATTAATGGAGAGGGAAGATGAATAGTTAATCTTACAACCAATTAGTGTGTCAATCCAAGAGAGGAAGAAGAAGAACCAATCAAAACCCCAAACCCTAACTAAAAACTAAGCTAAAATCGTTTATATGGCTGCCTTCCTATTACAAAACCAAAATTTGGCTTATATAGTAAGTTAGAATAAAAGAAAAGAAGAAAGAAAAGAAAAGAAAATATCTGCAGAAAAACAGGGGATCGATCGATCGACCCCTTTGGTCGATCGATCGACAGTGTAATTCGTGGAAAAAATAAGAAGAGTCGATCGATCGACCCTTATGGTCGATAGATCGACCAAGCAGGGCAGCCTGCAATCCTCCCTGTTTTGGCATACAATCCAACGTCACTCCAATCGCCGTAACTTTGTCGTTATGCATCGGAATCGCGCACCGTTCGCGGCCACGCGAAGCTAGCGAGGAGAGCTACAACTTCCGTGTAGATGTCGGGCCAGGTGCCCAAGCTGTCAAAAGACTAAAATGCCCTTGCGCGTGCGGTTGTGTACGGAAATCGAGCGGAACGCATCCGGACTTCACACTTAGCATCCAAATACCTACAAAAGCTCAATTAACACCTGCGAAACATGATATCATAGAAATCCGAGGGTTGTCTGGTTAACGAGCTTAAATATAGGGAATAAGATACCCGAGGGGGCTAATAACGCGTAGGTTAACGGGTGAAATACGCAATATTTCCGCCGTATCAGAGGTAGCGGCAAGTGAATCACTTAAGAGGCAAGTGTAATACCAAGGCACATTCTCCTCCCAGAACTGAATGGTATGTACTCAAAATATTTTCCTCGATAATCTACATCAACATGGGCGTTGAGAAACCTCTCTGGGTCGAACTCGTGAGGTTTTGACCACACCCGTGGCAACTGATGTAGCTTCCACACATTGACAATCAAACGCGTACGCTTTGGGACATAATAACCATGAACACAGCAGTCTTCAGTGGACTCGTGAGGTACTACTAAGGGAGCAGGTGAATATAAACGAAGTGTTTCCTTCATTACGACATGTAGATAAGTGAGGCTCTTTATATCGGATTCGTCTGCCCATCTTTGTTTTCCAATGTGGACATCGAGTTCATCCTGAACAATTTTTAACGCACATGGATGATTCAAGAGTAAAGAGAGTACCCAATTAGTGTCTCAGTTGTGGTTCTTGAGCTAGCCCAAATGAGAATGTACAAAAGGATATTGAAATATGATGGGATTTGAGAAAAAAAACAATAGTAAAGTGGCATTGTCTCCTCTTAAAAATAGGAAAATCGTAATAAGAAAATGTCCACTGTGTCTATCTCTGTTATATAGTAATTATATGTCAAATCTTTTTTGTTATTTTTATTATTATTTAATTATTTTTGCATGTTACATTGGGATTTGATTTTGGGTACATGTTATCATTAGTACATATTTAAGAGAAATCTCAGAGCTTGTTGGCAAATATATTGATTGTCAAATGTTGGATCATATACTCTAGTGCAATGCCTTAATTTTTTCATGTTGGAATTTATGTCTTAACATGCCCACTCACATGTGGAATTACTTGTGGCTATACATGGACATATTAATATTGGATGACGCCTACACGTGGACATATTAATATTGGATGACGCGAAATAGTTGAATGGTTAAAGCATGAATAGTCTTTTATAAATGTTGGAACATTTAAGCCAAAATCAATTGGCAATGGGTCATGTGTGACTTTAACATTAACATCTAGAGGGTGTTTATTGAACCCATTCATTACTCATGTTTGTATTTAATTTGGATGTTTGAGGAGAATTACGTACCAATGTTGTTGCCTTAATAATGGTGTCATAGTCATGGACGGACATGATGGCCTCCTTTGGTAGGCTCGATAGCATCAGATCCATGAAGTCACCATCACCATTGGCATCACAAGAAATTATTTTCTGAAGATTTTCTTCTAGCCATCCTCCAATAACGTTATTAAGATCCTTACTAGTTCGATTCATAGATTGTATATACCCCCCAACATTCAACCATTCCAGACCCGGGATGGCATCAAAGACCACGAAAACACCGCTTAGATGCATCAATCTCGTCAGTAATTCTCTCAAGTGCCAGCCTTGGGAGTTTTTTTCACTAGAAAATCATTTTCCAACTATCTGTAATACCCCGTAATTTTATTGATATTATTTAAAGGGATTAATTAAATTAAATGGGATAATTAATTTGAAATTAATCTAGATTTAAATACTAGCGAGACGTGAGTTGGTATTTGATTATGATAATAATGTTGAATATTACTGGGTGAATATTGTAGTATATGATTATTGAATTTATTAAAATTATCGCGAGTCATAAATACGACAATTCAGGAAAGAAAGTTGGAACGCGCGTGTCAGTCGTGTCAGGAATCGTTTTAAATGAATTTAAAAGTAAATTATAGTTTTATCATCCATATGGTCATTTTAAGTGCGCCAATGTGTCCGTAGGGGTCAAAATTATCAGAAAACACCAGTCTGAGGTTTAGTTTGGGTCCCGGAAGGATATTCTAGTCATTTTAATTTTTAAGGAATTTTGACCCACGGATTTTAGGCTTTATTTATCAGCCAAAATTAGGGCCATTAGGGCCATTATCTGTCAAAAAGCAAGGAGTGGGCAACGTAAGAAAGAGGAGAAGTTACAAGAAGGTTGTAAGGAGGCCATAACCACCACACACCACCACTATTCGCCGGAATTTGTGACCGGAGAGAGGAAGAGAACCAACCCTTAACATAATCAACGGATTAGAACATCAAATTCCCAGGCAAGTTATTTAATCTATTAAGATTCAGCAAATAGTTTATCCATGATAGTGTAGGATTTGATGATAGCCATGAACAATGATTGAAACTCACTAAATTTGGAGAAGAAATCTAAATTTTGGATAGGATTTGCATGTAGTTTAATTTTGGAAGTATTTCATTAACAAAATCATAACCCTTGATTAATTAAAAACGGATTTAGGAAGAGAAGTATGATGGTTCTTGAAGAAAATAGAAAAATATGGGGTTTCATGATAATATGATGATTTGATCCAAGAAAGGTCTAATTAATGATGATTTAAGTGTTTTGGAACGTTAAGAATCATGTAATTAGGTTGTATAATGACCCTATATGATTACCTTAGGATTTCACATCTTCTAATGTAGATTTGGGACAAAACTAGGACTGAACACGAAGGAAACCCATAGCCTGCACCTTCTTGATCGATCGATCGACATTCATAGGTCGATCAATCGACTGGGCTCGATCGATCGACACCTTACGTCGATCGATCGATCTCCCCAGAAACTGTGACTTTTTTCCCTTATTAAATTGAAGTGATTTCGGGCATCGAACGTTGTAGGTGGGGATTATGTGAATATATTAGGACTTTAGGGAGACCAATAGGGATATAGTGGAAGCCCAGAACATATTAGAAATTGGTTATAATTTAGTGTTGAATTTACGAGTGTCCAATGAGTAATTTCCTATTTTATGTGCGAGAACATGATTTAAATTCTTAGGAGTGATAAGTTAGGATTTGGGACAGAAATAAGGACCTCGGAGTACTGAATTGATATGTGGGATATGTAAGAGACTTAGTAACTTCTTCGGATAGGTTTTAAGTGCTCAAAACTATACGACGTGAGACTTATCGACAAAATATATTATGTATAATCTGGAATAATAATAGTGTACGAATTAGACTAATGGTATAGGGCTGAGAATATACCTTTAATAAAATAACAGTTATCTAAATTGTGTCAATGCTTAGTATTAGGGGTGTGGATCGATTAGAAACCGACCTATTTGGATCAAACCGAATCCAATCCAATTAAAATCGGTTTTTATATTTTGCAATCCAATCCAAACCGATATTGAGTTAAAATCCAATCCAATCCAATCCAATTGTAATTGGATTGGATCGGTTTTTTTAATCGGTTTCGATTATCTGATTTGGGTCGCATTTTTTTCGTAGTTGGATTGGATTTGGATCCAATCCAATCCAATCCAATTAACTGAGCCAATTGGATCCAATCCAATCCAATCCATTTCATAGTTGATAAATTGTAATTCCAGTTAATAAATAATAAACCAGAATTTAATAAATAATAAACTTGATTTTTGTAAACCAGATAATAAATAATAAACCAGAATTTAATACAAATACATTAAACCAAAGAAAAGAACCAAATACAAATTAACCTTCTCACATAATCTTCTCATTACAACATTTAAATTAGTACAAATTATAATAGACACTTCATAAAAGCCTTCACATAATCCAACCAAAACTTGCTTATTAGCCCAAATATTATAGTAGGCCAAATGTTTAAATTACTACAAAAAAAAACACATGACATTCAACTTCCCAAAATCTGCAGAAAAAAGCCTTCACATAATCTTCCCAAAACTTCCAAGATCCAAGCTTGTACCCAAATATTAGTAGGCTGCCTCTACTCCTATAGAGCATTCAAACAAAAAATTGGCATTAGTAATTGAATACTAATGGAAAAATAGAAATTTTAAAAAATCAAAATATTACCTGATTCCAATTAGTACTAAAAGCCGACTCCCGTAACTGTCGAGGTGGACGAACCCAAAATCTCTACAACAAATTAAACAATGACTTGTCATCAAACAAAATAACTAAGATAAATTGACCTTAAACAAACAGAATAAGTATTAATTAAATTATTACCTGATTCAACGTCCTCAATTTCATCCATTAATGCACGAAGATCAATTTGAGGCTTTGTACGTATCCAATTTTGTGCACAAATGAGGGCCTCCACGGTCTTTGGAGACAAAGAACTCCGAAATGGATCAAGAATTATACCACCGGTACTAAATGCAGATTCAGAAGCTACCGTAGAGACGAGAATAGCTAAAACATCTCGTGCAATTAAAGATAAAATCTTATACTTGGGTGAGTTAGTCTTCCACCAAACCAATATATCAAACTCCAAATCAGTGGGGTCCTCGCATGACTCCATTAAGTATCCGTCCACCTTTGTTTTGCATTCTTTCTCATTTGTCTCTTTTAACAACCTCATAAAACCCGCATTAAATAATGCATCAACATCAACTTCGGCACTATCAACCTCAATCTCATTGGCTATTTGTTGTGAATTACGATTTTGTACGGGTTTACTAGAGTAAAGCAATATGTACTGATCGTACAAGTCGTCCAAACTCTTTCTCACCTTACTTGTTAACTCACTAACCTTATCTTCCCCAAACAAGGCACTCCAACAATAAACCAAAAATCTTTCCTTATGCCGTGGATCTAGTAAGGCAGCAATAAACAACATCGGGTTAATCACTGACAAAGAACCCCAATATTTGTCATATTTTCTGCCCATATTCTCACCCATTTTCTGCAAAAAAGGATCTCTACTATTAGCCCATGACCTTATTTGAGTGCGAATCAAACTCAATTGTCTTAAGAAAGAATTAGAAGTAGAATACGATGATCCAGAAAACTTAAGTGTTGCATCATAAAATGTTTTCAAAAATTTAATGAATGAGCGGGCATGTTCCCAATCTTCAAAATCTGGAGCACCTCTCTCACTAGATAAGCAAAACTCACGACGGTATTGTGAATCATCTACCTCTAACCGTTTAAATGCTTTTTGAAATTTTTCAGCCGCCTCTAACATCAAATAAGTCGAATTCCATCTTGTGGGAACATCTAAGCAAACAAGTTTTTTCGATGATATCCTTTCCCTTTCACAACAAGCCTTAAACTTATCTAACCTCGATGGGGAAGCCCTAACATATCTCACCACATTACGAATTCTATTAATAGAGAAATGATATTCCTTCAAACCATCGGTGACAACTAGATTCAAAATATGTGCACAACACCTCATGTGCATAAACTCACCCCCCAAAATTGCCCCACCCCAATTGTTAACTTTGTCAGACAAGTACGCAACAGCTACATCATTGGAACTAGCATTATCAACCGTTATCGTAAAAACCTTCACAATGTCCCACCCCAATAGACACTTCTCCAAATGTTGGCCAATTGTTTCACCTTTGTGATTTGGCACTAAGCAGAAATTTAGAATTTGTTTGTTATAGTTCCAATTGCTATCTATATAGTGAGCGGTTAAACACATGTAATTAAGATTTTGCAAAGATGTCCACGTGTCCGTGGTAAGACAAACTCGCTGCCCCGATTTCTTGAAATAATTCCTCAACATATCCATCTCATTTACGTAAATTTTCAAGCAATCTCTAGCTATGGTGGTGCGACACGAGATTGGAAATCTAGGCTCAAATACATTAAGTACATTTCTAAACCCTTCATTCTCAATAAATTTAAAACACCATTCATCTATAATAAACATTCTAGCAATTGCATCCCTACATCGATCAACACTATAAGATGTAGCCACAAGAGTTGATCCACCCCCTCTCCACTTTTTTTTGGTTGGAAGGCCAAGGTCTTTTGTTTTTTTGGTTCCCTATTAGGATAAGTGGGGCATGCATGAGTTAAATGGCTCAACAAATTAGATGTTCCATTCTTTTTACTATCACAAGCATATTGTTTGGCACAATAATTACAAGTTGCATGGAATCCATCGAGTGATTTTGTAAAATGATCCCACGCGATTGAGGGGGGCCGAGTAGGTTTTCTTTTACCTTTAACAGTTGCTTCTTGTTGACTCGGTGTTGAACTAGGTTGTTGAGATGAATCTTGTTGATCCACTTGATCACTATTTGAAGCATTGAGATCGGGCGGATGATCATTTGAAGGTATTCCATTAATTTCCTTGCTAGGATCATCATCCATCTAAAAGTAAAAAGAACTAATTAACAACACATATAATTAATCATAATATAATCTGAAAATATAAATAAAAATGAATCAAACCATTTACATTCAAATTTACCTGACACGATGCGCCCGAAGATTGAGCCGTGATTACTCTTTAATTTAAAAATATGGAAGCAGTAAACAATGAAAATCCCTACAAATGTTAAAAATCAAACCATTAATTGTTCACTCAAACTATTAACTCACTAAGTTAATGGTTAACAATTCAATAACTGTTAAAAATTCATTAACTGTTAACTCAAACCATTAACTGTCAAAAGCTACTAAAAAATACACAAACAAATTACTGTAGAAAATACTCAAACCATTAAACTGTTAGTGACATTTTTGTGTTAATGAAATGAAAAGCCCTAAAATCAAACCATCAAACCATTAAACTGCTAATGAAATGAAAAGCCCTAAAATCAAACCATAAAAATCGAGCCCCATTTTTTTTTTTTTTTTTTGTGTGTGTGTGTGTGTGTGTGTATATATATATATATATATATATATATATATATATATATATATATATATATATATATATATATATATATATATAGAGAGAGAGAGAGAGAGAGAGAGAGAGAGAGAAATTACCGCCGTCGCCGTAAGGGGGAGAAGATCGGATCAGCATGCCGTCGCTATGTTAAGTATTGAGAGATCAGCTGATGAGTGCCGTC
This sequence comes from Sambucus nigra, assembly GCA_949130495.1. Lineage (NCBI taxonomy): Eukaryota > Viridiplantae > Streptophyta > Magnoliopsida > Dipsacales > Adoxaceae > Sambucus > Sambucus nigra. The sequence continues at coordinate 609,620,383 of OX422217.1, read as the reverse complement.
GTCGTCGCCTAGGTCAGAGAGGAAATGAGAGGAAAAGAAAGTGAAGGGAAAGAAAGGGGGTAAGGGATCAGCCGTCGTAGGTAGGTATTGGGAATGGGTAGGGTTTTTTTAAAAGCAATATATATAATGGGTATTAAATCGGGTGGGTATTGGGAATGGGTATTTTTTATAACCACAATCATTTTAATTGGATCGGTTCGGTTTTCTAATCGATTTTGCATCCAAGAACCGAAACCGATCCAATTAAATCGGTTTTTGAAAATTAAAATTCAATCCAATCCAATTGAGGTCGGTTTTGTAGCTGGATTGGATTGGATTGGATTGGATCGGTCGGTTTAATCAGTTTGGTTTGGATTTTTCACACCCCTACTTAGTATGTGTATTATTATGTGTATGACATACCAATCATACTTGCTATCACAGGAGGTCAACTTTTGGTATAGGACCATCTAATCTTTGTGTGCCTACGGGGGGATTTGGATTGGTACCTTAAGGACATAGGGCTGTGAATGACTTATTTGTGAGTTAATAAGTCAGCTGACCATGGGAGCGTATGTATGTGCATGACCCATGGGTATGTGAACTATGTTTGCCTCCAATATGTGTGATTATGTTTATTGAACGGTTCCGAAGAGATTCGGAACACGTAATCCTTATGTACGTGATGTACCGGGATTTGATAGTAGAGTATGCGTGAACCGCAGCTTAGCCTAGGGGTGCCATATTTGTATATTTGTGCTGAGAATAATATACATGTATTTATTTCGGACTCTTGGTTAAAGTGAGAATATGAATAATTGAAACGTCTTGAATGGGATTAAAAATGAGAATTTCCTATCGTAATTGTTATAAATTAATCTGATCAATGAAAAGTTGAGTTACACGCAGGATTTATTAGAATGATATGAGTAGACCCCGATATTATATGTGAGGGTAGGAAGTAGTTAAAACTAGTTAGTTAACGACATAACTAGGACGGGTTAAGGATATACGTTAGGCGTGCACATTAGTTGAGGGGTCAGAAACTCATGTGAGAGCACGTAACTAACATGTATATAATATTTAATGTTTAATGCAATTAAACACTTGCGATATTTTTAAACTGTTTTCACCTCGGGCTCTGAATCGTTTGCTTTCAAATCTATTTTTCTTGTAAAACCTTTTAGGTTCCCAGCCACAGGGATGCCAAGCATAGGAGTTCCATTCCGTTGACGTATTGTAGCTGTTGTGGAAGTTACAGGATCTCGGTAGTAGACGCCTCCACATTCTTCATTTGATTCTATTCAGGGTCATTTATCAGTTAGGGCATGTTGCCCCCCTTTCCAGTTAGAGATAGCATTCTCAGACTCCCAGTTTCATTTCAGTTTTGGATTTATTTATTTATTCAGACTTTGTATTGGGATTTATTCAGTATTTGGACTATTTAGGGGAGTGTTACTCCAGACTCATTTTATTTATTCCATTATTATTCTATTGTGATGTGGATGTGGTATAGTTAGCTTATAATTTAATTGGTTGCACGTTAATTTAATTTAATAAAATTTTACGACTCACTTTTTAAATATTAGGTGGCTAGCAATTGTTGAAAAATGTTTTCGACAGTGATGCTATGAACTGAACCAACTTAACATTTTGTATTAATTTGAATAAAGGAGTAGCTACCCGGTATTTAATTAGTCGAGGTGTCACAGGTGGTATCAGAGCTTTAGGTTCTAGTGTCCTTAGTATCTTTACGGCTTGTTATGTTTCCGCGTAGCGCCCTTTGATATAGAGACCTATATTTTAGGACTATTGTACTCTTTTGTGTATCTTACGTTCTTCAGATATTTTGAGATATTAACTGCAGACTTATAAAACTTCTCTCTCATTTCAGATGCTTCCTCGACGTGCACAGCGAGTTCCCAGCCCGAGCCTCAGCCTACACCAGTTCAAGGTTCTATGAACGTTTCGGAAGTTGCTACAATTGTAATCCAGGATCAAAACGTGAGTTTTTCTAAATCAATGCTCTGATACCAATTTGAAAAATCGATAGGACCCCCAATTTTAAAAACTTTCACATTAATTTTCTATAAGTGCGGAATAGAGATTGTTCAACTAAACAACAACATAAATAAGAATAAATTTCTTCACAAATTAAAACTAAAGTAAACCAAATTTTAATTTTCTCAAAATTAAAATTATACTAAAAATCAAATTTGTGAATTTTTTACTTTAAGCCCCAAAATCAATTTAATACAAGTCCTAGAAATTTTCCTAACAATAAATATTCATTTTGTAAATTTAGGCCATACCATATTTTATCCAATAAAATTAATGACTGAATTAAATTAATATTTACCCAAATTTAAATTAGCTCCAAATTAAATATACCAATTTTATCTTTTACCTAAGCATGCATCTAATGTGATATTGAAAAAGATAAAATAAGTATACAACCACTACGCCACGATGTACGAGGAAAAACCCACAACAAAAAAAAACCTCGGACGACCCTAGCCTTAAGTCTACTAAGTACGGAATTACAATTACAAGACAGATGACTTAGAACACTCGACTCGACTCCTTCAAACCCCGATGCGTCTTCTTGCAACTACCTCTGCCTAGCCGACAATCCCGAAATCCACCAAGACCTTGGAATCCACCAATGAAGCTTTTGGGAACAACTGTCAACCACACATGGTGCCTTTCACCATGTGAGAACGCCGCAGCAAAAACACATCTTCTTCTTTTAGGGATGTAGAAGTAAACCCAAACTTCTCTTCTTTGAGGTGTAAAGATAAACCCGGTACCAAACACTCCAAGCAAAGATATATATGAAGAAACTTGGAATAAACTCTTGTGGGTGTAAACAAGAGTGTTTAAGAAAGATTTTCTTGAAAACCACACTCAAAACATGAACTCTTTCTTGGAGATTGTAGAATATGAAAAGGTTGGTTTGAAAGAGTTGGTTCCTGACCTTAATAATTCTGGAAAAATTAGTGGGAACAAAAGAGTGGAATAGTGGAGAAAACTCCTAAAAAACTACCAAAATTTTTTTTTGCCGAAAATCTTGTTCGAAGGACCCTTCTAAAAATGTTCCAGAGGGCAATGGGGAAAAGTCGTTGGCAAACTTGTTCTAACGACAATAACGAACGAAGAGACAGATTCTTTATATTTCGATTTTAAGCCCAGAAAAATTTAAATAAAAATTACACCCACTAAAAATATTATTCCAAGTCTCTTACAAATATATAAAAGCATTCATACCTTTGGAGACTATGGAATATGATGTTGATAACGTGAAATGTGGCACATGTAAATCGGTAATGATGATCTCTTGATAAGTAAGCCGCAACGTCTTCAACTTTAACATGTCATAGGCTTGAAGGATACACAAGAACACTATCCTATGACTCAAACATTTTTGTCCGTAATTGGGCCAACACTACATCAAGACTCAATCGGAGACTTGTGTCCTTACAATTCCCCCCCTTTGGCTATTCCGGGACAAAAACCAAAAAAAAATCCTAAAGGGCCGTCAAGCTCTACTAGACTTAAAAAATATCCCACCCAAAATAAAAATTACATAGCTTGACTCAAATTCCAAGGATCAATATCTTTGACGATGAAAGTTTCCATTTAGAAGAATTTCTCCACACTTAAGCAAACTATCAAATGCATAGGTAATAAAAATATTAAATGCATATAAAATAAATACTCCCCCTAAATTAATTCTCCCCGTTATCAACTATGATCAACCTTAGAGGGTCGCGACTCCCCCTAAGTTAAGTCTCCTAAACTAAGATACGATTATAATAGGATTAGAGTGATAAGATCATGAAAGCATATGGGCAACAAAATCAAAACTAATCCATACAAATAATAACGGATACCAACGAAGATGCAAAAAAATTACCATTGTGATACATAAGATACTAATCATGTGATATCAATAACAATATGCAACACGATAGATACCAATTATGAATTAGAAGCATAAATGGACTAGAAAGAAAGGAAAAGAAAGAAAAATACCATATATATGAAGACATAATGACTATCACTAACGCACATGCACATATATATAGGTATAGACACCACACAAGACACAAAATACAATAAGCTTTTCACACTCGTATGGCAAAAATGTGTCATATGGAAACGAAAGTGTAGGGGTGTGAACTAGTAACAATTAAATTTAGACCCAATCACTTAAAACATGTTCACGGAGTTCTCATTTGATTGCAAACTTTATCATATTTGAATATAACCGCATGTGATCATATAGATTGAACTCAATGAACAAACATACACAATGCATACAAGCCTAGAATTTTGATGATTCTATAAACCAATAGAGTCATGACATTGAAAGTACAACTAGGATAAATGGACATTGTGCAAACCATTGATATACCATCCAAACTCCCTCAATTTAAGCATATTATATTAATCTTTTGAATGAATAAATCTACTAAACAAAATGGGCCTTGGCAAATATTTTCTTTTAATGCCATTATTCTTTTAGGCCTTTGGACCACGTATTTCTTTTAGTCCCAAGCAAACGGTGGCTTACTCGCAAAGGATGATATTTCCTTTCAGAGTCCTTCCCCGTGCACAATTATATATATAATATTTTATCGCTCAATTCTCGCGTGCAACGGATTTTAACATGCACTAGTCCTCCTAGGTCACATAACATGTAGATGACAAGATTGGCAGGACAACTCCTCATAAAGCTCAAATATACATATGAAGTCATAATTTTAAGTGAGCTCATGCATGTGTGAATTGAGGCATATAAAAATAAATTCCATTATAGCAACACAAAATCCAACTACTCCATATAAACATGGTAAAGAACATTTTAAGGATTGACAATCTAAACCAAAAGTTCTAGACACATGGAAGCGAAAAAACGAGGGATTCAAACACAAGTATATTCCACATAGAGTGTGTCAAACTAAAATACACACAAAACAAAATCTTTTTGAGTTTTTTTGGAATTTTTAAACCAATCAAAAAATTATTTACTCAAAAGACAAACAAAAAATCATTTGTATTTTTCATTATGCCTAAATAACTAAAAGGTAAAACACAAATGATAAACAAAAATCTTTTTGTATTTTTCATTTAACGAAAACTTAAATAAATATAATACAAAAGATAAACAGAAATCATAATTCTAGCATGAGATATGTGGTAAAGCAATGACTAGAAAATGATTAAACACGCATATACCTAACAAGGATATATAATATGAAGCACAAAAGCTAGAGTATGCAAACAAAACTAACACATTCAACCTTTAAATTTAGCAAGGGAGGTTTCATGTGAAAGCATATGAGAATCAACAAATATAATATCTAGTGCGTCTAAAAATGATTTCTTAACCCATATAGATGTTTATTTAAAATGATGGGATTCGGGAACTAATGAAATGCTAGACATAGACTTCCTAGAACTTCTTTTAAGATCAAAACAAAATGACCTAAGGTGGCCTTTCCTACCACAATGCAAGCATGTGAAAATACGAGGAATGATACCTAAGGTGTGACCTTTTCTAAAGTCCTTGCATAAAGTTGACCCTCTAAAACAAACAATGGTCTTAGCTTTAGCAACGAAAATATTTGAACAAGATGAGCTAGAACTATTACAACTTTTACTCGAGTCTTGTAAATCATTTTTCATTTTAAAAATTTGGACTCAAGTAATAAATTAGACTCCTCAATTTTACGGGACTCCTTCTTTAAATTTTCTATAACACCTAGAAGGTTATTACGCTCCCCCTCAATGTGAGAAAACTTGTCCCTAAGAGTTTTTTCTCGACTATCACCCTCTTTCTTGGACATATTTAAAATATTAAAATTGTAATTTATGTTCATGAGTTTTTCACGAAAAATATCTTTTTGAGATAGTGAGGTTTGCAAAAGTTCAATTCTGCTTGATTTAAAACATAAATTTTCATTTTCAAGAAACTCAATTCTTTTTGCAAATCTCACATTTAATTCTCTTAAATTTTCATTACACTTATTAAGCTCATTAAATTCCTCTCGAATATCAAAAACTTCATTATCATTAGAAATGGACAAATTATCAGTAAGACATCCTATCGAGAGATACAAAACAAAAATTGAGAGTGAGTAAAAAATGAACCACCTAAAAATACAAGGAGCGCAAAAATTATAGAAGTCGAAAAACGGATCTTTAACGCGATAAATTAGCGCTCCGCCTCTGATACCAATTTGAAAACGTGAGTTTTCTAAATCAATGCTCTGATACCAAGTTGAAAAATCGATAAGACCCCCAATTTTAAAAACTTTCACATTAATTTCCTATAAGTGCGGAATAGAGATGGTTCAACTAAACAACAACATAAACAAGAATAAATTTCTTCACAAATTAAAACTAAAGTAAACCAAATTTGAATTTTCTCAAAATTAAAATTCTACTAAAAATCAAATTTGTGAATTTTCTACTTAAACCCAAAAATCAATTTAATACAAGTACTAGAAATTTTCCTAAAAATAAATATTCATTTTGCAAATTTAGGCCAAACCAAATTTTATCCAATAAAATTAATTACTTGAATTAAATTAATATTTACCCAAATTTAAATTAGCACCAAATTAAATATACCAATTTTATCTTTTACCTAAATATGCATGTAATGTGATATTTAAAAAGATAAAATAAGTAAACAACCACTATGTCGTGATGTACGAGGAAAAAACCTCGAACGGCCCTAGCCTTAAGTCCACTAAGTACGGAATTACAATTATAAGATAGATGAATTACAACACTGAACTCGACTCCTTCAAGCCCCAGTGCATCTTCTTGCAACTACCTCTGCCTAACCGACAATCCCAGAATCCACCGAGACCTTGGAATCCACCAATGAAGCTTTTGGGAACAACCGTCAACCACGCATGGTGCCTTTCACCATGTGAGAACGCCGCAGCAAAAACACGTCTTCTTCTTTTAGGGATGTAGAAGTAAACCCAAACTTCTCCTTTGAGGTGTAGAGATAAACCCGGTGCCAAACACTCCAAGAAAATATATATATATATATATATATGAAGAAACTTGGAATAAAATCTTATGGGTGTAAACAAGAGTGTTTAAGAAAGATTTTTTTGAAAAACACACTCAAAACAAGAACTCTTTCTTTTTGGAATTAAGCTCTCAAAAAAATCTCTCTTGGAGATTGTAGAATATGAAAAAGTTGGTTTTAAAGATTTGGTTCCCGACCTTAATAATTCTGAAAAAATTAGTGGGAACAAAAGAGTGGGATAGTGCAAAAAACTGCCAAAAAAATTTCCCGTCGAAAATCTTGTTCGAACGAGATTTTCATTCGAACGACCCTTCTAATGAAGTTCTAGAGGGCAATGGAGAAAAGTCGTTGTCAAACTCATTCGAACGACATTCTAGTTCGAACGACATTCTCGTTCGAACGACAAACTCGTTCGAACGGAGTGACAGATTCTTTATATTTAGATTTTAAGCCCAGAAACATTAAAATAAATATTACACCCACTAAAAATATTATTCCAAGTCTCCTACAAATATATAAAGGCATTCGTACCTCTGGAGACTATGGAATATGATGTTGATGACGTGAAACGTGACACATGTAAACCAACAATGATGATCTCTTGATAAGTAGGCCGCAACCTCTTCAACTTTAACATGCCATAGGCTTGAAGGATACACAAGAACACTATCTTATGACTCAAAAAAAAATTTGTCCGTAATTGAGCCAAGACTACATTAAGACTCAATCGAAGACTTGTGTCCTTACACAGGCGATAAATGTCGCGTTAGCAGTTGTGCAGCAAGCACTACCTCAGGCACCGGTGGTAGCCCCAATCCAGGCTCATGCATTCCCGTCTGCTTGGCAACGTGTCCATGATGCCTTTCAGAAGGCGCAGCCTTCGGAGTTCGTAGGGAGCTCTGACGTTGTTGTGTCAAGCCAGTGGAAGAAGGACATCTAAAGACACTTGAGGATGTATGAGCGTACAGATGTGCAGAGGTAAATACTGGATACTTTTAAGCTGGTAGGAGCAGCACTGCAGTGGTGGGAGTCCATTACCACCACAGAGGAGAGAGATGTTCTTTCTATACAGGAGTTCTGAGTGCGGTTCGATGACAAATATTTTCCCTCAGCAGTTCACACCAAGATGAGGCAGAAATTGATGAACCTTAAGCAGGAAGGGAGGACAGTGGCAGAGTATGAGGCCAAATTCACTAATCTTCTGAACATCGTTCCCGATGAGATTCCTACTGAAGAGAAGAAAATCCAGAAGTTCATGGATGGGTTGACATGGAGGATTCGTCAACACTTGCTGGGTAATCTCTCGTTGGCCACCTATTCAGATGTATTTAACGCGTCATTACTTCACTGCCAGGACCACCGCTTCCATCTGTCAGAGGGTAGGCGAGCAGGAGAGTCCAGCCAGCAGGGCAGGACAAGGGGGTAATGGTGCCAGTGGGGCACAATCAACTCAGGGTCAGCACTGGCAGGGTGATCAGAGTTCCTAGTAGTGGGAGTCAAAGATATTTAGATCAGGAGGTTTCATGCATGGCCACGAAGGTTTTTGGCATGACCAACAGGGTCAGCACGGCCATTAGGGCCAGCAACAGTTTTAGCAAGGCCAGCATGGCCAGGGTAGGGGTGGTAACGGTCATCAGGGTCGTGGGCACCAGGGTCAGAGAAGGGGAAACTTTGCAGGAAAATGTTTCATATATTACAAGATTGGCCACAAATGCCATGAGTGTCCTGAAAGGCCAGGGGCCCACAGCAGCAGCAGCAGGGTGCTCGACATGAGCCCAGAGACCTATGTTTCCCGTTGCCGTCCCAGCACCACCTCAGGTGCTAGCATTACCACCTATCCCAGTAGTCCCAGCCCAGTACGGACAACTTCAGTACGATCGAGTTTACCAACTCTAGCAGACCATAGTCCCACATGATCCACCTGCGATTGAGGGTATGTTTTCTATTCAGGGGACTATAGGGCGTATTTTATTTGACACGGGAGCCACACATATTTTATTGCCATGAGATTTGCACGCACTATGGGGTTATTAGATACCGCATAGATCACTGTTACTTGTGTAGATTCACCATTGAGTAGGGGTTCTATAATTTCTCTTATATATAGAGGTGTGGGCGTAGAGATTGGGAGGTTTACTTTACCTACCGATATGTTAGTATTAGATATGACCGAGTACGATGCGATAATTAGTATGGATTGGCTAGTTGCATATCTAGCCATGACTGATTGTTTCAGTAGGAGTATTATTTTTTCCATACCTGGATAGGAGATGTTCCTAGTGGCGATGCCTCGTCCTGAGGGAGGATCGTCCACTCACTTGTACTATATCGAGGAGGAGACCTCTAGAGAGGTGGTGATACCACTTGATTCGATTCCAGTTTTTAGGGAGTTCACTCACGTATTCCAAGATTACCTCCTAGTAGAGAGATAGACTTCATTATAGATTTGACGTCAGGCACTCGGCCGATAGACCGCGCACCTTACCATATGGCTCCAGCAGAGATGAGGGAGCCACGGGATCATATAGAGAATCTGTTGGGTCAGGGGTTTATCCATAGGAGTACTTCTCCGTGGGGTGCTCCGGTGATGTTCGTTAAGAAGAGGGATAGATCTTTGAGGTTGTGTGTAGATTATCGGGAATTGAATAATGTCACAATACGGAATAAGTATCCGTTGCCACAAATCGATGACTTATTCGACCAGTTTGAAAGAGTCGCGCTTGCGTTCAAATTAAGAAATTATATACTGAAACACCTTTTAACCCAATTTGATCCTAAACATGCATCTAGGTGTGATTGACTAGGATGTAAAGCATGCAAGAACATTTAAACACACACAAAGTGAGGAAAAATCCCCCAAAGGGCCAAAACCATTTATTTCACTATAATTTTGTAAAGTACGATTTACACGAATTACAATGAAATACAAGGGTGACACAGAATTACCAGCAGGTGTCGGATCTGTAGTCGGCGACTGGAAGTTTCCCTTTCCAGGAGGGCAGCAATGAAGAAGAAGGTCGGTCTTCTCCACAAGGGTATGAATAGAAAACAATTTGTGTTCTAGGGTTTCAAAATGATTCACAAATGATTTGGAAATTTGTGTGAATCAAAACATGAGTTTGGTAACTCACAAAGGTGAAGACTTTGAGTTTATGAACTATTAAAATCGTGTGAAGAAGTCTTCTTAAACCAACTCCCCATAGTGGGTTTATAAAAGTAGTCCTGGCCCTAAAAAATCTCAGCACGATCTGCTCGAATATATCCCAAGCAGACCGGTCTGAATCTGAGGTGGATCGGTCCGAGGTGGGACCGGTTTGTTTTTTAAAGATCTCTCTTCGGTTCGCAATCGGTCCGAGGTCTACTAGATCTTGAGTAAGGCGGATCGGTCCGATATGGGGCGGATCGGTCCGGGGTCGGACCGGTTCTTTTTTTAAATCCGGCGGACCGGTCCGGTTGTCTGACAAAATGATTCCTTATTTTCTTTTGAAATTCGGATCCGTTGATGACGATACAATCTTGATTTTCTTTAATAGTGTAACGACTTATGACATACAAATTGATAATGGACACAAATGTCCTTACAAAACTCCCCCTATGTCTATGCCGGTACATTCATAAAAACAAACATCTGAATTATCAAATAACACAATGCATATACAAATCTACCCTTCCATGAGCCCAAAACTGGAATGATACAAATGAATAAGACTTCATCGTTTGCTCTTCGAATCTTCAGGAATCTCAACGCTTTTCTCATCAGGGTGTGCAATTCAGAGATCATCAGACGGTACCTACACACATGAGATAAAGTAAAATACCAAGTGATGTATCAAGTTTAAAATGAGATAAATAGATATACCAATTTGTGATAAAAACTCAACACTTCAAAACTCCCCCATAATGTGATAATTCTTCTCCCCCTTTTTATGATGTCCCCAAATAGACAAATGAGAAGAAGAAATCAAATAATTAAAGCCAGGGTGTCACAAGGAACAAACTACTATTTTTGATTTTTCAAATTTTTCTCACAAAACAAACAAAAATCACACCATGAACGAACAAAAAACAACTAAGTCGATGATAGCGTAAATGAATGGGTGTGATCAAATTCGATAGGAAGATCAATGCATACAAACATAACAAATGTGCACGATGAATTTTGGATACTCCTAGTGAATGAACTCAAATGCTTCCTTTTGGTGTAAGTAAAAAAAAAGGAACGAGACATTGACTTAATCGAATCAACAAATCAAAGCTCAAAGTGATTTTCACACCAATAACGTCCAAAATGATTTCATGCTTTTTCAGGACTTTTAAGGAAGTGTAAACCCGTTTAAATTCTCCAACCAAACACCCTCATTAATATTTTCTTGTAGAGGTAATCTAAATTCTCAAACTTTGGAGAATTGATGGTGAAACCTAATGGCCCATATTTGGCATGAATTGCTTTTTATTTCCTTTAAATATTTTCGGGCTCTTTTAACCTCTGGGGACCCCGGATAATAAAATTCCTCCATTTTTTAGGTCCTTTTTAATGGTGGCTTTTGCGCAAACGATAGATGACTACCTTTCGCAGCCCCTCCCCATTCTCAAATAATCACACAGTCTCACCAAAACGGTTTTTACATGCATTCCAATCTGGTCAAGTTTTATCACATATTGTACATTGTATAGACAGAATTGAGATGGAAACACTCAAGCCAATATGTGATAGACAAGTACAATAATCAAGTATAGTCGTACATGTGTGCAATAAAGGATATAGGAGTCAAACATGTAGGAAAATATCACTAATTACATCTCAAAGACTCCAAACATTGTAAAGCACATGGATGAAATGATGTAGCGTCTCAAATCTCTATCAAACAGTCACATGGATAAATGGAATGAAATTGTGACTTGGCTATCTTAAATGTTCATCCATAAAAGGTGCATCAAAGAAAAAAAAATCTTTTTGGGCTTTTCTAAAATTTTATCAAAAAAATCTTTTTGGATTTGTCAAAAGAATAAATAAATAACTGGACAACAAATCAAAGATACATATAAAACAAACTAGCAATAGGAAGCATATGATATGAATATGAAAAATCATCCTATCCTAGACATAGACCAACCCCTCAGTCAACTGTGCAAATCCCCAAAGATTTCCTAAGACTCTCAAATCTAAGGGCATCTAAAGGTTTCGTGAAATTATCGGCTAACTGACGGTCGGTGGGAATAAAACTCAGATATACGACTTTCTCCTCAACTAACTGTCGTATAAAGTTCTCACGTATCCTGATGTGCTTTGTGCGCGAATGCTGGACTGGATTGCTGGATATGTGTATCGCGCTCGTGTTATCACAGGAAATGGTCATGGTGTCCTGTGAAATCCCATAATCCTCCATCATCTGCTTCATCCACACGAGTTGCGTGCAACAACTCCCGACGGTGATGTACTCAGCCTCCGCAGTGGATAAAGAGATGGAGTTTTGCTTCTTATTCAACCAGGAGACAGGAGCAAAACCAAAGTAGAAACACCCACCAGAAGTGCTCCTACACCCATCTACATCCCCGACCCAATCGGCATCTGAATAGGCGGACAAACGGTCATCAGTATCAAAGGAATACCAAATACCGTATGAGAGAGTCCCACTTACATATTTAATAATACGTTTTAGAGCAAGCAAATGTTACTCTTTCGAGGATGCCTGATATCACGCACAGACTCCAACACTAAAGGCTATGTCGGGACGACTGGCAGTCAAGTAGAGAAGACTACCTATCATACTCCGATATAAGGTTTGCTCAATGTCCTTGCCTGAAGTGTCCTTACTAAGCTTGGTAGTGGTACTCATAGGTGTACGTGCATGCTTAGAGGAGTCTAAACCAAATTTCTTCACTAGGTCTCTAGCATACCTGGATTGGGAGATGAACATCCCATCCTCTAGCTAACGAACCTAGAGACCAAAGAAGAAAGTAATCTCACCAACCATGATCATCTCAAACTCACTTTTCATCTCCTCTTCAAAGTGATGAGCATGTTGAGAGCACGTGGATCTAAAGACTATGTCGTCAATATAGACCTGGGCAACCAAAATTGCACCGTCATCTCTCCTGACGAACAACGTCATATCAACTCCCCCTCTCTTGAAGCCACGGGCTAAGAGATAGGAAGTAAGCCTCTCGTACCAAGCACGGGGTGCTTGCTTCAAACCATACAAGGCTTTCCTCAGATAGTAGACATGCTCTAGGTGCTGAGGGTCTTCAAACCCTTTTGGTTGTTCCACGTAAACCTCCTCCTGTAGAATGCCATTCAGAAAGGCACTCTTGACATCCATCTGATATAACTTGAAGTGAAGATGACATGCGATGGAGAGTAGTTGACGGACGGACTCAAGTCTCGCAACAGGAGCAAATGTCTCCCCAAAGTCTACACCCTCTATCTGTGTGTAGCCTTGAGGAACAACCTAGCCTTATTTCTGATTATGGTACCATTTTCATCCATTTTATTCTTGAAAATCCACCGGTTACCTATCACATTAGTATCACTAGGTCGGGGGACAAGTTCCCAGACATTGTTCTTTTTAAATTGAAGCAATTCATCCTACATGGCAGATATCCAGTGTTCATCATTGAGTGCTTCTTTATGATTCTTGAGCTCGACTTTGGACGTGTAGCAAAGATGACTAACAACGTTCTCTAGCTGAGCACGAGTCTTAACCCCTAGAGTGGGATCGCCAACCATGGCGGAAGGGTCATGACTCTTGCGAACCCAAGTAGGTGTGTCCCCTAACACAGGAGTAGGGTCCACATAGTGTGGGTGAGGTACAAGTAAATCACTGCTAGAAATATCCTCATCCTCACACTGAAGTTTAGAATCAATAAACGCCGAAGGTTCGTCATCTTGCACGGTGACGTTTATTGATTCCATAACCTTAGAGCTCTTCAGGTTAAAAACCCGGTATTCTCTACTATTCGATGAATATCCCAACAGTATTCCCTCGTCGCTTTGGGAGTCAAACTTTCCTAATTTCTCTCTAGCCCGTAGGTTGTAGCATTTACTCCCCAAAACACGAAAATATGTAAGGTTGGGCTTCTTGCCAGTCCACAACTCATAAGGAGTTTGAAGTGTGTGTGGACGCAGATAAACCCTATTCACCATGTGGCATGAAGTAGACACTACCTCTGCCCCAAATCTCCTAGAAACTTTACGACCTAGAAGTATAGATCTATCCATCTCCTGGATCGTTCTATTCTTTCTCTCAACAATCCCATTTTGCCGAGGAGTCTTCACAGCAGAAAACTCATGTTTGATCCCAAGGCTATCACAACAAGAATCTACCTTTGCTTCCTTAAATTTAGTGCCATTCTCACTACGTATCCTGTTAATAGTGACTCCGTGTTGATTTTGCAGGATACGGCACTTGGTCGTTAAAATTTCTACAGCATCGAATTTCTCCCTCAGAAAACCTACAATAGAATATCTGGAGAAATCGTCTACCATCACAAGGATATACCTCTTTCCACCCAAACTCTTAGTACGAGTAGGACCCATAAGATCCATGTGAATCAACTCAAGAACTCGGGAGGTGGTAATGGAATGCAACTTCCTATGAGGGCTCCGAATTTGCTTTCCCAACTGACAGGGTCCATAAACCGTGAAAGTTGATTTTTCAAGAGATGGTAAGCCACGTACTAGGTCCTTTTTAGCCAAATGATTTAGATCTCTAATATTTACGTGACCTAGATGTTGGTGCCACAGATCCATAGGAGTGATCGTGGCGCTGTTGCAGACAAGTGAGGATGTGGGCTCAGTCCCATAGCAATTATACTTTGTCCTCACCCCTTGCACTAAAAGTTTACCGGCTTTATTATAGACCTTACAAGCGTCCCGATCAAACTTTACGGCAAAGTCAGCGTCGCACAGCTGGCTAATGCTGAGAAGGTTTGATTTCAAACCTTTGATGTACAAAACATTTTCTAGCTTAGGAAATTTAGGTAACTCGATAGTACCACGTCCTACAATGCTAGACTTGCTCCCATCTCCAAAGGTGACTTTGCCATCCTGATAATCCTCAAGAGATGTAAAAAATGAGGCATCACCTGTCATATGTCTGTATCACCCACTGTCAAAATACCACTGTGAGGTATTATGTGCTTTGAGAGAAACATGAACAACAAAGGCCTTTTTATCTGTCTTAGGCACCCAAGAAGTGGTGACCTTTTGTTTGCCTTTGTTGTTGTTGGTTTTAGCTGAAATGTGAGAAGCATTCACTGACGACAAAGACATCCGTCGGAATTCCTCCATCAAACTCTGAGACGTGGCAGCTAAAAACTCAACTCGCTCTCTCAGACTGGTAAAATCATCAGTATGCTGACGTGGAGCAGTAGTACGTCGTGTCCGACCCATACTATAGCAAAACTCCCTGAGGTGGCCTTTTCTTTTGCAATAAGTACAAAAGAACACAGTCGAAGGCGGACCTTGGTTTGCTTTTCTTGGTCGAACTCTCCTTTGAGGTTTTTGACGATGGCCATAAGGAGTCGTAGTGAACTCAGGAACTGGTCCAGGTGCAATTTGGGACGTGGAGGCACCATCATAACCTATTCCCTGCCTATCACCAAAACCTAAAGCGGGGTCGAGGAGAATCTTTCCCATCTTCCTAGATCTGTCCTCGATTTGTACCCTGACTTCCCGTGCTTTCTTAAGATCATGAGTCAGCTGGACAACAAGGGCTTCAAGTTTCTTCCGAGTCTCCATGGAGGAATGGATCTCACTCGTAAGACTAGCCACTTATTTAGTCAAGTCCCCTCTCTCTTTCTCAAAATTACTCTCTCTCTCTAAACAAACTCTCTTTCTCAACACAGGTAGATTCTCTCTCTCTCAGGGCGGTGTAGGTGGAGAACTCTCTCTCTCTCTCGCTTTTCTTAAATCTTCTTCTAAGTCGGTGATCTTAAGAACTAACGCTTTGTTACGCTTTTTAGTTTTAAATGACTCAGAATATAACTCAGCATAGGCGCGTTGAATATCACTCTCGCTCTCACTTGTGTCATCCTCCCCCTCACTCACATCGCTCTCACTGTCGAGGTGTCCCTGTGAAGCATCATCCTCATCGACGTGAGGAGAACTAAAAGTGATCACATGACTAGCCATGAATGCGGTGAAGTTACACTCATGCGGTGACTCGACTCCAGAATCCACAGACTCGACCTCACTGTCGTCACTAAGGGTAGCATTAAGGATAACTTTTCCCTTTTCTCTGTTCAGCCGTGTGGCACACTCAAAGGCTCTATGACCCCTATCGTCGCACTCAAAGCATCTCTCACTTTATTTCTTAGGAGGATCTTTAAAATCTTTTTCATTTTTCTTTTCAAACTTATTTTTCTCAAATTTCTTTTTATCTTTAAAATTGCCATTTTTCTTAAATTTGAGAATCCTCTTGAAATTTTTTGCAAAAAGGGACAAATCATCTAAGTCAAAATCACAATCAGAATCTGACGTGTCAGTCTCTCTCTTTCTAGATGACTCTACCTTTTTTCTTGTCGACCCCTCACTTTTTCTCTCTTGGGCATTAAGTGCAATTCCCTTATCTTTAGACCTAGCAGTTTTAGGAAACATATCAATTTCATATGTTTGCAAGTCTCCTACAAGTTCCTCCAATTTTAGCGTATTTAAATTACCCATAGAATTTAGCACAGTGACTTTAGGGATAAAACGCTTAGGCAGAGAGAGAAGAATCTTTTTAACAACTCTAGCATTAGGAATATGTTTACCAAGATTAAAGCTAGTATTAACAATGTCAGAAAGTCTAGCATAAAAATCATCAAAACAGTCAGTCTCATGCATGGTGATGGTTTCAAATTGAGTTGTCAAATTTTGCAATTTAGATTCTTTCACAGCATTAGTTCCTTCATGGGTGAGTTGCAAAACTTCCCATGCCTCTTTTGACGTGGAGCACGTTATGATACGTCGAAACTCATCAGGAGTGATGGATTCAGAAATAGCACTTAAACCCTTAGAGTTAAAAGATGACCATTTAAATTCTTCTTCAGTTCAAGAAGTGACAGGTTTTGAACTAGTCACATTTTCAATAGTGACGGAGGGAGGTGTCCACCCTCTTTCAACTAGAATCCAAACACACATTTATGACCTTTAAAGCAGACCTCATGCGGGCTTTCCAATATGCATAGTTAGTCCCGTCAAAAACTGGCATCTAGGTGTGATAGATTAGCTTAACCCGCTCTGATACCAATTTGAAAGAGTCGCGCTTGCGTTTAAATTAAGAAATTATATAATTAAACACCTTTTAACCCAATTTGATCCTAAACATGCATCTAGGTGTGATTGAATAGGATGTAAAGCATGCAAGAACATTCAAACACACACAAAGTGAGGAAAAATCCCCCAAAGGGGCAAAACCATTTATTTCACTATAATTTTGTAAAGTACGATTTACACGGATTATAATGAAATACAAGGGTGACACAGAATTACCCGTAGTCATCGGATCTGTAGTCAGCGGCTGGAAGTTTCCCTTTCCAGGAGGGCAGCAATGAAGAAGAAGGTCGGTCTTCTCCACAAGGGTATGAACATCAAACAGTTTATGTTCTAGGGTTTCAAAACGATTCACAAATGATTTGGAAATTTGTGTGAATCAAAACATGAGTTTGGTAACTCACAAAGGTGAAGACTTTGAGTTTATGAACTCTGAAAATCGTGTGAAGAATTCTTCTTAAACCAACTCCCCATAGTGGGTTTATAAAAGTAGTCCTGGCCCTAAAAAATCTCAGCACGATCTGCTCGAATATATCCCAGGTGAACCGATTCGGATCTGAGGCGGATCGGTCCGAGGTCGGACCGGTTTGTTTTTGAAAGATCTCTCTTCGATTCGCAATCGGTCCGAGGTCTACTGGATCTTGAGCAAGGTGGATCGGTCCGGGGTCGGACCGGTTCTTTTTTTAAATCCGGAGGACCGGTCTGGTTGTCTGAGAAATTAATTCCTCGTTTTCTTTTGAAATTCGGATCCATTGATGACGATACAATCTTGATTTTCTTCAATAGTGTAACGGCTTATGACATACAAATTGACAATGGACACAAATGTCGTTACACAGTTGAGAGGAGCTTCCTTCTTCTCAACGATTAACTTGAGATTGGGATACCATCAGTTACGTATCAGGGAGCATGACGTCTCAAAGACTGCCTTCTTGACGAGATATGGTTCCTACGAGTTTAGGGTTATGCCTTTTGGCCTAGCCAATGCCCCAACCGTGTTTATGGACTTAATGAATAGGGTGTTCAGAGAATTCCTAGACCAGTTCGTCATTGTCTTCATTGATAACATTTTGGTTTACTCCCAGACAGAGGAGGAGCATAGCAAGCACTTGAGGTTCAATTTTTATAGACACTACGTCAGCATGAGTTGTATGCATAATATGATAAGTGTGGGTTTTGGCTGAAAGAGGTTCAATTTTTTGGGCATATCATTTCCGACAGGCGAATATTTATTGATCCGGGGAAGGTATCAGTGGTGAGGTAGTGGGGACAGCCCATGACACCAATAGAGATACGTAGTTTCTTGGGACTAGCAGGATACTACAGGAGGTTTATTCGGGGGTTCTCGAAGATAACGGGTCCTTTGACACATCTGACTCGTAAGGGAGTGCCATTTATCTGGAGAGATGCCTACCAGTTGGCTTTCGATAAGTTGAAGGACAAGTTGACCTCAACACCAGTGTTATCATTGCCCAGGACTGGAGTGGAGTATCTAGTCTACACTGATGCATCCTTACTAGGACTTGGGGGTGTACTGCAGCAGGAGAGTCAGGCTATAGCTTATGCTTCCCATAAGCTTAAGCCTCACGAGAAGAATTACCCCACCCAACACTTAGAGTTAGCGTTAGTCGTATTTGCACTACGAATTTGGAGACATTATCTCCTGGGGGAGAAATTTCATTTATTCACAGACCAAAAGTCCCTTCAGGACCTCTTCACGCAGAAGGAGTTGAATATGCATCAACGCCGGTGGCTCTAGTTTGTGAAGGATTATCAGTTCGATATCTAATACCATCCAGGGAAGGCTACCTTGGTAGCAGACGCATTGATCCATAGGCTAGTAGGTGAGGTGGCCAAGGTGTGGAAAGCAAAGTGGAAGGAGTTGGGACACCAGGATGCAGTGGCTCGATCATTCCTGTCGGTGATGACAGTTACGCCCCAGATTATTACGAGGGTGATACAGGCCCAGGCAGCTGACCCGTTCTGTCAAGAGCAGATAGTACGATTATTAGCAGAGGGGGTTGAGTCTTATACCGTTAGTTCAGACGAGGGCGTACGCTTTAATGGAAGGTCAGTTGTTCCTGAGGGGGAGGACTTACGACACGAGGTAATGACAGAGTCGCACGGGTCATGATTCATGGTGCATCCTGGTGGGGATAAGATATACCGGGATATAAGGAGACAGTACTGGTGGAGCGGGATGAAGAGAGATATTGTCGAGTTCATTTCGAAATGTTCCATGTGTCAGCTAGTAAAGGTTCACCATCAGAGGCCCGCAGGACTTTTACAGTCATTAGAGATTCTTATGTGGAAATGGTAGAGAATTTACATGGACTTCATCACGGGATTACCTATATCGTCGAGAGGTTACGACTCCATATGGGTGATCGTGGATCGGTTAACAAAGGTTTATCACGTTCTGCCAGCCCGGACAGACTACACTACAGGACAGTATGCCCAGATCTTCATAGCTGAGATAATGAAATGATAATACGCAAATATTACGTATTTTATCCCTTGAACCGACACATTTTATCCCCCTCGAGTATCTTATTCCCTATATTTATGCTCGTTAACCAGACAAACTCGGATTTCTACGTTAACATGCTTTGCAGGGTTTAATTGAGCTTTTATAGGTATTTGGATGCTAAGTGTGAAGTTCGGATGCAATCCGCTCGATTTTCGTACGCGATCGTACGTTCAAGGGCATTTTAGTCTTTTCATGGCTTGGTCACCTGGCCCAACATCTACACAGAAATTGTATCCCTCCTCGCAAGCTTCGCTTGGCCGTGAACGGTATACAATTTCTATTTAGAACGAAGAAGTTACGGCGATTTTAGCGGAAGAGAAATGCAAACATGCGAAGCAAGAAGCTTGAAGCAGCCCTGCTTGATCGATCGATCGATAAAGGATGGATCGATCGATCCTTCACATTTTTGGCCTCGAACTGAGATAGTGGGCTTGAATATTTACCATTGATCAATCGATCACAGGGGATCGATCGATCGATCCCCTATTTCTAGCTGATATTTTGGCTTTTCTTTTCTCTTTTCTTTTCTATTTTGATTCCACTTACTATATAAATCAATTTTTGTGTAAATATCAGTGATGAAGAGATAGAATTAGTTTTAGAAGATAGAATAGGTTAGGGTTTGGGTTTTTGAAGAGTTCTTCTTCAATTCTTCTTGGATTGACAGCCTTTTGGGTTTGTAAGTTGACTATTCATTCTCCCTCTCCATTAATATAGTTGTATTTCCTTAATTCTTGTTTTTATAATTAGATTTACATGCTTTGTTAATTAGATTCACGTGCTTTCTTTTCGTGATTTTTAGTTTAACTTTATTGCGTTTATTTACCACATTTTTAACATGCTTTCTAGCTAATTTAGTCTAGGTTGTGTTTGAATGGAACTCACTCGGGTTGATGTGTTGCTTTTCTTTGGTGATGGAGTTTACGGGTTTATTTCGAGTGTGTTGTCCTAGTTATTAAGCCTAAGAGATTTGACGGGGTATATCATGTATGCTCCGTGCTTACGACCTTGCGTGCGTAATTTTCGGGGTATTTGTTGACGCCAGAATCTTATTAGGCTTTTATGAGAATTTAGAGGCATGACAACCCTTGATTTAATTAACTGTCGAAACGAGACGCATTCTAAATAACTCATCGACCCATGTATACATTTTATACTAATTAACTCGGGTGAGGGATATTCGACGCAACCTATAGTTTTTACTCGCTTTCTTAATCTAGCTTTATTTTCCCTCGCCTAGATTAATCATTTCCCTTTTTCGCATCCTTTCCTTTTGGTTGTTATTTATCTTTTACAGTTTTATTTAGGAGTATTAAATCATAGAAATTCTAGCAACTCGTCTCTGTGGATTTTCGATACCCGACTTACCGCTATACTTGTATCGCAAGTGTAGTCATAGTTTAGGTTTTTGTATTACCACGGTGAACAGAAAACAACAATTGTGTCCTTACACGAACACACATTTCACGCATGATCAAAATGGCGTCGTTGCTGGGGAATGAGATTGTTTTAGACTTTATTTGATTTAGTATTTCATAGTATTTTCTTTCTATTGGTATTATTTGCTAATATTTTTGCAGGACTTCCACATTTGAGCACTTAGAAACGCTTGAATTTTCGCGCGCGCACCTCCTTTGTGGAATTCGCCACTTCGAGCCATTTTGGGGGTAAGCATGTCTTATTCCAATTCTTTGGGTAATCATTATGATAATTCTAAAATTTCCCGCAAAACTATGACTTTCGATGAATACTTAGAATCCCAAAAATTTAGAAATTCAAAAATGACTTTGGGCGAGTATAACGAAAGTCCAAATTTGGGTTATTGGAATTTCGGTGATGATGATAATTATTTTGGACCTTTAGCTCCTTATAATAAGAATTTTAAAACGAATTGCAATATTTTTCAAAATTCCTATAATAATGAGTTTTCGTTTAAGTCCGATGGTAATTTTCAAAGTTCCCATTTCCAAGTATCCGCACCTCGACCTATGACATTCAGTGAGGGCTTGCGTATGCTTGAAAATGAGAAAATTGAAAATTGTTATCGGGAAGAAAATCATTGTTGGTAGAAAGACTTGGATTTATTATTCGAATCCGACGAGGATTTTGCTTCCGAGACTTGTGAAGTCGAGGAATGTTTTGAACCAAATGAGGACTTTGTGCCTACTTTGGAACAAACCATTCTAGACTTTTCCCATTGCATAATAGATATTGAAAGTGAGGATGAAAATGACGTAATATCTATTTGCAATGAAATGATTTCTACTTTGGCCCCTAAAGAAGAACATCTCATTGAAAATGATATTATATTCTTCGAAACTCAATCTTCATTTGATGATGATTCATCTCATGAGTTTGAATTTCTTTCATCCCCATTTTCATTCTCTGTTATCACACCGTCACAAGTACCCGATGATTTGGTTTCAAACTTTAATGTTTTAAACCTTTTCGTCGATGAGGAGTACTTGCTCGAGTCACTCTCCACGATCGCATCTTTACCCTCGTGTGCGCCACCTCCCATTCCGCTTGCTAAATCCTTGGGAGGATATTCGTCTTTTCTCGGTTCCCACATGTTTTTGTCACCCGTTCAATCCAAACCCCCCATCATCCCTCCAAAACTTTTATTTGGCGATGGTTCATTTCTTCCACCTTACTCATGTCTTCCGTTGTTCAAACGAAATTCATATTTTTCGAAAGGCATGCGTGTATGTGAGGGTACACCGGTTATCCTGCAAAGTCAAATCATTTTTGTGGTGGACCCTCAACTATTTAGACTTCTAGTGTGTAGTTAGTGTGAAGCCTAAATAGTAGGTTGTATATAGTTAGCTTTTTATTCTTTTTATCTTTTCTTTCCTTTTTAATTTAGTCTAGTGTAATTAGTTAACTTTTTGTTATTTGTTATTTCTATGCTCGGTACTAACTTGTTTTGTAGATTCTTTGGACTTGTTCTTATGGAGATCGCTCCAATTTTGGGTAATATCTCTCTTTTCCTCTCTTTGACTTGGTTCTTAATTCACATTGAGGACAATGTCAAGTTTTAAGTTAGGGGGTGTGGGATATTCTATCCATTTCTTTATTTAGTCCATGTTTTTGCTCACATGTTAGTTACTTTGTATGCTTTTCTTACAAAATTGAAAATTTCAAAAAGATTTTCTTTCTTTTTTCTCCTTTTTGGGCATTTTACCTTTGTTTTCGATGATAAATTTGAATAATTGCCTGATCCAATAAACAACCCAATGATGCATGTTCTTGATTCTAAAATTTATTAGACTTTAGTCTCGATTATTGATATTATAAATAACTTCATTAATTAATCTTTATCCTATAAGCACATGCACTTTTATTGTTCTATTGATTTGGTTTAAGATTTTTATTACTCGGTGATCTTTTGTTGCATTGTATATACTTACACCGAGTAAGCTTTGTACCTTTCGTCGTTTGTGAGTGTTATATACTATTCTTTCCTCTTTGAAAATGTTGAATTCGTTGGTAATCTCACTATTCTTTCATTTGATCGTTCATTAACTGAGTTCATATATGAAATGTATTACTTGAGCATGATTTTCATATATTGTTTTGACTCGAGATTTGCGTAAACTTCTGGAAATTATCATAGGCCATCTTTGCTATATAACCCATATTGACCTTGCCCTCACCTTAAATGTTTTCCCTTGTTAATCCCTTTGAGCCTAAATATTAGCCTATCGTTTCATAACCCAAAATTACCATAACCATCTCCAAATTGGATTTAAAACCATACATAAACCTTCCATACCTTTGTTTGGTATGTTACTTGGGATTGAATGATGTTATTGTGTTGCGGTTGCAATTTAGGCATGTGAGAGTGTGAAAAGTAAAGAAAAGAAAAGGTGAAGAAAAAGTGAAAAGGAGAAAGAAAGAAAACAAATGAAAAAAAAATGAGAAAGAAAAGTTAAGAAAAGAAAGAGAAATTTATATATGTTGTGTATAGTATTCAATAAGCTCTGATTACTCTCCCCGTTTGTATATCTAATGCCTTTTATGGAAGTTGTTTGTCCAATTTTTGATATTGCCCGCATTCTTCCTATTATTCTAAGTTTTCATTCCGAACACTTTGAATCCTTACATACATATCCTTCATTTTGTACCCTATCCTAACCTACATTATAACCCTGTAAAGTCCTATGTGATCTTAGGGTGAATTTAATTTAAAAGTCATAATAGTTTTGATAATCTGTGAAAATGCATTTCACCTCCTTTAATGAGCGGTATCTTTCATTGAGATTACAATTTTTCATTTTATATATAGTGTTCTTCATTTGTGACATGTGTGCTGCCTAGTTTCTATTTACATTTACTCTTTATGCCCGCATGTTCCGTGTGTTAACTCATTGTTTCGAGTGAATTCACTTGATGGGTGTAATGCCCGTGAGGATTGAATATATGCTTGCTTTAATTTTTATCCAGTTTATATAAGTTTTTGCCAAATCATACATTTGCATGTGCTCGCTCCCCCTCCCACATTTTAAGGTTTCAATTCTATGAGGTGCATTCTATAATGTTAATGATTCGGACTTTTGTTTGAATTCGTTCAATGTGCTAATAATGCCTATGAAATCTTTTTCTCTTTTGTTGGTCTTGTCGCATGTTGGTTTGGGCATATTTTGAGGAAACCATGTGATGTTTGTGGGTACCATCCCTGAAAACCCTCACGAGATGACACTCGCCCACTAGGGTGACCTAGGGGTTTAACGGCTTATTGCATACGCTAAATTCAATCCAATCGCCTGTAAAAGTGACCTTATGCATTTATACCATACTTTTGTACTATCTCTTGCTTTTGGTTTGCTTGTAGTTCTTGTTGCATCCTATTTCATTGCTAGGGACTAGCAATGTGTAAGTTAGGGGGTGTGATAATACGCATATATTGCGTATTTCATCCCTCGAACCGACGGATTTTATCCCCCTCAGGTATCTTATTCCCTATATTTATGCTCGTTAACCAGACAACCTCGAATTTCTACGTTAACATGTTTTGCAGGGGTTAATTGAGCTTTTATAGGTATTTGGATGCGAAGTGTGAAGTTCGGACGCATTTCGCTCAATTTTCGTACGCGATCGCACGTTCAAGGGAATTTTAGTCTTTTCACAGCTTGGTCACCTGGCCCAACATCTACACAAAAGTTGTAGCCCTCCTTACAAGCTTCGCGTGGCCGTGAAAGGTGCGCGATTCCGATTCATAACAAAGAAGTTACGGCGATTTTAACGGAAGAGAAATGCAAACATGCCAAAACAGCAAGCAGCTTGAAGCAACCCTGCTTGATCGATCGATCGATTAAAAGGATCAATCAATCGATCCTTCACATTTTTGGATTTGAGCTCAGACAGTGGGCTTGGATATTTACCATCGATCGATCGATCACAGGGGATCGATCGATCGATCCCCTGTTTCCAGCTGATATTTTGGCTTTTCTTTTCTTTTCTCTTTTTTTTTTTCTATTTTAATTCCACTT
This sequence comes from Sambucus nigra, assembly GCA_949130495.1. Taxonomy (NCBI): domain Eukaryota; kingdom Viridiplantae; phylum Streptophyta; class Magnoliopsida; order Dipsacales; family Adoxaceae; genus Sambucus; species Sambucus nigra. Next base: position 609,595,073 of record OX422217.1, on the reverse strand, counting down.
ACTATATAAACCAATTTTTGTGTAAATATCAGTGATGAAGAGATAGAATTAGTTTTAGAAGATAGAATAGGTTAGGTTTTGGGTTTTTGAAGAGTTCTTCTTCATTTCTTCTTGGATTGACACCCTTTTGGGTTTGTAAGTTGACTATTCATTCTCCCTCTCCATTAATATAGTTGTATTTCCTTAATTCTTTTTTTCATAATTAGATTTACATGCTTTATTAATTAGATTCATGTGCTTTCTTTTTGTGCTTTCTAATGTAACTTTATTGTGTTTATTTACCATGTTTTTAACATGATTTCTAGCTAATTTAGTCTAGGTTATGTTTGAATGGAACTCACTCGGGTTGATGCGTTGCTTTGCTTTGGTGATGGGGTTTACGGGTTTATTTTGAGTGTGTTGTCCTAGTTATTACGCCTAGGAGATTTCACTGGGTATATCATGTATGCTCCGTGCTTACGACCTTGCGTGCATAATTTTCGGGGTATTTGTTGACGCCAAAATCTTATTAGGCTTTTATGAGAATTTAGGGGCGTGACAACCCTTGATTTAATTAACTGACGAAACGAGACGCATTCTAAATAACTCGTCGACCCATGTATCCATTTTATACTAATTAACTCGGGTGAGGGATATTCGACGCAACCTATATTTTTTAATCACTTTCTTAATCTAGCTTTATTTTCCCTCGCGTAGAATAATCATTTCCCTTTTTGCATCTTTTCCTTTTTGTTGTTATTTATCTTTTACACTTTTATTTAGGAGTATTAAATAATATAAATTCTAGCAACTCGTCTCTGTGGATTTTCGATACCCGACTTACCACTATACTTATATCGTAAGTGTAGTCATAGTTTAGGTTTTTGTATTACCGCGTTGAACAGAAAACAACGATTGTGTCCTTACACGAACACACCTTTCACGCGTGATCATGAGACTCCACGGGTCTGATCGAGACAAGATATTTGTGTCACAGTTTTGGGAGAGTTTCCAGGAAGCCATGGGTACGGAGTTGAAGCTGAGTACAACATATCACCCGCTGATAGATGGGTAGACCAAGCGGACGAATCAGATGTTGGAAGACATGTTGCATATGTGCATCCTAGACTTTGGAGGTGGTTGGGAGCAGTATCTTCCACTGGTGGAGTTTGCCTATAATAACTCCTACCAATTCACTATTCGTATGGCTCCATTCAAGGAGTTGTATGGTAAACCTTGTCATTCCCCAACATGTTGGCTAAAGGTGGGGGATAACAAACTCCTTAGGCCGGAGTTGATTCAGGATACTTCGACGAGGATAGAGATGATACGGAGCCGTATTCGAGTAGCTCAGGACCGAGAGAAGAGTTATGCCGATGCCTAGAGGTCCTTTCGAGAGTTCAATGTGGGGGACCAGGTGCTTCTCAGAGTGTACCCTATGAAGGGGACTATGCGTTTCGGGAATAAGGGGATGTTGGTGCCTAGATATGTGGGACCATTCCCTATAATCGAGCGAATTAGACCAGTTGCGTATAGACTTGGGTTACCGGAACACTTGCATAGGGTCCATGACGTGTTCCATATTTCCTCACTGAGGAGATATCTTCAGGATGATTTGGCTCATACTCACATTGCTTTAGAGGATATCGATCTACGGCCTGATAGTTCCTATGAGGAGGGGCCGATTGCTATTCTAGACCATATCGAGAGGAAATTGAGGTCAAAGATAGTACTGTTAGTACGTGTTCAGTGGCGACATCATAATGCCGAGGAGTCTACCTGGGAGCGCGAGGATGAGATGCGCAAGCATTATCCAGAGTTATTTTTTCCAAGTATATTTTATTTTCGAATTTCGGGACGAAATTTTGTTATTAGGGGTAAAGTATGTAATACCCCGTAATTTTATTGATATTATTTAAAAGGGATTAATTAAATTAAATGGGATAATTAATTTTAAATTAATCCGAATTTAAATACTAATGAGACGTGAGTTGGAATTTGATTATGATAATAATGTTGAATATTACTAGCTGAATATTGTAGTATATGATTATTGAATTTATTAAAATTATCATGAGTCATAAATACGATAATTCAATAAATTAAGTTAGGACGCGCATGTCAGTCGCGTCAGGAATCGTTTTAAATTTATTTAAAATTAAATTATAATTTTATCATCCGTATGGTCATTTTGAGTGCGCCAACGTGTCCGGAGGGGTTGAAATCGTCAGAAAATACTAGTTGAAAGTTTAGTTTGGGTCCCGGAACATTTTTAGGCCAAACCGGCAACCTAGTAGGGTATTTTAGTCATTTTAATTTTTAAGGGATTTTGACCCACGATTTTTAGGCTTTATTGATCATCCAATATTAGGGCCATTATATGTCAAAAAGCAAGGAGTGGGCAATGTGAGAAAGAGGAGAAGTTACAAGAAGGTTACACGGCCATAACCACCACCCACCACCACTATTCGCCGGAATTTGTGACCGGAGAGAGGAAGAGAACCAACCCTTAACATCATCAACGGATCAGAATATCAAATTCCCAGGCAAGTGATTTAATCCAATAAGATTCAACAAATAGTTTATCCATGATAGTGTAGGATTTGATGATAGCCATGAACGATGATTGAAACTCATGAAATTGGGAGAAGAAACCTAAATTTTGGATAGGGTTTGCATGTAGTTTAATTCTGGAAGTATTTCATTAACAAAATCATAACCCTTGATGAATTAAAAATGGATTTAGGAAGAGAAGTATGATGGTTATTGAAGAAAATAGAAAAATAGCATTTTTCATGATAATATGATGATTTGATCCAAGAAAGGTCTAATTAATGATGATTTAAGAGTTCTGGAATGTTAAGAATCATGTAATTAGGTTGTATAATGACCCTATATGATTACCTTAGGATTTCACATCTTGTAATGAAGATTTGGGACAAAACTAGGACTGAAAACAATGGAAACCCGTAGCCTGCACCTGCTTGATCGATCGATCGACATTCATAGGTTGATCGATCGACTGGGATCGATCGATTGACACCTTAGGTCGATCGATCGATCTCCTTAGAAACTGATACTTTTTTTCCCTTTTTAAATTAAAGTGATTTCGGGCATTGAACGTTGTAGGTGGGGATTATGTGAATACATTAGGACTTTAGGGAGATTAGTATGGATATAGTTAAAGCCCGGAACATATTAGAAATTGGTTATAATGTAGTGTTGAATTTACGAGTGTTCGACGAGTAATTTCCTTTTTTATGATGCGAGAACATGATTTAAATTCTTAGGAGTGATAAGTTAGGATTTAGGACAGAAATAAGGACCTCGGAGTACCGAATTGATATGTGGGATATGTAGGAGACTTAGTAACCTTTTCAGATAGGTTTTAAGTACTCGAAACTATACGACATGAGACTTATCGGCAAAATATATTGTGTATAATCTGGAATAATAATAGTGTACGAATTAGACTAATGGTACAGGGCTGAAAATATACCTTTAATAAAATAACATTTATCTAAGTTGTGTGAATGCTTAGTATATGGATTATTATGTGTATGACATACCTACCATACTTGCTATCACGGCAGGTCGGCTTTCGATATAGGACCATATAATCTTTGTGTGCCTACGGGGGGGTTTAGATTTGTACCTTAAGGACATAGGGCTGCGAATGACTTATTTGTGAGTTAATAAGTCAGTTGACCATGGGAGCGTAGGTATATGCGTGACCCATGAGTATGTGAACTATGTCCACCTCCAATATGTGTGATTATGTTTATTGAACGGTTCCGGAGCGATTCGGAACACGTAGTATTTATGTACGTGATGTACCGGGATTCGATAGCAGAGTATGCGTGCACCGCACCTTAGCCTAGGGGTGCCATATTTGTATATTTGTACTGAGAATATTATACTTGTATTTATTTCGGACTCCTGGTTAAGGTGAGAATATGAATAATTGAAACATCTTGAATGTGATTAAAAATGAGAATTTCCTATCGTAATTGTTATAAATTAATCTGATCAATGAAAAGTTGAGTTACACGCATGATATATTAGAATGATATGAATAGACGCCGATATTATATGTGAGGGTAGGGTGTGGTTCAGACTAGTTAGTTAACGGCATAACTAGGAAGGGCTAAGGATATACGTTAGGCGTGCACATTAGTTGAGGGGTGAGAAACTCATGTGAGAGCACGTAACTAACATATATATAATATTTAATGCTTAATGCAATTAAACACTTGCGATATTTTTATACTAATTTCACCTCGGGCTCTGACCCATTTTCTTTCAAATCTATTTTTCTTGTAAACCCTTTTTGGTGCCCAGCCACAGGGACGCCAAGCATAGGAGTTCCATTCCATTGACGTGTTGTAGATGTTGTGGAAGTTACAGGATCTCGGTAGTAGACGCCTCCACATTCTGCATTTGATTCTATTCAGGGTCATTTATCAGTTAGAGCATGTCTCCCCCCTTTCCATTTAGAGATAACATTCTCAGACTCCCAGTTTCATTTCAGTTTTGGATTTATTTATTTATTCAAACTTTGTATTGGGATTTATTCAGTATTTGGATTATTTAGGGGAGTGTTACTCCAGACTCATTTTATTTATTCCATTATTATTCTATTGTGATTGTGATGTGGATGTGGTATAGTTAGCTTATAATTTAATTGGTTGCACGTTAATTTAATTTAATAAAATTTGACAACTCACTTTTTATATATTAGGTGGCTAGTAATTGTTTAAAAATGTTTTCGACAGTGATGCTACGAACTGGACCAACTTGATATTTTTGTATTAATTTGAATAAAGGAGTAGATACCCGGTATTTATTTAGTAGGGGTGTCACACTACCATATTCATGATTACATTAAATGTGAAGACAGGGCCGATTTTAAAGGGAGGCGAAGGAGGCGGCCGCCTCGGGCCCCCGATTTTTGAGAAATTTTAGGGCCCCGATTATATATATATATATATATTAATCTACACCCAAAGACCAAGAGCAACTGCCAACACTTCAAATCCCACAAATCAAGCAACTCTTCAAATCCCACAAAATCCCATCCCCACACAAATCGGCAGAGAGAGAAACCCACCGTATTGGGTATTATATAAACCCATAAGCCACCACATATGCCGTATCAATTCTCAAACACACCACCCAAATCGGAAAAGAGAGAAACCCACCCTATTGGGTATTATATAAACCCATAAGCCACCACATATACCATATCATTTCTCAAACACACAAATGATTTGGAACAGCTTGAATTTGGAACTGATATCAAATAAAATAGGGGCGGCACTTGAATTCCTTGCCTTGAGGTGAGGAAATTGGAATAACTTCTAGATTTTTTTCTTCTCATATTAAAGCAACAATATTTTCTTTCATGTCACTTCTATTCTATACTTTCTTAAGTAACTTTATAAATACATTTTGCTTTTGTTTTATCATTTAGAAATTATATTTTTTATTTTAATTGATTGATATTTTATTTTTATAAACACACAAAAGTATTTTTATTTTGAGTAATAAATATTTTTTTAATTTATAAATTACAAAAATAAATATCTTATTATATGGGGACTCATTTCAAGAGTTCGCCCCATGCCCCTAACATATCGAGACCGGCCCTGTGTGAAAAGCTCAAACAATTTGTTTATGGTTACCTTGGTTGGAAGGTTTTTGTTATTGGTGCACACCACGTGTAAATATTTAATGAAACACTCCAATTCTTATGTGCGGACATGCATGAGCTTATCCAGGTGCTGATTGCTTAATAGCTCCATCATGGCCATCTTTCGTATATGATGCCAATAGGGTCCATAAGGTGCTAGTGCAAAACCAGCGTAGTTATAGCACATGTATTTGCTGACTACCATAGTTGGTCTAGATGCGAAGATTTTGTCATGGGTAGTGAAACTCTTTCACATGCTCCCAACTGCTCACTACGATTGCTAGGGTAGTACCTAGCCGGATAGAAAAAATGGATCCGTAAATATCCACCATGGCTCCAACTGTTTTTGCAAGTATTTCAGAATTTTTTTTAGGTTATTTCGAGTTTTATACGAATTATAATTTTATAATGCCCAAACAACTACTCTCAATTATTGTTAACAATACCTAATTAATTTCAAGAAATAAACAATGCTTAATAAATAACGCTTAACGACACTAATAAATAATCAACTCATAAAAACCAGCAACCGATTAAGATTACACTTTTTTTCAACTTCATTTATTAGGATTAGATAAAATTCTACGAGTATTGAGCATAAAACCCTCAAGTAAGATTACATTTTCCCCTATGATTTACAGAGGAAACATTTCCCAAAGTCCAAGTAAGTTTAAGGTTATTTTCACTTAAGCGTATTTACCCCTAAAATGGGTTGAAAGTTCTACAAAAAGTCAAATAAATTTTCTCAAAAAGTCATTTGGAGGCCAAACTAAGTTATCACAAAAAAAAATGGGAGCTAAAGTAAAATAACTACTAAGTTTTATAATAATACAATTATCACATCCTCATCCCTAAAATTACAGCATGTTTTGTTAAATATTACATTTGCTGGTCAAAATTTGAGGGAGAAAAATTATGAGGAAAATTTACCTAATTTCAAGAAAATTACAATTAAATCAAAGATTCAATAGAGCACCAAAACCAAATGCATATGACTTTATAAGAAAATGAACCAAAACATATAGCAAAATAAAAAATAAAAACAATATAAGAAAGTTAGCACTGTTTATTGAAAGATTAAAGAAATAGTTATAACACGTGTACTTGTTGACTGCCATAGTTGGTCTACTTGTTAACCCAAATTAGTTTTATTATTTTTTACTAATTGTGATCAGGATGGTTTCTTTGATTTTATTCAACTTTTTTTGTTTTAAATTTCCATGAATACGTCTCGTAATGCATCATTAGTAGCACTCGCAGACGAGGATTATTAGTTAACATTAAGATTATTTTACCAAAGTTCATAGAGAGACTCAAATTAGTTTGGGGGCGAAAGCTATTTTTTTAAAGATTATTTTATTTAATTTTTGCTATTTTTTAACCTTAAAATTTTTAAGGTTAACATTCGCAATTTTTATTTAAAATACCTCAACATAATATTTTGACCTATATCTAACAATTAAAATACTTCAACAAAATTTTCTAAATTTTTTCTAATTATATTTTAACAATTAAAATCTGTTTTTGTAGTAAAGGGTATTTTTATTTGCAATGTGGTGAGCTTGGATTCGAAAAAAGCCGCACTGGTATTGATGGTGCACCAATTGAAGGGATATGCATGAGAAATGTTAGAATATCAGGCCTAACATCTAACATGAGGTGAAATTGTGAGTTTGTTTCTGGTTCAAGGATTGTTTCATGATCTGCAGTTTTGTCTAAATGAGTTCAAATTTTTCTTAGAAATTCAACGTTTAAAGTTTAAACAAACTTAACACCGAAACGCGTTTCTTTTTAAAATACTTCAATATAAATGTTTAAATCTAAAAATAAATAGTTCAAATATTTCAGCTATACAACAATTAATTTTTGTAAAATTAAAAATTTCAACAAATTAATAGAATTTCAGCAAAATTTTCAACAAATTTCAGCAACATAGAATTTTAGCAAAATTTAAGCAAATTTCACAAAACATTAATTAATATTAATTAACATTGATTTCACAAAATGTTTCAACAATAAATATGTCAGCAATAAATATTTTATAAAATATCAAAACATTAATTATCATATCCATTCATTCCATACAAAAAAAGAAGAAAAAAAAAACTTACCACTCCGAGTGGGCCATGGCAATACTAACCAATGTCGGTGAGAGGAGTTAGAAAGCTCCGACTAAGAGAGAGGGAAGAAGGGGGTGGGCCACGCGCAAGTGTAGGGGGAGAGACGAGCAGGAGGGGAGAGGCGTCCGGGAGAGAGGGAAGGGGAGGGAGGGAGCTAGAGGCCTCCGAGAGACAGGGAGAGGCTACTGTTGTAGCAAGGGAGGTAGAGAGAGATTAGGTTTACGGTTAGTTAATAAAGGAGGTGAGTGAAAAAAGAAATAAAATAAGAAGCATGTCCGGTTTGAACAAATTGAACATTATGATCAAGTTATTTTTGTGGCGGCGGTCGCAGCCCTTCGGGACAGGGTGGGTCCACCCCTGATCAGTAGATATTTTTTTTAAAGGGGATTGGATTGGCAAAATAGGCCTTTAGAGAAAAATATTAAATCATTTAAGACAATTTTTATATTACCTTTGAATAAGATGACTTACTTCATATTATCATTTTAATTAAGCCCATTGATTATTTTATGTCACATACTTTCATAATTTTTTAGATGTTTTGATAAATTAACAAATAATTTGACTTACTTAAACCAAAATTATAGATAATTTGACAAACCTATAGATACATTTCACCAAGTTATAAATGTTTTTGGCAAAATTATAGATACTTTGAATTAAAGTAGATATTTTGGGGAAAATGCTAAAAAAATTGTAGAAACAAATATTTTCTTTTCCAAATTAGAAAAATAAATAAGCTATATTCGTATCATATATGCTTATAACCAAATAAGAAATATCAAAACTATTTTTATATATGCACCTATATCCTTGAAATCTTGAAGGGTGTGAACGATTAATTGGTAGAGGAGGTCTGATGATTTGTTAAGGCATATTGCTATAATTAAAAAAGAAGTAGAAAATGAATTTCCTATATAATATTCTTTTCATCGGTACAAACTGCGAAGCAGGTTGTGTACGGAGGGGGAGCGAGAGGAAGTAAGTAAGGGTTTATCGAAGAGAATAATAAAAAGGAGAGTGTGTCATTTTAATCCTAAATCTTTTACAAAAGGCTTCGACGAGATTTTCTATCATTTTTGGGAGAATGTGCTTACTCGTACATAATAGTAACTGATAGACTTTGAGGTTATTTTTTTTAGAGAAGATGTGCCAGACTCGTACAAACTTGTATATTATATTTATTAATTAATTTAATTTTAAAATTAAATTAAATAACAAATTATTTATTGAATTAAATATTAGTATCATGTCTAATGTGATCCATACATAAGTAAGACTTGATGAGGATCTTTAGAAAATTCCTTAGAATTTTAAGGATAATGATTAATTCTTAATAAAATTCTAATGTGATGGATTTTAGAATTCATGTCTAACATGGAAATCAGGTCATCTCTCTCCATGTATATTATATTCCAGCAATGATCTAAAACTCATATAAGTTATAGGGCTAAAGGCATAAATCTAACTACGGCAAAATAATTATTTTTCTCATAGTGATGAATGTTGTGTTGGAGCAATTTTTAAGATGATTCAAATGAGACTTCTACACTAAATTACATGAGAGCATTGGATCTAGGTAAGTCATCTTATTCTATTAATTTATACATTTGTTAAAAATTGAAGATCAAATATCCTTTTACATAGAACAATTGCATATTGAGTTTTAATCAAATTAATGAATTCTTGATTAATAATTTATTGTTCATAAGAAAGGTTTTACATGTGGTATAAGAACGAAAGTTTAAGAACTAACGATTTTACTTTATTGAGGCTTCCCTATAATGAAACCTACATAAAATTGCATATCTATGTTTGGGAAATTTAAGGACGGTTCTTGCGACATTTTACTTATGTGCTTAAATCTGCTTAAACGATTTTGTATGTTTGGGACTTTATAGTAATATTTCCAGAGACCTTTTTCTTTTGTCGCAAATACGTAATGGTTGGAATTAAAGTTCTCTCCTTGATCAAAATTGTAAAAAAGGTATATGGTCACTTAAAAATGTCGAAATAAACAAAACTCGTTGTATATTATAGACGCCGCCTTATTTTAGCAATTTGACATTGCTTGGCCTCTAAAAGTGCATTTTCTATTTTTTTTATAATAATGTTAATGTCAATATCTCGTTCCAAAAAATTAATAAAAATTATGTAAGATGTTCTGAGATGCTTGAGTGATTATCTACAATCTTGTGTTGACAACTAAAATTTTCCATTTTAGGCAATAATTATGATTTTTCCACATATCATATATGTTTTCACTATAATGGTTGTTTTGTTCATGATGATTCTAATATTCTTGTTCAGTTTGATTAAATACCAAAAAAAACTATAATACATATTTATGTATATTAGATATATGATTTATCTTTATTTCTAACATTCATGTTTAAGTTGGATTAAATGCCTAATTGAGGATGTAACTCATATGTGTGAATATTATATGAAATGTTAAATTTTAATACTATCATTCGTGTTTAAGTTAGAGTATATGACAAACTCTCACTACAAGAAATTGTAACAATCATAATAATATTTAGTTAGATGGCCATTTTTTGTTGTCAAAAGTAACCATTTTACGACAAAATATCATTTGTGTCGCCAAAGGACAACCTTTCCATTTATTTTTGGCAACATATAATAAATATTGTTGCCAAAAATCAAAATTTTACGCGGGACACAATGAAATATGAGTGAAAAATAGTTTGAAAGTTTTCCAACATTATAATATGTTGCCAAAATTTAACTAAATTTCAACAACGCAAGTTTTTGTTGACAAATGAGGGGTGGCTTTGGCAACATAACTTATTTTATTGGTGAATATATTTATGTATTAAAATAAACAAACTTATCAAAACAAAACAATAAGACTAACATAAAAAAATCCATCCCACCACATTTCGCTCTCCCGCCCTCTCTGCATCTCCCCATCTCCCAAGACCTTACCTCTCCCATCACTCATGACCTAGCCGCTAATGACCCTCCATGATCCCACCAAAATCTATCATAGCTCCGCCTGATATAGTTTTTTTTCTCTCTCATGCATGCATAGACAAGTTCACACATACGCACACAAACACATACATACACATTAATTTTACATATATATATGATTGATGGCTAGTTGTATTCACATGGGTTTCAACTGATATTTAGGTTTCTTTGATTGAATCTTATTAATCTTGATCCGAGTGTTTTGTTTAGATCTAAGTGTTGGTTGTGCTAGAGTGAGTGTTCAACTGAACATAAGGTTCATCTCATGGAATTAGGAATTGGGTAGTTGTTATTTTTTATGTGGACTCTTTATTGATTTGTAACAGTTTGATCTGAAATAAAGTTTAGTTATTTTTTTTCCTTTTCATTGATTCATGAAATGAACTAGTTAAACATGGAAATTTGATATATTTTTCTCATGTTTGAATAAAAAGATCTATTCTTTTTTTATTATATCAAATTTGATCATTAATATGCTAAAGCTAGGATTTTGATGGTTTGATTAGTTGAAATTTGGCATATCACAAATTTAATTTCGTTAATCTTTAGTTTGGGGAATAAAGTTAAGAATTTGATTGTTCATTTTGTTGAGTTTCAAATTATACTTGGGAAGTTTAACAAATAAAAAGAAAATATTATGATTTTTGGCACCCTAATTTTAAGTTATATTCTTTTTATAATCCTGAACCTCCATAAGAACTAACCCTTTGAACTTCCCCATACGAGCTAAACAGGGGTGATGTTATGCAAAAGCCACCCTCACACATGCCCTACTTCAAATCAGGCATCGAGGGGGAATCGAACCCTAGAATGTGTGCCTAAACACAACAATCCAAAGCTCGTGCTCTCTAATTTTAAGCTATATTAATATGTCTCTCTTAATATTTCATATTTTCTGAGAGTTCGAAGTTTCAAGATTCAAGCGTCATAGTTCATTTAGGTATACTTACCAATTTTTTATATTAGCTTTATATGTATGAAGAAGACCTGATGTGTTAAAAACCTATTATGTAACGAACACATGTCAGCAAAACAACTAAAATGTCTAAGGATAAAAGTGGTAAAAACATAGACCCAGCCTTGTGTAAAATTATGATTAGAAGCTTATTACACTTAATTGCTTGTAAGCCTAATATCATGTTTGTTTTATGTCTTTATGCTCGAGATCAATCAATGCCCAAAGAAGTCACTTAAAATGTGTTAAGTGAATTATTAAATATATAAAAGGTACCCAAAACTATGGTATATGGCATACTAAAGACACCTTTAGTACCATTATAGGCTAAAACGATTGTGACTAGTCTGGGTGTTTTAACGATAGTAAAATCACCTTCGATGGGTGTTATTATATCAACAACAACCTGGTTGGTTGAAGCTTTAAGAAGAAAAATTTTATGTCCTTTTGAACTGCCAAATAAAAAATATATTGTTGATGTGAGTGCAAAATTATGACAATGAATATTTTCCAGACAACAAGAAAATACAGAAGGAAAATAAAATAATCACATGCACAATAAAAAATATACGTGGTTCAGTAACTTCCCTACGTCCATGGAGAGGTCACTATTTTTATAAAGTTTCTCTCATGATTACAAGGTTTCATACCCTTGACCCGGGTGAGGGTCTTGTATTTATTGTAATGTTCAAGAGGTTGAGTTGTATACGTAACCCTCCCTGCTTAAGTGTAGCTTGTAAGGTGTCCCTAAATATCTCTTCAAGATTGTTGGTAACCTGATTCAAGATTATCAGAATGTATTTCAGTACATGTCAAATACGCGAATGTAATTATCTATTGGAGTTAGGTCGGACAGTCCTGTAATAAAGTGGGTTGGTCGTCCTTCTTTAAAAATAGGCCTAATGAATAATTTAGTCTCCAAAATTTCCCCTAAAATCTCTGAGCCGAGACTTATTGGGCCATCATATTTTGAGCTTGATGCAAGTCTAGAATCCACTGTTGTAAGGTCGACATGACAAATTTGTAATATCCGTGAACTACTGTGGGTATACTTGTCCGAGGTGCAATATGAAGCGCCAAAATCTTCCATGGGAATTGTTCCTTATCATTTTGTACAAGGTTCAAATAGAGTTTCGCTGCTGGCAAACCGTCACTTCGCATTCTAATCTTTCTTCTTCGAGAATTTCACTCTGAGCTTTCCTTCTTGTTCTCCATATTTTCAGAGCGTCGCACCATTTTCTTCTTATAGGTCCTTCTCCCTTCCTTCCTTTCTTCATTGTTTTCTTTCGTAGTTTTTGCTGTTTTAAATTTTTTCTTCAATTTTCACTCTTCATGGCAAAAATTTTGAAAATTTTAGAGAAATGTACTCCATTCCTGACTAGGTGGAGATCGACTATGACCCCATGCCCAAAGATGTCCTGTACATGGATTAAGGGAACTGGATTCACACCCTTGTTGTGGTCCAGGGGGGTTTAACCTTTCCCCCGATCCATTTATTTTTAGAATCTTTCAATTATTTTAAGGTCGTTCCAGCGCAATGTGCCCCCAATACCTGGAAATTATTGAATGGAGTACATAGGATCAACAAAATTTATAGGACCAACTTGGGGGTTCCAAAAATCCAATTTTACTACGTCTGGTCGCATACTTTCGATGGTCTTATGTACCTAAAAGCGATGAGGGCTAATAGAATTCTAGTTGTGGACTTAACTGATTCCAATAAAGGATATTTGGATTAGGGTTTTATAGCCAAGAAGTGGCAACACCCTCCCCTGCCTAAGGGCAAAAGGTATAGAGGTCCCTTGTTCCCTAGCTGGGGTGAAGATCATATAGGTCACTATTTTTCTCTTCTTTATAAATTGTGACTTTTTTATTCCGTTACTTGCTCTATTCGTTGATGTAGGCTTTCTCTATTTTTGTGTGGTTCACGCTAAAAACAAAGAGCCTTCTCTCTAACATACAAAGGTTGCTGACCTCGTGAAAGTCTGGAAAATCAAGGATAGACTACCTGATGGTGAATATCCTCCGTCAGCTACCTCTCTCCCTGAATACACCAACACCATTTTTAGTTTCATTGCTCGATCGGTAGAAGAGATCCCTAAGATTACACTTTTGGATGAGGAGACTTCTAGTTCGTCTAGGCCAGTGGATGTAGATTCTTACTCCCAATAATAATAATAATAATAATAATAATAATAATAATAATAATAATAATAATAATAATAATAATAATAATAATAATAATAATAATAATAATAATAATAATAATAATAATAATAATAATAATAATAATAATAATAATAATAATAATAATAATAATAATAATAATAATAATAATAATAAGAAGAAGAAGAAGAAGAAGAAGAAGAAGAAGAAGAAGAAGAAGAAGAAGAAGAAGAAGACTAAATGGTTCACCCAAGAAGGATATTTCTACCAGGGCTTAGGACCTGAAGAAACTAGACGGGAATTCCCCCAAAGTTGGTGGCTCCAACTCGGGATCTAATGAGAAAGAAGAAGAGAAAAGGAAGAGAATAAGAAGAAGGTTATTGAGGCCCCTTTGAAAACTTTCTCTTCTCTCTCCATTACGCTTCAAGGCGATAGTTTGGCTCTTAAACCAACCCTTGCCCCCGGTTTGCTAAGGTGGGAAATGCTTACTGCCGATCGCGATTACTCAATGAAGTCAGGTCCCGACTAACTATCTCTGAAATCTTCTCGAGCCCTTCCTTTGTTAAGTGTTCTTTTCTTTGTTCGTTCAGTTTGTTTGAACTATTTTGCTTACCAATTTTCATTCCCTTTTCTATTTTTCATCTTATAACAGATTTCTCTGCTCTTTCTTATGGTCGTGTTGACCAGTTCAGGAAGAACCAAGAGTTATCTAAGGCTCTGCAGAAGGTCAGGCAGGAATTGATAGATGCTTGGTAGGCCTTTGAGCTGGAGAGGTAGACCACTGTTAAGGAGATGGATGAGCTAAAGATGGCTAACAGTCTTATAGCCATTGAGATGGACAGGCTCACCGAGGAGGTTAAGAAGCTGGAAGGTGTAGTCCTCAATATTAAAGAGGATAATTATGCAGAGGGCTGGATTATGGCATACGATGATGCTGCAATCCAAATCTCTTATACTCAAAAGTTGTCCTTTAAGAATGGATATGATCAATCTTTGAAGGCGATAGGGGTTTCCCTTAACTCAGAGTTATTCGAGAATCGTCCGTCAGGTCCTTATCCGATTGTTAAAGAGGACCCTTATACTAGCTAACTTGTCGACCCAGATGAGAAAGCATCAAACTAAGTCGAGACGGCTGTCGACAAGGCAGATAAGGCTGCTGGGAAGGGAAAGTCTCTGAAGTCATTCGAGCAGGAGAAGGAGTGAAGCTTTATAGATTTAGTCTTTTCTCTTTTATTTTTTTCTCACGTGTTGTAATTTCCTTTTCGTGTATTGTAATGTCTTCCACATACCTTTTTAATTTTTAATGAAATAAAACTTTTTCTCCTTTATGGATATCCCCTATACTCGTTATTTGCTTTACTTCTTGTAGCTTGTTGTTGAGGAAGTTTCTTCTTCCAAGAACCTTGAAAAGATATTAGGCCCAGGCATGAGCGAGCGAGTGCATCGGGCCTATAAAGTCTTGCAAAGCATTGAAGGCAACAAAAGAGGCATACATAGATCAGTCTGTACTAGTCGCCAAATTGAAGGACAGTCTCCAAGACGTGGACGATATTAGCTCTTTGATTCAGAAGGAGATAGTTTACTTTATGGCCCAGCTTTCAGAGATAAAGGATGTAGACAAGGTATCCGCAACACCCCTCGCGCCCGAAAAGACACGCGGCGTGCTACTGCGATAAAACTAAACTAAAACCATCAAAATAAGCATAGAGCATCTAAATGTCCACAATTTAAATACAACAAATCCACAATTTCTATTTCCACGATAATGATTTACAATAATGTTTCTCCTAAAATACACAATTCTCCAATAAAAAATTACACCACTAATTTATACATAAAAAATAAATCTTCCAATCCATGCTCTAAAGAAAATCTCCAAATTATCCCATAGCGTCCCAATCCACGCTAACCTGCCAACTAAAAGAAAATACAGGGAAGTGCACAATATGATAGGAATAGATGATCAAAAAATAATTAGCATGATGAATAAATCGCATGTATAAATCAAATGCAATACTCAAGCATTATATCAATATTAATTTCTCAATAACACATCAATGAGTCACCAGGTCTCACCTCACCGCGCCTGTGCATTATCAAGTCATGTCCGGAGTTTTCACTATTGGCGGGTGCCCATTCTCCGTGTCATATTAAAATCTCATGACACAATGCTCAAATCACAATATAATATACCACAATGAATCAATGTCAATATTCCAACAATTTTCAGATTTCAAATGAATATCATAATTCAACATGAGTGCAATCGACACAGAAAAACAAACGGAATACTCTCGAGAGAATTTAGGAGCATATTGTGTAAGTCCCGTACCTCAAAATCATCACATGAATCGACACATAAATTCAGCCTCTAAATCTGATTGTACCATCATGTTCCTCTCGCGAAAGTAATCAAATCACGTTTTAGCCCCACCACGAGAAAACACCAAATAAGCCTCCAAATCAAAGGTTAAACATTAAATAAAATAGGAACTAGGTTTGTGTAAAGAGGGAGAGGGAATATAAAGGGTCTACAACATAATGGATATGGTAAAAGGTTGGTTAAAAACTCTCACCCACAACCTCTATATATAAGGGAAAAAAAGAACTTGGAAAAACTAAAACTCTTCAAATCTGTCGAACCGCCTCAATCTGCGCATAGGCGATCCATCAGGTACGCCACCTCTGCCAGATCCCCTAGCTAATAATATTTAACTAAAAAAAATATTTCCCATTAGTCACGGCCTAAATCCGTGACAAACGCCTTTTTTTTTAAATCCCATTATGACTCCGATTTTAATTTCGATTACAATCCGATTGAAAATCCAATTTTCAAATATAAAACTCAACATATTTAATTAATAAAAATCATTAAATTCAAAATTTAGTTTTTTCAAATATTCCAATATTAATTTTAAAAAATACCCATTTAAAAATTCTGGTTTTTACATACTTCCCCACTAATAAGGAATTTCGTCCTCGAAATTCGACGAAGCCTAACGCTAAAAAATCAGGCCACACCAATAATCTCGAAAAATAAATATCGTCTCCAAAAATCAGCTTAAACACCTCTCATCTAACCTCGATGCCCAACACGTCCTCAAAACATATTATCTCCAAAGAAAATATGTCTAACCTGCATGTTAGAGCCAAAACCCAAGACCCGAGGGCTATCGTATACCTAAGCTCTGATACCATCTGTAACACGACGCGCGCCCGAAAAGACACGCGGCGTGATACTGCGATAAAACTAAACTAAAACCATCAAATTAAGTATAGAACATCAAAATGTCCACAATTTAAATACAACAAATCCACAATTTCTATTTTCACAATAATGATTTACAATAATGTTTCTCCCAAAATAAACAATTCCCTAATAAAAAATTACACCACTAATTTATACATCAAAGATAAATCTTCCAATCCATGCTCTAAAACAAATCTCCAAATCAGCCCATATCGTCCTAATCCACGCTAACTTTCCAACTAAGAGAAAATACGGGGAAGTACACAATATGACAGGAATAGATGCTAAAAAAAATTAGCACGATGAATAAATTGCAATAATACGAATCGCATATACAAATTAAATGCAATACTCAAGAATTATATCAATATTAATTTCTCAATAACACATCAATGAGTCATCAGGCCTCACATCACCGCGCCTATGCATTCTCAAGTCATATCCGGATTTTGGATTGTTGACGAGTGCCCATTCTCTATGCCATATTAAAATCTCATGACACGATACTCAAATCACAATATAATATACCACAATGAATCAATATCAAGATTCTAACAATTTTCAGATTTTAAGTGAATATCATAATTAAAGATGAGTGCAATCGACACAGAAAAATAAACGGAATACTCTCGAGAGAATTTAGGAGCATATTGTGTAAGTCCCGTACCTCTAAATTATCACATGAATCGACACATAAATTCAACCTCTACATCTGATTGCACCATCACGTTCCTCTCGCGAAAATAATCAAATCATGTTCTAGCCTCACCACGAGAAAACACCAAATAAGCCTCCAAATCTAAGGTTGAACATTAAATAAAATAGGGAGTAGGGTTTGTATAAAGAGGGAGAGAAAATATAAAGGGTCTACTGCATAATGGAGATGGTAAAAGGTTGGTTAAAAACTCTCACCTGCGACCTCTATATATAAGGGAAAAAAAGAATTTGGAAAAACTAAAACTCTTCAAATCTGCCGAACCGCCTCAATCTTGGCATAGTCGATTGATCAGGTACGCCTTCTCTGCGAGATCCCCTAGTTTAATAATATTTAACTAAAAAAAAATTCCCCAGTAGTCACAGCCTAAATCCGTGACAAACGCCTTTTTTTTTAAATCCCATTATGACTCCGGTTTTAATTTCGATTACAATCCGATTGAAAATATAATTTTCAAATATAAAACTCAACATATTTAATTAATAAAAATCATTAAATTGAAAATTTTATTTTTTTAGAATATTCCAATAATAATTAAAAAAATACCCATTTAAAAATTCGGGTTGTTACATTGGCAAGCTAGTTCAGTTAGAGAATAATGCCTTGAAGAAGAAACTCTCTGAATCAGAGGAAGATTCCCGGAAGAAGAGCATCGTCATATTTGGGTTGTAGAGAGACATAAAAAGGGTCAAGTTTTTGTTCAGTATGGGTCCCCAGGCGGCATGGTCGGCAGGCTACGATGAAGGCCTTTATTTATTCATAACGTAAAATGATAATTGCGAGCAATATAAGTTTGAAATAAAAAATTTCATCAACTGAATGTGCTTAGATATAAGAAGTCCAAAAGTAGAACTTCTTGAGGTTGATCGCATTCTTTTCCATAGGTATCTTTCTTCTTTCCATTATTTCCAAGTGATAATATCCTTGAAGGTTATCTCTGACCATCTTGAAAGGTCCCTCCCAGTTTGGCCCCAGATTTCCATCCGACGGTCTTACGGCGGTACCGAGAACTTTCCTTAGGACATAGTATCCTATTTGGAAATTATTTAAATTAACCTTTCTATTATAATGCCTTGCCATTAACCTTTATATTTAAATTAACCTTAATTATAACTTAATCCCTTCATCCATCCTCCAAGTCAAGTTCAGGGCGAAGAGCATTACCATTAAGTCCTTGATCAACCAGTCTGGTTCTCATGGTCGGGAGGTCGACTTACATCTGTATGATGACCTCCATTCCGTAGGTGACTACGAAGGGTGTTTCCTTATTTGGTTTCATAGGCATAGTACGATATGACCAAAGAACATGGGGAAGCTCGTCCACTTAAGAACCTTTTATTCTTTCCACCCCCTTCTTAAGGCCGTCAAGCAATGTCTTATTGGAAGGTTCTTCGTGGCCATTTCTTTAAGGGTACGCTAATGAACTTTAGTGGTGTTTGATTCCATTCTCGTCGCTATAGTCTGGAAATATCAACTTTCTAATTGTGTGCCATTATCCCAAATCATGTAATGATGTTCTTTCAGATGAATCTCATCATGTTAACATCTCTGTTGTTGGCCAGTATTCTGCCTCGACCTACTTGGTAAAATATTCAGTGTCGATCAATAAATACTTGCAATTCCAAGGTGCGATAGGTAGTGATCCCATAATATTTAACCTCTATTTTTAAATTGGTCATGCACTAGTCAAAGACCATAGATCATTAACTGGTTGATGAATCATTAGCGAGAAATTCTCACACTTTTCACACTTCCGAACATATATGCTTGCATCCTTCTGTATATAGGGCCACCAGTATCCCTCCTTGATTGATTAGAATGCCATAGATCTTCCTCATGTGTGACTCCCAAAAATCCTATTGTAAAGATCATGGAGAACTTTCTCAACGTCTTTCGAGTGGACACACTGGAGATAAGGACCTATGAAAGATCTTCTGTAGAGTTTCCCTTTAGGATCAAGATAAAAAAACAAGTCGCCTTCACCCTCAATTAGTGAGATAATTTTTTGTTGTCCAGCAATGTCTCATTCTACAGGTAGACAACAATTGGATCCATTTAGATGGGACCCTTTTCAATGGTGAGAACTTTTTCAGTGATAATCATCTTATCAATATTGGGTTTGGCGAGGAATTCCACTTTGATTGTTAGTTTAAGGTCAGAGTCCACTACTGAGCTTAGGGCTACTAAGGCGTCAGCATGACTATTTTGCCCCATAGGGAACTGCTGAACTTGGACCTTTTCGAACTATACTATGAGCTTGCGAACCATAGCAAGGTATGTTGTCATCCTATCATCCTTTGCATTAAAATCACCCCTAACATGTTTGGATACTAGTTTGGAATCATCGAACACATTGAGCTTCTTTGCCCCTTAGTATTAAGGCCTTGCGTAGGCCAGCTATCATCACTTCGTACTTAGCATTGTTATTGGAGGATTGAAATCCTAACCTGATTTTTTTCTCAATAATGGTATCTTATGGGGTTATCAGAACACCTCCCACTCCTGCTTTAGAATTAGAGACTCCATTAGCGTACAGGGTGCTTCTATATTTGATGGATACTACGCAAGCTATTGGTCGGTTGGCCCATTTCCCATGAATTCTGTGATGATATCGGCTAAGATTTTCCCCTTAATCGTTGTTCTTGGCAGAAAGTAAATATCGAACCTTCGAAGCTTGACTTGCCATTTTTACAATCGTTTAGAGAGGTCGGCTTTTCGAAGTACAACTTTGAGGGGGGATGAAGTGTTTACAATCATGGAGTGGGATTCGAAATAGTTCTTAAGATTCCTTGAGGGGATAACAAGAGTGTAAGATAATTTTTCCAATGGCAAGCAGTGCTGCTTGGCATCCAGAAGGGTTTTGCTAGCATAATAAACAGGGCATTGTCTTCCCTCCTTCTCGCACACTAAGGTCGAGCTGACTGCGTGGCTTGATACTATGAGGTAAAGGTGCAAGGGATCTCCTTTATTGGGGATTACCAGCAAGGGTGGTTTTCTAAGATATGACTTGATCTCTTCTAGGGATTTCTAAAAGTCATTGTTCTAAGAGAGGACCTTATCCTTCTTATGGAGCTTAAAGAATGGTCGACAACGCTCTGATGACTTGGAGATGAATCGATTGAGTTTTGCGAGCATCCTAGTAAACTTATGAATATCACGCAATGTCCTTAGTGGATGTACCTTGTTGATGGCATCAATTTGGTTCGAATTAGACTCAATTCTCCTATTGCTAACCACGTAAGCCAAAAAATTCCTGGCTACACAAGGAATGAGAATTTTCTTGCATTTAGCTTTATTCAAAATTTTCTGAGGATTTTGAAGGTGTCAGCCAGGTCTCTAAGGTGGTCACCCTTTTGTTTTCTCTTGACTAACATGTCATCTATATATACTTCCATAGTATTTCTCATCTGCTGCTTGAACATTTTTGTGACCAGTCTCTGATAGGTAGCCCATGTGTTATTAAGGTTGAACGACATGACCTTGTAGTAGTATACCCCTATTGGGGTGATAAATGACATTTTGTCTGGTTGGGACCAAATAGCGGTATTTATTGGTACCCCCGAGTAGGTGTCCAAGAGGCTTATTTGTTCTTGTGTTGCTGTGACATCCACTAACTGATCATTCTTCGATAGAGGGAAGCTTTCTTTGGGGCATGCTCTGTTAAGGTCAGGTAAGTGAATGAAAACTCTCCATCTGCCGTTACTCTTTTGCACCACCACTACATTTGAAATCAATTTAGGTAGTTAAACTTCCCTAATAGACCCTACGTCCAGAAGCTTTCTTATTTTGTTTTCCACCGCTTTAGCCTTTTTTAGGGTTGTTCAGCATGCTTTTGAGTGATTGGCTTTAAAGTTGGGTCCATGTGAAGGCGGTGGTAGGCTACCTCCGGATCAATCCCTGATAGATCATAGGACTCTTTTGTGAATACGTCCAAGTTCCTCTTTAGAAAGGTTATTAGATCCTTTTTTCGTGATTGACGAGTGTTGTCCCGATTAAAATCTTTCTTTTCGGGGATGGATGGTGGGGATGAAGAACTTTCTGGCAGTGGCCTTTTGGCCATGATTCTCCACTACTCCCCGATCAGTAATACATTTGAGTTTTTGGTGGTAAGTCGACGACATGTCCTTCATAGCGTAAAACCACCCTTTACCCAGAATGGAATGGTAGGGAGAATCGATATCCACCATCAAAAACTTAATTATCTTTAAAATATTTCATGCCCTCACTAGTAGGACTATCTTTCCCAAGGACATTGTGATCTTCCCTGCGAATTCGACCAATGAAAAAGTTGCCTCCTTGAGGTTAGCTAAGTTGGTTTTTAACTTATGGAATAGCTCCAAGTACATTACCTCAGACGAAATCCCTTGATTTACTTGAAGCTTATCGATGTTCGAAGGGTGATTATGAGGGCATCGTGATGAGGGGTTCGTACCCCCAATCAGGTCTTTCTTCGTGAAAATGATGTGCTTATTATAGTCGATGTCGTCTAGTCATCGGCGTTTTCTAGCCTGAATCTTTATAGGGTCAATCTGGAAGGCCTCCATAACTTCCGTTACCTTCTTCATCTCTATAAGAACATCGTTTCCTTAGATTTTCTTGAGGTTGGAGGCTCCATGGATCACTAAAAACTCCAGTCCTATGTCATTACTAAGGATGTTGTTTGGATTTTGGTCGTCGTTAGCTGCGACCTAGTCAACATTCTTATTTATAAATTTGTTTAGGTTCCCATCCTGGGCCAACTCCTCCAGATGGAATTTTAAAGGTTTGTAACTCTCTGTCCTGTGATCGCCTTCCTTTTAAAATACGTATCGCAACGCGTTATTCCTCTTCGTAGTGTTTTTGCCCATCTTATTAGACCACTTCATAAATGACTAGTATTTGATCTTTCCTAGGATCTTATATATCGGTTCACTGAAGTCCGTGTTAACGGCCTTGAAAGCCTTTGAAGGTTTAACTTTTTTCCTATTTTTTGAACCACTCTTGCCCCCGTTCCTATTCCCCTTCTTAGGAGTGTCAGACTTTTCTCCTCCTTTGTTGGCTTTGCCACGACCAGTTTCCTCAAGACTAGCATGAATCGCATCCTCAACTTTGGCATACTTTTTAATATATGCCATGAGGTCATCTATGGTGTTAGCCTCCTTTTTGGTGAGGGACTGGTGCAACAGAGATGTGGTCGGTAGGCCAATATTAAAGGATGTTACGCCAACCTTCTCTGAGAAATCTTTCACTTTGTTGAAAACTTCCCAATATCACTTGGAATAATCAAGAAGAGTCTCCTCGGGATTCTTCTTCATCGTGAGCAGTGAGTCCATCCTCTTCGGATGGGAATTGCTGCTTATGAAGCAAGTAGTTAATGCCTCAACGAGGGCCTTAAATCTCTTGACGGATATATATGGTAGTCTCTCAAACCACTTCTGAGCTACATCGTGTAGGTTAAAAGGTAAGATACAACACATGAAGGAGTCATTACAGCTCCACAGGATCATCATCGGCTTGTATTGCCTGACATGGTCTATGGGATCAGTTTTTCCATCATAGATCTTGAACCTGGGAATAATAAACTTTTAGGGGGGCTCTTCTTCTCCAATCGCCCTTGAAAAGGGAGATTTCAACTGTGTGTTGAGATCTCTCCTGGCCATCTCTTTAGTAGACCTAGCCCCTCGGTTGTCTGGGTGTTAATCCGTCTCTATTCAGACTAAGCTCCTTATTTGATGATCGTCATCTTTGTGGCATATTTATTATCAACCACTCTTTGATCAATCCAGGTCATACCTGGAACTCCTCCCTCGGTTGCGATTCTTGCTCGCCTGAGGATTGGGAGTTCGCTCACTTCATTTCCTGTAAATGCATGCGCGATACTGATAAAACCGAATTCCTAAGTTTCTAATTTAACCTTATTTAATCGGTGACAAAAATCAAACCAAATTAGTTTAGCCCCTAAACAAAGAAGTTAAAGTGTTCTACATATTTGCAGTGTTTGCAGAAACTAAAAAGTTAAGTATTATTGTCGAAAACGAGGTGGGTTAACACCCTATTTATAAAAAAAATAAGGCGGCGCATCGCTCTAACGAAACATTGATGTCGCTCGAATGAAGCAGGATGTCACTTGAACAATAGCTTCGCGCGAGATCACCTGTCACTCGAACGACTATGTATCTCGCTCGAATGAGATTATTAAAAAATTAATTTTTTATCTTGCCAGAAAATATTCTGCCTCAAAACTTTAAAAAATACTTTTAACAAAAAACTCTCCTCCAAGTGAAATGCTAATGTACTTAAACACAACCTTACCAAAATTAAACTCGCGGAGGCTTGAATATTGAAGAACTTTGATATTCGAATTCGTCTTGATGCATAAATGATCTTAAAATAATTTTTTGGCGGTTGTAGCGGTATATAACATACTTAACAAAGTACAAACTATAAAATAGTGTCCTTACAAATTTCCCCTATGTCTATGTCAGTACAAAATAAAAACATCTGAATTATCAAATCAAAATGCCTATACAAATTTAATACCCTCCCATGAACCCAAAACTGAAAAGGTATAAAAAATGCAAGTATCAAACTTTCTTCAAAAAACTTCACATCAAATATTTAAATCTTTAAGCATTTCTCATCAAGGTGTGTAAAATAATGATCTTAAATTTTTGTACCTACACACATGAGACAAAGCAAATACCTTCGTAACGTATCGAGTTTGAAATGATATAAGAATAAATCAATGAATAATCAAATCTCCCCCATAATGCAAAAACTCCCCCATAATTCGTTCTCCCCCATTTTATTTTACCTAAATAGATAAGAAAAAAATAAACAAAATAAACATGGAGTTTTCATTACAAATATGCATAACAAACATGAATCAAACTATGCTCGTGCAAAGAGTACTTAAAAGTTTTCCACAAACTATTTTTGATTTTTCAATTTTTCATACAAAAAATGCAAAAATAATTTTACAAAAATCACACACCATGAATTTCACTAAGACAACAAAATCATGGAAACGGAATGAATGGGTGTGAACATATTTGATTAGCAAATCAAAGCAGTCATTCATAACATATGTGCACGATGAATATGTGTACTCCTAACAAATGAATCTCAAAATCGTCACTAGGTGTTGAAAGTGTTGAATTTAAATGATATCGACTCAATCCATCAACACATCAAAGTCAAGAATAATTCCCACACTAATAACGTCTAAAACTATGTAATGCTTTTTCATGATGTTTTCCGGACGTGCAAACCCATTTTTCATTACTTTCCATCCAAACTCCCTCACAAATAATAATCATTTATTTTTCTTTTGGGGTGGTCCCTTCTTGTCATATTTATCTTTTTATTACCTTTCATTTTTTTTTTGGGCTCTTTTAAATGGAGGCTTTCACGACGAGTTAATTTTGTACTCTTGTTGCCCTTTCCCGTGAACACTCATCATATTTTGTTGCAATTAAATCCTCATGGTAAACGATTTTTACATGCACTACTTCTATTGTCAAGTTTTATCGCATATGGTTCGTTTAAAAGACAGAATTGAGAAGACATCACTTCGACAAATATGTGATAAGGAAGTACAATAATCAAACAAATTCGTGCAAGTTTGCATTAAAGGAACTCATGAGTCAAACATGTAGGTAGTAACAATAAATAACATCTCAATGACTCCAAACATTGTAATGCACATAAATGAAATGATGACGCATATCAAAACGCTTTCAATCGTCACATGGATTTGAAATGAAATTTTGACTCGATCATCCTAAATATACTTTCATATACGGTGAAAAACGAAATACAAAACTCTTTTTGTCTTTTTCAAAAATTCTATCAAAATAAAATCTTTTTGGGTTTTTTAATTTTTTATCAAAAAAATGAAAATATTTTTTTATTTTTCAAAATATTTCAAAAACAAAAATCTAATACAAAAACGATACACACTAGCAATAGGCATAAAATATCATCATGAAAAACATCCTATGCTAGCAAACAATTCTAAACCTCAACCATTAGGTGCGGTGGAGTTCTCCAAAGGTGGTGACATACTATGAAAAACCTCCATCAAATCATGTGAAGCCTTGACCAAAAACTTTACCTTCTCCCTAATATGTGCAAACTCTCTCGTGTAATCATTCGGAGCATCATGTGTGGGTGCGTGTGTGTGAACACGTGTAGTACTAAAACGTGATACATGACCCAACTTAAAACAAATCTCCTTAAGGTGTCCTCTCTTCTTGTAGTGTGTGCAAACATAAACAGTCTTAGGTACACCTCTCTCAAAATATCTCCTACGCACTCTCCTATCAGGTATGGGACGCCTAGGTGGGTTGGGTTGAGAGCCATATGGATCTATCACAAACTCAAAAACTGACTCGGGTGTAACGTGGGAAGTGGATACAGCGTAATGACCTATTTCCCATCTCTCAACATCACCCAAATTGGTATTAAGAACCATCTTTCCAACCTTCTTAGATGTGTTCTCTGAAGGGACTTTGACCTCCCGGGCACGTTCGAGATCAGTCTTGAGTTGGGATATACGTGTCGTCAGATTAGACACCGTGTTGGTCAAATCACTCTTTTCCCGATCTAAAGCAATCAACTGTTCACTCAAAGAAACCTTCACCTTCTCGAGTTGACTTGCTTTCTCCTCAAACACCCCCAAATTCTCTAACTCTCTCTCCAAATCTATAACCCTAAGACCTAACTCCTTATTCAATTTCTTAGTCTTTAAGGTCTCGGCGTACAAATCTCTAAATTCAATTTGGAGCTCACTTTCATCTCCACTTTCACATTCACTATCACCCTCACTCAAAACAGTCAAACTATCACTCTCCTCGAGGGTCTCACGTGCACAAGTATCCTCATCGTCGTGGGATAAACTAGGTGTGCTCACGTGGCTGACTAAAAAGGAAACAAACTTCCCATGTGAAAACTCGTCCCCAAAATCATTCACCTCATCCTCACTATCGCCAAGAGCGGCTGGCATGGCAATTTTCTTGCCCTTTTTCCTTAGCCTAGTGGGACACTCAAAAGCTCCATACCTTCTCCCCTCACACTCAAAACGCTTCTCTTCTTCCTCTTTCTAACCTTCTTTCTCACCGATCTCTTTGGCCTCATTTTTATTTTTCTGAGAAAATCTTTTATTGGAAGAATTTTGTTTTGAAAACTTGAGAAACTTTTTAAAAACTTTCGCAAGCATGGCCATATCAAAATCAACCTCAAGCTCATAGTCGGACTCACAAACTTTCACTTTCTTTTTCTTCTCTCTCGTGGACACTTCATCTCCCTTACTAGACTAGGCTCTAATTGCTATCCCTATATCCTTAGGCTTGACAATCTCAGGAAACATGTCAATTTCATATGTCTGGAGGTCTCTTACCCGCTCTTCTAATTTTATATTGCCCAAATTATCTAAGCTATTCAAAACAATAACTTTTTGGATAAAATTTTTTGGCCAATCTTAAAATCCTTCTAACCACTCGAGCATCAGGTATAGGCTCACCAAGATTGAAACCAGTGTTGATAATGTCAGATAAACGTGCATGAAAATCATTAAAACACTCAGATTCAAGCACGGTAATCATTTTAAATTGAGTAGTTAAATTTTTAATTATAGACTCTTTCACCGCATTTGTGCCTTCGTGGGTAAGTTGTAAAATGTCCCACACTTCTTTTGACATGGTGCACATCATAATACGTCAAAATTCCTCAGGAGTGACAGCACCAAAAATTGCACTCAATCCACGTGAATTAAAAGTGTTCCATTTAAATTCATCCCCATTCCAGGTAGTCATAAGTTTTGAAAATGTTACTTTATCTACAGTGACAGTGGGAGGCATCCACTCTCTTTCACACACTACCCAAATGCGATCATCAATGGCCTTTAATTTTATTTCATACGAGCTTTCCAGTAGGTATAATTAGACCCGTCAAAAATGGGCATCCAATTATATAAGTGCTCCATTGGAAAAATTGCGATTTTTCACAAAATAGATTAAAAAAAATCAATATCACACAACTTTCTACGGAAAAAGGAATACATAATAAATTAGTGTAACCTACTCTCGCAAGTTTCCAATTTAACCTTATTTAATCGATGACAAAAATCAAACCAAATCAATTCATCCCCTAAACAAAGAAAACAAAGTGTTCTGCCAATTTGCAGTGTTTCACTACACCAAAAACATCAATTTAGCACACCCTCATATTAAAAATTTGGCACAGTTTTAAACTGTGCCAAATTCTGGCACGACTTAATGACAATCTAACACACTTTAAAACACTGCCAAAATTTGTCACTGTTTTTAAATGTGCCAAAATTGAGTACACTTTACTAGAATGTAAAATGCCTTAAAAAAATTAGACTAAAGTCATTTGGATTATCCCGCTCACTCGTACTTTGGAGCTTTGGAGTCTCCCGCTCAGCGCTCTCTCTTGCGTTTTGGTCACAGGTCGACTGTCGTTCGTCTTTCTCTCCCACGTTTTGGTGGTGTAGCTGCTGTTATAGTTTGTTTTGGTCGCGTATTCATGTTATAGTTTGTTTCGGTAAGGGTCAGGAAGTGAAGGAGAATCTGCAGCCAACACAGGTCGGGGTATATATTTGAAGGTTGGAGGTGGGTTTTCTAATCTTACACTAGCAATGCTTGATCGCATTTCGATATCTTACGGTTCTTACTTTCTATCCCAAACTTATATTCAATTTTGTGGGTTTGGTGGCATTTCCATATTTCCATAATATTCAAAGGAAAAGACATCAAACTCTTCTCAATCTTTATAAGAGCACAAAAAGATTCTTGTATCATTGATACCTTCAAAAGTTTCTTATCTTTGAAGCCCCAAAGGTAATTTAATAACTGTGTCACATTTTATGATTTGGGTTTGTTTTAATTTCAAGAATTTCAAACAATTTGTTGTGTTATGTGTGTAGGGTAACAAGATGTGGGCCATCCTCGTTTACATACATTGATCCTCAAAGGTAAATTTTATTTTTGTCCTTAGATATGGGTTTTTAATTTCTTTACCAATTCTTCAATGTTTCCTTTAGAACAATTATACTGTAGTTACCAAATGCCATACTAGGTGTTAAATTGTGAAAAGGTAACTTTAAAATTGTTTAAATTTATTATACGGGAATGATCTTCAATTTATTGAACCATTGCTAGTGTAAGTCAATGAGAATCAAAATATTCGTGTTTTTCTCTCTAGATTAAATGAAGGTTCTGAATTGAGTTTTTCCTATCCTTTTAGAGAAATATTCAATTTCTTTTATTTGTTAGGGCTCTTGATAAGTTGTCATTGATTTTAGATTTTTTAAATATTACCACTAAACATTTTGGTGGTGTTGCACACCCTGGGGTAAGGTCGCATGCTTGATCGAAGGTCGATGCGGGTTTTCTTAAAACATTAGGGTTCTGAAAATTAATTGCCTTTCTTTTTTCTGGGAAATATTTTTGATATGCAGTATGTTTTTATATGCACTATTTCCTCAAAGAGTATTCGAGATTTATTTTTCATATTTATTTGCTTTGGTTAGTGTTCATTATTTAGAAGTCATTGCCATTGTCTTCTTTGTCTGTACGATTGGCATTATATAAACATGGTTTTGACAGATAAAATGGTCATATTTATTTTTATTTCCAAAAGGAGATGTATCGGTTTGTTAAAAAGATAATGGATCTTATGCGAGAGGAAAATATTGTTTCTTAGCAGGGGGTCCTATCATTATGTTTTAGGTGTAGGACACATCTTTACTTAATTGTGCTAAAAATAGATTAACGACATTAAATGTGTTTATTGTTAGATATTTGTTTTAATTAGTTCCATTCATCGGCGTGTCCAGAAATAAAAGGATCTCAAAATAATGATTTGGGCATTGTGCTAAAAAGAGATGGCCTGGAGAGAAAGTGTTTAGTAGGTTGGTTTTTGTACAAAAGGTTGGTGCTATCATTGGTCGTAAAGGAGAGTACACTAAAAAAAAAATTGAGGAAACCAGAGATTCATATTAAGATTATCGATAGTCCTCCTGGGATTACTGCATCTGTAAGTTTCCTATAATTAGCATTGGGTTGTGTGTGTTAGGTATTTAGTGTAATTTATTTTAGCAGACAAAAGTTTCATTCAAATGAGCATGAAAATATGGTCCCACCACACGAGTAGATTGGACATTCGACAATCCCATTAGATTTGTTAATTTCTTTCTTTCGATATTATCCTAAATTTTATGAGGATGGCCTCAACATTCTTATCCAAAAGGAACCAGTAAGATAATAAAAAAATGACTTACAACTTCAATATAGAAGATTAAGTTGACAAGTCCTCGAGCCCCTTGGAAACGTAGCCAATTTCTCACAAAAATTGAACTTTTTCTTTGCAACTAAAAATAAGCAATCAATTGTCATCATCTTCAAAATTGTAGCATTTTTCAGCAAATACTCTATTGCTTCAAGCTCAGACTTCCCCCATTAAATTCTTGAAAGTCGATTTCCTTGAGATGCAATAAGAAACTAGGTGTCTGACATGACGGAGTCCGACGTTGGGCTTTAACAGGGAGCCAATGTACCTTCATGATAATAAGAACTTCTAGATTAGGCGAGCACTCAAGAAAGTATCTAAGTAAATTCCAGCCATAATCACCATCAATGCCAAACTCCAAATGTATCATATTATGAAATGTAGGGATACCATATTCATAAACCTCGGAGAGAAAAACAACAATATTGACGGTTAATGTTAGGAACTTAATGTTTACAATTCCATTAAGAAGATTTGATATAAGAATACCATAATTGTCGAACTTGATGGGCTTTGGCCAGATTCTCCCAACTTCAACGTATGCATTTGATAAGGGAGGTAGTATCTCCACGACAAAGTCATCTGATACAAAATCCTTGATATGAAAGTGTTCTAGATTGGGGCACTTGACCACAAGCTTCCGCCCTGGAACATGTTTATCTATGCTTTCTGGATCATTCAGTTCATCTCCTCTTACTATATAAAAAATTAGACATAACCCCTTGGGAGTTTAAAAACAATAATACTCTTCAATTCATCTTCTTTACCAAACTCAAACCCTAATTTCTTCATACATACCTTAATTCTAAATTAAAATAATCCCAAATCAAAACTTTAATCAATACAACACCAAAAAACAAACACAAATTAAATTACCAAATTTAATATGTTAATCAACAAATATAATATTGAATATGTGTTTTATAGATATGATAATTGGTTAAATCCATTCATCGAAGATATTTTGTTTACAAATAGGAACCCAAAGCATGCATTGGATGTTATGTTTCTCTTGATTGTTCATTCACTTCGGTGCAAGCATCAATAACATTTGAAATTGAGAAGGAATCTCATATGTACAAAAACCTGAAGACTCTCTTCTTTCAGTCATTGTCGATGGCCTCTGGGGCACTTAACCACAAGCTTCCGCCCTGGAACGTGTTTATCTATGCTTTTTGGATCATTCAGTTCATCTCCTCTTACTGAAAACATGCCATGGTACATTAATGTCAAACTTTTCAATGGTAGGTATAGAAACACTCATAGCTGGTTGTTCACTAATTAATAATCTATCTATAAGTCGTTCTTTACGAGCTGGACAACCAGAGAAAAGATTCTGAGCAGATCCTCATTTTCCTATCGAATAGCTATGAGATGAATAACCTTGAGATGCGGAAGCAAGACTGAATCTGGAAATTTTAGAATAATTGCATTTTCAAGCTTTAAAACACTCGAGGAAAACTAAATCAAACTCAAAAAGGTATTGAAGATGCATCTCTTGAACACTGCATTTAATTACAGTACATACCCATGTATTGACAAGATCAATACTGTTATTTGACTCGATCACAAGACGAAATTTTCGAAAACACGACAAGTCACTAAGTAGTAGTACTATACTTACAAAATTCATAAAGATAAATTCTAGTTCTCTTTTCCTATCTTCTATCATTTGTCTCCATAGTTGGCCAGGAAAGAGTAAGGCATCATCGAAATCGAGAACTGGGATAGAGCCCCAAAGGCGTATCCACCTTCTTGATAGAATGCTAGTTTCGACAGAATATTTTGTTGGAAGAAATGAAAGGATGTGACACAAAATGGAATCTGGTAACACCTGGATCCATTATTTCACCGATGCTCTTGGATCTCGTTGATAACTCTCGCCAAGTTCTTGTCTTCTTAATCTCTTCCCGCACCCCTTCCATTTATTATTTTTTGGAGTTCTACTTAGTTACTTATTGTAATATTATGAATAAACTATATATTTTTTCATGCTTGGTTGAGTTTACTGTTATGCTGTCAGATTAATGGTTATCTGTAGAGTTAGCTGCTGTTTAATTGGGTTGATAGATGTTTTGTGACCAAAGTTTCCTATATAAACTTCCCCTTTTCTCCATCTATCTCTCCAGCGTTACTAATGTCAATATTTATGTATATATCGCAATGTCATGTTAAAAAGTGCCATGTGATTCTATAATTAATCTATGTAGAATTATCTTGTATTTTAACCGGGTTGATGCATTACAGAAGAAATGATACTGAATTGAGTTAGCTAACTGTTCAAGCTATATTTTAGCCAAAGACACACCTGATAGACTGGATATCTATAGTCGTAGTGTACTCAGTCACATTAAACATAAATTGAGGTACTTGATAGGAATTAGAGCAGATGCAAAATATACAATTAGAAGATGCCACAAAAAATCAAGATGGAAGTATATATTGATCAGATGATGAAAAATACAACCCGAAAGTTTTTCAATTGAAAAGTCAGTATCACTTAGTGTGTGTAGATTGACTTGTGAAATAAAAATCCATAAGATTCTATTTATATAAAACACATATTGACTCGATAAAAGGAGTAAAATTACAATAAAATGTGTTGTTACAGTTCATAATATATCTGTGCAAGTTATTCTTAAATTTATATTGTTGTCACTTTTTCCTTATCCAAATAAAATTATTTTTTCCCTTGGTTATTATTTGATTTTGAATTTTGAATGAAACATATAGATTCGGATTCTTGTTCATTACCTGATGCAGAGATGTTTACTATTGATATAGTGGGTCCGGGCTGCGAGTCAGTAGATTTCCTAGGGAAAGCAAGGGCTCTTCTTACTCAAGTTGCGGTAATAGGTTGCCTTTTTTATGCAGATGATTGGATATTTTTTTTAAAGATTACTTCATAGTCTTCTTTATTATGTACAAACATTAAGCACATAGTTCATATTTTTGTTGATGGGAAAACTAATTTTGCAATTTAAGTTGTACATATCAGAAAGAACAAGTACTTCGTCTCGTAAATATTTTGAGAGGGAAAAAGGCACAGAAACTCTGTCAATAGTTTGTATGTACAATTCAACTTAGTGACTGAAAGTTTGAAGGAAGATTAAAACTTATTAATTTTATTAAACAACCCATTAACTAGACATGTTATAGTCAACTTATGATTCCAGTCAAGAAGGGCTGAAATCACCAAAGAATAAATTGCTTTAGTTCTTTATTATATATTCATCAAAAGACTGAAAATTACAAACCAAACTTATTCAGACATAATTCATTTCTGAATAAAAAATTATAGTGAAAATATTCAGCCTTAAATTAAATGATAAATCACTCTTGGAATTAAACTCATTTATATATTAGTTTAAAACATACGAGTTAGAATTTAAGATAGTGAAATTGAGAGTAAAAATGGAGATGCTCAAAATGAGACCAAGAGTGGGAGAGTATTATAAGATGATCCCTACATCCAAACGAGACCAATGTAACTTATAGGAACTGACCGCATAGTCGCGGGTCTCCCGGTTTGAGAATATGACGATAATTTGGAAATATCTAGATTAGGCTTAAAAATAAGCCGTTTGAGGGTGAAAACCCAAAACAGCCACCAAACGGCTCCGTAAGAGGCACGAACACCTCGCACGTGACCAATGTAACTTGTAGGAACTGATCGCGTAGTCACGGGTCTCCCAATTTGAGAATATGATGATAATTTCAAAATATCTAAATTAGGCTTACAAACAAGCAGTCAAAGGGTGAAAACCCAAACCAGCCCCTAAATGGCCCCGTAAGAGGCATGAACACCTCGCACATGACCAATGTAACTTGTACGAACTGACAACGTAGTCACGGGCCTCTCGGTTTGAGAATATGATGATAATTTCAAAATATCGATTAAGCTTAAAAATAAGCCCTTAAAGGGTGAAAACCCAAACCAGCCACCAAATGGTCCCATAAGTGGCACGAACACCTCGCACGGGACCAATGTAACTTGTGTGAATTGACCACGTATTCACGAGCCTCTCGGTTTGAGAATATGACAATAATTTCAAAATATATCGATTAAGCTTAAAAATAAGCCCTTAAAGAGTGAAAATCCAAATCAGCCCCCAAACGGTCCCATAAGAGGCACGAACACCTCGCACGGGACCAATGTAACTTTTATGAACTGACCACATAGTCACGGGTCTCTCGGTTTGAGATTATGATGATAATTTCAAAATATATCGGTTAAGCTTAAAAACAAACCCTTAAAGGGTGAAAACCCAAACCAGCCCCCAAACGGTCCGGTAAGAAGCACAAACACCTCGCACGGGACCAATGTAACTTGTACGAACTGACCGTGTAGACGCGGGTGTCACGGATTGAGAATATGATGATAATTTCAAAATATATCGATTTAGCTTTAAAAAAGCCCTTAAAGGATGAAAACCCAAACCAACCCCCAAATGGTCCCGTAAGAGGCACGAACACCTCGCACGGGACCAATGTAACTTGTACGAACTAACAGCGTATTCATGGGCCTCTCAGTTTGAGAATATGATGATAATTTGGAAATGTATAGATTAGGCTTAAAAACAAGTTGTTTGAGGGTGAAAACCCAAACCAGCCACCAAACGGCCCCCTAAGAGGCACGAACACCTCGCACAGGACCAATGTAACTTGTAGGAACTGACCGCGTAGTCCAGGGGCTCCCAGTTTGAGAATTTGATGATAATTTCAAAATATCTAAATTAGGCTTAGAAACAAGCATTTAAAGGGTGAAAACCCAAACCAGCCCCCAAATGGCCCCGTAAGAGGCACGAACACCTCGCACGGGACCAATGTAACTTGTACGAAATGACAGCGTAGTCGCGGGCCTCTCGGTTTGAGAATATGATGATAATTTCAAAATATATCGATTAAGCTTAAAAATAAGCCCTTAAAGGGTGAAAACCCAAACCAGCCCCCAAACGGTCCCGTAAGAGGTACGAAAACCTTGCATGGGACCAATGTAACTTGTACAAACTGAAATCGTAATCACGGGCCTCCCGGTTTGAGAATATGATGATAATTTCAAAATATATTGATTAAGCTTAAAAAAAGCCTTTAAAGGGTGAAACCCCAAACCTGCTCCCAAACGGCCCAGTAAGAGGCACGAACACCTCGCATGGGACCAATGTAACTTGTAGGAATTGACCGTGTAGTCTCGGGTCTCCCGATTTGAGAATTTGACGATAATTTCAAAAGAATTAAATTAGGATCAGAAACAAGCAGTTAAAGGGGGAAAACCCAAACCAGCCCCCAAACGGCCCCGTAAGAGGCACGAACACCTCGCACGGGACCGATGTAACTTTTACGAACTGAAAGCATAGTCACGGGCCTCTCGGTTTGAGAATATGACGATAATTTCAAAATATATTGATTAAGCTTAAAAACAAGCCCTTAAAGGGTGAAAATCCAAACCAGCACCCAAACGGTCTCGTAAGAGGCACGAACACCTCGCATGGAACCAATGTAACTTGTATGAACTGACGGTGTTGTCACGAGCCTCTCAGTTTGAGAATATGACAATAATTTCAAAATATATCAATTAAGATTAAAAACAAGCCGTTGAAGGGTGAAACCCAAACCAACCCCCAAACAATCCTGTAAGAAGCACTAACACCTCATACGAGACCAATATAACTCGTAGGAACTGATCAGGTAGTCATACCTTGCGTAAGATTTTCAATTTTAGAATATAATAATAATTGCAACTCTTATCTGTAATTTTTTTAGCTTGAGTAAGATTTTTTATAAATTACTTGGTTACTAATATCTTTTTTTTTTATCCTATTTTTTTCCAGGATAACATTTTATCATCCACATTTATTCACGTGGAACACACAGAGAACTTAATGGTTTACAACAAGGGGTTTATTCATGATTCTATTTTTTTGTGTTATGGTTAACTTTTATGGTCGTGCGGGATTTTGTAAGTTTATTGTTATATTTTATGTCCGTGAGGGCTTTATGTTACGCAGGTTTTATATTAGCAGGTTTTAGCATGTCCAGAAAACAGAGGAAACTCTGCCCAATTTTTTTTGGTGTGTGAACTACTAAAGACTTGTAATATTTTGAAGTTTTTATGTACATTAGTTTATCAACAACGTGCAAGATTTGCAATTTGTGAATTTTCTTGTTTTCAAATAATTAATTTTTTTTTCTTTTATCCAAAAATTTGGCACAGTTCAAAACCGTGTCGAAAGTGTATCAAATTTTAGCACGGTTTTGTACTGTGCCAGAAACTGTGTCAGATTTGATCTGGCACAGTTTTAAACCATGCTAGATTCCTGTTTTTGGTGTAGTGTTTGCAGAAACTAAACGTCGTGTCTTCTTATCGAAAACGGAATGGTTTAATGCCCTAAGGCGATGCGTCGTTCGAATGAAAGATTGATGTCGCTCAAATGATAGCTTCGTCCGAGCTCACCTGTCGCTCGAACAATTGTGTATCTCGCTCGAACGAGATTAAATAAAAAAATAAATTTTTATTTTGCTAGAAAATATTCCGCGTCAAAACTTTAAAAAATACTTTTGATGAAAAAATACGCTCCAACAGTTCGAAAATATTTTGTAAAAAATATCCCAACACTCGAACTGAAATGCTAAGGTACTTAAACACAACCTACCAAAATTAATTTCACAGAGGCTTGAGTGTTGAAAAACTTTGATATTCGGATCCGTTTTAACGTATGAATGATCTTGAACAATTGTTTTACGGTTGTTGTGGTATATGACATACTCAACAAAGTACGGACAATAAAATAGTGTCCTTACACTTCTGATTGTCTCCGCGGATATATCTCTCCATTTGTTTTAGTCATCTCTGGAGGTGAGCATTCTCTTCTATTAGGAGGCGTGTGGCCTCCTTCTTCTCTTGAAGCCTAGCTTCATATGCGTCCACTAACCTGGATATCTGTGTATACCTAGGAGGTCCATGACATTCTTCCGAAGGATGTCTTTGCTTATGGAAACCTTAGATTTTTCTCGTGGAGAACCTCAACCCTAATCCTAGGGGGAATGGGGCCAGTCTGCACATCGTCGATCTGAGGTAGGTTGCTACTGTGATGAGATATCTTGGCACTTCCTTCCAATGGTTTCTTTAGTAGGGAAAGATAGAATCGTTTCCCACAGACAATGCCAATTGTGATTGAACAATTATCATAATAAATTATTTTCTGGAAAGAAAGTAAATAGAGAAGGAATATAAAGTAATCACACACACACACACACACACACACACACACACACACACACACTAGAGAATATGCGTGGTTTGACAAATTTCCTAAAATCACGGAGAGGTCGCTATTTTTATTAAATTTCTATCAAGATTACAATGTTTAATCCCCTTGACCTAGGGTGAGGGCTTTACATTTATAGTAGTGTTCAAGAGGTTGACTTGTATATGTAACCCTCCCTGATTGAGTGTAGCTCATATGGTGTTCCCAAATATAGCTCCAAGATTGTTGCTAACTTGATTCAAGCTTATCAGAATCTCTTTTAGGACATGTCAAATATGAAAATGTAATTATCTATAAAAGCTAGGTCGGACAGTCCTGTGATATAGTGGAATCATAAAAAATCAAGTAACTTTGTTATGTGGAACTCATAGCTCCACAAGCATATTTTAAAATCTTATACAACACTCTAAAACTAAGCATATAAAAATGCGTCATTGTTTTATAAGATACTTGGTTGAATTAAAGGAACTGTTAATTGTTTATCTCAACACAGAAAACAGTTAGCTGATTTTTTCCCTAAACCCCTGGAAAATATGCATTTTGAATATTTATGGAACTATATAGGAATGATTATTCTGGAATTAATTCTAACGTATTTTCTTCATATATGCATGTCATTGTCTTTAGGGGGAGATCAGCCATTTCTCGAAGGGGGTGGTCACCCCCACGAAACTCACTAGATCCTAGTATTCAATTTGATCAAACCATACACGCTTCTTCTTTTGTTTCCTTCTTCATCATTAACTAACCATAAACCTAATATCTCTCTCTCTACCTCCCTTGCATTACCAGTCGCATCTCCCTCTCCCCCTGTCCCCTCTCTCGGATGCCTCTACCTTCTTCCCTTCCACGTCTTCTTTCCCTGATGCCTCTCCCCTTTTGCTCGTTGTAACACCCCGCCTAATTAAATACCGGGTGGCCAGTCCCATACCAAATTAAAACATAATATACAATTGGCTCATTCTTAGCATCACTGTCGAAAACATTTACAACTCACCCAAAACTCAATTAAGCTGGTGTTAAAAACTTTCCAAATTTTAATTTAACAAAATCCAATTCCAGTTTAAGAATAACACAACACATTTTATTCTACAACACAGATCACTAAATAAATAACTCAAAAGAATTTAAATGCAACTGGAATAAACATTCCCAAATAATATAAATCCTTTACAATAATCCCCAACAATGTTAAATGTATTAAAAAGACACAATTACAATAGTATTTGACCTCGATAGAAAAGATAACTGAATCCTTTGGGCGACAGGCTCTAACTAAGAATACTGTGAATCAAATGAAAATAGGTGTCTAAGCAAAACCTCCATAGCTCCATAGCTCGTCAAAATCAACTATGGTTGGTGTCCCTGTTGCTGGACACCTGATATAGAGATACAATAGAAGAGAAAATATGCAAGGAAACGGGTCAGAGCTCGAATGTGTAGATTATTTTTAAAACAGCAAGTATTTAACAAGTGCAATAAAGCATTTATTATGTACATGTTAGATCCCACTCTCACTTGCAATTCTCACCTCTCAACTAGAGTGCACACTTAACGTTTCCTATTAACCTCCTAGTTAATGGTTCCTCTTTTCTAGTCTCCATATTATAATTCAATTCCCATATCATAATCCCCGTATGTCCCATACCATACGTCACATTATTATTCATTTACATACCTCCTTTATATGATTAGTTTCTCATTAACATGAATCATTACTCATTAATATGAATCGTTTCTCATTAACATGAGTTAAGCTTTTCAATTCTATAAGCATAAACATTCATTCACTTAGTTCCATTATCTTTCTCTATTCACCGTTATCTACAATTAACACCGTAGATAGATTTAACCACAATATAACCATTTAATCATTTAATCCATTATATATATATTCATATATAATACGGCACCCCGAGTCACAGCTGCGGTGCAATGCATTACTCTGCTATCATGTCCCATCATCGCAGGTCACCAAATAGGGGACTACAGGTTCGGTAAGATTCCACGAACCACAAACAACAACAAACAAATTAGAGGAGAACATAGTTCTCGTATCCATGGGTCACGGACATACCTACGTACCCACAGTCAGCGGACTTATCAACTCCCCGATAATCCTTTCATAGACCTATGTTCTCGAGCGACAAATCAAAGATCCCATGGATTCATCAGGACATGATTTCCCTCACGCGCAAACCTCCCATCGATAGCAAGTAAGCTAGGTATGTCATACACATAAATCATCAATCAATCAAATAGGTATTATCATACCTATAATATAATATCAATAAGGTAATTATTATTACCCTAAGATATTTCCCATACGTAGCATTATATCTCTTTTAAAATATCATATCTTTACTTCATAATTTACTTATCCTCGCATCCTATAACCTCTCCACTACCGACGTCGTTAAGGTTAATGCGCGGAGCATCTCGCAAAGCGAAATCCAAACAAGGAACCCCTCCAATACACTACTACTTAACTTTGTCGATCGAGGAGGTCCGAAAACTTTAACTATGCAATCGGGATAACCTCATACCCTCTTTCAATCAAATGTGTTCTAAGCTCCCATCTCATAAGATTCAAAAAGGTTTTTCCTCAACATATATTCAGTAAGAAGTCACTAATATCCTACTGGCCCATAACATTATTTCTCCCGAACTACTACGAGTTTAGTTCTCCTTTTAATTAAGGTTAAAACCGATAGTTTCAAATCTCTTATAAACACATATTCTTTCACTTAGGATTAAACTCTCTTGTAAACTTAAGGATACCCAGGTGTTATATCACCCCTACTGGTCCTATCTTAAATCCCCATCCATCCCCATTTAGAATTTAACAAATGAATCTAGCAACCGAAATTCCGTTCGATATAATTTTCATCATTTTAATCACTTGAATCCAAATCACAATTTATTGAAATCTTATCAAGGGTTTACTGATATATTCTAAGTCCCATAATCTCTAAATAATAATCACCAAAGATCCACAAAATTTTTGGGATAATAATCAACATTTAAAAAGAAACAACTTTACATATTCTGGGGAGGTCGATCGATCGAAGGCAGGGGTCAATCGATCGATCCCTCAGGTCCAAGTCTGGTTTTTCTGCATTTCAGCAACTACGGGTTTCACCATTTTTACTCATTCAAACCTTCATTTTAACCTCCAAAATAACTTATAATCTTTACTACATGATATACCAACATATATGAATGATTTCCAATACTCTAAACATCCTAGAATCATCAAGGGATTGGATTAAAAAGCATGTTTACCTCCTTATTTCCAGAAATTATTAACATAACATCTTCAAGAACACATCAATGGTTTTCATACTTTCTTCAACAGATTCATGACTATTTCGTGGATTAATATCATCCTAAAACATGAGTTAAATTCCTATATCATTTCAGTTTTCCAGAAATCCATTTAATACTCCATTATTTCTTCCAAACAATAATAATCTTCTCTTTTCATATTATTCTAACATGGACAATATACAAACTTAAATTGCCATTATCAAACACTTGCCTTTCTTGTAGGTCTGATCCTTTGGTGTAGTATATCTCAGTTGGTTGTCCCTTCTCCGGTCAAACTCCGGTGGTGGTTGGTGGTGGTGAACCTTGGTTCTTGTTCTTCTCCTTTCCAAGTTGGCTTTTCCCTTCCCAAGCACTCTTACACTCTCTCTAGGAAGATGGCTGCTCTAATTTGTGAAGAGGAGATGAATAAACCCCATACACTTAATCTACCAATACTTATAATAGTACCAAATCCGAAATCACTATTCATCCCCCCTAGAAAAATGACCAAAATGCCCTTTCGGGTTGTCTATTCATTCCCAAATGACTCGAGACTCAAAATAAACATCCAAATAGACTTTTCTGACTATTTCGAACCTTCCGGACGCAACGACGTAGTCGAAATGACTGTTAGATTGATAGAAAATAAATTTCCTTTTTAATTTAATAAACTAGTCCCAACACGTCCCATACCGCGTCTGACTAAAAATATAAATTATCGAATTTATATCATACAGTCATATCAATGACATCACATTGATATATTACCTAAATATCTTTAACTAATATTCAGAATCATTCATTTTAATATCCACCGTCCGGATAAACCCGAATGAATTAATTAATAATAAAATCTAATTAATCCATTAATTTAAAATATAACCCATTTTAAAAGTCATTTAAAATCACGAGGTATTACACTCGTCTCTTCCCCTGTTCTCGCTGCTAACCCACCCCCTTCTGCCTTTTCTCTCTATTGGAGCTCTCATACTCGTCTCGTCGACACCAGTCAGTAGTGTCAGGGCCCATTGGCAGTGGTAAGTTTTTTTAAGTTTATTTTCTTCTTTTTTGTATGGAATGAATGGGTATGATAATTAATGTTTCAATATTTTGTGAAATATTTATTATTGAATATTTGTTGAAGAATATTTACTTCTAAATTATTTCATGAAATTAATCTTAATTAATGTTTTGTGAAATGTGTTGAAATTTTGCTGAAATTGTATATTACTTAAATTTTATATTGCTCAAATTTGTGGAAAATTTTGTTGAAATTTTTAATTTCGCAAAATTCAATTCATGTATAGCTTAAATATGTGAAGTATTTTTTAAGATTTAGGCAATTATGTTAAAGTATTTCAAAAATAAATGTGGTTCGGTGTTATGTTAATTTGAACTTTAAAAGACGTATTTCTAAAAAAATGGTTTTTTAGGTTCTTAAAAATATTAATTTGTTAGTTTGTTAAAAAAATTGGTTTGTTTGGTGAATATATTAGTTTGATCATTATTTGTTATTTTTAATCGTTGCCATTTAATTATTAAAATACAATTAGAAAAAATTTAGGGAATTATGTTGAAGTACTTTTATTGTTATTTCAGATATTGAGCAATATTTTGTTGAGATATTTTATATTTAAAAATCGCGAATATTAACCTTAAGATTTTTAAGGTTAAAAATTTGCAAAAAAAAGTAAAAAGAATCCTAAAAAAATCGCCTCTGGGGTTCTTACCCCGAACTCCCCACCTTTATACAAAATTCTTGCGCTTCCTAACCAATAATTCTGGGCCCGCCACTGATTTTCTTGGTTATGATATGTCACTCTAAGGATTTAGGGCATGTATGTTTAAATCATGACAAAAGGCATATCCTAAATCTAGTCAATGTAGGAGATGACACTTTATGTGGCCCATTTATATGATTGAATCGGTAGTTATCTGTTTTATTCTCTCTTATTCAGATAATGTTTAGTCTATTTTCACCGATTGTCTACTTGTGATAAATGAAGGAGATAGTACATCCTATAGACATCTTGAAAATAATTTCT
Organism: Sambucus nigra; assembly: GCA_949130495.1. Taxonomy (NCBI): domain Eukaryota; kingdom Viridiplantae; phylum Streptophyta; class Magnoliopsida; order Dipsacales; family Adoxaceae; genus Sambucus; species Sambucus nigra. The sequence continues at coordinate 609,552,286 of OX422217.1, read as the reverse complement.
TGAACATATGTTTTCACTTGATCTTATGAGAGTGATATTTTGCAGAGTGATTTAGATTGTGATCTTTTTAACATCAATTAGGGTAATGGCCTATAATTAGTTAAGTTATGTAATATTTTTACGGATTAGGATGGGTAGATGGAAATTATGTATAGGTTTATGGAAGTTATTGATATACCCAAGTATAACCTCGTCCTAGCATGGGATTGGCTCGTTCAGGCTTACTATATAGAGCACAATGTCTATGAGGAATCCAACATCATTAGTTATAGCCTAGGCTATCATCCCAGGACGAGACTCTCCAACTGATCTATCCACCTTCTTGTCATGTCTTGTCTTGTCTCGTCTGACATCCCTGACAGTCGAGACGTCACTAGTCCTACTACAAGCCTGTCTCAACTAGACGTTGTTTTCTGTCGACACTCCACTCCTCAATATGTAATTGAACATGACTCCAAAGGTCTCATACTCGGCCTAACCGAGACCCTTCTAGACAAAATCTCCACAAAGTGTGGTGTGAGACTCCAACACAATCAGTCTACGTGGACGGACATTTATAACCGAATCACATGTGCACGTGGGGGGGATATTTACTTCATCATGATCTACATGTGCGAAGGATAGGTGGCCTAACCTTATTGGCTATTATATACTTACATGCCTATTACATGCATGGGGGTGTATTACACCACCCAAGCATTATATAAGTTGATCTTATTCAACATTAAAGGTGATTGATAATTCTAACCCTAGCCAGAACTCTGTTGTAAACACGCCAGAGATAGAAAGTTGTGTGAACTGTATTCATAGACCATTAGAGACATTTTCATGGTGAAAAATCACACATCATTGTACAGTGGAGTAGACCAGATGGTCAAACCACTTACTTTATAGTCTTTGTATTCATTGCCTCACCTCCTTCTTCATTTACTTTACCACTGAATCACCATTATTGCACCTGCAAATATGTTACAAGTTGAGTTTGAGTTCTCTTACTTGGTGGTACTATATTTGGTTCCATCAAATATGGTGTCATCTGTGGGAAGCGGAGTTTCCTCTCCTTCCTTACATTCAGAGCTTGATCCTTATCGAATTTTGTGGTGGTGATCCAACTCCAAGTTTTGCTGGACTTGAATCACTGTTGAAAGAGCTCCGATTAAGCTATCTAAGCTCTCCACCTGTTCAGCCACATCACTTGGTGCATCCACGTTCATTTATGTTCATCCCCTAAAATTCATGGCTTCAGATCCATCGCAAAGCGCTATTCGTAGTTCGAGCCAAACTTCACCCCAGTCTGAGATAGCGGAGGTCGTAGAGGCATGATGCTCACTGGCAGCTAGCTAAATGAAGATGCATGAGAAGTTGGCTACATTCAGCCATAATATATTGACTAGACCCACTGGCATGACAAAGAAGATGATAACTCCGGCCACCAGGGAAGGAAGAAAATAGGCGACAGGGGGACCATCCCCGACCCCACAAAAGAAATCACAGTCGCAACAGAGAAGAAGGTATTTTGCTGACCCCATGTGTCTATGCCTGGGGAGGCAAGGCCAAGAATATGAAGGCAATAAATGTGATGATGATGAAAAGTACTGGGAACCATATAAAATCTCAGGAGATATTATATCCCCTATTCAAGACAGTAGGGAAAATAACGCACGACTGAGATGAGAAACTCAACCTCATCCTTAAGCGCGTGATAGGCTCAATAGACGATCTTCTTTTTACAGACTCAGCCCTGTCGGTGACCTTCGAGATCGACTATCTAAGTCTCTCATTAGGAAAACATCCAGGAGAAACGGTGGGTGCACTAACCAATAGCCCTCATATGGCCGAGATGAGGAATAGCGTGAAGTCAATACTCGTCAGAGGACAACCGGCTAAGAACCTTTACAACATCAGGCTGAGAGGGAAGGGACCGATGACAATGCTGCATTAGATGAGGGATGTAATGCCATATGTCCACAACCAACAAACCATGGAATAAATTTATTCAGAGGCTTGAGGATAAGATTGGGGACCTATTGAAGAGTTAAGACCTCCTGCAGAGGGGCTACATAGAAGGGTCAGCGTTCGTTGCCAAAATTGTGAGATACTCAACCCCAACTAAATTTAAGCCACCAGTGGTGACACCGAAGTATAATGGGAGCACCAACCCAGTCCACCACGTTGAGATTTACTAGTCGTCTAAAGATATATATTCAGTCTATGGTGAGATGAGGTTCAGGTCTTTCTCCAGCACTCTCACTTGAGCAATATATGTATAGTATACCTCTCTTCCAAGGAACTCAGTGAAGAATTTTAAGAAACTAGTAGAGAGGTTCTTTCATAATTTTTTCTTTGGAGTGAAGACCACCCACTTGCTTTATGTTAAGCAAGGAAAAAATGAATCTCTGAGGCACTACATTGACCGATTCAATAAAGATAAATTGGAGGTGGAAGACTATGATGAGAGCATTGCAATGACTGCCCTGGTGGAAGGATTATAAAAGGGTAAGATCCTATGAAAGATGGCTGAGGATCCTCCAAAGTCCATAGATGAACTCCTGTATACGGTAGGGAGGGTCATGAATGTGGAGGAGTCCATGGTGGCCAAAGTAGAAGAGGAAAAGGGAGCCAGTGGGAGTAAATACCAAAGTTTAAAGGAAAATGAGACAAGAAGAGGTCGTTAGATAACAAGTTTGCTGACTATACCGATTATTCTGAATGAAATCAATAATGAATGATCCTTGAGATGGAAAATAAGCTTAAAGCCCCTCCTCACAATAGGGATAAAAGTAAGGGGTGCGAGTTCCATTAAGATCACAACCATAGAACTGACACATGCTTTGTGCTTAAGGATGAGATAGAAAATATGCTAAAGAAAGGGAAGCTTAGAAAGTACGTGGATAAGAGTGGTTCAAGGGGTGGCCGAGATGACACCTGAAAGAGAAGAAACGACAGGTGTAAACCAGATGGCCCAGCAAATAGAGACGACGATGCCTCTGATGATGATGATGATGAGGCCGACCTAGATCTCCCGTCGAAGATACCTGATCCCAAATGTTGGCTAAATACAATCTCTCTAGGGATAAAAATTATATCTGGAGGATTAGCAGGTGGTGGCAAAGACATAAATGATCGAAAGGCCCGTGTAGTATGGGCTAAGACTCTCCCAAAGCCGAAAGTGGTCAACTTGGCCACTATTGATTCAAAGTCGAGTAAAAGGAATAAAGTACACAAGAACACTCGTTGACCGCATTTTCACGGTTTGACTTCAAGGGGATTCTATCTCCTCATGGCGACCCTCTAGTGATCACCACGAGAGTGCACAGGTAAGATGTCCCTGGAATATTGGTCGACGGTGGGAGTTCAACTAATGTAATGTTCTGGAATTATTTCAAGGGTTTATGATTAACCAAGAAGAGACTCACCCCATACCATCAACCCCTAATCATCTTTAGCGGAGAAAAATTCCACCCTGTTGAGGTTTATGAAATGGACGTCTGTATAGGGGAAACATAGTCGATGTGTCTCACAAATAAGTTAAATTTCTTCGTGATGGATGATAATGTTTATTCAGCCTGCAACATTATAATGGGATGAGTAACCCTCAAAGAATTTAAGGCAGTGCCCTTTACCAATCATCAAGTGGTAAAATTATTGACTCCCTATGGAGTAGGGGAAGTTCGAGGTGGCTAGATAGAGGCCCGTGAATGCTACTTCTATTTGGCTGAGGAAAGAGAAGCTCATAATAGGGCCACCACCACTTGTAACATCAATACTCTCAAACCTAGGGATGAGATGACGGTGAAGAAGGGTGAGGCTACTGAGGAGATAGAATCAATTCGAAAAAAAAAATGTCCAAATCAATAAGCCTTAAAAAAAGAAATCAATGAAGAGTTGATAAATCTACTAAATGAGAGACAAAGTGTTTTTGCATGGAGTAATGAAGACATGCTGGGAATTGATCCAAATATCATCTGCCATAAATTGAATGTAAACGAGGGAGCTAAAACAGTCAGACAGAGGCAGAGGATCTACTCCAGGGAAAAATACGAAGTCATAAGAGATAAAGTGAAGTTATATAAGGCCAATTTTACCAGAGAGGTTATCTATCCATAATGGCTCGCTAATGCAATCATTATGCCTAAGCCTAATGGCAAGCAGAGGATGTGTGTGGACTTCATACATTTGAACAAGGCTTGTCCCAAAGATAGCTTCCCCCTTTTGAGAATAGATAAAATGGTATATGCCACAGCTGGGCATGAATTGATGAGCTTCATGGATGCCTAATCGAGATAGAATCAGATATTCATGGACCCAACCAATGTACAAAAAACCTCATTCATCACTAATAAGGTTACATATTGTTATAAGGTCATGCCCTCGACCTCAAGAATATCAGGGCAACATACCATAGGCTAGTGAATAAGATATGTTTGGATCAAATAGGCAAGACTATAAAAGTATATGTTGATGACATTTTAATTAATAGCCTCAAGGTTGAGATGCATGTGGCTGACCTCGAGCGCATAGACGAGTATCAGATGAAGCTCAATCTTGCAAAGTGTGTGTTTAGGGTTGGAGCAGTCAAGTTCCTAGGGTTCATCGTCGATCAATGATGGATAGAGGCCAATTCTGAGAAAATTAAATAATTGGTGGAGATGAAGACTCTAAAAACCATAAAAGATATTTAGAGGCTGACTGGTCAAGTAGTTGCGTTGAATATATTTGTGTCAACGGCTACAAGAAAATGTCTGCCCTTCTTTAAAGTGTTGATAAAAGCATTTTAGTGGAATGAGAAGTGCGAGAAAGCCTTACAGGAGTTAAGGGCTTACCCCAGCTCCCCAATTTTATTATTCTGGCCTATTTAGGGTTAGAAGCTATATCTATACCTAGCCATATCTGAGTAGGCCATCAGCGCAACCATTATACGAGATGACTAGGGTGTGCAGAAGCTAGTCTATTTTAGTAGCAAGGCCCTTTAAGGGGCCGAGAAAATGTATCCGAAGATGGGGAAGTTGTCTTATGCTCTGACACGTGCATTAAGACAAATGAAACCCTACTTCCAGGCTCAAACGGTGGTCATCCTTACTGACTCTCCTCTCAAACAGGTAATTTATAAACCTGAGAAATCGAGTAGGTTCATGGCCTAGTCAATAGAGTTGGAATAATTCGACATTATCTACCAATTGAGAACAGCCATCAGGGGGAAAACTTTGGCAGATTTCTTATCTGATTTTACCTGGGATGAGGCCGAAAGTGAAGAGCTTGTGAGTCCAATTAACGAGCTAGAGAAAGTAAGTTCTGGCCCGACTGAGGCCGAGACGAGTATTTTAAAAGCTATTGTGGCTGAGAATGGAGAAGAAAAATGTATGTTCAAGTATGAAGTCTTGGAAGAAGGCACCTTCTCAAAAGAAGGTACTATTTGGAGTCTATTTGTTTATGGATCTTCATGTGAGCAGGGAGTGGAGTTGGCTTGATAGTGTCGGCCCCATATGGAACTAACATCGAGTACTCTTTGAGATTAAGCTTTAAGGCATCCAACAATTAATCGGAGTATATTAATTTAAATAAGCACTATTCACATTAAAATCCTAATTTAAATGATTACTATTCATATTTAGAACCGAATTTAAATAATAATAATCAGGAGAAATAGAAATCTGGTTGTGATGTACTGGTAACTTGTCGCGTAAATGGGTTGCCGTTTAGCCGGGGAGGCGTTGAGGCTTAGTCCCGATGTAAATCGTTGACCACTGGGTATCATAAGTGATTTCTAATTCGTCTTATTATATTCATTTAAATCGAGAATTTGGATTTGAATATTAATTTCATTTAGGATTAGAATTTTGATTTGCATATTGTTTTATTTAAATAAAAATTTTGATTTGTATAATGTTTTCCTATTCCAGATCATAGGGTTATTACTATTCTAAATATTAACATCTGTATAATGGATTCACACACCATTGATACACACACAACACAAGAGTTCACGAAGAACTCTTCTTTAATCGAGTTTGATGTTCAGAAGGATCTGAACAGGTGGACTATTCCAAAGGTCCATCCTAAAGTTATATACAACACTAACTGGTATAAATTTCGTAGCAAATATGCTATTAAGACTATGGAACAAACCCTTAATCTGGACGAGCAAGATAAGAGTATTGAGCTCTTTAAATGGGATGATCTTAGAGATCATATAAAGAATAAAAATTATCACTTTATTCATGTTGGTTTAATTCAAATTGCTTTTAAACCCCTGACCCTTTCTGGTATGAATGCATGTCTTCAAGCTACACTTCGTGATGGAAGATGTACTAATTTTAGACAATCTTTGATGGGGGCCATTGAAACTAGTTTATGTAATGGACCTGTTTATTTTGATGTGTTTCCAAATATAACTTTGTCTTTAACTGATATGCACCTTTGTAAATCTTTGAGTCTTAGGGTTCAAACCAAAGGTTATAACTTTCTTCCGGGATCGTAAACTGTTGGGATTATTTATACGATTTATTACAAGGTAATGAATACTATGGCTCCCAATATTAAGAAATTAAGTCCTTTTGGTAAAACTGTGTTAATTGACACACACCTTATAGATTCTAATGTTCACACACCTAGAACTATAAGTTGGGACGAAATTGACTTCCCAGAGACTTGGGCTATAAAAAATGTTGTTCCTCCTCAACCTCGTCAGAATCATGATGTTGAAGACATCATTGAGGAGAAAGATGGAGATGTTTCTCTAAATTTTAGAAAATTTAATAGGTGTAAATCCTCTAGAAGTTACTCTTCTAGAGCTCCTTTTGTTACCTATCCTCCATCCACTTCACGACACTCTGTTTGTGAAGATAACCCCAGAAACCTTTCATATCAAGATGATATGAATGTTCATGGTACATTTACCCATGACCAAATACCACATGGTATTTATAAGAAGAAGGATTCTTCTCAGCGCAGGGAATCCCCTACGCCGTCTGAAATGAATGTCAGACTTTAACCCCCTTCCCTTTTAATGGTTTTTACAATTAATAGGAAAGAAATAAGTGCTGAGTTTAACTTACCAGAATGGGATAGTTTTAGGACTTGGTACTTTAACAAGTATGATAAAACCATGCTAGAATTTTATAAAAATGAATTTTATAAATGGGTGGAAGAGAACCAACTGGTTACTTCTTTTGCTATTTGGTTTCTTATGTTTACTAAAGATAGGCAAATTTTTGTTCTTGAAACAGAAAATAAACCTAAAACTTAGGTTAAACATGAAACTAAATGGACCACAGTGAATAAACATATTATATTTGTTGTTGACCCTCCGACTGAACCCCTATCCATAGAAACTGGCAGTACCAGCCAGAGTAGCGCCGCTCCTATTATAGAAGCCAGTGCCTTTCTTAGGGTAGAAACTGACACCAGACTCCTTGCGCACACTAAGGATCTGAATCCCTTGACCAAACAAGGTAATTATACCAACCTTATCCTTAACACGATAGGTAAACAACTCAATAGAATTGAGAATGCTCAGGCACACAACCCTGTTAGGTCCCCTCTAGACATTGAAAAAAGTCTTATTAAACCTATAATTCAACCCCCAATTGAAGTTCAGATGTCTCTTTTAAAGATCTCAAAGGATTAAAGCTTAATACTTTATCCCATGATGACTCTGAATCTGATTCAGATGTCTCTTTTAAAGATGTTCAAGGATTTGAACAATCTTTTGGTAGACCTCCTGAGGTTAACAAAATTACTTATAATAATAATATTGGCCCGGCTAGAAATTACTACCATAGGCCAACCCCTCAGGATCTGCTCTTCGAAGAGAGCACCGTGATGCAGAATACCTTTCACGGTAAATCTATATATGATTGGAATCTAGATGGAAAATCTGAATCTCAGATTTATGAAATGCTCCATCAAATGGCTATGTATTCCACCATATGTAGGCATAATAATTCTCCTGACCATAGCATTGCTCAAATGATCACTGCTGGATTTACTGGAACCATCAGAGGATGGTGAGAGAATATTCTGACCGCTTATCAGAGAAATAAGATTCTAACTGCTATAAAAATTGTCAAGGATGAACAAATGCAAGACCAAGGAGTCCAGGATGCTGTGTACACCCTTATGCTTGGAATTAGTCATCACTTTGTTGGCAGTGGAGATTACCAAAAAGAACGTAATAGAGAATTATTACAAAACCTTAGATGTCCTACTCTTAGTCAGTTTAGGTGGTACAAGGACGTGTTCCTTGCTAGGGTTACTCAGAGAAGCGACGCCAACTCTGAGCATTGGAAAGCCAAGTTCATTGATGGCCTTCCTACTTTCTTTGCTGAGAAAGTTCGTAAGAAGATGAGAGAAGCCAATGATGGCATCTATATCCCTTACTCAGGTTACACTTATGGTCATCTCATAAGTGTAGTCATTCAAGAGGGTCTCTCTCTTTGTAATGACCTTAAGTTACAGAGGCAATTTAAGAAACAAAATCTTTCAGGAAAGAAAGTGCTGGGTGAGTTTTGTGAGCAATTCTCTTTTGATACTCAGGGGACTTCCACTCGTAAAGTCTCTAAGAAGACTAAGAGAGTCTCTAAAAAACATAAACCCACTTATAAACGTAAACAGAAGAAAAGGGTTTATCCTCCTGAAGAACCTAGGGCTAAAAATAAGAAGAAATTTGTTCGTAAGAAAACTAACAAATCAAACCCTAAATGCTTTAAGTGTGGTAAATATGGCCACTATGCTGATAAATGCAAAATGGAAGCTAAGATTAGCAATCTTCAGATTGATGAACATCTGAAGTCACAATTAAGCAAGCTCTTGCTTAATTCCAGTTCCTCTGAGAATGAAGAGGATTCATCCTCTGAGAACGATGATGAGCTTTACCATATTCAAAGCTCTAGTGACTCAGATGTCTCCAAGAAAGGAGACTGTCAGTGCAATGCATTGACCAAGAGATGCGACCATCTCCAGTGCATAATCCAATTGAATGGATTAAGTCTTAATGTCCTCACCAGTCAGCAACAGAACATGATTGATGTCATTAATCAGGTTACTGACCCAGATGTTAAGCTTAAATTAATTAAGTCTTGTTATACCCAGGAAGAGGTTATTCCTGATTCTTCTAGTTTTTTCCCCAAAGAGTACAGCCTTAAGGAAGTACTAAATCGTTTAGAAAAAATGGAGAATTTAACAAGCCTGCGAGTCTTAATGATCTAAGACATGAAGTTAACACTTTAAAAAATGAGTTAAGACAACTTAAAATCCAGCATAATAAAATGCAGGTTGAGATTGATAGTCTCAAAAATGCTCAGAAGCATTCTAATCCAGGAACTTCAAACACTACTCCTAGTACTGAAGATTCTGTGGATTATTTAGGTGTTATCAGCCGTGTACCAAGTCAAAAATGGTATACTACTATCAACCTTGTGATTAACAAAGAATTTTCTCTTTGTAACATCATTGCCCTTGTTGATAGCGATGCTGATATGAATTGTATTCAGGAAGGAATTGTTCCTACTGAATACTTTGAGAAGACCACTCAATCTTTATTTAATGCTAGCGGTGATAGCATGGGCATCAGGTTTAAATTAACTAATGTTGCCATCTGTAACAATGGAATTTGTTTAGATAGTACCTTCCTGCTTATTAGCGATTTATCTCAACAGATAATTTTAGGTAATCCTTTTTTATCTATGCTCATGCCTATAGATAAAATTGACCCTAGTGGTATATACAACACTATTCAAAACCAAAAAATTGTTTTTGAATTTATTACTCGTCCTGAGATTAAGAAAATTAACTCTTTGGCAAATAACATTATTTTCAAAGAAAATCATCTTAATTTTCTTCAAAAGGAAATCTCTAATCTTAACATTAAAAAGAATTTAATGTCCCCTAATATCATGAGCAAGATTCAGATGGTTAAAAATCAATTAACCTCAGAAATTTGCAGTGATATTCCTAATGCTTTTTGCGATAGAAAGAAACATATTGTTACTCTTCCCTATGAAAAAGATTTTCACGAAAGATCCATTCCTACCAAGGCCAGACCCAGTCAAATGAAGACTGAATTTCTTGACCTTTGTAAAAATGAGATCCAGAGTCTTTTGGATAAAAAGCTTATAACCAAGAGTTATTCTCCTTGGAGTTGTACATCTTTTTATGTTAACAAGGCTGCTGAGCAGGAACGAGGTGTTCCTTGTCTTGTAATTAATTATAAGCCTCTTAACAATGTTTTACAATGGATAAGATATCCAATACCTAACAGAAAGGATTTGTTAGATAGGTTGCATTCTGCCATGATTTTCTCAAAATTTGATCTAAAATCTGGTTATTGGCAGATCCAAATAGCACCACAAGATCGTTATAAAACTGCTTTTGTGGTTCCATTTGGCCATTACCAATGGAATGTTTTGCCTTTTGGGCTTGAGAACGCCCCTTCTGAATTTCAAAATATCATGAACGATATTTTTAATCCTTTTTCAGATTTCTCAATTGTTTATATTGATGATATCCTTATCTTCTCTAATTCAATTGACCAACACTTTAAACATTTAAAGATTTTTTAAGATGTTGTGAAAACTAATGGTTTAGTTTTCTCCGCCCCTAAATGAGAATTTTTCAAACTAATGTTAGATTTTTAGGGAATAACATTGGAGAGGGGAAAATAATCCCCATAGATAGAAGTATTGAGTTTTCCTCTAAGTTCCCTGATGAACTTAAAGAAAAAACTCAACTTCAAAGATTTCTGGGTAGTCAATTATATTGGTGACTATTACAAAAATCTTTCACAAGATAGTGCCATTCTTTATTCAAGATTGAAAAAGAACCCTGCTCCTTGGACTAATGAGCATACTAAAGCTGTTCGGAAAATTAAACTGAAAGTCAAGCAATTACCTTGCCTCGCTTTAGCCAACCCATTGTTTTTTAAAATCGTCGAGACTGACGCCTCAGATTTAGGTTTTGGTGGTATTCTAAAACAAATAAATTCTTTAACTAAAAAGGAAGAACCTGTCGTTAAATGCATTTCAAAATTTCAGGATGATTTGTTAAATCAGAAATTTTTACTACGAATTGATTGTAGTGCTATTAAACAGGTTTTGCAAAAAGATTTTGAAAATATTGTTTCAAAACAGATTTTTGCCAGATGGCAAGCAAACTTATCGGCTTTTGATTTTGATATAGAGCATATCAAAGGGGAAAATAACTCTCTTCCCGATTTTCTAACTAGAGAGTTTTTGCAGGACCGATGAGTGACCCCTCTCGTGGGCGTGGCAGAGGTCGTGGGTATTCTCACCGGCCTGGAAAAGAAAAAATTGTGATCAATGAAGATCAATATCCTACGATACAGGATTATATGGAATTCATTCTCCAGAGCGCGAAGAACAGGGAAAAGAATGCTCCCCCTCTTAACCCTTTCAGCAAGAAGAAATCTGCTAAAGAGGTCTTGGAAACAATTAAGTACAATTTCATTCCTAATCAAAGGACATAGGAATTGGTACGTATCCTCAATGATGAGGATGAGAAGAAGATGTCTTCTCCCTGGGAAATTAAGTCCCAGTATCTTGATACTCATAATTATGAGGTGCTAGAAGGAAAATACCGGACGGTATACGAGGCGATTCTCGTGGAAACTGAATCAGTGGTGTTTAATCACACTACTAAACACCAGGGAAATACTCATTCCCCCATTGCTTATAGCAAGGCTGTTCTGAAACAATTTATATCTCCCCGAGAATGGGGAATCCATACTTTAAAAGCGCAAAAATTAAGTTCGCATGCTGGTGGATCCTATAATTATTGGGATTATGTCCAGGCTTGGACAAAAGCTTTTTACTATCAAAATGCTGAGCACAAACACACTTGGTTTTTCGTGTTGTGCCCAAATTCTTTGAAAAAATCTTACTCGGGATGGGTTATCAATTGGTGGGACAAATTTGGCCCAGGAATTAATTTTCTCCCTGATGAAATTACCCAGGCTAAACTTTTTCTTCCCTGGACTCAATTTCATCCTCTTTTGAAAGGGAAAAATAAGACTCTGGTAGGATTACGCACCCTACTCTTTTTTTCCGAGATGGATATTCCTTGGATCTTCAGATGGGATCTGCGTTGTAGAGTTAATAATCTAAATGTTCCTGTACTTGAACGCATCTTCTTTTACCGGTGGTGGAGTGGAGTTGATATTGGTTCTACCATTGGTGAAATTAAGAGTAGTCTGAGTAACTACGTGAATTTGGTTGATGATTCTCCCCCGCCTGCAGAAAAAATGTCTCCTGCAGTCAATCCCATTATCAGCCTTAGAAATGCCATGAAGAAGCATTTTCCAGAAGCTACAGAGCAAGAGCTGCTGCAGAAAGTTATGGATTACACCCATAGCCAATTCAAGTCTGCCTTTGGGGATAAGATTACCCCTCCTTGTGTTCCTGCTAAACATGGTCTTAGCTCCGATCCTCTTAACAGGAACCCCATTCCTCTTCCCTCAGATGATGATGATGATACATCCATGGCTTATATCTCAAAAGAAAATCCTTTCTTTTGTCTTGCCGGAGAATCCTAGGACCCAGAAGATGATCCTTACATTGGTGACATGTTCGACACCAACATTCCTACTGAGCCCACGATGCAGGCTTTCTTTGACTCACTGAGTTCAGCTTTCCCAACACGATAGTTGGATAACCCTTTTCCTAGACCTGACGCGGATGGCCTAGATGATTTGAGGTAGCTGGACCACCTGGCCCCTGTCGGCCCCAGAGAAGATGCTCGTCGACGTATATTGACAAGGCTCACTACTTTCGGTTGTAGTGGTAGGACCCGCTAGTGACTCACAGACCCACTTGCAGCTGCCCGTGACCCGTGTGACCCCACCTGGCCCATCAGTCGTCGTTAGAAGACAAAAGACTTTGTCATACCTTTCAACATGGAGGGCCCCCTTTTTAGGAATTATTGATTCCTTTAGTTTGTATAAATAGAGGGCTTCCCCTCTTCATTTGGTACGCTGACATTTACCTCTCTCTCTCTCTCTCTCTCTCCATATTGTAATAAGCTTGAACATTCCGGTATTATTCCGGTGGACTTCTTCCCTTTCTGTAAGTTTTAATTTGTTTCAATTCCAGTCTGTAATTATAAGTTTGTAATATATTTCCAGTTATAAATTCCGCATAAAACTAAACAAGTTGGTATCAGAGACAACAATAAGAGGATCAATATGCGGAATAAAACTGGAAATATATTACAAACTTATTATTGCAGACTGGAATTGAAACAAACTAAAAACTTACAGTTGTGACACCCCGCCTAATTAAATATCGGGCGATCACTCCTTTATTAAATTAAATCAAGGTAAACAGTTGGTTCATTCTCAGCATCACTGTCGATAAAAATAAATTTTCCAATTTAACACCCTAAATAATTAAGCTAAGTGTCAAAAACATTTTCATACAAACTTTCCAAATTTTAATTAAAGAAAAATATTTATTTACTTAATAACAACATTTATACAATTAAGAATCACACCACAATAAACCAAATAACATAATACATTCGTCAATCGAATGTCAACATATGAAACTAAAATGACAAATCCATCCTGAATAAATCCCATAGAACAATACTGGAAATAACTGAAATATAAATGTCCCAACAACAAATGAAACAATGGAAAGGGCGACACATGCCCAATAAATGAGAATGCTAGAAGTGGAGTCAATAAAGGAAGTCGTTTACGTAAGTGACCTGCAACTCCCACCTAAGCTGCAGCACGTTCCTCTCAAAGGATCCTAAGCAAGACGCCCCTGTGGCTGGGCACTTGAAATATATACATATATATACAAGAGAGAGAGAGAGAGAAAGAAACGGGTCAGAGCCCGAAAGTGTGTTTGATTTAAAATACGTTTAGCAAGTATTTAAATTGATACAGGCCAATGCAACAACATATTAGTGCGTCACTCTCTTGAGAAATACTCTCCTCTCTTCTAATGTGCACACATATCGCACTAATCTTCCCAACGGTTTGTTTTATCAATTATCGCACTAGTCTTTCTAAAAGATTTAACATATCTTATATTACTCGTAAGATTTACAATTCAATATTTCCACTTTAAAAAGATGTTCCAATTTGTAACCAAAGTTCTCTATTTTTAACTTTATAAAAACACTAAAGTTTCCAGTGGCATATTATACTTTCTCAAAACAAGTATTTAATAATTTGAGCCAACAACCATGTCCTACTTATCAAATCTCAGTAGGCAGTTTCAAATATCATAATCTCATATATATATTAACTACTCGTATAATATATATATATATAACAGCACCCCGAATAAAACTATGGTGCGTGCATACTTCCACTATCCAAACCCCATACCACTCAAATCAAGGGGAATATAAATTCGGAATCACTCTCGAATTGTATTAACACATACACAAACAATATCGAGGCGAAGCATAGATTCCAAGTCTCTAAGAGGATGGCACATACTCGCGTCTCTTAGGACCGTCTGAACTATCAATTCGATAGCCTGTACCAAGGATATCTATCTTCTAGGGTACAAGTCAATATCCCCCATAAAGGTCCCATCGAGATAAGACTGTCCCAGCGCGGTAACCTCAAGGATAGCAAGTAGCGCGGTATGTTTTTCACATGCATATAATATATGTACACACAATCATATAAATATACCACTTTATCATATTGGAATAGGTTCTTCTCGTCACCCATAATTATATCGTATATCCTTAATTTCACATTATAGAATTACGTATAAGGTTTCATTCCTAACCTTAACTCGAAGGGTTTTCTCACTTATTACCTAACACTCGTGGGCTATATCCTCGCAAATATGAATTTCAGTAAGTGTCTTTATTAGGTTTCAACGTAACTCTCTTACGCACCTCACCCTTTAAAATTCATAAATCTACCAACCTAAAGTAAATATCCCATAATACTATTTTCGTTGAAGATTTACGGTTCCAACATTTATTCATATACTCTACTGGTCCTCAATGTCTCCCAAATCAATTTATCAAGAATGCCCAAGAATTATATCACGACAATTTGAATTTAACGCATTTAAAGAGGGAATTAAGAGTCTGCCAGGAGGGGCCGATCGATCGAAGCTTGGGGCTCGATCGATCGATCAAGCAGGTCTGGGCAAAATTCTGCAGAATGCAGTTACGGGTTTCACTAAACTTCTTCATCCAAAACTATGTTTTTCCATTCCAATTGTCCCAAAAATCCTACTAACATCATTATAACATTATGCCAGGTGTTTATAACGTAAAGCATGTGTATAACTATCATAAAACATGGATAATTAACTCAAAATCCCATCTAATCATCAAGAACCCTAGAGTTTTCCTAAATCAAGGTTCTAATCTGTTTTTACCAGAAATTCCTTCTAATTTAACATCAAAATTTCGTGGGTTATATTCCTCTACATGGCAAGGGTTCCAGAATTTCCATATTATCAAAACTACATGCATTATCCTAACAAAATTTAAGTTTTCTTCCATAGTTTCCATCTCTAAACAATCCTAGACTAATATGAAGATTGCATTAACGAAAATACGCAAGTCAAATACTTGCCTGGGATTTTTGGTATGCAGATTCCCGGATGATTTTGGTATGTTTGCATTCCTTGTCTCGCGATCTACGCGGTGGTGGTGGTGGCGGTGAAATCCGGTGGCTTTTTGACCTTGAATTTGCCTTGGAGCTCTCTCCTCTCTTCTCCAATGGCCGTCACTTGATTTCTGAAAGTTCTAACCCTAAAAGGCTAACCTAATGGCTGATATAGGTGGCTGAAATTCGTGGGTTTAATTACCCAATTATGTAAAATGACTAAAATGCCCTCCCGGGGTACTACTTAGGCCTAAAAACGCCCCGAGACCCAAACTAAACCCCCGAATACACTTTTCTGACTATCTCGACCCTTCCGGACGCGTTGGTGCACTCAAAACGACCATACGAACAACTTATAAAATATTCACTTTTTATTTAACAAAATTAGTCCCGACGTGACACGGGCACGTCCGAACTTAAATTTCCGAAATAGTCATTTAATTCACTTATGACATTCAATATAACCAATATAGTATATTACTATGCTCATTAGTAATATTCAATAAGTTTCCCATAATTACTAACTCTCGTGACGTTAATAATTATAACATAATTAATTTGCGGATTTTTTATTAAATAATCATTCTCATTAAATTTAATAAATCCCCAAATTAATATTGCATCAAAATACGGGGTATTACATACTTCCCCCCCTAATAACGGAATTTCATCCCGAAATTCGGAAAATAAGGCATACCTGGTAAAAACAACTCTGGATATCTCTCGCGTATATCTGCCTCGCGCTCCCAAGTGGATTCCTCCACATTATGATGCTCCCACTGGACTCGCACAAGTGGAACTATTTTCGACCTCAATCTCCTCTCACTATAGTCTAGAATAGCCACTGGTCTCTCCTCGTAAGAGCTATCAGACTGTAAGTCTATGTCATCTATCGCAATGTGAGTATGGGCCATATCATCCCGAAGATATCGTCTCAAAGATGAGATGTGGAATACATCATGGATGCGATGTAAATGTTCTGGCAATCCCAACCTGTATGCTATCGGCCCAATCCTCTCGATGATTGGAAATGGTCCCACGTACCTCGGGGCCAACTTCCCCTTTTTCCCGAACCTCATCACACCCTTCATAGGAGATACATGCAATAACACTTGATCTCCCACATTAAACTCCCGGAAGAACCGCTTCGCATCGGCGTAGCTCTTCTGCCTGTCCCGGGCTACCCGAATACGACTCCTGATTATCTCAATCCTTGCGGAGGTCTCCTGAATCACTTCTGGTCCTAGCAACTTGTTGTCCCCCACCTCGAGCCAACAAGTTGGAGAACGACAAGGCCTACCATACAAAGCTTCAAATGGTGCCATGCCAATCGTAAACTGATCAGAGTTATTATAAGCAAACTCTACCAGTGGAAGATGTGGCTCCCATCCTCCTCCAAAATCGAGAACACACATGCGTAGCATATCCTCTAACATCTGATTAGTACGCTCTGTCTGTCCATCTGTCTGTGGGTGGTAAGCTGAACTCAACCTCAACTCAGTACCCATAGCCTCCTGAAAAATTTCCCAGAAACGTGATACAAAAATCTTATCCCTATCTGACACAATATTCAGGGGCACCCCATGTAATCTGACAATCTCAGCGATGAACAGCTGAGCATACTGACCCATGGTATAATCTGTCCTCACTGGCAGAAAATGAGCCACCTTGGTCAAACGGTCTACAATCACACAGATAGAATCGTGGACCCGCTGTGATGTAGGCAACCCTGTAATGAAATCCATGGAAATACCCTCCCACTTCCACGCGGGTACTTCCAATGGCTGAAGCAAACCTGACGGTTTCTGGTGGTCCACCTTCACCAGCTGGCAAGTGGAACACTTGGACACAAACTTGGCAATTTCCTTCTTCATCCCACTCCACTAGAACTGTCGTCTCATGTCCTGGTACATCTTATCGCCTCCCGGATGTACTTCAAATCGGGACCCATGAGAATGAGTCATTACTTCATGACGTAACTCTACTCCTTCTGGAACCACTAATCTCCCATTAAACCGCAAACCTCCATCAGAACTAACAGAATATGACTCAGCACCCTCGGCTAGAAGTCGCACAATCTGCTCCTGGCAAAACGGGTCTGTAGTCTGTGCCTGTATCACCCTCGTAACAATCTCGGGTGTGACTGACATCACGGATATGAAAGATCGTGCCACTGCGTCCTGGTGACCCAATTCCTTCCACTTTGCTTTACAGACGTCTGCTACATCGTCTACCGGTCTACAGCTCAATGCATCAGCAACTACGTTGGCCTTCCCCGGATGATACTGTATATCGAACTGGTAGTCCTTCATAAACTCTAGCCATCTGCGCTGACGCATATTCAGCTCTCGCTGAGTGAACAGGTACTGCAGTGACTTATGGTCTGTTAACAAACGGAATTTCTCACCCAATAAGTAGTGCCTCCAAATCCTCAAAGCAAAGATGACCGCTGCTAACTCCAGGTCGTGGGTGGGGTAATTCTTCTCATGCGGCTTAAGTTTGCGGGAAGCAAAAGCTATAGCCTTCTCCTCCTGCTGGAGTACACCTCCAAGTCCCCGCAAAGACGCATCTTTATAAACTAGGTACTCCACACCTAGTTTCGGTAAGGCAAGGACTGGTGCTGAAGTAAGCTTGTCTTTCAGCTCGTCGAAAGCCAACTGACAAGTGTCATCCCATACATATGGTACCCCTTTGCGAGTCAGATTCGTCAATGGACCCGCTATTTTGGAGAAACCCCGAATGAATCTCCTGTAGTATCCGGCTAATCCCAAGAAACTACGTACTTCCGTCGGTGTCATGGGCTGTCCCCACTCCCTCACCGTTGACACTTTGCTCGGGTCAACTGCAATCCCCTGCTCAGAAATAACATGGCCCAAGAACTGTACCTCTCGTAACCAGAATCCACACTTCTCGTACTTAGCATACAATTGATGCTCTCGTAGAGTCTGAAGAACCTGCCTCAAGTGCTCGGCATGCTCCTCCTCGGAGTGTGAATATATCAAGATGTCATCTATGAAGACGATGACAAACTGATCCAAAAACTCTCTGAATACTCGATTCATTAAGTCCATGAAAACGGCTGGAGCATTTGTGAGTCCGAACGGCATCACCCTAAACTCGTAAGACTGTCCCAGCGCGGTAACCTCAAGGATAGCAAGTAGCACGGTATGTTTTTCACATGCATATAATATATGTACACACAATCATATAAATATACCACTTTATCATATTGGAATAGATTCTTCTCGTCACCCATAATTATATCGTATATCCTTAATTTCACATTATAGAATTACGTATAAGGTTTCATTCCCAACCTTAACTCGAAGGGTTTTCTCACTTATTACCTAACACTCGTGGGCTATATCCTCGCAAATCTGAATTTCAGTAAGTGTCTTTATTAGGTTCAAATGTAACTCTCTTACGCACCTCACCCTTTAAAATTCATAAATCTACCAACCTAAAGTAAATATCCCATAATACTATTTTCGTTGAAGATTTACGGTTCCAACATTTATTCATATACCCTACTGGTCCTCAATGTCTCCCAAATCAATTTATCAAGAATGCCCAAGAATTATATCACGACAATTTGAATTTAACGCATTTAAAGAGGGAATTAAGAGTCTGCCAGGAGGGGTCGATCGATCGAAGCTTGGGGCTCGATCGATCGAACCTTCGATCGATCGAAGCTCTAGGCTCGATCGAACGATCAAGCAGGTCTGGGCAAAATTCTGCAGAATGCAGTTACGGGTTTCACTAAACTTCTTCATCCAAAACTATGTTTTTCCATTCCAATCGTCCCAAAAATCCTACTAACATCATTATAACATTATACCAGGTGTTTATAACGTAAAGCATGTGTATAACTATCATTAAACATGGATAATTAACTCAAAATCCCATCTAATCATCAAGAACCCTAGAGTTTTCCTAAATCAAGGTTCTAATCTGTTTTTACCAGAAATTCCTTCTAATTTAACATCAAAATTTCATGGGTTATATTCCTCTACATGGAAAGGGTTCCAGAATTTCCATATTATCAAAACTACATGCATTATCCTAACAAAATTTGAGTTTTCTTCCATAGTTTCCATCTCTAAACAATCCTAGGCTAATATGAAGATTGCATTAACGAAAATATGCAAGTCAAATACTTCCCTGGTATTTTTGGTATGAAGATTCCCGAATGATTTTGGTATGGTTGCGTTCCTTGTCTCGCGATCTACGCGGTGGTGGTGGTGGCGGTGAAATCCGGTGGCTTTTTGGCCTTGAATTTGCCTTGAATCTCTCTCCTCTCTTCTCCAATGGCCGTCACTTGATTTCAGAAAGTTCTAACCCTAAAAGGCTAACCTAATGGCTGATATAGGTGGCTGAAATTCGTGGGTTTAATTACCCAATTATGTAAAATAACTAAAATGCCCTCCCGGGGTACTAATTAGGACTAAAAATGCCCCGAGACCCAAACTAAACCCCCGGGTACACTTTTCTGACTATCTCGACCCTTCCGGACGCGTTGGCGCACCCAAAACGACCATATGAACAACTTATAAAATATTCACTTTTTATTTAACAAATTAGTCCCGACGTGACACGGGCACGCCCCAACTTAAATTTCCGAAATAGTCATTTAATTCACTTATGACATTCAATATAACCAATATACTATATTACTATGCTCATTAGTAATATTCAATAAGTTTCCCATAATTACTAACTCTCATCACGTTAATAATTATAACATAATTAATTTGCGGATTTTTTTATTAAATAATCATTCTCATTAAATTTAATAAATCCCCAAATTAATATTGCATAAAAATACGGGGTATTACAACAGTAAGAGAAGAAGTCCACCGGAATGTAACCGGAATGTTCAAGCTTATTACAATATGGAGAGAGAGAGAGAGAGAGAGAGAGAGAGAGAGAGAGGTAAAAATCAGCGTACCAAATGAAGAGGGGAAGCCCTCTATTTATACAAACTAAAGGAATCAATAATTCCTGAAAAGGGGGCCCTCCATGTTGAAAGGCTTGACTTAGTCTTTTGTCTTCTAACGACGACTGATGGGCCAAGTGGGGTCGCAGGGGTCACGGGCAGCTGCAAGTGGGTCTGTGAGTCACCAGCGGGTCCTACCACTACAACCGAAAGTAGTGAGCCTTGTCAATATGCGTCGGCAAGCATCTTCTCTGGGGCCGACAGGGGCCAGGTGGGTCAGCTACCTCAAATCATCTAGGCCATCCGCGTCAGGTTTAGGAAAAGGGTTATCCAACTGTCGTGTTGGGAACGCTGAACTCAGTGAGTCGAAGAAAGCCTGCATCGTGGGCTCAGTAGGAATGTTGGTGTCGAACATGTCACCAATGTAAGGATCATCTTCTGGGTCCTGGGATTCTCCGGCAAGACAAAAGAAAGGATTTTCTTTTGAGATAGAAGCCATGGATGTATCATCATCATCATCTGAGGGAAGAGGAATGGGGTTCCTGTTAAGAGGATCGGAGCTAAGACCATGTTTAGTAGGAACACAAGGAGGGGTAATCTTATCCCCAAAGGCAGACTTGGATTGGCTATGGGTGTAATCCATAACTTTCTGCAGTAGCTCTTGCTCTGTAGCTTCTTCATGGCATTTCTAAGGCTGATAATGGGATTGACTGCAAGAGACATTTTCTCTACAGGCGGGGGAGAATCATCAACCAAATTCATGTAGTTACTCAGACTACTCTTAATTTGACCAATGGTAGAACCAATATCAACTCCACTCCACCACCGGTAAAAGAAGATGCTTCAAGTAGAGGAACATTTAGATTATTAACTCTACAACGCAGATCCCATCTGAAGATCCAAGGAATATCCATCTCGAAAAAAAAAGAGTAGGGTGTTTAATCCTACCGGAGTCTTATTTTTCCCTTTCAAAAGAGGATGAAATTGAGTCCAGGGAAGAAAAAGTTTAGCCTGGGGAATTTCATCAGGGAGAAAATCAATTCCTGGGCCAAATTTGTCCCACCAATTGATAACCCATCCTGGGTAAGATTTTTTCAAAGAATTTGGGCACAACATGAAAAACCAAGTGTGTTTGTGCTCAGCATTTTGATAGTAAAAAGCTTTTGTCCATGCCTAGACATAATCCCAATAATTATAGGATCCACCAGCATGCGAACTTAATTTTCGCGATTTTAAAGTATGGATTCCCCATTCTCGGGGAGATATAAATTGTTTCAGAACAGCCTTGCTATAAGCAATGGGGGAATGAGTATTTCCCTGGTGTTTATTAGTGTGATTAAACACCACTGATTCAGTTTCCACGAGAATTTCCTCGTATACCGTCCGGTATTTGACTTCTAGCACCTCCTAATTATGAGTATCAAGATACTGGGACTTAATTTCCCAGGGAGAAGACATCTCCTTCTCATCCTCATCATTGAGGATAAGTACCAATTCCGATGTCCTTTGATTAGGAATGAAATTGTACTTAATTGTTTCCAAGACTTCTTTAGCAGATTTCTTCTTGCTGAAAGGGTTAAGAGGGGGAGCATTCTTTTCCCTGTTCTTCGCGCTCTGGCGAATGAATTCCATATAATCCTGTATCGGAGGATATTAATCTTCATTGATCACAATTTTTTCTTTTCCAAGCCGGTGAGAATACCCACGGCCTCTGCCACGCCCACGAGAGGGGCCACTCATCGGTCCTGCAAAAACTCTCTAGTTAGAAAATCGGGAAGAGAGTTATTTTACCCTTTGATATGCTCTATATCAAAATCAAAAGCCGATAAGTTTGCTTGCCATCTGGCAAAAATCTGTTTTGAAACAATATTTTCAACATCTTTTTGCAAAACCTGTTTAACAGCACTACAATCAATTTGTAGTAAAAATTTCTGATTTAACAAATCATCCTGAAATTTTGAAATGCATTTAACGACAGAAAAGATTTGTTTCTTAATGGTGGAGTAATTTTTTGAGGCATCTTTCCAAGATCCTGAAGTAAAACGAACAAGTTCTTCCTTTTTAGTTAAAGAATTTATTTGTTTTAGAATACCACCAAAACCTAAATCTGAGGCGTCAGTCTCGAAGATTTTAAAAAACAATGGGTTGGCTAAAGTGAGGCAAGGTAATTGCTTGACTTTCAGTTTAATTTTATGAACAGCTTTAGTATGCTCATTAGTCCAAGGAGCAGGGTTCTTTTTCAATCTTGAATAAAGAATGGCACTATCTTGTGCAAGATTTTTGTAATAGTCACCAATATAATTGAGACTACCCAGAAATCTTTGAAGTTGAGTTTTTTCTTTAAGTTCATCAGGGAACTTAGAGGCAAACTCAATACTTCTATCTATGGGGAGTATTTTCCCCTCTCCAATGTTATGCCCTAAAAATCTAACATTAGTTTGAAAAATTCTCATTTTAGGGGCGGAGACAACTAAACCATTAGTTTTCACAACATCTTTAAAAATATTTTAATGTTTAAAGTGTTGGTCAATTGAATTAGAGAAGATAAGGATATCATCAATATAAACAATTGAGAAGTCTGAAAAAGGATTAGAAATATCGTTCATGATATTTTGAAATTCAGAACCGGCGTTCTTAAGCCCAAAAGGCAAAACATTCCATTGGTAATGGCCAAATGGAACCACAAAAGCAGTTTTATAACGATCTTGTGGTGCTATTTGGATCTGCCAATAACCAGATTTTAGATCAAATTTTGAGAAAATCATGGCAGAATGCAACCTATCTAACAAATCCTTTTTGTTAGGTATTGGATATCTTATCCATTGTAAAACATTGTTAAGAGGCTTATAATTAACTACAAGCCGAGGAACACCTCGTTCCTTCTCAGCAGCCTTGTTAACATAAAAAACTGTACAACTCCAAGGAGAATAACTCTTGGTTATAAGCTTTTTATCCAAAAGACTCTGGATCTCATTTTTACAAAGGTCAAGAAATTCAGTCTTCATTTGACTAGGTCTGGCCTTGGTAGGAATGGATATTTCCTGAAAATCTTTTTCATAGGGAAGAGTAACAATATGTTTCTTCCTATCCCAAAAAGCATTAGGAATATCACTGCAAATTTCTGAGGTTAATTGATTTTTAACCATCTGAATCTTGCTCATGATATTAGGGGACATTAAATTCTTTTTAATGTTAAGATTAGATATTTCCTTTTGAAGAAAATTAAGATGATTTTCTTTGAAAATAATGTTATCTGTCAAAGAGTTAATTTTCTTAATCTCAGGATGAGTAATAAATTCAAAAAAAAAATTTGGTTTTGAATAGTGGTGTATATACCACTAGGGTCAATTTTATCTATAGGCATGAGCATTGATAAAAAAGGAGTACCTAAAATTATCTGTTGAGATAAATCGCTAATAAGCAGGAAGGTACTATCTAAACAAATTCCATTGTTACAGATGGCAACATTAGTTAATTTAAACATGATGCCCATGCTATCACCGCTAGCATTAAATAAAGATTGACTGGTCTTCTCAAAGTATTCAGTAGGAACAATTCGTTCCTGAATACAATTCATATCAGCACCGTTATCAACAAGGGCAATGATGTTACAAAGAGAAAATTCTTTGTTAATCACAAGGTTGATAGTAGTATACCATTTTTGACTTGGTACACGGCTGATAACACCTAAATAATCCACAGAATCTTCAGTACTAGGAGTAGTGTTTGAAGTTCCTGGATTAGAATGCTTCTGAGCATTTTTGAGACTATCAATCTCAACCTGCATTTTATTATGCTGGATTTTAAGTTGTCTTAACTCATTTTTTAAAGTGTTAACTTCATGTCTTAGATCATTAAGACTCGCAGGCTTGTTAAATTCTCCTGTTTTTTCTAAACGATTTAGTACTTCCTTAAGGCTGTACTCTTTGGGGAAAAAACTAGAAGAATCAGGAATAACCTCTTCCTGGGTATAACAAGACTTAATT
This sequence comes from Sambucus nigra, assembly GCA_949130495.1. Taxonomy (NCBI): domain Eukaryota; kingdom Viridiplantae; phylum Streptophyta; class Magnoliopsida; order Dipsacales; family Adoxaceae; genus Sambucus; species Sambucus nigra. The sequence goes on along the minus strand of OX422217.1, from coordinate 609,527,757 downwards.
AATTTAAGCTTAACATCTGGGTCAGTAACCTGATTAATGACATCAATCATGTTCTGTTACTGACTGGTGAGGACATTAAGACTTAATCCATTCAATTGGATTATGAACTGGAGATGGTCGCATCTCTTGGTCAATGCATTGCACTGCAAGTCTCCTTTCTTGGAGACATCTGAGTCACTAGAGCTTTGAATATGGTAAAGCTCATCATCGTTCTCAGAGGAGGAATCCTCTTCATTCTCAGAGGAACTGGAATTAAGCAAGATCTTGCTTAATTGTGACTTCAGATGTTCATCAATCTGAAGATTGCTAATCTTAGCTTCCATTTTGCATTTATCAACATAGTGGCCATATTTACCACACTTAAAGCATTTAGGGTTTGATTTGTTAGTTTTCTTACGAACAAATTTCTTCTTATTTTTAGCCCTAGGTTCTTCAGGAGGATAAACCCTTTTCTTCTGTTTACGTTTATAAGTGGGTTTATGTTTTTTAGAGACTCTCTTAGTCTTCTTAGAGACTTTACGAGTTGAAGTCCCCTGAGTATCAAAAGCGAATTGCTCACAAAACTCACCCAGCTCTTTCTTTCCTGAAAGATTTTGTTTCTTAAGTTGCCTCTGTAACTTAAGGTCATTACAAAGAGAGAGACCCTCTTGAATGACTACACTTATGAGTTGACCATAAGTGTAACCTGAGTAAGGGATAGAGATGCCATCATTGGCTTCTCTCATCTTCTTACGAACTTTCTCAGCAAAGAAAGTAGGAAGGCCATCAATGAACTTGGCTTTCCAATGCTCAGAGTTGGCATCGCCTCTCCGAGTAACCCTAGCAAGGAACACGTCCTTGTACCACCTAAACTGACTAAGCGTAGGACACCTAAGGTAGTCTCAATTATATTGGTGACTATTACAAAAATCTTGCACAAGATAGTGCCATTCTTTATTCAAGATTGAAAAAGAACCCTGCTCCTTGGACTAATGAGCATACTAAAGTTGTTCAGAAAATTAAACTGAAAGTCAAGCAATTACCTTGCCTCGCTTTAGCCAACCCATTGTTTTTTAAAATCGTCGAGACTGACGCCTCAGATTTAGGTTTTGGTGGTATTCTAAAACAAATAAATTCTTTAACTAAAAAGGAAGAACTTGTTCGTTTTACTTCAGGATCTTGGAAAGAAGCCTCAAAAAATTACTCCACCATTAAGAAAGAAATCTTTTCTGTCGTTAAATGCATTTGAAAATTTTAGGATGATTTGTTAAATCAGAAATTTTTACGACGAATTGATTGTAGTGTTGTTAAACAGGTTTTGCAAAAAGATGTTGAAAATATTGTTTCAAAACTGATTTTTGCCAGATGGAAAGCAAACTTATCGGCTTTTGATTTTGATATAGAGCATATCAAAGGGGAAAATAACTCTCTTCCCGATTTTCTAACTAGAGAGTTTTTGCAGGACCGATGAGTGGCCCCTCTCGTGGGCATGGCAGAGGCCGTGGGTATTCTCACAGGCCTGGTAAAGAAAAGATTGTCATCAATGAAGATCAATATCCTCCGATACAGGATTATATGGAGTTCATTTGCCAGAGCGTGAAGAACAGGGAAAAGAATGCTCCCCCTCTTAACCCTTTCAGCAAGAAGAAATCAGCTAAAGAGGTATTGGAAACAATTAAGTACAATTTCATTCCTAATAAAAGGACATCGGAATTGGTACTAATCCTCAGTGATGAGGATGAGAAGCAGATGACTTCTCCCTGGGAAATAAAGTCCCAGTATCTTGATACTCATAACTATGAGGTGCTAGAAGGCAAATACCGGACGGTATACGAGGCGATTCCCGTGGAAACTGATTCAGTGGTGTTTAATCACACTAATAAACACCAGGGAAATACTCATTCCCCCATTGCTTATAACAAGGCAGTTCTAAAACAATTTATATCTCCCCGAGAATGGGGAATCCATCCTTTAAAAGCGCGAAAATTGAGTTCGCATGCTGGTGGATCCTATAATTATTGGGATTATGTTCAGGCTTGGACAAAAGCATTTTACTATCAAAATGCTGAGCACAAACACACTTGGTTTTTCGTGTTGTGCCCAAATTCTTTGAAAAAATCTTACCCAGGATGGGTTATCAATTGGTGGGACAAATTTGGCCCAGGAATTGATTTTCTCCCTGAGGAAATTACCCAGGCTAAACTTTTTCTTCCTTGGACTCAATTTCATCCTCTTTTGAAAGGGAAAAATAAGACTCCGGTAGGATTAAACACCCTACTCTTTTTTTCCGAGATGGATATTCCTTTTATCTTCAGATGGGATCTGCGTTGTAGAGTTAATACACTTAATGTTCCTCTACTTGAACGCATCTTCTTTTACCGATGGTGGAGTGGAGTTGATATTGGTTCTACCATTGGTCAAATTAAGAGTAGTCTAAGTAACTACATGAATTTGGTTGATGATTCTCCCCCGCCTGCAGAAAAAATGTCTCCTGCAGTCAATCCCATTGTCAGCCTTAGAAATGCCATGAAGAAGCATTTTCCAGAAGCTACAGAGCAAGAGCTGCTGCAGAAAGTTATGGATTACACCCATAGCCAATTCAAGTCTGCCTTTGGGGATAAGATTACCCCTCCTTGTGTTCCTGCTAAACATGGTCTTAGCTCCGATCCACTCAACAGGAACCCCATTCCTCTTCCCTCAGATGATGATGATGATACATCCATGGCTTCTGTCTCAAAAGAAAATCCTTTCTTTTGTCTTGCCGGAGAATCCCAGGACCCAGAAGATGATCCTTACATTGGTGACATGTTTGACACCAACATTCCGACTGAGCCCACGATGCAGGCTTTCTTCGACTCACTGAGTTCAGCTTTCCCAACACGACGGTTGGATAACCCTTTTCTTAGACCTGACGCGGATGGCCTAGATGATTTGAGGTAGCTGGCCCACCTGGACCCAGTCGGCCCTAGAAAAGATGCTCGCTGACGCATATGGACAAGGCTCACTACTTTCGGTTGTAGTGGTAGGACCCTCTGGTGACTCACAGACCCACTTGCAGCTGCCCGTGACTTTTGTGGCCCCACTTGGCCCATCAGCCGACGTTAGAAGACAAAAGACTTTGTCAACCCTTTCAATATGGAGGGCCCCGTCTCAGGAATTATTGATTCCTTTTTTGTGTATTAATAGAGGGCTTCCCCTCTTCATTTTCCACGCTTACATTTACCTCTCTCTCTCTCTCTCTCTCTCTCTCTCTCTCCATATTGTAATAAGCTTGAACATTCCGGTATTATTCCGGTGGACTTCTTCCCTTTCTGTAAGTTTTAATTTGTTTCAATTCCAGTCTGTAATTATAAGTTTGTAATATATTTCCTTTTTATTAGGAATTGGATATCTTATTCATTGCAAAACATTGTTAAGAGGCTTATAATTAATTACAAGCCGAGGAACACCTCGTTCCTGCTCAGTGGCCTTGTTGACATAAAAAGATGTACAACTCCAAGGAGAATAACTCTTAGTTATAAGCTTTTTATTTAACAGGACTCTGGATCTCATTCTTACAAAGGTCAAGAAATTCAGTCTTCATTTGACTATGTCTGGCCTTGGTAGGTATGGATTTTTCATGAAAATCATTTTCATAAGGAAGAGAAACGATATGTTTCTTCCTGTCTCAAAAAGCATTAGGGATATCACTGCAAATTTCTGATGTTAATTGGTTTTTAACCACCTGAATTTTGCTCATGATATGAGGGGACATTAAATTCTTTTTAATGTTAAGATTAGAAATTTGCTTTTGAAGAAAATTAAGATGGTTTTCTTTGAAAATAATATTATTAGTCAAAGAGTTAATTTTCTTAATCTCCGGACGAGTGATGAATTCAAAAACAATCTTTTGGTTTTGAATAGTGGTGAATATACCACTAGAATCAATTTTATCTATAGGCATAAGCATAGATAAAAAGGGAGTACCTAGAATTATCTGTTGAGATAAATCGCCAATAAGCAAGAAGGTACTGTCTAAACAAATTTCGTTATTACAAATGGCAACATTAGTTAATTTAAACTTGATGCCCATGCTATCACCACTAGCATTAAACAATGATTGAGTAGTCTTCTCAAAATATTCAGTAGGAACAATTCCTTCCTGAATACAATTCATATCAGCACCGCTATCAATAAGGGAAATAATATTACAAAGAGAAAACTCTTTGTTAATTACTAGGTTGATAGTAGTGTACCACTTTTGGCTTGGTACACGGCTGATAACACCTAAATAATCCACAGAATCTTCAGTGGTAGTGTTTGAAGTTCCTGGATCAGAATGTTTCTGAACATTCTTGAGATTATCAATCTCTAGCTGCATATTATTATGTTGAATTTTAAGTTGTCTTAACTCATTCTTTAAAGTATTAACTTCATGTCTTAAATCATTAAGACTAGCAGGCTTGTTATAATCACAAATATTCTCTAAACGATTGAATACTTCCTTAAGGCTGTATTCTTTAGAAGAATTAGGAATAACTTCTTCCTGGGCATAACAAGATTTAATCAATTTAAGTTTAATGTCGGGGTCAGTAACCTGATTGATGACATCAACCATATTCTGTTGCTGACTGGTAAGGACATTAAGGCTTAATCCATTTAATTGGATTATGGATTGGAGATGATCGCATCTCTTGGTTAATTCATTACACTGAAAGTCTCCGTTCTTGGAGAGATCTGAGTCGCTTGAGCTTTGAATGTAGCAAAGCTCATCATCGCTCTCAGAGGAGGAGTCCTCTGGTTCTTCAGAGGAACTGGAATTAAGCAAAAGCTTGCTTAATTGGGACTTCAGATGCTCATCAATCTGAAGATTGCTAATCTTAGCTTCCATTTTACATTTATTAGCATAGTGGCCAAACTTGCCACATTTGAAGCATTTAGGGCCAGATTTGTTAGTCTTCTTTTTAACAAATTTCTTTTTATATTTATATTCTTTGTCTTTAGGAATATAAGCCCTTTTCTTCTTACGTTTATAGATGGGTTTTTTAGAGACCTTTTTAGAGACTTTATGAGTGGAGGTCTCCTGAGTGTCGAAAGCAAATTGCTCGCAAAACTCACCAAGCTCTTTCTTTCCAGAAAGATTTTGTTTCTTAAGTTGTCGCTGCAGCTTAAGGTCATTACAAAGAGAGAGATCCTCTTGAATGACAACACTTATGAGATGACCATAAGTGTAATTCGAGTAAGGGATAGAGATGCCACCATTGGCTTCTCTCATCTTCTTACGAACTTTATCAGCAAAGAAAGTAGGAAGTCCATCAATGAACTTGGCTTTCCAATGCTCAGAGTTGCCATCGCCTCTCCTAGTAACCCTAGCAAGGAACACGTCCTTGTACCACCTAAACTGACTAAGCGTAGGACACCTAAGGTTTTGTAATAATTCTCTATTACGTTCATTATGGGAATCAGTATTGCCAATAAAGTGATGAACAATGGCGAGCATAAGGGTATAAACCGCATCCGGTACACCAATGTCTTGCATTTGTTCATTCTTGACACTTTTTATAGCAGTAAGAATCTCATTTCTCTGATGTTCGGTCAGAATATTTCCCCACCATCCTCTGATGGTACCGGTAAATCCAGCAGTTATCATCTGCGCAATGCTATGATCAGGAGCATCATTATGTTTACATATGGTGGCATACATAGACATTTGATGAATCATTTCATAAATCTGGGATTCAGATTTACCATCCAGATTCCAATCATAGATAGATTTACCGTGAAAAGTATTCTGCATCACGGTGCTCTCTTCAAAGAGAAAATCCTGAGGAGTTGGCCTATGGTAGTAATTTCTAGCCGGGCCAATATTATTACTATAAGTAATTTTATTAACCTCAGGAGGACGACCAAAAGAAAGTTCAAATCCTTGAACATCTTTTAAAGAGATATCTGATTCGCTATCAGAATCATCATGGGATAAAGTGTTAAGTTTTAATCCTTTGAGACCCTTCTCGATCTCTTTAAGCTGGGACATAAATTCTGTTTTGATTCCCATTTTAAAACCTTTAACTTCAATTGGAGGTTGAACTATAGGTCTAACAAGACTTTTTGCAAAGCCTGCTGGAATCCTAGCAGGGTTATGTGCCTGTGCATTCTCAATTCTATTGATTTGTTTACCTATCGTGTTAAGGATAAGGTTGGTATAGTTTTCTTGTTTGGTCAAGGGATTCAGATCCTTAGTGTGCGCAAGGAGTCTGGTATCAGTTTCTGCCCTAAGAAAAGCACTAGCTTCTATAATAGGAGCGGCGCTACTCTGGCTGGTGCTGCCAGTTTTTATGGATAAGGGTTCAGTCGGAGGGTGAACAGCAGATATAATCTGTTTATTCACTGTGGTCCATTTAGTTTCATGTTTATCCTCAGTTTTAGGTTTACTTTCAGTTTCAAGAACAAAAAGTTTCCTATCTTTGGTAAACATAAGAAACCAAACAGCAAAAGAAGTAACCAGCTGGTTTTCTTCTACCCATTTATAAAATTCATTTTTATAAAATTCTAACATGGTTTTATCATATTTGTTAAAGTATCGAGCCCTAAAACTATCTCATTCTGGACGGTTAAACACAACACTTATCTTTTTCCTATTAATTGTAAAAACCATTAAACAAAAAAGAGGAGTTAAAGTTTGACATTCATTTCAGACGGCGTAGGGGATTCCCTGCGCTGAGAAGAATCCTTCTTCTCATAAATACCATGGGGTATTTGATCATGGGTAAACGTACCATGAACATTCATATCATCCTGATATGAAAGGTTTCTTGGGTTATCTTCACAAACAGAGTGTCGTGAAGTGGATGGAGGATAGGTAACAAAAGGGGTTCTAGAAGAGTAACTCCTAGAGGATTGACACCTATTAAATTTTCTAAAGTTTAGAAAAACATCTACATCTTTCTCCTCAATGATGTCTTCAACATCATGATTCTGACGAGTTTGAGGAGGAACATCATTTTTTATAGCCCAAGTCTCTGGGAAATCAATTTCGTCCCAACTTATAGTTCTAGGTGTGTGAACATTAGAATCTATAAGATGTGTGTCAATTAACACAGTTTTACCAAAAGGACTTAATTGCTTAATATTGGGAGCCATAGTATTCATTACCTTGTAATAAATCCTATAAATAATCCCAACAGTTTTTTATCCCGGAAGAAAGTTATAACCTTTGGTTTGGACCCTAAGGCTCAAACATTTACAAAGGTGCATATCAGTTAAAGACAAGGTTATGTTTGGGAAAACATCAAAATAAACTGGTCCATTACATAAACTAGTTTCAATTGCGCCCATCAAAGATTTTCTAAAATTAGTACACCTACCATCACGAAGTGTAGCTTGAAGACATGCATTCATACCAGAAAGGGTCAGGGGTTTAAAAGCAATTTGAATTAAACCAACATGAATAAAGTGATAATTTTTATCCTTTATATGATCTTTAAGATCATCCCATTTAAAGATCTCGATACTCTTATCTTGCTCGTCCAGACTAAGGGTTTGTTCCATAGTCTTAATAGCGTATTTGCTACGAAAGTTATACCAGTTAGTGTTGTATATAACTTTAGGATGGACCTTTGGAATAGTCCACCTATTCAGATCCTTCTGAACATCAAACTCGATTAAAGAAGAGTTCTTCGTGAACTCTTGTGTTCTGTGTGTATCAATGGTGTGTGAATCCATTATACAGATGTTAATATTTAGAATAGTAATAACCCTATGATCTGGAATAGGAAAACATTATACAAATCAAAATTTTTATTTAAATAAAATAATATGCAAATCAAAATTCTAATCCTAAATGAAATTAATATTCAAATCCAAATTCTCTATTTAAATGAATATAATAAGCCGAATTAGAAATCACTTTTGATACCCAGTGGTCAACGATTTACTGTGGGAATAAGCCTAACGCCTCCCCGGCTAAACGGCAACCCGGTTACGCGACAAGTTACCAGTATATCATAACCAGATTTCTATTTCTCTTGATTATATTCATTTAAATTAGGTTTTCAATATGAATAGTAATCATTTAAATTAGGATTTTAATGTGAATAGTGTTAAATTAATATTCTGATGTGAATAGTAAATTACTATTCACACCGGTGAATAGTAATCTTACTTATGCCGGAGCAGAGTAACATTACTATTACGACGACATATCTCAGATCAACTGTATTACTAACCTAAATACTAACACACAATTTAGCCAATCATGGCTCTGATACCAACAAGGAGAGGATCAATATGCGAAATTTATAACTGGAAATATATTACAAACTTATAATTACAGACTGGAATTGAAACAAATTAAAACTTACAGAAAGGGAAGAAGTCCACCGGAATAATACCGGAATGTTCAAGCTTATTACAATATGGAGAGAGAGAGAGAGAGAGAGAGAGAGGTAAATGTCAGTGTGGAAAATGAAGAGGGGAAGCCCTCTATTTATACACAAAAAAGGAATCAATAATTCCTGAGATGGGGCCCTCCATGTTGAAAGACTTGACAAAGTCTTTTGTCTTCTAACGTCGGCTGATGGGCCAACTGGGGCCACAGATGTCACGGGCAGCTGCAAGTGGGTCTGTGAGTCACCAGAGGGTCCTACCACTACAACCGAAAGTAGTGAGCCTTGTCCATATGCGTCGGCGAGCATCTTTCTGGGTCCGACTGGGGCCAGGTGGGCCAGCTACCTCAAATCATCTAGACCATCCGCGTCAGGTCTAGGAAAAGGGTTATCCAACCGTCGTGTTGGGAAAGCTGAACTCAGTGAGTTGAAGAAAGCCTGCAACGTGGGCTCAGTCGGAATGTTGGTGTCAAACATGTCACCAATGTAAGGATCATCTTCTGGGTCCTGGGATTCTCCGGCAAGACAAAAGAAAGGATTTTCTTTTGAGACAGAAGCCATGGATGTATCATCATCATCATCTGAGGGAAGAGGAATGGGGTTCCTGTTGAGTGGATCGGAGCTAAGACCATGTTTAGCAGGAACACAAGGAGGGGTAATCTTTTCCCCAAAAGTAGACTTGAATTGGCTATGGGTGTAATCCATAACCTTCTGCAGCAGCTCTTGCTCTGTAGCTTCAGGAAAATGCTTCTTCATGGCATCTCTGAGGCTGACAATGGGATTGACTGCAGGAGACATTTTTTCTGCAGGCGGGGGAGAATCATCAACCAGATTCATGTAGTTACTCAGACTACTCTTAATTTGACCAATGGTAGAACCAATATCAACTCCACTCCACCACCGGTAAAATAAGATGCGCTCAAGTAGAGGAACATTAAGTGTATTAACTCTACAACGCAGATCCCGTCTGAAGATCCAAGGAATATCCATCTCGGAAAAAAAGAGTAGGGTGTTTAATCCTACCTGAGTTTTATTTTTCCCTCTATAAAGAGGATGAAATTGAGTCCAAGGAAGAAAAAGTTTAGCCTTGGTAATTTCATCAGGGAGAAAATCAATTCCTGGGCCAAATTTGTCCCACCAATTGATAACCCATCCTGGGTAAGATTTTTTCAAAGAATTTGGGCACAACACGAAAAACCAAGTGTGTTTGTGCTCAGCATTTTGATAGTAAAATGCTTTTGTCCAAGCCTGAACATAATCCCAATAATTATAGGATCCACCAGCATGCGAACTCAATTTTTGCGCTTTTAAAGGATGGATTCCCCATTCTCGGGGAGATATAAATTGTTTTAGAACAACCTTGCTATAAGCAATGGGGGAATGAGTATTTCCCTGGTGTTTATTAGTGTGATTAAACACCACTGAATCAGTTTCCACGAGAATCGCCTCGTATACCGTTCGGTATTTGCCTTCTAGCACCTCATAGTTATGAGTATCAAGATACTGGGACTTTATTTCCCAGGGAGAAGTCATCTGCTTCTCATCCTCATCATTGAGGATTAGTACCAATTCTGATGTCCTTTTATTAGGAATGAAATTGTACTTAATTATTTCCAATACCTCTTTAGCAGATTTCTTCTTGCTGAAAGGGTTAAGAGGGGGAGCATTCTTCTCCCTGTTCTTCGCGCTCTGGTGAATGAACTCCATATAATCCTGTATCGGAGGATATTGATCTTCATTGATCACAATCTTTTCTTTACCAGGCCTATGAGAATACCCACGGCCTCTGCCACGCCCACGAGAGGGGCCACTCATCGGTCCTGTAAAAACTCTCTAGTTAGAAAATCGGGAAGAGAGTTATTTTCCCCTTTGATATGTTCTATATCAAAATCAAAAGCCGATAAGTTTGCTTGCCATCTGGCAAAAATCTGTTTTGAAACAATATTTTCAACATCTTTTTGCAAAACCTGTTTAACAGCACTACAATCACTTCGTAGCAAAAATTTCTGATTTAACAAATCATCTTGAAATTTTGAAATGCTTTTAACGACAGAAAAGATTTCTTTCTTAATGGTGGAGTAATTTTTTGAGGCATATTTCCAAGATCCTGAAGTAAAACGAACAAGTTCTTCTTTCTTAGTTAAAGAATTTATTTGTTTTAAAATACCACCAAAACCTAAATCTGAGGCGTCAGTCTCGACAATTTTGGAAAACGAAGGATTGGCTAAAGCTAGACAAGGTAATTGCTTGACTTTCAGTTTAATTTTCTGAACAGCTTTAGTATGCTCATTAGTCCAAGGAGCAGGGTTCTTTTTCAAACGAGAGTACAGAATGGCACTATCTTGTGCAAGATTTTTGTAGTATTCACCAATATAATTGAGACTACCCAGAAATCGTTGAAGTTGAGTTTTCTGAGATATATCGTCGTAATAGTAATGTGTGTTAGTATTTAGGATAGTAATTTGCAGTGAATATTATTATAATTGGCTAAATTGTGTGTTAGTATTTAGGTTAGTAATACAGATGATCTGAGATATGTCGTCGTAATAGTAATGTTACTCTGCTCCGGCATGAGTAAAATTAATATTCACCGGTGTGAATAGTAATTTACTATTCACATCAGAATATTATTTTAAATAAGCACTGTTCACATTAATATTCTAATTTAAATGATTACTATTCATATTTAGAACCGAATTTAAATAATAATAATCAGGAGAAATAGAAATCTGGTTGTGATGTACTGGTAACTTGTCGCGTAAATGGGTTGCCGTTTAGCCGGGGAGGCGTTGAGGCTTAGTCCCGATGTAAATCGTTGACCACTGGGTATCATAAGTGATTTCTAATTCGTCTTATTATATTCATTTAAATCGAGAATTTGGAATTGAATATTAATTTCATTTAGGATTAGAGTTTTGATTTGCATATTGTTTTATTTAAATAAAAATTTTGATTTGTATAATGTTTTCCTATTCCAGATCATAGGGTTATTACTATTCTAAATATTAACATCAGTATAATGGATTCACACACCATTGATACACACACAAAACAAGAGTTCACGAAGAACTCTTCTTTAATCGAGTTTGATGTTCAGAAGGATCTGAACAGGTGGACTATTCCAAAGGTCCATCCTAAAGTTATATACAACACTAACTGGTATAACTTTCGTAGCAAATATGCTATTAAGACTATGGAACAAACCCTTAGTCTGGACGAGCAAGATAAGAGTATTGAACTCTTTAAATGGGATGATCTTAGAGATCATATAAAGGATAAAAATTATCACTTTATTCATGTTGGTTTAATTCAAATTGCTTTTAAACCCCTGACCCTTTCTGGTATGAATGCATGTCTTCAAGCTACACTTCGTGATGGAAGATGTACTAATTTTAGACAATGTTTGATGGGGGCCATTGAAAATAGTTTATGTAATGGACCAGTTTATTTTGATGTGTTTCCAAATATAACTTTGTCTTTAAATGATATGCACCTTTGTAAATCTTTGAGTCTTAGGGTTCAAACCAAAGGTTATAACTTTCTTCCAGGATCGGAAAATGTTGGGATTATTTATAGGATTTATTACAAGGTAATGAATACTATGGCTCCCAATATTAAGCAATTAGGTCCTTTTGGTAAAACTGTGTTAATTGACACACACCTTATAGATTCTAATGTTCACACACCTAGAACTATAAGTTGGGAAGAAATTGACTTCCCAGTGACTTGGGCTATAAAAAATGATGTTCCTCCTCAACCTCGTCAGAATCATGATGTTGAAGACATCATTGAGGAGAAAGATGGAGATGTTTTTCTAAATTTTAGAAAATTTAATAGGTGTCAATCCTCTAGAAGTTACTCTTCTAAAGCCCCTTTTGTTACCTATCCTCCATCCACTTCACGACACTCTGTTTGTGAAGATAACCCCAGAAACCTTTCATATCAAGATGATATGAATGTTCATGGTACGTTTACCCATGACCAAATACCACATGGTATTTATGAGAAGAAGGATTCTTCTCAGCGCAGGGAATCCCCTACGCCGTCTGAAATGAATGTCAGACTTTAACCCCTTCCCTTTTAATGGTTTTTACAATTAATAGGAAAGAAATAAGTGTTGAGTTTAACTTACCAGAATGGGATAGTTTTAGGACTTGGTACTTTAACAAGTATGATAAAACCATGCTAGAATTTTATAAAAATGAATTTTATAAATGGGTAGAAGAAAACCAGCTGGTTACTTCTTTTGTTGTTTGGTTTCTTATGTTTACCAAAGATAGGAAACTTTTTGTTCTTGAAACTGAAAGTAAACCTAAAACTGAGGATAAACATGAAAATAAATGGACCACTGTGAATAAACAGATTATATCTGTTGTTCACCCTCCGACTGAACCCTTATCCATAGAAACTGGCAGCACCAACCAGAGTAGCGCCGCTCCTATTATAGAAGCTAGTGCTTTTCTAAGGGTAGAAACTGATACCAGACTCCTTGCGCACACTAAGGATCTGAATCCCTTGACCAAACAAGAAAACTATACCAACCTTATCCTTAACACGATAGGTAAACAACTCAATAGAATTAAGAATGCACAGGAACATAACCCTGCTGGGATTCCAGCAGACTTTGCAAAAAGTCTTGTTAGACCTATAGTTCAACCTCCAATTGAAGTTAAAGGTTTTAAAATGGGAATCAAAACAGAATTTATGTCCCAGCTTAAAGAGATCGAGAAGGGTCTCAAAGGATTAAAACTTAACACTTTATCCCATGATGATTCGGATAGCGAATCAGATATCTCTTTACAAGATGTTCAAGGATTTGAACTTTCTTTTGGTCGTCCTCCTGAGGTTAATAAAATTACTAATAGTAATAATATTGGCCCGGCTAGAAATTACTACCATAAGCCAACTCCTCAGGATTTTCTCTTTGAAGAGAGCACCGTGATGCAGAATACTTTTCACGGTAAATCTATCTATGATTAGAATCTGGATGGTAAATCTGAATCCCAGATTTATGAAATGATTCATCAAATGTCTATGTATGCCACCATATGTAAACATAATGATGCTCCTGATCATAGCATTGCGCAGATGATAACTGCTGGATTTACCGGTACCATCAGAGGATGGTGGGGAAATATTCTGACCGAACATCAGAGAAATGAGATTCTTACTGCTATAAAAAGTGTCAAGAATGAACAAATGCAAGACATTGGTGTACCGGATGCGGTTTATACCCTTATGCTCGCCATTGTTCATCACTTTATTGGCAGTACTGATTCCCATAATGAACGTAATAGAGAATTATTACAAAACCTTAGGTGTCCTACGCTTAGTCAGTTTAGGTGGTACAAGGACGTGTTCCTTGCTAGGGTTACTGGGAGAGGCGATGCCAACTCTGAGCATTGGAAAGCCAAGTTCATTGATTGACTTCCTACTTTCTTTGCTGAGAAAGTTCGTAAGAAGATGAGAGAAGCCAATGATGGCATCTCTATCCCTTACTCAGGTTACACTTATGGTCAGCTCATAAGTGTAGTCATTCAAGAGGGTCTCTCTCTTTGTAATGACCTTAAGTTACAAAGGCAACTTAAGAAACAAAATCTTTCAGGAAAGAAAGAGCTGGGTGAGTTTTGTGAGCAATTTGCTTTCGATACTCAGGGGACTTCCACTCGTAAAGTCTCTAAGAAGACTAAGAGAGTCTCTAAAAAACATAAACCCACTTATAAACGTAAACAGAAGAAAAGGGTTTATCCTCCAGAAGAACCTAGGGCTAAAAATAAGAAGAAATTTGTTCGAAAGCAAACTAACAAATCAAACCCTAAATGCTTTAAGTGTGGTAAATATGGCCACTATGCTGATAAATGCAAAATGGAAGCTAAGATTAGCAATCTTCAGATTGATGAACATCTGAAGTCACAATTAAGCAAGCTGTTGCTTAATTCCAGTTCCTCTGAGAATGAAGAGGATTCCTCCTATGAGAACGATGATGAGCTTTACCATATTCAAAGCTCTAGTGACTCAGATGTCTCCAAGAAAGGAGACTGTCAGTGCAATGCATTGACCAAGAGATGCGACTATCTCCAGTCCATAATCCAATTGAATGGATTAAGTCTTAATGTCCTCACCAGTCAGCAACAGAACATGATTGATGTCATTAATCAGGTTACTGACCCAGATGTTAAGCTTAAATTAATTAAGTCTTGTTATACCCAGGAAGAGGTTATTCCTGATTCTTCTAGTTTTTTCCCCAAAGAGTACATCCTTAAGGAAGTACTAAATCGTTTAGAAAAAATAGGAGAATTTAACAAGCCTGCGAGTCTTAATGATCTAAGACATGAAGTTAACACTTTAAAAAATGAGTTAAGACAACTTAAAATCCAGCATAATAAAATGCAGGTTGAGATTGATAGTCTCAAAAATGCTCAGAAGCATTCTAATCCAGGAACTTCAAACACTAGTCCTAGTACTGAAGATTCTGTGGATTATTTAGGTGTTATCAGCCGTGTACCAAGTCAAAAATGGTATAATACTATCAACCTTGTGATTCACAAAGAATTTTCTCTTTGTAACATCATTGCCCTTGTTGATAGCGGTGCTGATATGAATTGTATTCAGGAAGGAATTATTCCTACTGAATACTTTGAGAAGACCACTCAATCTTTATTTAATGCTAGCGGTGATAGCATGGGCATCAGGTTTAAATTAACTAATGTTGCCATCTGTAACAATGGAATTTGTTTAGATAGTACCTTCCTGCTTATTAGCGATTTATCTCAACAGATAATTTTAGGTACTCCTTTTTTATCTATGCTCATGCCTATAGATAAAATTGACCCTAGTGGTATATACACCACTATTCAAAACCAAAAAATTGTTTTTGAATTTATTACTCGTCCTGAGATTAAGAAAATTAACTCTTTGACAAATAACATTATTTTCAAAGAAAATCATCTTAATTTTCTTCAAAAGGAAATCTCTAATCTTAACATTAAAAAGAATTTAATGTCCGCTAATATCATGAGCAAGATTCAGATGGTTAAAAATCAATTAACCTCAGAAATTTGCAGTGATATTCCTAATGCTTTTTGGGATAGGAAGAAACATATTGTTACTCTTCCCTATGAAAAAGATTTTCAGGAAAGATCCATTCCTACCAAGGCCAGACCCAGTCAAATGAAGACTGAATTTCTTGACCTTTGTAAAAATGAGATACAGAGTCTTTTGGATAAAAAGCTTATAACCAAGAGTTATTCTCCTTGGAGTTGTACAGCTTTTTATGTTAACAAGGCTGCTGAGCAGGAACGAGGTGTTCCTCGGCTTGTAATTAATTATAAGCCTCTTAACAATGTTTTACAATGTATAAGATATCCAATACCTAACAACAAGGATTTGTTAGATAGGTTGCATTCTGCCATGATTTTCTCAAAATTTGATCAAAAATCTGGTTATTGGCAGATCCAAATAGCATAACAAGATCGTTATAAAACTGCTTTTGTGGTTCCATTTGGCCATTACCAATGGAATGTTTTGCCTTTTGGGCTTAAGAACGCCCCTTCTGAATTTCAAAATATCATGAACGATATTTTTAATCCTTTTTCAGATTTCTCAATTGTTTATATTGATGATATCCTTATCTTCTCTAATTCAATTGACCAACACTTTAAACATTTAAATATTTTTAAAGATGTTGTGAAAACTAATGGTTTAGTTGTCTCCGCCCCTAAAATGAGAATTTTTCAAACTAATGTTAGATTTTTAGGGCATAACATTGGAGAGGGGAAAATACTCCCCATAGATAGAAGTATTGAGTTTGCCTCTAAGTTCCTGATGAACTTAAAGAAAAAACTCAACTTCAAAGATTTCTGGGTAGTCTCAATTATATTGGTGACTATTACAAAAATCTTGCACAAGATAGTGCCATTCTTTATTCAAGATTGAAAAAGAACCCTGCTCCTTGGACTAATGAGCATACTAAAGCTGTTCAGAAAATTAAACTGAAAGTCAAGCAATTACCTTGCCTCGCTTTACCCAACCCATTGTTTTCTAAAATCGTCGAGACTGACGCCTAAGATTTAGGTTTTGGTGGTATTCTAAAACAAATAAATTCTTTAACTGAGAAGGAAGAACTTGTTCGTTTTACTTCAGGATCTTGGAAAGATGCCTCAAAAAATTACTCCACCATTAAGAAAGAAATCTTTTCTGTCGTTAAATGCATTTCAAAATTTCAGGATGATTTGTTAAATCAGAAATTTTTACTACGAATTGATTGTAGTGCTGTTAAACAGGTTTTGCAAAAAGATGTTGAAAATATTATTTCAAAACAGATTTTTGCCAGATGGCAAGAAAACTTATCGGCTTTTGATTTTGATATAGAGCATATCAAAGGGGAAAATAACTCTCTTCCCGATTTTCTAACTAGAGAGTTTTTGCAGGACCGATGAGTGGCCCCTCTCGTGGGCGTGGCAGAGGTCGTGGGTATTCTCACCGGCCTGGAAAAGAAAAAATTGTGATCAATGAAGATCAATATCCTCCGATACAGGATTATATGGAATTCATTCGCCTGAGCCCGAAGAACAGGGAAAAGAATGCTCCCCCTCTTAACCCTTTCAGCAAGAAGAAATCTGCTAAAGAGGTCATGGAAATAATTAAGTACAATTTCATTCCTAATCAAAGGACATCGGAATTGGTACTTATCCTCAATGATGAGGATGATAAACAGATGTCTTCTCCCTGGGAAATTAAGTCCCAGTATCTTGATACTCATAATTATGAGGTGCTAGAAGGCAAATACCGGACGGTATACGAGGCGATTCTCGTGGAAACTGAATCAGTGGTGTTTAATCACACTAATAAACACCAGGGAAATACTCATTCCCCCATTTCTTATAGCAAGGATGTTCTGAAACAATTTATATCTCCCTAAGAATGGGGAATCCATCCTTTAAAAGTGCGAAAATTAAGTTCGCATGCTGGTGGATCCTATAATTATTGGGATTATGTCCAGGCTTGGACAAAAGCTTTTTACTATCAAAATGCTGAGCACAAACACACTTGGTTTTTCGTGTTGTGCCCAAATTCTTTGAAAAAATCTTACCCAGGATGGGTTATCAATTGGTGGGACAAATTTGGCCCAGGAATTGATTTTCTCCCTGATGAAATTACCCAGGCTAAACTTTAACTTCCCTGGACTCAATTTCATCCTCTTTTGAAAGGGAAAAATAAGACTCCGGTAGGATAAACACCCTACTCTTTTTTTTCGAGATGGATATTCCTTGGATCTTCAGATGGGATCTGCGTTGTAGAGTTAATAATCTAAATGTTCCTCTACTTGAACGCATCTTCTTTTACCGGTGGTGGAGTGGAGTTGATATTGGTTCTACCATTGGTCAAATTAAGAGTAGTCTGAGTAACTATATGAATTTGGTTGATGATTCTCCCCCGCCTGCAGAGAAAATGTCTCCTACAGTTAATCCCATTGTCAGCCTTAGAAATGCCATGAAGAAGCATTTTCCAGAAGCTACAGAGCAAGAGCTTCTGCAGAAAGTTATGGATTACACCCATAGCCAATTCAAGTCTGCCTTTGATGATAAGATTACCCCTCCTTGTGTTCCTGCTAAACATGGTCTTAGCTCCGATCCTCTTAACAGGAACCCCATTCCTCTTCCCTCAGATGATGATGATGATACATCCATGGATTCTGTCTCAAAAGAAAATCCTTTCTTTTGTCTTGTCGGAGAATCCCAGGACCCAGAAGATGATCCTTACATTGGTGACATGTTCGACACCAACATTCCTACTGAGCCCACGACGCAGGCTTTCTTCGACTCACTGAGTTCAGCTTTCCCAACACGACGGTTGATAACCCTTTTCCTAGACCTGACGCGGATGGCCTAGATGATTTGAGGTAGCTGGCCCACCTGGCCCTAGTCGGCCCCTGAAAAGATGCTCGCCGACGCATATGGACAAGGCTCACTACTTTCGGTTGTAGTGGTAGGACCCTCTGGTGACTCACAGACCCACTTGCAGCTGCCCGTGACCCCTGTGACCCCACTTGGCCCATCAGTCGTCGTTAGAAGACAAAAGACTTTGTCATACCTTTCAACATGGAGGGCCCCCTTTCTAGGAATTATTGATTCCTTTAGTTTGTATAAATAGAGGGCTTCCCCTCTTCATTTGGCACATGGATTTTTACCTCTCTCTCTCTCTCTCTCTCTCTCTCTCTCTCTCTCTCTTCATATTGTAATAATCTTGAACATTCCGGCATTATTCCGGTGGAGTTCTTTCCTTTCTGTAAGTTTTAATTTGTTTCAATTCCAGTCTTTAATTATAAGTTTGTAATATATTTCCAGTTATAAATTCCGCGTTCTTCGCGCTCTGGCGAATGAATTCCATATAATCCTGTATCGGAGGATATTGATCTTCATTGATCACAATTTTTTCTTTTCCAGGCCGGTGAGAATACCCACGGCCTCTGCCACGCCCACGAGAGGGGCCACTCATCGGTCCTGCAAAAACTCTCTAGTTAGAAAATCGGGAAGAGAGTTATTTTCCCCTTTGATATGCTTTATATCAAAATCATCATTTTTGTAAAACTCTGTTAATTGACACACACCTTATAGATTCTAATGTTCACACACCTAGAACTATAAGTTGGGACGAAATTGACTTCCCAGAGACTTAGGCTATAAAAAATGTTGTTCCTCCTCAACCTCGTCAGAATCATGATGTTGAAGACATCATTGAGGAGAAATATGGAGATGTTTTTCTAAATTTTAGAAAATTTAATAGGTGTAAATCCTCTAGAAGTTACTCTTCTAGAGCCCCTTTTGTTACCTATCCTCCATCCACTTCACGACACTCTGTTTGTGAAGATAACCCCAGAAATGAGTGGAGGTAGTGGACATGATAACTATTGTCGAGAAAAATACCTTCAAATTCATTGGAGGAACATCATCTGTAGATATGGTCTACCCCACACCTTGATCTCCCATAACAGCAAACAGTTCAAGAATCCATCCCTAGAGGCCTATTGCAAGAGGGTAGGTATTAAATAGTTTTTCTCAGCTCTAAGCCAACCTCAACCAAATGGTCAGACAGAGGTGACAAACCAAACTATCTTATATGGGATCAAGAAAAAACTAGAAAACACCAAAGGTCTTTGTATGGAAGTGGTACACGTTGTGTTATGGGCATACCGGATGACGGAGAGGACGCCAACAAGGGAGACCCCCTTTATGCTTCCGTATGTCTCAGAAGTAGTGATACCTATCGAGATAGGCCTACCAAGTCACAGAGTTCAAACATACATCCCAGAAGCAAACGCTAAGGAACAAAGGTTATACCTATACTCATTAAAGAGAGAAGAGAGGATGCATAGATCCAACAAGCTTCTTATCAGTAGAGGACTAAAAGATTCTACAACAAAAGGGTTAAGGCTAGTCCATTAACCATTGAAGACTTAGTTTTGAAGAAAGCTTGGAAAAAGATGAATAAGATCCATGCAAGCTAGCATAGCCCATATAGAGTTATAAAATAAGTAGTTCTTATCACATATCAACTCAAAAATTTAGAGGGAGAGTCATTCTCCAACTCTTGGAATGCTGATCAGTTAAAAAAATATTACCAATAGCATGTTGTAAAAGTAATATTTTACCATCGTATGAGATATATACTAAAAAAGTGATGAATGAAAATTTTCAAGTGTTCCCTAATATTCTTGTTGTATGAATTGGTTAAGTTGTATGTTAAAAATCATCCTAAGCTATAGAACATCACTCATATTGTGAAATAGTATTAACTCCCTCTCGATGACAAGACAATTCGGATAGAGCTCACCTCGTCCATGGATTCTCAATTACACCGAAAGGGGGGAACAGTGTGACAACATCACCTTACGTGGTAACAAACATAGCATATTTTGAAAACTCATTTAACTATGGATTATTTAAACATCATTAATTTGGTGGTATGAGACTCAAAACTCTCTCGACGAGACGAAGGTGTAGGACGAGACGACACTCATCCATACACTCTAAAAACGATGATAGGGAACTTGTGATTAAACACCATTAATTTGGTGCATTCAAATTCAAAAATCATTTAAATATGTTTTTTAAACATCATTAACTTGGTGATATAAGAATCAAAACTCTCTCGGCAAGACGACAGTGTAGGATAAGATGACACTCATTTATGCACTCTCAAAATTTAGAGGGGACTTAAAATTAAACACCATTAATTTAGTGCATTAAAATTCAAAAATCATTTAATTATGGTTTATTTAAACATTATTAATTTGGTGGTATGAGACTCAAAAGTCTCTCGATGAAACAACAATGTACGACGAGACAACACCCATCCATACACTCACTAAAAGAAAATTTTGTTTTAGCAAGGATGTAACTTTCATTGATAAAAGTGTATTATTAGCAAGGAAAATGAAAAAATCATTGCTAAAAGTATAATCTTGTTATAAACATCTTGCAAGGAAATATTTTCTTGCAAAATGTAATTTTTAGCAAGGAAATTTTGGAATCCTTACTTAAAATAGGGCGGTAAAATTTCCCTCCTTTTTTTAGTATCTGAAATATTTACTGCAACATTTTAATTATTTTCCTTGCAAAAAATAAGACATACGTATAACAAAAAATAAAACAAGACAAAACCTAAACTTTCCTCTTCTTTCTCTCAAACCCACCAAGAGAAGGAAAATCTTCTCTCCACCTCGACCGTCACCAAACTTAATATGGTCGGTCCTTCACCTCTGTTAACCAGCATCGAATGCTGACCAGAAGGTCTGCCGATGCCGACCAACATCAACAGCAGCTGGGTAAGACAGGCGCACCAATTTCTGTAATAGTTCTTCAAACAAAGTATATTTTTCTAGGGTTTCAACTTTGTTTTGCTTCATAATCATGAATCCTAAGGATGATAAAATTAGGTTGTTGAAAAATCCCCTAACAATTGCTACTTACAAGGGGTTTAAAATTGTGTACAAAGGGTTTGATATATTTGATGGGATTTAAAATTTCTTGGAACCAAATTTCTCTTAATGACAATGATGATGATTGTGATGTGTTGTTGAAATCATGTTCTGAGGCTATTTTGTTGAAATCTTTAAATCATGAGAATGTTATCAAGTATTATAGCTATTAGGTTGATGGGAAAAATAAAAACATTAACATCATTACTGAGTTTTTCATTTTTTGGAGTTTGAGACAGTAGAGGAATATACATAAGGTTATTGATACGAAAACGATTAAGAATTGGGCAAAACAGGTTTTTCGAGGGTTGCATTATCTTCATACGCGGGATATGTCAATTATTCACCGGGATTTGAAGTGTGACATTATATTTGTGTTGTCTTTAGGTTTAAACCGTGTAGCGACTGGATAATGAAAATCAGTTGCTCAGAAATTTTCATCCGAGATTTCATCATTTTCTCTCTATCTCTATCTACATATATACATATTTAAAGATGAGATTTTTTGAATAGTTTTTCATCAAACATAGTTCATGTTGGGTTTTGCATTTTCCCTCAAATTGGGTTTAGATCTTGCATTTGTTTGTCATTTAATATATGGTTGGTTATCGATATATGTTGTGTTGTGTTCAAGTTTAATTCATGTAATTACTAGATAATGACTTGGTTAATTTCAATTTCTTGAATCGTCTCATAAAACTAGAGAGGGGCTTGATGTTTGTGTCTTCTAGCTCTTAAAGGTGAGTGTTTTTAGTTTATTGAAATGCTAGGGATTGTATCACTTACCTTTTCACACTCCTACTTCTTTTTTTTCTAGTATAATACGAAGATGTTGAAATATTATTCAATCTCGGGTGTTATATTCTAATTTTTAAATTGCGATTCTTGATTTTGTCAATTTTGACATTGACATAGTTGAAAATGAAATTGAGACAAAATAGGGCAAAAGACCTAGATGTTGATTCAATTAGTACTTAAACTTTAAAATTTTGGTTGTGCATTTGATAGTAATTTTAATTCAATTATCCTCTTTTTGCCTTTTGTTCAGTTTATATATGTGTTTTTAGTCTTTGTATAATTCATGTATGTTATTTTCTTTATATATTTTAACTATGTTTTAAATTTTATAATGTCTTCCATCTGAAGAGTAGATAATTGGTCTATAACTGGAGTCCAAATTTAAGGTTGCTCGGGATGGAAGCTACTAGGTTGTAACAACCCGCTTAAAATAATAACGGGTCGCTAGCCCTATACTACATTAAATTGGGAATCTCAGATGGCTCAGCCTCAGCACCAACAAACTATACAATACATATAAGGCTAACTACCCGAAATCAATTAAGCGAGATGCCAAAAATTTAATAAAACATACCATGAACAACAAACCAACACTAAAGAACTACTAACAAAGGGTAAAATGCACCCTAGAACCATGATAAATGAAGTGCTAGTATAACATAAAAGGAGTATATACAAATGAATATACCCGAATAAGCTGTCGGGTCACAAATAGTACAACATCATAAAGGAGAAATATAAACATCTATAAATATCCCTTGGGTATAAACCCGATACACAACATGAATTCTACCTAGATTTTTCAAAGACGTAAGAGGCGACTACAATCTAAATCCCGCAACAGTCCGCACCTGTTACGGCCCCCACGACTCTAGATAGAAGGGCATCCGACATCCATGTGGTAGGACACCTGTAATAGTATATACATATAGTAGGCGAGAAATATAAATGGTTCAGAGCTCGAGGTGTAAAAATGTTTAGCAAGTGTGTTAACCGTGCATAATAAATATCAATGCATTATTTCATAATTAAAGTGGCGTCGGACTCTCGTGGAACCCCAATTCACCTCTCATCTAACAGCGTGCACCTATTCGCGTCCTGGAATCTTAATTAAGTTACTCCACCTATAAGGACAACCTACCTTACAATAGGCATGGCCTATACCCGCAAGACCTGCCTTTCTAACATAACCCAAGAATCCTTCCCATTCTAATCACACTTGAATATATATACACATATATGCCATACTAGGCTTTATTGATTCCGATTTATAACTTATCAGTTATCCATTTTTATTACTTCACATATTAACATAAAAATTCAAATTTAGAGTTTATTCTCTAAATAACATGCACAATTTAATAATGACAAAACTTATCTCTACTCTCAACATTGCACTGTGTTTCGTGCGTGGGGCGTCTCGCAAAGCGAAATCCAAACAAGGAACCCCCCGATACACTACTCCTTGATAATGTCGATCGTAGGGATCCATTATGTCATCCACACAATCATACTACGGATACATACAGGTACAAAGGACAAAACTTCTCTCTACTCTCAACATGGCACTGCGTTTTGTGCGTGGGGCGTCTCGCAAAGCGAAATCCAAACAAGGAACCCCCTATACACTACTCCTTGACCATGGTGATCGTAGTGATTCATTATGTCATCTACACAAAACATGCTATTGATATATACAACTACAAAGGACAAAACTTCTCTCTACTCTCAACATAGCACTGCGTTTCGTACGTGGGGCGTCTCGCAAAGCGAAATCCAAACAAGGAACCCCCCTATACACTACTCCTTGACCATGGTGATCGTAGGGATCCATTATGTCATCTACACAAATACTACTCCTATAATTTAGATTACTATCTAAGAATAACCTCAAAATCTCCAATAATATCCTTGGGTTGATATAACCAAAATGTTCCTTAAGTGCGATACATCAACCCCCACAATCTAGTACACCATAATCACCCAAGATGTACATCATAGAAACTTCATATCCTTTTCACCTATAGGATATAATAAATATATATATATAACTATTCATTCTCATAGCCACGTGTACATATCACATATAATGTACAATTGCCATACACATAATATAACCGGCTATAGAATGCCAATATACTGCACCATGCTATCATCTTCCAGGGCATTACTCATATACCATCCTGGGGACCACCAGTGGGACTAAATATCACCCACTTCGCGGCCAACACACACACACGACGTTCGGGAAATGGTCATAGTTCCTAACCGGCAATGAGACGAAACATACCCACCACGTCTCATCCCAAAAAAAAATGTATATCACATAATAAAACAATGGACGACTATGACCTGGGGAATATCCACACTCTTCTCCTCGAGCCAGGGTGCTCACCCTCATCGCGCAACTTCCCAATGATAGCATGTGCGGGGTATGCTTCACAACACTAGTATATATATCATTCACATACACAATATATATACATCCACATGATCCCATCATATAATTAAACCATCACATAGAGTTTAGATATTCACAACATGAGTATACACTTATATTCATATCTCGACAATTATATATTCACATATCCATATACATATATAAACTATCTCTCGTTCATATGTATATAAGATTTATAAACTCGGCCATAAGTATACATAATCCTCAATATACTAGCCATCGTCCCAAACACATTTTCTTACCTCAATATATGAATACGATCCATTACTTGAGGCATATTCATCCATTCCTCCTATGATATAAATAATCTTCCAACATAGATATATCTCCAACATTAGGGTTATCACCCAAAGTTTAGTGTAGGTAACAATCACTACACATCTCATCTATATCCGAAAGTACATCAATATCTCTAGTACTAATTTTAACTATTGGTATGCACATAACTAATAGTCTACAAGCCTCAAGCTTAACTCAAATTCATTTCAAGTATTGGAATCCCAAATGTTATTCACACAATTAATAATTTGTAAGCCTCAAGCTCGAAACTACATTTATCTCATGATCCCATCATATATTAGGATACCCATAGTAAATCGCATGCCGATATATATACATAGACTATTCCGGCTATAAGTATACCCACAACTATTGGTCGACAATAAGTTAAATTACCCTCACTTTAGATTACGGTTCAATGCTTCATAATGAACCCTTAACGTCAACATGTTTATGATTTATTCCTCGAGATACGCAACCACTCTCTATCAAAGAGTCCTAAATCGTACGTCATATGTAAGCTCACTTATGACCCCTAAATAGAACTACCATTCTCAATGAGATTCCCCACAATATCGATATGACCCTCTCCAATACATGTGTATAATTGTCCCCAAAATAACTCGATACGTACCCGCAATCTCATCGCGCGATAAACTTTTAATAAATATCCAAAGCATATTTATTATATCATATAATCATGTCCCAAATCAATAAACCCAACCAAAAAGGGTTAGAAATCATTCTAGAGGAAATTCACAAAACAGCCCTGTTTTCGAATCGATTCGGCCTGGCCCGAATCGATTCGGTCTCAAAGGCGAATCGATTCGCTACAACTTCGAATCGATTTGGTCCAAAGGACTTGGGACTCTGTCTCAAGCCGAATCGATTCACCTTGGGTCCGAATTGATTCGGTTATGCAGACCTGCCACTTTTGTCAAAGCCGAATAGATCCGCTTAGGGGGCGAATCAATTCGGGTCTGCAGAACCTTGAAGGTTTCTTCTTCTTCATAAAACCCATGAATTTTAAACCCTAAAATTATCACTTCTAACCCCTAAACCTTCATCAAATCATGATTCTAAGCCACTAAATCAACCCAAATCTGATCCCAACCATTGCTACACCATCAACCCATATATAAACATCAATTTCAAGATTTAAACGACAAAATCTAGGTTTTGATATTAATACCCAAAATCCAATTCTTTTATCCACAAATTATGAAATGAAATACACAAATGAAATATTTAGCAAGATTAAACACTTGCCTTAGATTTGTAGAGGTTGAATCGTCCCCGAGATCGCGTTTTGGCCGGAGTTTCCAAGTTTTTTCTCCTCTCTCTCTCTTCCTTTCTTCTTCTTTCTCTTTTCCTTTCTCTTTCTCTCTTCTCACAAATGAGAAGGGCTGAAATCGTAAGCCCTTAAATCCCTTAAAATAATAAACCCAGTTTTAAATGTTAGTACACACTTTAAATGACTCGTTTACTCCAATTCGAGTCAAACTAACTTACAAATATTTCGAAACCGAAATAAAACCCAATGACAGTCATTTCGACTATTTCGTCCCTTCCGGAATCGATGGCGCACTCAAAATCATCATCCAGAATACTTCAAAACGTCCTCAATTTTTGGACTTCAATTTGCAAATTTAAAATTCTCCAATTTAAATAGATTTTATTTATCCCGAAAATTTAATTTCTCAGTCCCAAAAATCATGGGGTGTTACATTGGTAAGATTTTGACTTATTTGTGAGTATGGTTGTTCAATTTCCACTTTCATTCGAGTGCATTAGCTTTAACTTCTTTTGTCTTCTAAAATTTATCAAATATGAATCGAATTGTACTTGCAATATACTTATTTACTATTAGATTAAAAATTATTTTTTGTGAATTGTTAACATGTCGAAAATGCATTGATTGCTGATTTAAATGATTCGGTTTTGACATGTCAAGGAGTGTATTCTTTGCTTCATGTGTGTAGATACATTATGCGAAAATCAAGTCACGACGAATGAAGTCAAAGAAACTAAAGGGAAGTTTAAGAAGAGAATGACGACAAAGAATATTATTAAGATATTTTGTCATTTATGGGGATATTTTTATGTAATTTGGAGTTCGGTTAGGTATGTATAGTTTTGTACCGGAATAGTCAAATGGGGAGATTTGTAAGGGCAGATTGTTTAGCTTAGGCTGAATACTTATTCTATTTGCACTTAGGCTAGTTGGGCTTATCCCGATACAAACCTTCATGTACCGTCACGACAAATCGACTCCAAGATTGAAGACTTCCCTACATACCGCAAAGGTATAAATCAATTGGTATTTAAATCTATTCATGAAATTTATTTTGGAATGTTTTATGTTTATTAAAACTCAAACAAGATTTTTTGAGTTTAAAAACTGATGCATATTTTTTATTAAAAAAAAATTCAAACTTTACTGACCTCGTTCAAACGACAAGTCATTCTCATTCGAACGAGATTTCGAAGTCATTCGAAGCATAGTTGATCTCTACATATAATGTTCATCTAAAGAGGGCATATTATTTTGCATCATTTGAAGGCCGTTTAAAGCTGTTTCAAACGGGGTGGACTTTTCATTCGAACGAACTCCATTTTTGTTCTAACAAAATGCCTTTCTTATTCGGATGAGCTTTATTTTCGTTCGAACGAGAAGCCGCCTCAAATTTTGTGCACGAGCTATAAATATCTGTTTCGTTTCCATGACTCATGGGACTTTTCCTAAAATAATTTATAAATATCTGCTGCAACATTTTTCACCCATTTTTGTATGTAGAACACTTTTGATTCAAAAACACATCCCCAAATATATTTTTTGAATCCTTTTGAATCTTGTTGATATATATACTCATTGTGGAGAGATCATCTCTAAGGATGACTTGTGAACTCGGAAGGATCACGACTAAAGGCTGAAGGTCGATCAATGGATACCAATGTTGGACCGCCACCTGTGGACGACTCTAGACTGAGCCATTTTCTTTAGAGGTTTTGACGGCACTGCGCATTATACTTGTGGTTTATATCAAGTAGTATGTAATTCGATAGTCTTGTAAAACTCTCTAACGTGTTAAAATATAGGTTTTTCACTGAAAAGGGATTTTTCCTCAGTTGTCATGTGATTGCATGTTCATTTATCTGTCTTACCACTTAGATGCATGTCTTCAGATGATAAGATGAAATTGGATTTGTGTTTGGACACTTAATTATACAAATCATTCCATTAATATCGCTAAAGCGCACTCTCACCATCAACACGGAATAAATAAATACTAAATATATAAATGTCTAATAATGGGCGACATGCCCGAATAATAACTGAATAAAATCCTATCTGGAACTCAAAGATAGATGCGTCTAAGAAAATCCCTATAGGCGTCCACAACTGTTGTTGCACCGTCTAACTGGAAGGAGTGATCATGTATGGAGTCCTTGTGCCTAGGCACCTAAAAGTTTTCAAAATAATTTTATGTGGGTCAAAGCCGAAAACCATTTGAAAATATTTTGTATATGTTTAACATGCATTATACATGTGTCATGCAATCTACAATATTTAAACAGGTGTTGCACTCGCATGAATAATCATCACTCCTCATCTATAGTGCAACCTAATTCATGTATTTTAAACACCCTATTTGTTCTACCCTGCCTAACTACTACCAACTACTACCTTAGCCCCATACGCTAACCTTCTAGCCAACTGTGTCACATGTATTTCTTTATTTTAATTAATTCTTGTTTAGTTATTCATCTGCTAAATCATTTTAGTTCTCATCATTCATTAATACAAATAACTTCACCCAGTTATTAATTCAATGTTCACACCATTATTTTATGCACCCATATATATTTATCACACTTATATACGTATATTCACATAGAATTTACCGAGTTGCCCTCCGGGATACATATAATTTACTATTCGCATGATCCTTTAATTTGCCTATATATATATATATATATATATATATAACCGCAATCCTCAGAGCATTACCTCACGAATGCAATCTCTAGCATGCTATCCGGCTCCAAGGACAATACCTCAACCTGGGCCACTGGGTCGAAAATCTCACCACCGAGTCCTAACATAAAATTGAAGGCGGTCATAGTCATACATCCGTGGGTCATAACCATAACACATTACCCCACTAGACTCTAAACTCAGATGCAATAGTCATACGATAGACTTATGACCTAGGAAACCGATCCTACACTTGTTGGTTAATGCTTGGGTGGACCACCCACTACGCGCAACCTCCATCGATAGCATCCCTAGAGTAGGTGTATTTCACACACACACACACACACACACACACACACACACACACACACACAGATATATATATATATATATATATATATAAACTGGTTAACCTTTCTTATGTCACTCGTGGCACTAGCCCATAATCCCTGAGTCATATCTCGACTCAATACATAAATAGTCACTTACTTATTTTTATTCAAACATGTATTATTTAATCTGGACACTAAACTATTCCAAACCAATCCGTATCCCAATTACAACCGAATCTGTTAATTAATTTTCGAGTGTCGTTCGTCCTAAACAACCAATATTTCATACCCCCGGGTTTATCCCCGTTTAACCCAAAGAAATAACATGTCCCATATAAATCCCAGAAGTCCAAAACATCATCTACGTACCTCCTAAAATAACACGGATCTCCTAAAATAACATGGATCCAAACCAATTAACGAAACTTTTAAAATAATAAGCCTTGGTCAAACAAGTGGTCCGAACCGCTTTGCCCCAGGCCAAACCGGTTCGCCCCCTGGTTCTTGCCTAGATGGGGATGCTATGTTTTATATGAGAATTTTCCCTCTTTCTCCCCTATATGGTTTTCAATCTTCATCCAAACCTAGAATATGATCCCCCTAACAATCTAAAACATTAATATACATGTTTTCTCATACCAATTATTCCAATAACCATATAAAACATGGGATCCAACATCAATTTTTTCCAGAATTAATGCACATCTTAATTATAATCAATTATTCAATCTTGTAAGGACACAAATTTCAAATTGAGTCCTTTGTAGTTTTGGCTCAATTTCGGACAAAAACGTTTAAGTCATAGGATAGAGTATATTGATCATCCTTCAAGCTTATGGCGTGTTTGTTGAAGACGTAGCGGCCAAGTATATAAAGCTTCATCAAAATGTCGAGTTTAAATGCCTCGTCTCTACGTCATCAATAGTGGTTCCATGCTCTCAAGGTATGAATGCATTAATATATATATATATAGGAGCTTGGAACATGTTTAAATGGGTGTTAGGTTTAAAACTGCGTTTTTTTTTCATAAATGTTTTCTATTAAAACTTATATATAAAGTAAATAATGTTTCTGGGCTAAAAATTAAATTTTGGAACATTCTGTAAGTTCGTTCGAAGTGTCATTCGAACGAGATTGTCGTTCGAACCACAAGTCGTTCGAACGAAATTGCCAATGACTTCCCATATTGGCCACTGGAACTTCGTTCGAAATGTCGTTCGAACGAGATGGCTGTTCGAACGAGATTTCCAACGAGCTTCTAACGAGTTCACACTAGAACTTCGTTAGAAGACTCGTTCGAACGAGATGTCGTTCGAACGAAATTGTCGTTCGAACGAGATGTCAAGCGGGAATAGTTTTTGGCAGTTTTCTCCCACTTACCCACTTGTTTACCCCACTATCTTTTTGCTGAATATGTATGTGCGGGAAACTAACTTTTTCATTCCATACAAACTCCTAGAGAGAGTTTTGAGAGTAATTCTTTCAAGAAAAAGTTCATAAGTTTGAGTGTTCATTTTATAAAGAAAAATTCTTAAACACTTAGTTTACACCCATGTTGTTTATCCAAGTTCATATATATATATATACTTTGCTTGGAATTTGGCACCGGGTTCTCTCTACTGATTTGAAGAAGAGAAGTTTGGATTTTCTTCTAAATCCCTAAAAGAAGAAGAATTGTTTAGCTGCGGCTTTGTCACATGGTAAAAGGCACCATGTGTGGTTGACGGTGTACCTATCGTCCGATCGGTGAGTGCGAGATCACGGTGGAGCTCCATGGTTATCCGCTAGGTGTAATACCCCGTATTTTTGTGATATATATTTATGGGATTAATTGAATTAAATGTGTATTAATTGGAAATTAATCCGGATTAAAATACTAACGAGATGTGAGTTGGTATTTGATTATATGTGCATATATGATTATATATGAATATTGAATTATGAAATTTTTCGTGAGATTGAAATACGGCAATTTGGAAATTTTGTTGAGACGCGTGTGAGAGTCGCGTCAGGGAAATATTTATTTTAATTAAAAAGTGAATTTTAGTTCTATTAACCGTATGGTCGTTTTGAGTGAGCCAACGCATTCAGAAGGATCGAAATAGTCAGAAAACACTAGCCGGGGGTTTAGTTTGGGTCCCGGGGTATTTTTAGGCCATACCGGCAACCAAAAAGGGCAGTTTGGTAATTTTAGAATTTTGGGATTTTTTATTAACGAATTTTAGGAGTTTTAAATGGAAAATTAAAACACCCACTAACCCATTACCAGCCATTTACTAATTAGAGGGCTACGGGGGTTATTAGAATTAGCCCCAAAAGTGCCTAAGACAAACCCTAGCCTCCATTGCTACCATTAGAGAGGAAGCTTATAGAGGGAGAGATAGAAGGATTCTGCAGAGAGAGAGAGATCCATTCATCAAATTCGTCATCAAATTAGAGATACATATAAGGCAAGGGGTTTAATTCCAATTAATTTCAGAGAATGTTTCTTCCATGTGTAGGAATTGATAAAAATCTGATTGTTCTTGGGAGTTAATGAAAAAAACCCATTAAATTGGAATTAGAATCTTACATATTGATGAGGAATTGCATGTAGAATTATATGTAGGCGATTATTCTGATGTTAATAATATCTTGGATGAAACAAAAATGGATTTTAGTAGGTTCAATGATGATTTATAAATGTTAGGGTTCATGTTCCTATAATTTGGGGATAAATGAAGAGATTTGAAGATTTGATGATGTTTAAGATGAGTTAGCCCTATATAAACATTTGATTATGACCTATGAGTGTTTACTACGAATTATGAACCTTAAAATGATGTTGGGTCGATTTTTATGTGGGATTAGGAGTGAAGAAAATAGAGAAAAACGAAATAAGGATTTCTGGGCTCGAAACTGGCCACTCGTTAGAGGACCCTGCCCAGGTCGTTCGAACGAGCTCGTTCGAACGAGCTTCTAACGAGTTGACCTTTGACTTCTAACGAGGGTGAGGTTTGTTCGATGTTCTCATTCGAACGAGACCTCGTTAGAAAGCCCACTTCATTCGAACGAACTCTCGTTCGAACAGCCTCGTTCGAACGAGACTTCGAACGAGTTGACAGTTTAGGCTTTTTAGCCTGTTTTGATCCCGAGTGTCCCGTAACCTTGTGTATATGTAGAGATAACCTTACCTTGATGATTAATTGATATATTTGGGATGTTTGGGATGTAATGAGGAGTCAAACCTAGTAGTGTAGTTTGAACCTAAGGGAAAATATGAAGTAGGACGTGAGTGTGTTACGATGTGAGAACTATTAACGGCCCGATTTATTATATTAACCGGGAACATATAAATTGTGTAGTATTATATGTCGGTACAAGAATGAGAAGTTACCACCAATATATTATGGTGATTACTAAGACGTGTGAATACTTAGTACATGTATGGATTTTATGTGTATGACATACCTACCATACTTGCTATCACGGGAGGTTTGCGTTCGCTTAGGGCCCTCTAATCCTTGTGTTGCCCGGATTTAAATTGGTTACCTTGATGAACATAGGTCAGAGAAGGACTTATTGGGATGTTAATAAGTCTGCTGATCGTGGGAGCGCAGGTATGTGCGTGACCCATGTGATGTGACTGTGTTCGCCTCCATTATTTGTGATGTTGTTATCTGAGAACTATTCCTGAGAGATTCGGAATATGTGACCCTTATGTACGTGATGTACCGGGATGGATAGCAGAGTATGTGTGCACAGCAGCTAGTCTCGGGGTGCTTGTATTGTATATTTATGACGTGAATAATATACACTTAATTAATGGTAACTTTCATGTTGTTATTGTGAACATAATTATGGTAATGTAATGAGAGAACATAACGGGTTAACTGATAGTGAATGGTATTATTAATTGAGAATCTGAGTTTAAGTGAAGCCCTCTATTTATTTGATAACGCTAGAATGTAATATGGGAATCGAGTAGTAGGGGGTAGAACTTATTATGGTTTGGTTAGATATGTATGTCATTTAGATGGGTACGGTACGTTAGGAGTGCACATGTAGTCGAGAGGTGAGAATTTCATGTGAGTGCACATCCTAACATGTATTTTGAATTTAATGTTTTAATGTTATTAAAACACTTGTTGTTTTTAAAATGATTTCCACTTTCGGGCTCTGACCCATTTGCTTTCAAATCTATTTTTGTAAAAACCATTTTAGGTGCCCAGCCATAAGGACACCATGCTTAGGATTCTCATTCAGGTGACGAGCTGTAGCTGTTTCTGGAAGTTACGAGACTTTGCTTGTAGATGCTTCATCTACTTTGACTCTATATTCAGCATTTTATCAGTTGTAGGGCATGTCGCCCATTTCTTTTAGACATTTCATTTATTTCAGTTATTCAGACCTCGGGCATGTAATTAATTCAGGATTCAGACTTGTCGTATTATTTTCATTCGTGGGATTGTTGTGAGGAGTTTTTCCTCTGGACTTATTATTAGTTGTTGGTTATTTTCATTACCTCGTTATGGTGAATGGATTATGTTGTTCTTCCATTATTATTTTATTGCATGTTAATGAGACTCAACTTAAAATTTGGCAACTTACTTTTTAAATACTAGGTGGGTAATTATTAAAATGTTTTCGACAGTGATGCTATTAACTGAACCAACTTGGCATTTTGTATTGATTTAATAAAGGAGTAGCTACCCGGTATTTAATTAGTTGGGGTGTCACAGGTGGTATCAGAGCATCAGGTTCTAGTGTCATTTAGGATCTGTACGGCTTATTATGTTTTCCGCTGAGCTTTCTTTGATGTAGAGCCCTATATTTTAGGACTGTTGTATTCTTTTGTATATGCTACGTTCTTCATCTATTTTAAGTTTATAACTGCGAACTTATAAACTTCATTCTTATTTCAGATGCCTCCACGACGTGCACAACGGGTTCCCAGGGATGCAACGCCAGAAACACAGCCCGCACCAGTTCAGGGCACGATGAATGCCGCCGAGGTTGTAGCCATTGTGGCCCAGGCGGTAAATGCCGCACTTGCCGTAGTTCAGCAGGCACCACCTCAGGCGCCAGTAGCCGCGCCAGTTTAGGCACATGCATTCCCATCTGCTTGGGAACGTGTACGTGATGCTTTTCAGAAAGCACACCCTCCGGAGTTCGCAGGTAGCTCCGATGTGGTAGTTTCGAGTCAGTGGAGGAAGGACATTCAACGGCACCTAAGGATGTATGAATGCACCGATGTCCAGAAGTAGATACTAGCTACTTTTAAGCTAGTGGGGTCAGCATTGCAGTGGTGGTAGTCTATTACCACCGTGGAGGAGAGAGATGCTCTCACTATTCAGGAGTTTTGGGTGCGGTTCGACCGCAAGTACTTCCCGTCAGCTGTTCACACGGATATGAGAAGGAAGCTGATGAGCCTCAAGCAGGAGGGTAAGACTGTGGCCGAGTATGAGGCCGAATTTACTGATCTTCTGAACATTGTTCCGGATGAGATACCGACTGAGGAGAAGAAGATACAGAAATTTACGGACGGGTTGACATGGAGGATTCGTCAGCACTTGTTAGGGAACCTCTCGTTAGCCACTTATTCTGATGTGGTTAGCGTTGCATTGCTCCATTGCCAGGATCACCGCTTTCACATGGCTGAGGGCAAGCGATCGGGAGAGTCCATCCATCAGGGCAGGACTGGAGGGAATGGTGCCAGTGGGGAACAATCTATTCAGGGGCAGAGACAGGGTGATCAGGGTTCCCAGCAAGGGGATCACAAGAGGTTCAGGTCAGGAAATTTCAGGCACGGACAGGGAGGTTTCCGGCAGGGCCATCAGGGTTCGAACGGCCATCAGAACCAGCAGGGTCAGAATGGTCAACAGTAGTTTCAGCAGGGCCAGTAGAGGAACGGTAACGGCCATTAGGGCCGGGGGCAGCAGGGACAGAGAGGGGGGAACTTCCCGGGGAAGTGTTTCGTTTGTGGCAAGACTCGCCATAAATGCCAGGACTGTCCTGATAGGGGCAGGGCCCCGCAGCAGCATCAGGGTGCTCGACATGAGCCATAGAGGCCACTTTTTCCACCAGCCCTTCCAGCTCCAGCCCAGGTGCCAGCTCTTCCAGCCATTCCAGCAGTTCCTGTGCAGCAGGGATAGTTATAGTATAGACGTGTCTATAACGTCCACCAGGCAGCAGCTCCGCAGGCACCACCCACGATTGAGGGTATGTTTCCTATCCATGGTACTATGGGTCGAGTTTTGTTTGATACGGGGGCAACGCATTATTTTATAGCTACACATTTTACGAAAGCCTTAGGATTGTTAGCGACGGCAGAGAGCACAGTGACGTGTGTAGACTCACCATTCGGGAGTCGGCCACTTATTTTCTTTATATGCCGGGGAGTGGGGGTAGAGATTGGTAGTCTGGTATTACCCGCAGATATGTTGGTATTAGATATGCATGTGCACGATGTAATTATCGGTATGGATTGGCTCGCAGATTATAGAGCCATGATCGATTGCTTCGGTGGGAGCATTGTTTTTGCCATTCCGGGGTAAGAAATGTTTGTAATGGCGATGCCTCGCCCAGAGGGAGGCTCGACCGCTCATTTGTATTACCTAGAGGAGGATACCTCTAAGGAGGTTGTGATTCCTTTAGATTCGATCCCAGTTGTCAGGGAGTATTCCGATGTGTTTCAGGAGATACCAGGCCTACCTCCCAGTCGAGAGATAGACTTTGTCATAGACTTATTACCAGATACGAGACCTATAGCACGCGCACCGTACCGTATGGCTCCAGCTGAGATGAGGGAGTTACAGGATCAGATTGAGCAGTTGTTGGGTCAGGGGTTTATTCGGAGGAGTACTTCACCGTGGGGTTCCCCTGTGTTGTTCGTGAAGAAGAGAGATGGTTCACTGAGATTGTGTGTGGACTACCGGGAGTTGAATAAGGTCACGATACGGAATAAGTATTTGTTTCCTCGAATCGATGACTTATTCGACCAGTTGAGAGGGGCTTCTTTCTTCTCAAAGATTGATTTGAGATTGGGATACCATCAGTTGCGTATCAGGGAGGAGGACGTCTCGAAGACTGCGTTCTTATCGAGATATGGTTCTTATGAATTTTGGGTTATGCCTTTTGGTTTGACCAATGCTCCAACCGTGTTTATGGACTTGATGAATAGGGTGTTCAGAGACTTCCTAGATCAGTTTGTCATTATCTTCATTGATGATATTCTGGTTTACTCCCAGACAGAGGAGGAGCACGCCGAGCATTTGAGGCAAGTTTTGCAGACGCTACGTCAGAACGAGCTGTATGCAAAGTATGAGAAGTGCGGGTTTTGGCTGAAGGAGGTCCAGTTTTTGGGACACATTATTTCCGACCGGGGGATATCCGTTGATCCGGGGAAGGTATCCGCGGTGAGGGAGTGGGGGTAGCCCACGACACCAACAGAGATCCGTAGTTTCTTGGGTCTAGCAGGATACTACAGGAGGTTCATTCGGGGATTCTCAAAGATAGCAGGTCCTTTGATACATCTGACTCGTAAGGGTGTGCCATTCATCTGGAGTGATGCCTGTCAGTTGGCATTCGATGAGTTGAAGGATAAGTTAACCTCAGCACCTGTGTTAGCATTGCCGAGACCGGGAGTTGAGTATCTAGTATACACCGATGCGTCCTTACAAGGACTTGGAGGTGTATTGCAGCAGGAGAGTCAGGCCATAGCTTATGCTTCCCGTAAGCTAAAGCCTTATGAGAAGAATTACCCCACTCATGACTTGGAGTTGGCGGCAGTTGTATTTTCCCTTCGGATATGGAGACATTATCTTTTGGGGGAGAAGTTTCAATTGTTCACCGACCACAAGTCCCTGCAGTACCTATTCACACAGAAGGAGTTGAATATGCGGCAGCGAAGGTGGCTTGAGTTTGTGAAGGACTATCAATTTGATATCCAGTATCACCCGGGGAAGGCTAACGTGGTGGCAGACGCGTTAAGCCGTAGGCTAGCAGATGAAGTGGCAGAGGTGTGGAAGGCCAAGTGGAAGGAATTGGGACACCAGGATGCAGTGGCCCGATCGTTCATGTCTGTAATGACCGTTACACCGCAGATCGTTACGAAGGTAGTAAGGGCACAGGCAAATGACTCGTTCTGTCAGGAGCAGATAGTTTGATTATTGGCAGAGGGAGCCGAATTCTATACCGTTAGCTCAGACGGGGGATTACGCTTCAATGGGAGATTGGTAGTTCCGGAAGGGGAGGAATTGCAGCACGAGGTGATGGCAGAGTCGCACGGCTCACGGTTCGCGGTACATCTCGATGGGGACAAAATGTACCAAGACATGAGATGACAGTATTGGTGGAGAGGGATGAAGAAAGATATTTCCGAGTTTGTTTCCAAATGCGCCACTTGTCAGCTAGTAAAAGTGGATCATCAGAGACCGGCAGGACTGCTACAGCCGTTAGAGGTCCCAATGTGGATGTGGGAGAGCATTTCCATGGACTTTATCACGGGGTTGCCTACGTCACAGAGAGGTCACGACTCCATTTGGGTAATTGTGGACAGGTTGACCAAAGTCGCTCATTTTCTACCCGTAAGGACAGACTACACTGCGGGACAGTATGCCCAGCTCTTTATTGCAGAGATAGTGAGACTTCACAGTGTGCCCCTAAAT
Organism: Sambucus nigra; assembly: GCA_949130495.1. Classification (NCBI taxonomy): domain Eukaryota; kingdom Viridiplantae; phylum Streptophyta; class Magnoliopsida; order Dipsacales; family Adoxaceae; genus Sambucus; species Sambucus nigra. The sequence continues at coordinate 609,489,939 of OX422217.1, read as the reverse complement.
ATTGTGTCTGACCGAGACAAGATATTTGTTTCACAGTTTTGGGAGAGTTTTCAGGAGGCCATGGGCACGGAATTGCGGTTGAGTACGGCGTATCACTCGCAGATCGATGGGCAAACTGAGCGTACAAACTAGATGTTGGAGGACATGCTACGGATGAGTATCATTGATTTTGGGGGTGGATGGGAATAGTATCTTCCACTGGTGGAGTTTGCTTACAACAACTCCTACCAGTTCACCATTGGCATGGCTCCATTTGAGGCGTTGTACGGTAGACCTTGCCGTTCCCCAGCATGTTGGTTGGAGGTGGGGGACAACAAACTACTTGGACCGAAAGTGATTCAAGATACTTCGACGAGGATAGAATTGATTCGGAGTCGCATTCGGGTAGCTCAGGATCGGCAGAAGAGCTATGCTGATGCGAAGAGGTTCTTCAGGGAGTTCCAAGTGGGGGACCAAGTTTTTCTAAGAGTATCTCCTATGAAGGGGATTATGCGTTTCGGGAAGAAAGGGAAGTTGGCACCGAGATATGTGGGACCATTTCCTATTATTGAGCGGATTGGACCAGTTGCGTATAGGCTTGGGTTACCGGAGCATTTACATCGGATTCACGATGTATTTCATATTTCCTCGCTAAGGAAATATCTTAGAGACGATTTGGCTCATTTTCACATTGCTTTGGAGGACATCGATCTCCAGCCGGATAGCTCCTACGAGGAGGGGCCGATTGCCATTTTGGACCGAAGTGAGCAGAGATTGCGGTCAAAGATAGTTCCGTTAGTGCGTGTTCAGTGGCGACATCATAATGTCGAGGAGTCCACATGGGAGCACGAGGATGAGATGCGCGAACGTTATCCAGAGTTGTTCTTACCAGGTACTTTCTAGTTCTGAATTTCGGGACGAAATTCAGTTATTAGGGGGGAAGTATGTAATACCCCGTATTTTTGTGATATATATTTATGGGATTAATTGAATTAAATGTGTATTAATTGGAAATTAATCCGGATTAAAATACTAACGAGATGCGAGTTAGTATTTGATTATATGTGCATATATGATTATATATGAATATTGAATTATGAAATTTGTCGTGAGATTGAAATACGGCAATTTGGAAATTTTGTTGAGACGCGTGTGACAGTCGCGTCAGGGAAATATTTATTTTAATTAAAAAGTGAATTTTAGTTCTATTAACCGTATGGTCGTTTTGAGTGCGCCAACGCGTCCGGAAGGGTCGAAATAGTCAGAAAACACTAGCCGGGGGTTTGGTTTGGGTCCCGGGGTATTTTTAGGCCATACCGGCAACCAAAAAGGGCAGTTTGGTAATTTTAGAATTTTGGGATTTTTGATTAATGAATTTTAGGAGTTTTAAATGGAAAATTAAAACACCCACTAACCCATTACCAGCCATTTACTAATTAGAGGGCTACGGGGGTTATTAGAATTAGCCCCAAAAGTGCCTAAGACAAACCCTAGCCTCCATTGCTACCATTAGAGAGGAAGCTTGTAGAGGGAGAGATGGAAGGATTCTGCAGAGAGAGAGAGATCCATTCATCAAATTCATCATCAAATCAGAGATACATATAAGGCAAGTGGTTTAATTCCAATTAATTTCAGAGAATGTTTCTTCCATGTGTAGGAATTGATAAAAATCTGATTGTTCTTGGGAGTTAATGAAAAAAACCCATTAAATTGGAAATAGAATCTTACATATTGATGAGGAATTGCATGTAGAATTATATGTAGGCGATTATTCTGATGTTAATAATATCTTGGATGAAACAAAAACGGATTTTAGTAGGTTCAATGATGATTTATAAATGTTAGGGTTCATGTTCATATAATTTGGGGATAAATGAAGAGATTTGAAGATTTGATGATGTTTAAGATGAGTTAGCCCTATATAAACGTTTGATTATGACCTATGAGTGCTTAGTACGAATTATGAATCTTAAAATGATGTTGGGTCGATTTTTTTGTGGGATTAGGAGTGAAGAAAATTGGGAAAAACGAAATAAGGATTTATGGGCTCGAAACTGGCCACTCGTTAAAAGACCTGCCCAGGTCGTTCGAACGAGCTCGTTCGAACGAGCTTCTAACGAGTTGACCTTTGAATTCTAACGAGGGTGAGGTTCGTTTGATGTTCTCCTTCGAACGAGACCTCGTTAGAAAGCCCACTTCGTTCGAACGAACTCTCGTTCGAACAGTCTCGTTCGAACGAGACTTCGAACGAGTTGACAGTTTAGGCTTTTTAGCCTGTTTTGATCCCGAGTGTCCCGTAACCTTGTGTATATGTAGAGATAACCTTCCCTTGATGATTAATTGATATATTTGGGATGTAATGAGGAGTCAAACCTAGTAGTGTAGTTTGAACGTAAGGGAAAATATGAAGTAGGACGTGAGTGTGTTACGATGTGAGAACTATTGACGGCCCAATTTATTATATTAATCGGGAACATATAAATTGTGTAGTATTATATGTCGGTACGAGAATGAGAAGTGTACCACCAATATATTATGGTGATTACTAAGACGTGTTAATACTTAGTACATGTATGGATTTTATGTGTATGACATACCTACCATACTTGCTATCACGGGAGGTTTGTGTTCGCTTAGGTCCCTCTAATCCTTGTGTTGCCCGGATTTAGATTGGTTACCTCGATGAACATAAGTCAGAGAAGGACTTATTGGGATGTTAATAAGTTTGTTGATCGTGGGAGCGCAGGTATGTGCGTGACCCATGTGATGTGACTGTGTTCGCCTCCATTATTTGTGATGTTGTTATCTGAGAACTATTCCTGAGAGATTCGGAATATGTGACCCTTATGTACGTGATGTACCGGGATGGATAGCAGAGTATGTGTGCACCGCAGCTAGTCTCGGGGTGCTTGTATTGTATATTTATGAAGTGAATAATATACACTTAATTAATGGGAACTTTCATGTTGTTATTGTGAACATAATTATGGTAACGTAATGAGAGAACATAACGGGTTAACTGATAGTGAATGGTATTACTAATTGAGAATCTGAGTTTAAGTGAAGCCCTCTATTTATTTGATAACGCTAGAATGTAATATGGGAATCGAGTAGTAAGGGGTAGAACTTATTACGGTTTGGTTAGATATGTATGTCATTTAGATGGGTACGGTACGTTAGGAGTGCACATGTAGTCTAGAGGTGAGAATTTCATGTGAGTGCACGTCCTAACATGTATTTTGCATTTAATGTTTTAATGTTATTAAAACACTTGTTGTTTTTGAAATGATTTCCACTTTCGGGCTCTGACCCATTTGCTTTCAAATCTATTTTTGTAAAAACCATTTTAGGTGCCCAGCCACAAGGACACCATGCTTAGGATTCTCATTCAGGTGACGAGCTTTAGCTATTTGTGGAAGTTACAGGACTTTGCTTGTAGACGCTTCATCTACTTTGACTCTATATTCAGCATTTTATCAGTTGTAGGGCATGTCGCCCATTTCTTTTAGACATTTCATTTATTTCAGTTATTCAGACCTCGGGCATGTAATTAATTCAGGATTCAGACTTGTCGTATTATTTTCATTCGTGGGATTGTTGTGAGGAGTTTTTCCTCTGGACTTATTATTAGTGTTGGTTATTTTCATTACCTCGTTATGGTGAATGGATTATGTTGTTCTTCCATTATTCTTTTATTGCATGTTAATCAGACTCAACTTAAAATTTGGCAACTTACTTTTTAAATAATAGGTGGTTAGTAATTATTAAAATGTTTTCGACAGTGATGCTATTAACTGAACCAACTTAGCATTTTGTACTGATTTAATAAAGGAGTAGCTACCCGGTATTTAATTAGTCGGGGTGTCACACTAGGAAGAGGTGGTTACAAGAAGACGCGTCAAGGCTTGAGAGGGTTCGAGTTAAGGAAGCAAGTCATCTGTCTTGTAAATGTAAATTTCGTACTTAGTGGATTTGAGGCTAGGCTCGTCCGAGGTTTTTTTCCGTTGTGGGTTTTTCCTCGTACATCGCGGCGTAGTGGATTAATTGTTTATCTTATCTTTTGACATATCACCTAGAACGCATGCTTAGGTAAAAAGATAAAATTGGTTTAATTTAATCACTACTTGTTTAATTTGGTGCTAATTAAATATTGGGTAATGTCTCGTTAATTTAATTCAAGTCATTTAATTTAATTTGATAAAATTTAGTTTGGCCTAACTTGGTAAAATTGAAAAATATGACTTAGGCAAATTTATAGGACTTGGGTTAATTTGGTTTAAGTGAAATTCAAATTGTGTGTATGTTATCCTATTTCACTTGTCTTTAATTTTAATTTGAAAGAAGAAATTAAAATTTATTTTAATTGAACCATCACAACGCTTCCGCATTTATTGTAAAAAGGAAATACGTTTTCATAAGAACTTAAAAATTGGGGGCCTCGCATTTCAACAAGTGGTATCAGAGCCGGAGCGCTAATTTATCGCATTAAAGATCCGTTTTTCAGCTTTCATAATTTTTTTGTTTCCTTATAATTTTAGGTGGTTCATTTTTATCTCACTCTCAATTGTTATTTTATATCTCTCGATGGGACGTCTTAATGATAATTTGTCCAATTTTAATTATAATGAAATTTTTGACTTTCGAGAGGAATTAAATGGGCTTAATAAGTGTAACGAAAATTTAAAGGAATTAAATTTGAGATTTGTAAAAAGAATTAAATTTCTTGAGAATGAAAATTCATGTTTTAAATCTAGAATTGAATTTTTACAAACCTCGCTTTCTCAAAAAGATATTTTTCGTGAAATGCTCATGGACTTATATTACAACTTTGAAATTTTAGAAAAGTCCAAGAAAGAGAGTGATAGTCGTGAAAAGACTCTTAGGGACAAGTTTGTTCACATTGAGGGGGAGCATGATAACCTTCTAGGTGTAATTGAAAATTTAAAGAAGGAGTCCCGTAAATTTAAGGAGTCTAATTTATTACTTGAGTCCGAAATTTTAAAAATGAAAAATGATTTACAAGACTCGAGTAGTAGTTATAATGGTTCTAGAACATCTTGTTCAAATGCTTCAGTTGTTAATTCTAAAACCATTGTTTGTTTTAGAGGGACAACTTTGTCCAAGGACTTTAGAAAAGGTCACACCTTAGGTAACATTTCTCGTGTTTTCACATGCTTGCATTGTGGTAGTAAAGGTCACCTTAGATCATTTTGTTTTGATCTTAAAAGAAGTCCTAGGAAATCGATATCTAGCATTTCATTTGTTTCTAAATCCCATCATTTTAATTAAAAATCTATATGGGTTAGGAAATCATTTTTAAATGCGCTAGATTTAAGATTTGTTGATTCTCATTTACTTTCACATGAAACCTCCCTTTCTAAATTTAAAGGTTGAATGTGTTAGTGTTATATGCATACTCTAGCTTTTTGTGCTTCATAATATATATCATTGCTAGGTGAATGCATGTTTAGTCATTTTCTAGTCATTGCCTTATTTCATATCACATGCTAGAAATTATGACTTGTTTATCTTTTTGTATTATATCTCTTTTATTTGGACTAATTAAAAAAATACAAAAAGATTTTTGTTTATCATTTGTGTTTTATTTGTTTCATTTAAGCTTAATGAAAAATACAAATGATTGTTGTTTGTCCTTTTGAGTATATATTTATTTTTGGTTAAAAATGTCAAAAACTCAAAAAGATTTTATTTTGTGTGTATTTTGGTTTGACACACTTTAAGTGGCATATACTTATGTTTGAATCCCTCCTTTAACGCTCTCATGTGGCTAGAACTTTGGTTTAGATTGACAATCCTTAAAATGTTCTTTACCATATTTATATGGAGTAGTTTGATTTTGTATTGATTAAATGGATTCTATTTTTATATGCCTCTATTCACACATGCACGAGCTTTTTTGAAATTTTAATGTCACATGTTATATTTGAGCTTCGTGAGGTGTTCTCCTATCAATCTATTCATCTATATATTTATGACCTAGGAGGACTAGTGCATGTCAAAATCCGTTGCACGTGAGTTTGTGAGATCTAAAAAGTTATGTAAATGTGCACGAGGAAGGGCTCCGAAAGGAATAATAATCTTTTGCGATTGTAAGCCACCGTTTGAAATGGACCTAAAAGAAATACGTGTTCCAAAGGCCTAAAAATAGAAAAATGGCACTAAAAGAAAAATAATTGCCAAGTCCTATGTTTGATTGATATATTCATTCAAAATTAATATAAATGCTTATTGAGGGAGATTGGATGGTATATCAACGGTTTGCACAATGTCCGTTTATCCTAGTTGCACTTTCAATGTCATGACTCTATTGGTTTGTAGAATCATAAACATGCTAGGCTTGTATGCATTGTGTATGTTTGTTCATTGAGTTCAATCTTTATTTTCACATGAGGTTATATTCAAATGTGATAAAGTTTGCAAGCAAATGAGAACTCCGTGAACGTATTTTAGATGATTGGGTCTAAATTTAATTGTTACTTGTTCACACCCCAACACTTCCGTTTCCATATGACACATTTTTGCCATACGAGTGTGAAAGACTCCTATTATATTTTATGTGTGTCATTTGTGTGTTTATATCTATATATGTGTACTTGAGTCTATCAGATATATATTATGTATACATATATATGATATTTTATTTATGTCTTTTCCATGATTAATTAATTCATTTATGCTTCAATTCATAATTGATGCTTAGTTTGTTGTGTAGTTTGTTTGATATCACATGCTTATAATCTTATTTGTCTATTTGGTATCATTTGTTTTGACATCATAGTTGGTATTTATTTGTATGGATTAGTTATGATTTTGTTGCCTATGTTCTTTAATGTTCTCATCACTTTATGCACTAATGCATGTTTAGCTTGTTATCCTATTCTATTTATCCCTTGCTTAGTTTAGAGGGTGTATTTGCTTTAATTGGGGAAGATAAGTTAATTTTTTATTCTTTAGCCTTTGTCTATTCCTGAACAAAAAGGGGGAGAATGATAGGGGGAGAAATGATATCTTATCCTATTATAATCGTATCTTAGTTTGGGGGATATTTAACTTAGGGGGAGTCACTATCCTCTTAGGTTGATCATAGTTGATAAAGGGGCGTTTGATAGTTTGCTTAACTGTGCAGGAATTCTACTAAAGCGGCAAACTTCGAGTGGCAAAGCGTTTAATTCTAAAGTGGTATTCGAGTCAAGCATTGTACTCTTTATTTTGGGTGGGATGTTTTTGAGTCTAGTGATCTTGAAGGCCCTTTAGGATTTTTGTTTTGATTTTTGTCCCGGAATATCCAAAGGGGGAGATTTGTAAGGACACAAATTTCAAATTGAGTCCTTTGTAGTTTTGGCTCAATTCCGGACAAAAACGTTTAAGTCATAGGATAGAGTATATTGATCATTCTTCAAGCTTATGACATGTTTGTTGAAGACGTAGCGGCCAAGTATATAAAGCTTCATCAAAATGTCGAGTTTAAGTGCCTCGTTTCTACGTCATCAATAATGGGTCCATGCTCTCAAGGTATGAATGCATTAATATATATATAGGAGCTTGGAACATATTTAAATGGGTGTTAGGTTTAAAACTGCGTTTTTTTTTCAGAAATGTTTTTTATTAAAACTTATATATAAAGTAAATAATTTTTCTGGGCTAAAAATTAAATTTTGGAAATTTCTGTAAGTTCGTTCGAAGTGTCGTTCGAACCACAAGTCGTTCGAACGAAATTGCCAACGACTTCCCATATTGGCCACTAGAACTTCGTTCAAAATGGCGTTCGAACGAGATGGCTGTTCGAACGAGATTTCCAACGAGCTTCTAACGAGTTCACACTAGAACTTCGTTAGAAGACTCGTTCGAACGAGATGTCAGGCGGGAACAATTTTTGGCAGTTTTTTGGCAGTTTTCTCCCACTTATCCACTTGTTTACCCCACTATCTTTTTGCTGAATATGTATGTGTGGGAAACCAACTTTTTCTACTAACTTTTTCATTCCATACAAACTCCTAGAGAGAGTTTTGAGAGTAATTCTTTCAAGAAAAAGTTCATAAGTTTGAGTGCTCATTTTATAAAGAAAAATTCTTAAACACTTAGTTTACACCCATATTGTTTATCCAAGTTCATATATATATATATATATATATATATATATATATATATATACTTTGCTTGGAATTTGGCACCGGGTTCTCTCTACCGATTTAAAGAAGAGAAGTTTGGGTTTTCTTATAAATCCCTAAAAGAAGAAGAATTGTTTAGCTGCGGCTTTGTCACATGGTAAAAGGCACCATGTGTGGTTGACGGTGTACCTATTGTCCGATCGGTGAGTCCGAGATCGCGATGGAGCTCCGTGGTTATCCGCTAGGAAGAGGTGGTTACAAGAAGACGCGTCAAGTCTTGAGAGGGTTCGAGTTGAGGAAGTAAGTTATCTATCTTGTAAATGTAAATTCCTTACTTAGTGGATTTGAGGCTAGGGCCGTCTGAGGTTTTTTCCCGTTGTGGGTTTTTCCTCGTACATCGCAGCGTAGTGGATTAATTGTTTATCTTATATTTTGCCATATCACCTAGAAAAAATGCTTAGGTAAAAAGATAAAATTGGTTTAATTTAATCACTACTTGTTTAATTTGGTGTTAATTAAATATTGGGTAATGTCTCGTTAATTTAATTCAAATCATTTAATTTAATTTGATAAAATTTAATTTGGCCTAACTTGGAAAAATTGAAAAATATGACTTAGGCAAATTTATAGGACTTGGGTTAATTTGGTTTAAGTGAAATTCCAATTGTGTGTATGTCATCCTATTTCACTTGTGTTTAATTTTAATTTGAGAGAAGAAATTAAAATTTGTTTTAATTGAACCATCACAACGCTTCCTCATTTATTGTAAAAAGGAAATACGTTTTCATAAGAACTTAAAAATTGGGGGCCTCGCATTTCAACAAATCTTATTATTCAAGAACGCATCTTTATAACATGATTCAATCTTAGATTTTTCTTAATATTTCTACTTTTATATATGAACCAAACTCAAATTTCATATGAGATATTAATCACTTTAATTACTAAGGATTCCTACCCAAAAAATCCCATTTTCTCATGTGAATCCCACCCAAAATCATATTTGGTTCACCAACTATGATATGAACCAAAACATCCATAAAATATCGAAGCAAGTTTAAACACTTGCCTTAGATTATCGTAGATTCTGAAAACTTTCTTTGTAGATCTTTAAATTGTGCCAATTTCCTCCCCGGATAGCCTTCTTGATTTTTCTCTTGAGTTATCCTTTTGTTTAGCTTATCTCCTAAGCCTAGGTATTTTAGAATGACTAAATTTCTACCTACATTGGCTAACATCCCTAAATATTTCCCATGATCACGAAATTAGTTTTAGTGCTAATATGAAAATGATACGAATACCCCCATATGGATCCGATATAGCCTAAAAAGTCACTAAAACTAGATTACAGCCCTAGCTACCTAATTTTGACTATCTTGGCCCATTTAGGATCATCTGGGCACTCGAAATCACCATCCAAGTCACTTATCATCAATTTTCCATCTCGTTCCCAGCACAATCGCACATGCGTGTCCCGAACAAGATACCGTCAACTCGTTAATTTTACCCACGTACGACGTAATGTACAATAATACGTTATCATTTACTTATCACACGAGTAAATATAATAACACATAAATATTAATCCAATATTCTCAAATTAACATTTATTCAAATCTCTTTAATTCACAAATTAATTAAATTATGAGCACACATGTAATTTAAATATTCTCAAAAATATGGGGTGTTACATCTTGTATGTGATTAGAATATGTAATTTGTTAGGACTGATTTTTTAATTTAGTGTGGATGTGTATAATTGCATATGCATGTAGTGAACAACACTTATACAACCCTTTTCACACACATAAAATCACTTAGAACTTTTTGGTTGTTTTCTAGAAATATTATCACTAGTTGATTGATGGAGATACAATATTTAGAAGATTAGAAAGATATTGCCTAGAATGGTTTCTTGTCTAGGTGGTATTTTCCTTATTCCTTTGATCTCAGTTTGAATGTATTTGTACAATCTCATTTTATTCTAGTGATTATTTTTGGTGAGGCATAGAGGCCGTTGTGGAGGTTTTCCCATTGGTTTTGTGCTTTTACCACATTAAAATTTTGTGTGTTGTGACTGTTTCTTTAAATTTCCTTAACTGCCTTAGATTTACAACATTAGTTGATATATATTTGCAAATTTGTTATATCTCAGTAGTTTTGTGACATAAAATTTAATCAAGAATTTCATAAATATAAAATCTAGATTAGGTATTTAAAGAAATTTCAAACACATCTTGCGTTCATACTTAGTGCATTTTATACTCAAAAGGAGTTTTCTCAAGAAAGTTATTCGATTATATACTAAAAAAATTTAACTTAGTTTAAAGGTCAAGTGTTTTTTTCAAAGAGTTGAAATAGTCAAATCAAATACCTTTGTTTTTCTTTCGAATCATGGATTTCTCAAAAATCATATTGTTCATCTTTTTCTATTTTCTCTCTAAAGCAAGCTTCACCTTCAATGCATTAGGAAAATAACCTTTAAAAGACACAACTTATTTTTTATATTCTTTTTTTTTAAATTATAACATTCTTTGCTCTTTCTCAAGTGTACATTTATTTCAAAGATATCGGCTTTTTCACTTTTTAAAGAAGAATTTTGTTCATTTACTCGCTTTAACTCACTTTCGAGTTGAAATATCATTTCGTCATTTTTTTAACAAAACGTTTTCCTCTTCAAACACTTCGAATTTTTTCGCATTTTAATGTTTAACCTCTTCAACTTGAGTGACTCATAAAACAATTTGTTGTAAGCATAGTTAATTTTGATCACTTCCTCACCATTACTAACTTCATTTGCATTTTATGCAATTTTGTAGTTGGACTCAATCGAAGCATGTGAAGTGTTCTTAGTTAGAGATGGAAAATGAAGATGAGTACATGTTATCTAAAATTACACCTAAAGCATAAAAATATGAAATATCCATAACCATCACGAACAAACAAGTACAAATAAAAAAAATAAGGTTCTACTCATAATGTTAAGCCTAAACGAGAAATCGTGCTCTAATACTAATTGAAAATGCAAGTGTGTGAATACTAGAATTTACCTAGAGGGTTTGTGGATACGTTATTTAACAAATGTGAACAATTTTAAATTCAAGTTCTGATAAAAACCTAGACCTAAGTTTCTTATCAAATTCCAAGGAGATATATATGAATTTCAAGAACACAAACTCAACTAAACAATGTAAAAAGTAACTCAGTCACACAACATCGGGTATACGAGAAAAAATCTCAACCCATGGGCAAAAACCTTTTGTGTGACCTAGCATCTCATTAAATTTGAAATTTTTATTTTACATAATAAAAGAAGGCAATTGACTTTTATACACTCATAAGAAATTGCATGTGGATACTACAACTCTCCCCAATTCTAATGAGAAATTCGATTGAAGCTCCAACTCTCGGATATGAAATTTCATTATTCTTCTTATATCCAAACCATGATTAAACTCTCAATAGCTTTAGGACCTCCTTTTTGAGGATCATAGATCATATGGTTGATTTGAAAATTAAATATAAACAAGGTTCTATGTGGATTAAGACCTCTCAAAACATTTCACAAATTAATATTTTAATGTATATTAAGAAAAATCTCCCAAAATCTTGAAAGAACACTCAATTTGAATTAGAGAGATAAAGTAGTTCTTTATAAATGAAAAACTCCTTAGAAGATGTATTTAGAAGTATGATGAAAGTGTTCAAATGATTTAAAGGGAAATAAGACCTATTTATAAAAAAAAATGGATTTTAACTCCATCGTGCACATGGATGAGTTTTGTCATCGGCGCATTTTGGACAGTATGACCCCAAAACCAAAACCCCAAGGGTCGTTCTCACGGTTCATCAAACAAACTACATAACCATATGAATGGGTTAAAATCTCATCATTCCATTGGCTTCTTACAAAAAATGTTATAGAATCATTTTGACGAGCTTTTAAAAATTAGACCTTAACCCCTTTCACAAATTAAACACCACTTAAAGAAATCTTTCTGAAAATAAGTTTTAAAAAAGAAAACACTGATTTTAAAATACGTGAGTGTGTAAAATTAACAAATGTTTAACATTTTCACAAAAGGATATTCTTCAAAGGCTGCAACAGAAGACTTGAAACAATGAGATGTCTCCATGTCTTCAAATCACAAGTCTCCATAGGTAATGGACAAAGAGACACATATAGGTGTATCAAACTTTTTTGATAGACATTGTGCATGACTCAAATGGTTTTTCATGAGAGATAGCCGACTAATAGACATTTCAAATATATACATTTTCACAATATCATAACACGATATGTATAAGGTAAAAACTCACTAACAAGAATAACCTCAATCCGATAATAACAACAAAGGCACTATGATAGTGTTATATATGAAAAGAAAATGCGATGTTCATACACAACTTTCACTAGACACTATTTCCTACCATATCTTTTGAGGAAGACATCAACAATTTGAGCATGCTGCATAATCGCCACCAGTTTTGGTTTCAGCCAATGTCTTTAATCACTGGTAAGATAAAAACTTATTTTGAGTTGAAGAAAACTTTTGTTTCAACTTATGTGACCTCAGTAAAAAAAATTACCTAGGATACGTGAGGGTATCCTAAGGTTAAAACAAGTACATGTAAGTCTATAGGGCTTCAAATCACATAAAATGAAACTCAAAAACCAAGATTTTGTTCAAAGATTATTCTAAAAAGTCGAGTTATATATTTTTTTAGAGTTTTCAAAAAAGAAAATACTCAAAAGGAAAATCTTGAAGAACACAAAGAAGAAGAGTAACAATCTCTTATATCTGATTGGGAGTATTTTCAAAATGCTTTTGTTTTTATCTTTCTTCAATCCTCAAATTGGAAGAGTGGTGGGAGCATGAGTTATATATCTTAAGCGGGGGACACTTGGGTGGATTATAACTCATGTGTCAAACACAAAAATATCCAAGAGTCAACTCTATGGATAATATACGAAAGATTTATCCTTGATATACTTTCTAACAAGTTCTTATGAAAAGATCTCCTTAAAAATGAAAACTATGAAAAGTAATAACCTCTTCATTGTAGCTTTACTACAACGAAACTATGTTGCACTGTACTAAAACAAGTCGCAATATGAGTTGTACTTTTTTCACCTAAACTAACTTTTTCAGTGATGAGGTTTCATTGCAGTGAAGTGTACAGCTTCTCCAGAAGGAACCTTAAATGAATAGGTCGCGCCACAACCCAGAAAAGAATTTCCATCTTTGCTTATAAAATTAAAAATATATATTTTAATAAAAACTCCAAGACATTTTTTAGTAAACTAAGTAATGCATACTTTAAACTAAATTAAAGATTTTTTGCTAAGAAATAGACTTGTATAAGAAATATATATTACATCATGTATTTGACATTCAAAATATTTTTTCTTTTTCTAAAGACATTTAACGATCGAGGTGATTCCAGATCCTCTTGTCAAATTATACCTTTCCCTAAGTGGTGTACTTGAGGTGTTTCCATGAATGATTCATGATGAAGTTGATGAAGATTTTTGAAGACCTGTTTAACAAAGATTCAAAGAATGTTTTATCGAGGAACTTATATAATTTAATACTATGGAGAACTTTGAATATACAAGTACTCTTACAATCTCCTCATTTGTTGAATTCATAGATAAAACATACAAAAATAGAAATTACAAGAAAATGAAGTAAGTATAGTCTTATGACATATTCACTTGGAAAAGGTATCCAAGGTAGAACATACTAGTGCAAGTAACTAAACCATCAAGACACTCACGATTCTTTAAATAGCTATTGAACACTTATTTTCGTGTCACGCAATAGCAAACTCATCAAAACACGATTGTGGAATAAAGATATTGGAAAAATATGAATAGTATGATGATTATGTGTATATAGAAACGCGTACGTGTTATTATCAAATTATTAAAAAGTAACTCCCCCGAATCTATGCAATTCCTCTCAATGAACACGATATGGAAACAAACAATCTTAAACCATAAACATATATAAGAAAAAATACACCCAATGTCTATGTATGGAAAATTTCCTATTAAGTTAATTGGAATGTATTAGCTTAATTTCGGACAAAATATTTTAAATCATAGTTTAGGATTGGTGTTTTCCTTTCAAGCCTTATACATGTTTGGGTGAAGATGTAGTGGTCAAGATTAAGAGATTTCATCATCGTGTCTTGTTTAGTGCCACATTAGTCTTCATGTTCTGAGGATATCTTAGGTATGGATTCGTATATATTTTTATCCTGGTATATTTTATTTTTGGGCATTAGGATTTCATGAATTGTTTTTAGATGGTTCTAAATTGTTTTTATCCTCTTTATATTTTATTCGAAGAAAAATCATTTTTTTGTCACTTCATTAGAATGAGTTTGGGAACTTGTTCGAACGAGTTTAGGTACCTCATTAGATCCTGTTCAAATGATAATTCCAACGAGATGTTTTTCAACCTTCTCTGGAATCCCGTTGGATGTGTTGTTTAAATGGTGTTCTAATGAGATGATATACTTTTTTGGAAAAAGGATCAATGCCATTCGAACAAGTACGGGAATTTTTTAAGAATTCGAGATTTTCCAAATCTCATTTGTTCCTTATCTCATTTTCAACAAATCTCCTATAAAGAGGACTACAGAGAAACGTTTTAAATAAATAGAATTTCTTATAATTTGAGTTTTAAAATCATCCAAAAAGATCTATCAAACCCTAGTTTACTCCCAAGTAGTTTAGGATCCAATCTCCATATGATATATGCTTTGAATGTCCTGTTTTGGGAAACAAGGATTATTATCCACATCTTTGTGATAATTATTTCTTATAGTGGACTCCGTATTTATTATTTATACACGGTGGACTCTGTAGTGTGGTGTTGCGATGAAGAAGCGATGAATTTCATGTTCCAATTCGTAAGACGATAGCTAAGCCTAGATCGATGGGGATTGAGTCATGTGTGGACTCACATATTATGACACTTTCGTGGTTGGATTACTCCGTTGTCGCTATAGATAAGTGGTTGAATATTAAAGATGCATCAACGCTGGCACGAGAGTAGTGTCATTGAGTAAGTCACCAGTCAACTAGTGTAAATTCATATCATAGTTAATTGTGTGGCTGGGTCATCGAAGGTTATTCCTATCTGAGTTTTCCTGGTACGTTAGGTATTGTGTGGTTGATTTATTTTATCTTTCTATGCTCACCTAGATTCATGCTTATGATAAGATAAAACTAGTTAATCGTTTAAACACATCAACTTGTTTAAAATTGATGCTAAGTTTTATTTTGGATTAATATGTTTAAGTTTAATATTTCATTTGAAAAAATTACAAATTGTCTTTTGTACTCTCTACCCTATCAATTTAAGAACCCCAACATGGTTTTTCAAGTTAGTACTAGAGAAGGTACACTAAGTTATCATATAGATACGTATTTTTGTGTTGTCTCGGGTTTTTTGGGTG
This sequence comes from Sambucus nigra, assembly GCA_949130495.1. Classification (NCBI taxonomy): domain Eukaryota; kingdom Viridiplantae; phylum Streptophyta; class Magnoliopsida; order Dipsacales; family Adoxaceae; genus Sambucus; species Sambucus nigra. The sequence continues at coordinate 609,474,358 of OX422217.1, read as the reverse complement.
TTTTATCTCTATCTAGTTTTGTCTATTTTATCTCGGTGGGTCTTAATTATGATAAGTTATCTGATGCATTTAGCATTGGCAGTGACTTAGATATTCGAGATGAGCTCGATATTCTCCATAAATATGATGAGAAATTATCTTTTGTGAATTTGAAGTTTGCAAAAAGACTTAAATTTCTTTAAAAAAAAATATGTTATAAAGCTGAAGTTGAAGTTATGTAAACTGGTTAAACTCAAAGAGATATCTTACGTGAGAAGCTAATGGACATGAATCGTGATTTTAAAATTTCAGAAGTGTCTAAGAAAGAAAGTGGAGATAAAGTTCAATTTTTAGGGAAAAAATTAAAGGACTCTAAAAGCTTTAGGGTTAATGTTTGTTCTATTTAGGATAATGATAAATTGATAAATAATTTGAAGGAATGTGAGAAGACACTTATGGATAAGTTCTCTTATATCAAGGGGGAATGAGATAGCCTTTTGGAAATGATTGAAAATATCAAGAAGGAATCCATAAATGTTGAAGAGTCTAAGTTTTTCTCTGAGCCTGGAATTTTAATGTTAGAAAATGATCTAAGAGACTCAAGCAGCGTCGGTAGTAATGTTACTGGCTTTAATAATCCTAATTTTTTTCATTGCTAAAGCCAAGACCAATGTTTGTTTTAGAGGGTCAACTACAACCCAAGGTGTTAGAAAAGGGTGTGGGTCCCTTTTTATTTCTTATGCGGAAAGTGTTTTAAGGATGACAAAACAATTTTCTCTTTGTGAAAAACCTTTTTCTAATTTTTAATTCGCATCAAGTTGTGAACCAATTTTAACTTACCCAGTTTTATCTTGAATAATCCTAAACATTCATCTAGCAATTAAAAAAATAAAATAAAGTAAAGAATACTCATAACGCCGGATGTACAAGGAAATTACAATGGGAAAAAACCTCCGACGGCCCAAGCCAGACAATCAATATGAATGTGGATTTACAACGAATAGACAAAAGCCTTACTCAAAGACTCAATCCCCACGAGACTTAATGATCTTATGATCTTCAATCACTCCTCTCACAATGCCCACGTAGAAAGTCCTTCTTCCACAATACCTGTCCACAACACACGTGTCCACATATGTCTTGGTGTCCACCGATATGGCTTGTAACTTCTACAAAATCGAAACAAGAACTCCTTCGCTTCTTATCCACAAAAACAACAATATTCAATGTTGAACAAAACATTCTTGGTGAAAACAAGATACTATTGCATATAGTAATGAAAAACTCATATCTTATAAACTCTAAGGATGTTTAATCTTGGAAAAACTTAGAAAACTATGTGTAGAAACGTACTGGATTATAAACTATTTTTCGTGGAATGCACACTTACGAAATCTGATGTAAACACGCCATTATATATTATTCTTAAGGCGATAGCTCGTTCAAGTGAAACAGACATGACACTCGAACGAGATAAGATCTCGCTCGAACAACCTGTCAGGTTGTTTGAACAACACGCGCGTTAAAATCCCAATAAACCACAACTTTAATTTGTCCTTATCAGATTAAAACGAAATGTAAACGATTTCAAAATCTTTTAAAAATATTATAAAACAAATTCTTAATAAAATAACATCCTTAAAAAAATTTAAATAACTTTCTAGTCACATTAAAATTACGCATTCATACCTGAGTGGTCTCAGAATGCAAACAAACTTGAAGACGAATAAACTGTAATACCTTGTACTTTTATGGATAACTAAATTACATGAGTGGGTGTAATTTAATAATTTGAGAATTTAAAGTAAATAGTAAATATTAACTCGCAAGTGACAGATTAATATTTACATGTGTTATATTTACTTACGGGAATAAGTAAATGAGATGGACTATTTTAATTTAGTGTCGCAGGTGAATAAAAGAGACATGTGATGTTATTCTATTCAAAAAACATGTGTGGAGCTGTGTTGGGTTAAGATGTGAATTTTTGATAAGTGACTTGGATGGGAATTTTGAGTTCACAGTTGGTCTCGGAAGGGTCGAGATAGTCATAATAAAGTACCTGAGGGTAGTGTTTCGGTTCCGGGGACTTTTTGGACCAAAAGGGACTCGCATTTGTGTATACGACTCAATTTTCGATTTAGTAAGGGGATAACCCTTATTTCTCTCTTATACTGGCACGAGAGAAAGAGAGAAAAGAAAGAAGAAGAGGAAGAGGAAGGAAGAAAGGAAGAAGAAGAGGAGATATTTGGCCAAGCTCCGACGGATTCCGGCCCGAGGTCGTCGGATTTATCTAATGAGGCAAGTCTTTAACTTGCCTTAACTATTAGTGTGTTTATAATCCATATTATAGTTGGTGTCAAAACTATATGATTTGGGTTGGTATTCTTGCACAAAAATGGGCTTTTGGAAGATTTCATAAAAAATTATTGTGTGAATAACTCCATATGAAATATTAGCTTAAATCCAAGTAAATGGTGTAAATTTAGGTATGTTTCGTTCTCATTTTCGGTGAGGAACTATGACCACTTCCCATACGTTATGGTTGGATTTGGGTCGGTGTCAGATTCCGTCCCAGTTTCCCAGGTCGATGTGTGTTCTCCTTAGAGGATGATAGCATTGTAGAGACTGCATCCATTGAATTATAGCTCTGAAAGATGGTTATTATACTTATATAGTGTGTGATATATAAGTACGGATATACTTGACGTGTATAGTATATTGCATATATATGAGATGTGAAAAAAAAAATATATATATATATATATACAGTAGAATAAAGATTGAAATGTGAAATAATTTTCGGATCCTCTGGGAGTACAAATTCCGGAGTAAGTTTTGTGTTATACGTATATAAAGATGAGAATATTATATACGAGATAAAGAACACTAAAATGTGAATAGTGTAAATAATTAGTTAAATTTATTTATAATAAAGGAATGAATAATAAGTGAGAGATTATAATGTATAAGCTTGGGCAAAAGCTTAGGATATTATATACGCGGGGTATGAGATAGTGTATGGGTATGGAGAAATTTGGTGAGTTGCGGGTTAGGCTTGGTAGCGTAACTATGATGTATAAAATACATGCGTTAGGTGTGCACTGTTAGATGAGATGTGAGGGGTATCTCATGTGAGTACGACACCGGTTTAAATATGGTGAGTATCATATTTTAAATACTAAAGTAATTTAAGCACTTGCTAAAAATATTTTCAAAACCCGGGTTCTGACCCGGATCTATTTTCTTTTCTTTTTCTTCTCCTTGTTATAATTTTTAAGTGTCCAGACACAGGGGTGCCTGGATGAAGATTTCCTTCGAGTCAGATGTTGTTGCCGTAGCGATGGATGTGGGCGGGAAATCGTATTGACGCGTCTATCCTTGTGATCTAGATTGGAGTTACTATTGTAATATTCGGGCATGTTGCCCGATTGTTGTCTTTTATTTTATTTACGACATTCTATTTTACGCCTTTTCGATTTGGTTGTGATAAATGTTTTATCGAGAGTTATTGGTTATTATTTATTCCTTTTAGCCATTGTTTATATCATTGTGTGGATGGATTTAACTTGTGCGCTTAAGTTAAAAAGATTAGAAAGTTTAAAATTTAACGCAGGCCTACTAGGATATTAGTGATAATATGGTTTTCAATAGTGATGCTGAGAATGAAACCATTTGAGATTCATGTTTAATTTGATATAGGACTGATCACCTGGTATTTTATTAGGCGGGGTGTCACAGGTGGTATCAAAGCATCAGGTTCTAGTCTCCTTAGAAATCGGTGCGAACGTACTACGTTTCCAGCGTTGCTTTCTATTTGATATAGATCCTTATGCTTAGCATTGTTGATTCCTATTGTAAGATTTGTTTCTCCTACTGTAGTGTATAAATATAGTGAATCTTATATGCGCTCGAGTATGTTCGTTCGTGTGCCGAACAGCAGAGGACGACCAGTGAGGGCCATTGGGAGAATAGCAGGAGGCGGGGATCAGTTGGAGTTGTAAAATATTTTGGGGATGATGACCGTATCCGAGGTCACCCCTATTATTTCTCGGGAATATAGGGTTGTTGTAATACCCCGTAATTTTAAATGACTTTTAAAATGGATTATATTTTAAATTAATGGATTAATTATATTTTATTATTAATTAATTCATTCGGGTTATATCCGGACGGTGGATATTAAAATGGATGATTCTGAATATTACTTAAAGATATTTAGGTAATATATGAAATGTGATGTCATTGATATGACTGTATGATATAAATTCGGTAATTTATATTTTTAGTCAGACGTGGTATGGGACGTGTCGGGACTAGTTTATTAAATTAAAAAAGGAAATTTATTTTCTATCGATCTAATAGTCATTTTGACTGCGTCGTTGCGTCCTGAAGGTTCGAAATAGTCAGAAAAACCTATTTGGATGTTTATTTTGAGTCTCGGGTCATTTGGGAATGAATAGACAACCCGAAAGGGCATTTTGGTCATTTTTCTAGGGGGGATGAATAGTGATTTCGGATTTGGAACTATTATAAGTATTTGTAGATTAAGTGTATGGGAGTTATTCATCTCCTCTTCACAAATAAGAGCAGCCATCTTCCTAGAGAGAGTGTAAGAGTGCTTGGGAAAGGAAAAGTCACTTGGGAAGGAGAAGAACAAGAACCAAGGTTCACCACCACCAACAACCACCGGAGTTTGACCGGAGAAGGGACAACCAACTGAGATATACTACACCAAAGGATCAGACCTACAAGAAAGGCAAGTGTTTGATAATGGCAATTTAAGTTTGTATATTGTCCATGTTAGAATAATATGAAAAGAGAAGATTATTATTGTTTGGAAGAAATAATGGAGTATTAAATGGATTTCTAGAAAACTGAAATGATATAGGAATCTAACTCATGTTTTAGGATGAATATAATCCACGAAATAGTCATGAATCTGTTGAAGAAATTATGAAAACCATTGATGTGTTCTTGAAGATGATATATTGATAATTTCTGGAAATAAGGAGATAAACATGCTTTTTAATCCAACCCCTTGATGATTCTAGGATGTTTAGTGTACTGGAAATCGTTCATATATGTTGGTATATCATGTAGTAATAATTATAACTCATTTTGGAGGTTAATATGAAGGTTTGAATGAGTAAAAATGGTGAAACCCGTGGTTGCTGTAATGCAGAAAAAATCAGGCTTAGACCTGAGGGATCGATCGATCGACCCCTACCTTCGATCGATCGACCTCCCCAGATTATGTAAAGTTGTTTCTTTTTAAATGTTGATTCTTATCCCAAACCTTTTTTTGGATCTTTGGTGATTATTATTTGGATATTTTGGGACATAGAAAATATCAGTAAACCCTTGATAAGATTTGAATAAATTTGATTTGGATTCGAGTGATTTAAATGATGAAAATTATATTGAATGGAATTTTGGTTGATAGATTCATTTGTTAAATTCCAAATGGGGATGGATGAGGATTTAAGATAGGACCAGTAGGGGTGATTTAATATAACACCTGGGTATCCTTAAGTTTACAAGAGGGTTTAATCCTAAGTGAAAGAATATGTGTTTATAAGAGATTGGAAACTATCAGTTTTAACCTTAGTTAAAAGGAGAACTAAACTCGTAGTAGTTCAGGAGAAATAATGTTATGGACCAGTAGGATATTAGTAACTTCTTACTGAATATAAGATGAGGAAAATCCTATTGAATCTCGTGAGATGGGAGCTTAGAACATATTTGATTGAAAGAGGTTATGAGGTTATCCCGATTGCATAGTTAAAGTTTTTGGACCTCCTCGATCGACAAAGTTAATTAGTAGTGTATTGGAGGGGTTCCTTGTTTGGATTTCTCTTTGCGAGACGCTCCGCGCATGAACCTTAACGACGTCGGTAGTGGAGAGATGTTATAGGATGCGAGGATAATTAATTTATGAAGTAAAGATATGGTTTCTAAATGCTACGTATGAGAAATATCTTAGGGTAGTGATAATTACCTTATTGATATTATATTATAGGTATGATAATACCTATTTGATTGATTGATGATTATGTGTATGACATACCTATCTTACTTGCTATCGGTGGGAGGTTTACGCGTGAGGGCAGTCATATCCTGATGAATCCATGGGATCTTTGATTTGTCGCTCGAGAACATAGGTCTATGAAAGACTTATCGGGGAGTTGATAAGTCCGCTGACTATGGGTACGTAGGTATGTGCGCGACCCATGGATACGAGAACCATGTTCGCCTCCAATTTGTTTGTTGTTGTTTGTGGTTCGTGGAATCTTACCGAACCTGTAGCCCCCTATTCAGCGACATGCGATGATGGGACATGATAGCAGAGTAATGCATTGCACCACAGCTGTGACTCGGGGTGCTGTATTATATATGAATATATATATAATGGATTAAATGATTAAATGGTTATATTGTGGTTAAATCTATCTACGGTGATAATTGTAGATAACGGTGAATAGAGAAAGATAATGGAATTAAGTTAATGAATGTTTATTCTTAAAGAATTGAAAAGCTTAACTCATATTAATGAGTAATGATTCATGTTAATGAGAAACTAATCATATAAAGGAGATATGAAAATGTATAATAATGTGACGTATGGTATGGGACATACGGGGATTAGGATATGGGAATGGAATTATAATATGGAGACTAGAAAAGAGGAACCATTAACTAGGAGGTTAATAGGAAACGTTAAGTGTGCAGTCTAGTTGAGAGGTGAGAATAGCAAGTGAGAGTTGGATCTAACATGTACATAATAAATGCTTTATTGCACTTGTTAAATACTTGCTGTTTTTAAAATAATCTACACATTCGGGCTCTGACCCGTTTCCTTGCATATTTTCTCTTCTATTGTATCTCTATATCAGGTGTCCAGCAACAGGGACGCCAACCATAGTTGATTGTGACGAGCTATGGAGTTATGGAAGTTTTGCTTAGACGCTTGTCATCTTTTGATTCACAGTATTCTTAGTTAGGGCATGTCGCCTAAAGGATTCAGTTATCTTTTCTATTGAGGTCAAATTCTATTGTATTCGGGACTTTTTAATACATTTAACATTGTTGGAATTATTGTAAAGGATTTATATTATTTGGGAATGTTTATTCCAATTGCATTTAAATTCTTTTGAGTTATTTATTTAGTGATCTGTATTGTAGAATAAAATGTGTTGTGTTATTCTTAAATTGGAAATGGATTTTGTTAAATTAAAATTTGGAAAGTTTTTAACACCAGCTTAATTGAGTTTTGGGTGGGTTGTAAATGTTTTCGACAGTGATGCTAAGAATGAGCCAACTGTATATTCTGTTTTAATTTGGTATGGGACTGGTCACCCGGTATTTAATTAGGCGGGGTGTTACAGGTGGTATCAGAGCATCAGGTTCTAGTGTCCTTTAGGATCTGTACGGCTTACTGTGTCTTCAGCTTAGCGTTCTTTGATGTAGAGCCCGATGAGTAGGATTATTTCTTTTCTATTTACGCCTACAAAGGTATGATGACTGCGATCGAAGTTGCTGCAAGTGTCGCTCAGGCAGTCAATGCGGCTTTAGCTGTTGTTCAGCAGGCTCCAGCACCGGCACCGGTTGTGCCACTCGCGCAAGGGCAAGTGTTTCCTAATGCATGGGAACGAGAGAGGGATGCCTTTCAGAAAGCGCACCCACCTGAATTTCAGGGAGGATCAGATGTTGTGACTGCTAGCCATTGGAAGAAAGATATCCAATGGCACTTAAGAATGATTGAATTCACTGAGGTTCAACGTCAAATACTAGCCACATTCAAGCTAGTAGGGACAGCTTTGCAATGGTGGGAAGTTATGACCACTATGGAGGAGAGGGACATAATGACTATCCAAGACTTTTGGATATGGTTTGATGGGAAGTATTTTCCTTCCGCCATCCAGACAGAGATGAGGCGGAAGCTATTTGATTTGAAACAGGGAGAGAAAACTGTGGCGGAATATGAGGAAGAGTTTACGAGATTAACTAATTTGGTACCAGCTGAAGTACCTACTGAGGAGAGGAGAGTCTTAATGTTCACTGATGGGTTGAACTATAAAATTTTGCCAACATTTATTGGGAAATCTTTTATTACGTACGTATGGCAGATGAGGGCCATTGGACGGATACCGGAGATCGTACTTAGGAGGTTATGAAGTATGTTCGAGTATGATGACCGTAGTCGAGGTCACCCCTATTATGGAAAAATTGAGGAGAGTCATCAGTAGAAGTTCTAGAAATGCGTGAATTGTGTATGTTCCCTAACGAAGGCAATATATTGAAAGGATTGGGTATATAGTGGTGTGTGGATAACTAGAACTGAAAATTTGTGGTAAAATTTTTCTTGACTCATCGGAGCAAAGTTATAATATTTGGAATCAACAACCACCACCCGCGAATGAGGGTATGTTTTCTATCTAAGGAATTATGAAGCATATATTGATTTTGTTACGATTAATGTTGTGTGGGCAAAAGGGTTGCTAAACTTAGCCTATAGCACTATTATTTAAGTAGACTCACTAAAGGGTGTGGGACACCTTTATATTACATGTTATCACGTGGGTTTGATTTGTATCATGGGATTACTTACCTAGAGCATGTCCGAGTGTGATTCGACTATCAGCGTGCATTGATTTGTGGTATATGAGAGCTTTTGTCTGCATCTTGTCTTCTATAAAAGAGTAGATGCGTAGACCCTATTTGTAATCGATAAAACCAAATTTTTGTTTTAAAATCGATAAACCTGATATTTTTTTTTTAAACCAAATTTTTTATATATTATTGACTAAGGACCTTAGGAGTTTCGATGACCGACTACTTTAGGAAGTAGTGTACCGGGGTGGTTCCTTGTTTGGATTTCGCTTGCGAGACACCCCACGCATGAAACTAATAACCGTTGGGAGTCGAAATAAGTTAGGTCTTTGGGAAACGAGTTTATAACCTTTGCGAAACTTTTAAGCGGTACGAGAGGGTGTATGGGCGCCCTGGATAACTGGATTATAGTATTTTTCATAATTGTGAAAAAGGTAAGTAATTGAGACTTCAGGATTTATTTGTTCACTCCGAGAGGATCATTTTCCTAAAGTTTGTTACGAGGACGGTATAGAGAAGTTTAGATAAAGTCTAAATCTGATTCAGTTGAAACTATATGGTGAGGCTTGGCGTATAACCATCGATAGGGACTTTGTTAATGTACTGTATGGGCGGTACATCTTGGATTTCTTGCGATGTGAGATTTATACTCGGAGTTGAGCTTACTGGTATGACTTATATTCCTGAATTTCGGGACGAAATTCTGTTATAAGGGGGAAAGTATGTAATACCCCGTAATTTTAAATGACTTTTAAAATGGGTTATATTTTAAATTAATGGATTAATTAGATTTTATTATTAATTAATTCATTCGGGTTATATTCGGACGGTGGATATTAAAATGGATGATTCTGAATATTACTTAAAGATATTTAGGTAATATATGAAATGTGATGTCATTGATATGACTGTATGATATAAATTCGGTAATTTATATTTTTAATCAGACGCGGTATGGGACGTGTCGGGACTAGTTTATTAAATTAAAAAAGGAAATTTATTTTATATCGATCTAATAGTCATTTCGACTGCGTCGTTGCGTCCGAAAGGTTCGAAATAGTCAGAAAATCCTATTTGGATGTTTATTTTGAGTCTCGGGTCATTTGGGAATGAATAGACAACCCGAAAGGGAATTTTGGTCATTTTTCTAGGGGGGTGAATAGTGATTTCGGATTTGGAACTATTATAAGTATTGGTAGATTAAGTGTATGGGAGTTATTCATCTCCTCTTCACAAATAAGAGCAGCCATCTTCCTAGAGAGAGTGTAAGAGTGCTTGGGAAAGGAAAAGTCACTTGGGAAGGAGAAGAACAAGAACCAAGGTTCACCACCACCAACAACCACCGGAGTTTGACCGGAGAAGGGACAACCAACTGAGATATACTACACCAAAGGATCAGACCTACAAGAAAGGCAAGTGTTTGATAATGGCAATTTAAGTTTGTATATTGTCCATGTTAGAATAATATGAAAAGAGAAGATTATTATTGTTTGGAAGAAATAATGGAGTATTAAATGGATTTCTAGAAAACTGAAATGATATAGGAATCTAACTCATGTTTTAGGATGAATATAATCCACGAAATAGTCATGAATCTGTTGAAGAAATTATGAAAACCATTGATGTGTTCTTGAAGATGATATATTGATAATTTCTGGAAATAAGGAGATAAACATGCTTTTTAATCCAACCCCTTGATGATTCTAGGATGTTTAGTGTACTGGAAATCGTTCATATATGTTGGTAGATCATGTAGTAATAATTATAACTCATTTTGGAGGTTAATATGAAGGTTTGAATGAGTAAAAATGGTGAAACCCGTGGTTGCTGTAATGCAGAAAAAACCAGGCTTGGACCTAAGGGATCGATCGATCGACCCCTACCTTCGATCGATCGACCTCCCCAGATTATGTAAAGTTGTTTCTTTTTAAATGTTGATTCTTATCCCAAACCTTTTGTGGATCTTTGGTGATTATTATTTGTATATTTTGGGACATAGAAAATATCAGTAAACCCTTGATAAGATTTGAATAAATTTGATTTGGATTCGAGTGATTTAAATGATGAAAATTATATTGAATGGAATTTCGGTTGATAGATTTATTTGTTAAATTCCAAATGGGGATGGATGAGGATTTAAGATAGGGCCAGTAGGGGTGATTTAATATAACACCTGGGTATCCTTAAGTTTACAAGAGGGTTTAATCCTATGTGAAAGAATATGTGTTTATAAGAGATTGGAAACTATCGCTTTTAACCTTAATTAAAAGGAGAACTAAACTCGTAGTAGTTAGGGAGAAATAATGTTATGGACCAGTACGATATTAGTAACTTCTTACTGAATATAAGATGAGGAAAATCCTATTTGAATCTCGTGAGATGGGAGCTTAGAACACATTTGATTGAAAGAGGTTATGAGGTTATCCTGATTGCATAGTTAAAGTTTTCGGACCTCCTCGATCGACAAAGTTAATTAGTAGTGTATTGGAGGGGTTCCTTGTTTGGATTTCGCTTTGCGAGACGCTCCGCGCATGAACCTTAACGACGTCGATAGTGGAGAGATGTTATAGGATGCGAGGATAATTAATTTATGAAGTAAAGATATGGTATTTAAATGCTACGTATGGGAAATATCTTAGGGTAGTGATAATTACCTTATTGATATTATATTATAGGTATGATAATACCTATTTGATTGATTGATGATTATGTGTATGACATACCTAGCTTACTTGCTATCGGTGGGAGGTTTACGCGTGAGGGCAGTCATATCCTGATGAATCCATGAGATCTTTGATTTGTCGCTCGAGAACATAGGTCTATGAAAGACTTATCGGGGAGTTGATAAGTCCGCTGACTGTGGGTACGTAGGTATGTGCGCGACCCATGGATACGAGAACTATGTTCGCCTCCAATTTGTTTGTTGTTGTTTGTGGTTCGTGGAATCTTACCGAACCTGTAGTCCCCTATTCAGCGACATGCGATGATGGGACATGATAGCAGAGTAATGCATTGCACCACAGATGTGACTCGGGGTGCTGTATTATATATGAATATATATATAATGGATTAAATGATTAAATGGTTATATTGTGGTTAAATCTATCTACGGTGATAATTGTAGATAACGGTGAATAGAGAAAGATAATGGAATTAAGTTAATGAATGTTTATTCTTAAAGAATTGAAAAGCTTAACTCATATTAATGAGTAATGATTCATGTTAATGAGAAACTAATCATATAAAGGAGATATGGAAATGTATAATAATGTGACGTATGGTATGGGACATACGGGGATTAGGATATGGGAATGGAATTATAATATGGAGACTAGAAAAGAGGAACCATTAACTATGAGGTTAATAGGAAACGTTAAGTGTGCACTCTAGTTGAGAGGTGAGAATAGCAAGTGAGAGTTGGATCTAACATGTACATAATAAATGCTTTATTGCACTTATTAAATACTTGCTGTTTTTAAAATAATCTACACATTCGGGCTCTGACCCGTTTCCTTGCATATTTTCTCTTCTATTGTATCTCTATATCAGGTGTCCAGCAACAGGGACGCCAACCATAGTTGATTGTGACGAGCTATGGAGTTATGGAAGTTTTGCTTAGACGCTTGTCATCTTTTGATTCACAGTATTCTTAGTTAGGGCATGTCGCCCAAAGGATTCAGTTATCTTTTCTATTGAGGTGAAATTCTATTGTATTCGGGACTTTTTGATACATTTAACATTGTTGGAATTATTGTAAAGGATTTATATTATTTGGGAATGTTTATTCCAATTGCATTTAAATTCTTTTGAGTTATTTATTTAGTGATCTATGTTGTAGAATAAAATGTGTTGTGTTATTCTTAAATTGGAAATGGATTTTGTTAAATTAAAATTTGGAAAGTTTTTAACACCAGCTTAATTGAGTTTTGGGTGGGTTGTAAATGTTTTTGACAGTGATGCTAAGAATGAGCCAACTGTATATTTTGTTTTAATTTGGTATGAGACTGGCCACCCGGTATTTAATTAGGCGGGGTGTTATAGTTGTGAGGACTGCTAGGGTGCAGCATATATTTCCAAGTACTGCTATAGCAGAAAGTGGTGCCAAATTAGACTCACCCAGCATGGTTAGAGTGGGAGAGAGTCGGGAGGGTCTTTGAAGAGGACCACCCCTTAGAATGATAATATATGTAGAGATTGTGTGTATAGACAATGGATGTAAGATACCCAGAGCCTTTGGCATATAGCAGGAAGTAGTATACCCAAAAGTGAATTAGGGTAAATGTTTCTTAGCTCGTGAGAGCAGTGTTGTAGTGGTGGGATTCAATTACCATCTTTGAAAAGTTAAAGTTATTCCAATGGAAGGATCTTAGGTACGGTTTGATCGCAATTTCTTTCATCTGTTATTCAGAAAGAGATGTTAATGAAATTCTGAACCTATCACCGGATGGTCGGACAGAGGCCCAATTGTGTATAAGAATTAGTTTGTCTAGATAATTTTGTACCGCGTGAGGTAGGTACAAAGGAGAAAAGATTTCTTAAGTGGGTGATGGACTCGCAAGAGGAGTTTCCAGCACTTAAGGGAAATTTTTCTTGGAAGGTCGAAGCAGATGGCGATGATGTCGTGCTTTTGTCAGTAAGGATATAAATACTTTTGTGAAAGGAGCTAAAAGCGTTGGAGAATTTAGTCAGAGAGTAAGACTGGATAAAACGGTACTAGCGAAACACTGTAAGGGGGAGAACCATCAGGGGACCCATTTAAAGGATTCACATAGCTGAACTCCTACCGAGTGATGGTGGATTCAGTTGGGACTGGTAAGGCCAGTAGTGTGTTCCTTAGGGCCAATGAATCTAAGGGAACATCGAGGGTAGCCATCAAGGTTGAGGCTACCAAGGTCCTAGATAACAACAACCCTAATACGGTCAGTATGATCAGGAATAGAGGATTACATAAAGAGATGTATTATGTGGAGAGTAGGATCACATAATTTTTCTTTGCCCGAAACGAGTAAAGGGAAAAGATAATGGCGCCTAGATGGAGCAAAAATTAAGGTAGTTTTTGGTTCAGTTCGGACAAGCATATTATGTCCGGGAACCATTGGAGCAGCCACAACGACTGATAAGGTGAAAGTATGAGTTTTATCCTCGGGTGAATGAGGTATGCTTTATGTGGCATGAGTGATTCAGGGTATCTTGATTAGAACTAGATTCGTGTGTGAGACGAGTTTAGTGTATATATCGATAGCATTATTATGTATATATTATTTTCCGTTGTATAGCGGAATTATTTTTGGTTTCATCAGCGGGGAAGCGGCTGTAGGAATAGTGCTATATATTTTATTGGAATTACTCATTTTAGTGATGTGTTATATGAGTATCATCCTGAGTATGGACTGGTTAGAACGATAGTGGGTTGATATTGCAAGGCTATCGTGTTTACTGCTTTAGGGCAGGATTTGTTGTTTTGGCGATGTCTCACCTGAAAGAGGGTCGAGCTCGCATTTATATTATATTATGATAGAAACTTCAAAAAGTATAGTTGTCTCGAGATATATGATCCCGGTGTGTGGGAATTTTATTGATGTGATTTGAGGTATATTGGATTTACTATCGAGCGGAGAGATTGAGATCGTTATTATGTTTAGTGCTCAAGACTTGGTGATAGGATGAGCGCATTGTTATATCACTCCTTTAGAGACGTGAGAGTTGAGATTTATATCTATATGTTTGGGTATAGGATTTTTGAGAGTCATGGTTATGTTTGTTGAGGTTGATGGAATTTGATTATCGCCAATGTCGAGTGACAATGCATTTAGGAGAAAGTTCCTTGTTTAAATGTTATTACGTAATGAGATACGCATGAACCTTGGTAAAGTTCGTGAGTAGAAAGACGTTAATGGATGATAGGGCATCAATTTTGAATGTTGATCAATGGAAGTGTGGAGAAAACACTCTGAGCTGAGAGAGTTATTCTATAGTATAAGGTCAGTGGAGCCGGTAGTGCCGTGAGAGAGCACTAAAAATTTATTTTCTCACCGCGAGTTGAAGGGTGGGACGATGTTACTAAGGAAAAGATTTTGATTTATGGAGTGATTGAGATTACCCATGTGTTTTACCCACGTCTCAAATGAGAGGCCAATTTTAAGGAAAGTGAGTGACGTTTCCACTGTTGTGTCGATATGCACAGATTACAGGGTGTATTGGCACCTTGGTTAGTTTGATTTTCAAATCGTCTGAGATGGAGGGACGTGGGAATAAATGTGTGGAATATATATCTATGGGGAATTTATAAATAAAGATGAAATGGAATGATGGATTAAACATCGTGTGAGAAGGACGATGATCCAAGTATAAATGTGCAATGGGAGTAGCACACCCTAAATGGGTTGAAAGGCTGTGGGAGGCCATTTAAAAGGATATCTCTTGAGGAGAAGTAAGTCCAACTACTGTGGGAAAGTAGAGCGGAGTCTTACTCAGTTTAATGTTAAGAGTGACTTGTGCCTAAATAATGTTGATGTCTATAAGTAAAAAGAGCCCAGAAGTGCACGTTGTGATGAGAGTGCACGGGTCGTGATTTTGGTACACCCCGGGGAAAGAAGGGGAGTATAAAGTACCACTTAATGTGAGACGTTATAAGTGAAAATTTGTGTTGTGTGGGAAATAGTGAGTTTGTCTCTGGGTGCAGCACTCATAGATGGAAATAAGATCAATCAAAAATTTCGTATCAAGCCCACGATTCCAATTATGGAATAGGCAGTCAGGTTGGTAGAAGGATTGCACCAGTGCAGGGTGCCACCCAAACTTTTTATAAATTTGGATGAGATCCTTGAACCCCACCTCTGATAGGGATTTTTAGGAAGCATTGGGGATGACGTTTTATGGGTAAGTCATCTCATCTACAGCCCGATGAGTAGATGGGATGTGATTGGTGACTAGTAAAGAGATATAAATGCGACTCTGAAGTCATTGTAGTTAGTTTACTTCCGCAACTGACATGGCTTGTAATTGAGGTAAAACATGGTATGGTAATTGGGAGGAGAATTTACTGATTGGTAGAGTTGTGTGTAATTACTCGTATCTGGTTATTGTGTACAAGGTGCCTATTAAGGTTTTGTGTGGAAAACCTAGTCATTATCCTTCTGGTTGTTTAGAGGTGAGCGAATAACTAGACTTTTGGATCGAACGTGATTTAGAGTCCGTTGTCGAGAGGGGCATTAACCACAAACTATTTCGGGGAGACCTTTGTGCGTCGTAAGAATTATGTCGCCATAAACTAAGAATTAAAAGACTAACAGGTCGGATGTTCTTATGGTTTCTCTCTGGATGGGAGTTTTGTGTTAGGATGGATATGGGAAGTTGGCACTTAGTGATGTGCGGCCTTCCAATAGAATTGAGGTGATAGAGCCAGTGATGTATAAGCTTGTCTTATTTAGATGTCGTTGGTAGAAGCACAAGTTGTGATGGGCCTTTATTGAGGTGAGACCTTATGACTGATGGAATGTATCAGTATGAAGAGAATTGAACAAGATCGTTGTGAAGTTGGGGCTATAGTGGTTAAACCTTTAGACAAGTGGGTGCCACTAGCGGGTGTATAGTGGAGTAACCCTTATGTTACTTTGAGATTGATTTTAGGTACAAAAGGGTGTTGCTTGTGACTCAAAATCCTAAGTTTTGGTACCGGCCTTGTCCAAATTTTGAGGAAGAAATTCCATTGTAATGGGGGGAAGAATGTAATACCCTGTACTTTTATAGATAACTAAATTACAAGAGTGGGTGTAATTTAATAATTTTAGAATTTAAAGTGAATAGTAAATATTAATTCACAAGTGACAAATTAATATTTACATGTGTTATATTTCTTACGGGAATAAGTAAATGAGATGGACTATTTGTATTTCATGTCACGGGTGAATAAAAGCGACATGTGATGTTATTCTATTCGAAAAACACATGTGGAGATGTGTTGGGTTAAGATGTGAATTTTTTATAAGTGACTCGGATGGGGATTTCAAGTTCATTGCTGGTCTCGAAAGGGTTGAGATAGTCAAAATAGAGTACCCGGGGTAGTGTTTGGGTTTCGGGGAGTTTTTGGACCAGTTGGGACTCGTGTTTGTGTATAGGAGTCAATTTTGGGTTTAATAAGGGGACAACCCTTATGTCTCTCTTATAAGGTCACGAGAGAAAGAGAGAAAAGAAATAAGAAGAGGAAGGAAGAAAGGAAGAAGAAGAGGAGACTTCGGGCCAAGCACCGGAGGATTCCGGCACGAGGTCGTCGGATTTATCCAACGAGGCAAGTGTTTAACTTACTTTAACTATTAGTATGTTTATAATCCATATTATAGTTAGTGTGAAAACTATATGATTTGGGTTGGGATTCTTGCACAAAAATGGGTTTTTGGAAGATGATTTCATAAGAAATTAATGTGTGAATAAGTCCATATAAAATCTTAGCATAAATCCATGTAAATGGTGTAAATTTGCTTGAGAAAAAAAATTTAGGGTTTGATTTTTTAACAAATTGATGGATCCCATGGTTTCATTATGGTGCTGGGAAAATCTAAGTGTGTAGATGTTAAATTGAAGGTTGGTAGTGATGGAAACAATAAACCTTAGATGTGATGAGTGTTGGAATGAGAAGAAAGTTGGAGAAAATGATGAATAGTAACACAACACTATTTTCGAATCGATTCGATATAGGGGAGAATCGATTCGGCTGAGTCGAATTGATTCGGTATAGGGCGAATTGATTTGGCCATGACAGTTATGGGAAATTTTTTTCTTAGTTTTAAAGGGATTTAAGGATAATTATTTTAGGAAGATAAATATTGAGGTATCCTAAATAGAGTGTGAGGACCTCTAAATGATTATATGAGTGATGTGTGACCCTTGGGATTTGTGGGAATAAAATTCGAGGCATGAATTTTATGAATGTTTGGGATAAACGACATTCGAGGAATTATTTGGCGTGTTCATACATATATATATATTTATGTGTGTAGAATAAATAAGTCAATTATATATAGGAGTAGAATATATATATGCGGAATATATTGATATGAATAATATTCGAATATGCAAATAGGATGAAATTAGAATACTAGCTAGTGGTGATAAGCTATTATTCGGGAAAATATATGTATTTATGTGAGAATTATATCATAAGTGAGAGAGTACTTATTAGAATAAAATAAGTTGTGTGTATACTTATTGATTAATACGAAATGGTATATTCGAGATTACAGGCTTATGCCATGAGAGATAGGCATTTATAGCGAGATCTGATATATATATATATACAGAGAGAGAGAGAGAGTATATATGATGTGATTATGAATATATTTGTGTGTGAATGATATATGTATGTGAAGCATAACCCTCTAGTGCTATCATGGAAAGTTGCGCGATGTGGATGAGGCCCCTGGCTTGAGAAGCGTATAGTCCCCAGGTCATAGCATCCATTTTTATATTGTGCGACATTTATCAGGGATGAGACGAGGTGAATATGTTTAGTTCTCATTTTCGGTGAGGAACTATGATCGCTTCCCATACGTTATGGTTGGATTTGGGTCGGTGTCATATTCCGTCCCAATTTTCTAGGACGATGTGTGTTCTCCCTAGAGGATGATAGCATTGTAGAGACTGTATCCATTGAGTTATAGCTCTGAAGGATGGTTATTATACTTATATAGTGTGTGATGTATAAGTATGGATATACATGATGTGTATAGTATATTGTATATATATGAGATGTGAAAAAAAAAATATATATATATATATATATACAACAGAATAAAGATTGAAATGTGAAATCATTTTCGGATCCTCTAGGAGTACAAAATCCGGAGTAAGTTTTGTGATATACGTATATAAAGATGACAATATTATATACGAGATAAAGAACACTAAAATGTGAATAGTGTAAATAATTAGTGAAAATTATTTATAATAGAGAAATGACTAATAAGTGAGAGATTATAATGTATAAGCTTGGGCGAAAGCTTAGGATATTATATACGCGGGGTATGAGATAGCGTATGGGTATGGATAAATTTAGTGAGTTGCGGGTTAGGCTTGGTAGCATAACTATGATGTATAAAATACATACATTAGGTGTGCACTGTTAGATGAGAGGAGAGGGGTATCTCATGTGAGTGTGATACCGGTTTAAATATGGTGAGTATCATGTTTTATATAATAAAGTAATTTAAGCACTTGCTAAAAATATTTTCAAAACCCGGGGTCTGACCCATATCTATTTTCTTTTCTTTTTCTTCTCCTTGTTATACTTTTTAGGTGTCCAGATACAAGAACGCCTGGATGAAATTTCCTTCGAGTCAGACGTTGTTGCCGCAACGGAGGATGTGGGCAGGAAATCGTATAGACGCTTCTATCCTTGTGATAAAGATAGGAGCAACTGTTGTAATATTCGAGCATGTTGCCCAACTGTTGTATTTTATTTTATTTGAGACATTTTATTTATGCCTTTTCAATTTGGTTGTAATAAATGTTTTACTGAGAGTCATCGGTTATTAGTTATTCCTTTCAGTCGTTGCTTATATCATTGTGTGGATGGATTTAACTAGTGGGCTTAAGTTAAAAAGATTAGAAAGTTTAAATTTAATGCCAGGCTTAATAGGTTATTAGTAATTAAATGGTTTTCGACAGTGATGCTGGGAATGGAACCATTTGACATTCCTATTTAGTTTGATATAGGACTGATCACCATGTATTTTATTAGGTGATGTCTCACATAAACTTGCACCAATTAAACCTTCGGCATAAATAATTCCTTGAAGCTTTTTCACAACGTCTTCAATAAACTTCAATACGTCATAGTCTGTGTGGGATTGTGACAATAAAAATCTCTCTATGACTCAAACATGTTTTGTTCCGGGAATAAGTTAAAACTATACAATAGACTCAATTAGAAATTTTTTCCTTACAAATCTCCCCCTTTGACTATTTCGGGATAAAACCAATAGTGAAAGGCCTAAGTCGGTCCATCTTGCCGTACGATGCTAAATCCCATCCCATAAACCTAAAATCAAAAAATATAGGACAAGACTAGTAAATGATAGTCTTTTAAGCGTGTATTATCACTAAATGGTTGAATGTGATGTAGACATGAAATCCCGAATCTCTTAAAGCATTCCTACACACAAGAAACAGACAAATACCCAGTGAAGTATGGAGGAACAAATGATATAAACTAATATGAAAATTACAAATCCAAATAATTTTATATGTGAGAAAAACATGATATCAATATATAAACACATCTAAATCAGGATGCCAAGCTCATCACTCAAAATCTCCCCCTACATCACATACATCTCTCCCCTGTTTATCTCGAATAGACAACATGGTGAAAAGATAAACATATCTAGCATGAGATAATCAATGAAGTATATCTAGATAAAATGCAAACAATCAGTTAATAATGAACACCAATATCAAATCCGTAGCTAACAAATAGTAATTACATAATATGAATAAGCAATCTAAGCAGGTGTGGCTAAGTGATCCAATGCAGGAACATATGCAAATTTATAAAAGTGAACTGCATAACAAAAACCCATAAGCAACCAGCAGTACTAAAAAAATAACCAAATGAACTAGGGTACTGAAATCGAAGTGAACAGAAATACAGGGGTCGCTCGAATGAGACAACTTATTCGTTCAAACGATATGAGCTTCTCTCATGAAGGCTTCGCGTGACACAATTTTGTCGCTCAAATGAAGAAACCAAATTATCACATCCAGTCCTGAAAATCAAATAGTTTTGCCTAATGAAAAATTTTCATGAAAAAACTGACTGGAAGGGGCAAAAAACTGTAGACCGGTAGTGAAAACTGCAAAAATAACATGGGTTGCATGCTAACATAGTACTGATGTGCTCAAACATAAACATGGAATGTATGGGCGTGAACTAAAACAAATGAATTATAATTTCAACACATCGAAACAATCAAGAAGCTCTAATTGATAGCTATAAATCATAAAACTTTATTTTAGCCATAAGTGACAATTAAAGGGCGAGATAAATGAGCTGAACAATCAATCATGGACACAAATCTGGAATTTTGATGATTCTACAAACAATAGCATCATGATACGATTTTTCAACGTTAGGATTCATGGTGCAAAGTCGTTTAAATTATCCATCCAAACTCCCTCAAATATATATCATATTTTTCTTTTGGGATGAACATAAACAAATTTGTCCCATTTTGGCATATAATTCTTTTTATTGCCTTTCATTTTTCTGGGCTCTTTTAAATGGTGGCTTTCAAGACGGGTCAATTTTCACTCTCACAACCCTTTTATGTGAACACTCGTCATTTTTTTCAATTACTATCCTCATGGTAAACGGTTCTTACATGCACACCTCCTCCTTATGTCCACTTATGCATAAATGACAAAATTAAGATAAGAACGTCTCACCAAACTCAAATATGCAAGAGATGCCAAACATCCATATAAACTCGTGCATGTGTGCAAGAATGACATATATACAAAGTTGAATCAAAATGCGTATCAACTTGGAAACAACTGCATAATACAATGGTTAAGTTCATTCTAAGCATAAATAATTATGACCAAATGTCCTAGATATATATAATGAAAGGAATGTAGTCTAAGCACACCAATATGCCACATCAAATATGTAAACTCGCGACACAAAAACTAACCGAAAATGTTTTTGGTTTTTTCAACATATTTTGACTCAAATAAAAGAAAAATCTTTTGTTTTTTTCAAATAAGACTCAATAAATGAAAAATATAATACAAAATGATACACATGTCATAACACTAGCAAGATATAAATGACGATGCATAAACTAGTGTATGACAAACATGGTAACACAATCATCCTTTAGATATAGCATGGTAAGAATCAAGTGCAAACAAATAAGAAGCATGAAGTTTTAGTCCTAAAGCCATTAAATCCGATTTCCTAGCCTAAGTAGGTGTAACATGACGGGTGGGTTTTTTGGGAACCAACACGAATTTATTCCTAAACTTCCCAGGAGCATTCCTAAGGTCATAGAAAAAACATCTAAGGTGACCTTTCCTACCGCAATGTGTGAAAGTGTAAAGATGGTGGGAATGATTACCAAAATGTTGACCTCTCCTCACATTCCTAGTGGGCTCTCTCATACGGTTGGTATTGACTTTGGGAATGGGAACAACTCTATCATCGTAGCCTATACCACACCTATCACTTTTGACTTGGACGATGGCTAACATCCTATCCAACTTCTTTGACCTAGATTCTAAGTCAAACCTAACCTTACTCGAGTCTTTTAACTTCTCCTCCAACTCATAAATCCTAGACTTAAGCACATGTCTAGACTCCTCCAACTCTAGAATATACTTTTTCAAAGCCTCTATCAAACCACGAAGGCTATCTCTATCTTTCTCCACATATTCTAGCTTCTCCCCAAACATCTTCTCCCATGCCCTAAGATCCTCAATCAAATCATCGTTATTTTCTATGGCATGCAAGTTCAACCTAGCTTGCAATTTAGAGTTAGCCTTTTTTTCTTTCACTGCCTCAGCATACGATTCATTAAATGCAACTTGTAACTCTTTCACATCAATCTCATCCTTCTCACTCTCATCACCTTCACACACTCGAGATTTAATCTCAATATCCTTGGAAGTGTCATGAACATGAGAATATTCATGGGAAGATTTATCGTCGTCGCTCACATGACATGCCAAGAAAGCAACAAACTTGCTCTCATTAGGGGAACTCTCTCCCTCTTCCGGATCACTATCACTTAAGGAGGCACTATAATCTATCTATGTCTTTCCCTCTTTCTTAAGTCTAATGGGACACTTGGAAGCTTTGTAACCATACCCCTCACACCCAAAGCACCTATCTGACTCAACCCTATTAAATTTCTCACTCTTATCCTTAGAGATGGATTCTACCTTGTTGTTCTTGAATTTCTCAAACTTTTTGGAATCTTTTGATTGATTTTGAAATTTAAGATGATTTTTGAACTTCTTTGACAACAAGGCAACATCCTCAAAATTGGAATCAAAATTGCCATCTGAAGCTTTAGTTTCCTCCTTCCGATCTATCAAAGCAATGCCCTTTTTCTTTCTTTGGGACTTGCTTGGAGGTAAACATATCGAGTTCTTAGGTTTGTAAGTCACTTACAATCTCTTCAAGTTTCGTCGAATCAAGCATACCTAAGGACTTTAAAATGGTCACTTTTGCATCTAACCTACTCGACAAATATCTCAAAATTTTCTTTATCACATGGTTGTCGAGAATTCTCTCTCTTAGGTTAAATGATGTATTGACAATAGTGGACAACCTAGTGTAGAACTCATCAAATGACTCACTCTCTAACATCTTAGTCATATCAAACTGTGTTTTGGGGTTTTGCAACTTAGATTCCCTAACCGTGCTAATGCCCTCATGAGTAGGTGAAAGTGTATCCCAAGCCTCTTTTGATGTTTCACAAGTCATCATCCTATTATACTCTTTCGGTGTGACATGTGAGGAAATTACGTTTAGGCCTTTAGAGTTGTAAAGTGCAAGCCCATGTTCAGCCTCAGTCCATGACTCAACGGGTTTCAAACTAGTAACCTCACCCTCTCGTGTGACTGGTGGTGTCCAACCTTTTGCAACCGCTAACCGCACATGCTCATGAATGGATTTTAAGGAACTTCTCATTCGCATTTTCTAATAAGTATAATTTGAGCCATCAAAAATAGGAGCACGAAAACTTTCAAAACCTCCAAAATTCATTTCAAAAAACATAAGGCATCAAACTCAATAAAAATATGTTTCTAGCTCTGATACCAATTTGTGGGTCCCTTTTTATATCTTATTCGGAAAGTGTTTTAAGGATGACATAACAATTTTCTCTTTTTGAAAGCCCTTTTTCCAATTTTTAATTCGCCCCAAGTTGTGAACCAATTTTAACTTAACCAAATTTTATCTTGACTAATCCTAAACATTCAACTAGTTATTGAACAAATAAAATAAAGTAAAGAATACTCACAACGCCAGATGTACGAGAAAACCATAACAGGAAAAAACCTCGGACGGCCTAAGCCAGATAATTACTATGAATGTGGATTTATAATGAACAGACATGAGCCTTACTCAATGACTCGATCCCCACAAAACTTGACGCTTTTATGATCTTCAACCACTCCTCTAACAGTGCCCACGCAGAAAGTCCTTCTTCTACGACACTTGACCATAACACACGCATCCATGTTTGTCTCGGTGTCCACCTATATGGCTTGTAACATCTACATAATTGGAACACGAACTCCTTCGATTCTTCTTCACAAAATCAACAATATTCAATATAGAACAAAACCTTGTTGGTGTAAAGAAGATCACTATTGCATATAGTAATGAAAAACTCGGATCTTGAAAGCTCTAAGGATGTTTTATGCTTGGAAAACCTTAGAAAACTATGTGCAAAAATGTACTGGATTGTAAATTATTTTTCGCAGAATGCACACTTACGAAATCTGATGAAAACATGCCATTAGATATTTTTCTTAAGGTGGTAGCTCGTTCAAGTGAAACAGACATGTTGCTCGAACGACCTGTCGGGGCCTTTGAACGACTCGCGCGTTAGAATCCCAATAAACCATAAATCTAATCCATCCTTATCAGATTAAAACGAAGTGTAAACATTTTCAAACTCTTTTTAAAACATTTTCTTAATAAAATAACATCCTTAAACATTTTAAAATAAATTTCGAGTTCGTTAAAATTACGCATTCATACCTGAGTGATCTCAGAGTGCAATTAAACTTGAAGACGAATAAACTTGCACCAATTAAACCTTCGACATAAATAATTCCTTGAATCTTTGCCGCAACGTCTTCAATAAACTTCAATACATCATAGTCTGCATATGATCGTGACAATAGAAATCTTCTTATGACTCAAACGTGTTTTGTTCCGGGAATAAGTCAAAATTGTACAACGAACTCAATTGGAAACTTTGTCCTTACAAAGGTCAACCCAAATGTCCCGTTCCACATCCGATCTACATGTGAACAAACTTTGGTAGGAAAGGTCACCTTAGTCTTTTTTGGTAGAATGTTATAAAAGACCCTCAGAAGTTGATGTCTACTATTCCCAAGGTTCCCGAGTCCCAACATTGTTATGTTATATTTATGTGTGTTAGGAAATAACTTTTGGAGACATTAAACATTAGATTTATTGAATCTTGAATTCTTTCACACGATTTTTTCCATGATTTATCTTATGCTTGATTGTCTTTGAAGGATTTTCATACACTAACTTTTGTACTCCATGTTATATATGTTTGCTAGTTGTGTGGCATATCGGTGTGTTTGAATCAACTTCATTCCATGTGTTCCATGTGTATAGGACGACTATGACTTTCAATGCTTAGATTCTTCTTAAAATGCTTGCATGCAGTAATTCGAAAATGAATTGCTTAATTGATTAACTTTGTATATGCCTCCTTGTGCACATACACGAGCTCTTTTAGATTTTAACTCCATATGTTTTATTTGAGCTAAGTGATATGTTATCCAATAAATCATGTCATCTATATACCTTTTAACTATGGGGGATTTGTGCATGTAAGAATCGTTGCTTATGAGCTTGTTATTTTTTATTGAATATATGATCGTTCACAGGAAAGTGTTATGATAGGAGAAAATATCCTTTGCGGGAAAGCCACACATTGGCAAGCGCCTAAAAATAAGAGGGAAAAAGAAAAGTTTCAATGCCAACATGTTTGTGTGTTTGATTTTCAAAAATGGTATCTTGAAAAGAATTGCGTAAAAAATATATGACATTGTTTAGATTTCAAAGGTGTTAGAAGGTCAAGATCAATGAGTTTGCATAATAAATCCTAGTTGTGCTTATTAAGTCATGATGCTAGTGATTTATAAAATCATCTATATTATAGTCTTGTGTGCATTGTGTTTCTTTGTTCTTTGAGTTCACTTTATCTGTCACTTGAGATTAAATCTTAGTTTAATAAACTTTTGTGATCAAATAGAACTCCTTGAACATTTTTGAGTGATTGGGTCACAATTCATTTGTTTCTAGTTCACTCCCCTTCACTACATCACGCATGTCTAGACACATCAATACTATGCTAGTTTGTAAAGCTTATTTGTTTTGTGTCATTTTATGGTTGTTTATACCTTTATATATGCGCCTTAGTGTAACTTAGATATTTTACATATTTGTATACCTGGTATTGTTTTGTTTTGAGTCTTTATATTAGCCTTTAATCCATGATTTGCATGGGCTTAGTCTTTAGATCAAATTTGCATGCTAGATGATCATATCGGTATTACTTGTTTCTTGTTTGCATTGATATCTTACGCTTGATTTTGTATTCTGAAAACGTAATCTCCTTTGTATGTGTATAAAACAAACACGAGATGCGGAAGCGTATGTAAGTGAAGATGGTTCAACAATTAAACAAAATCGAATTTTAATTTAATAAAACAAAATTAACCAATTCATTAATCCAAGTCCTAGAATTTGCCTTAGTTATAATTTTCAATTAACCAAAGTTAGGCGAAACCGATTTTAGCAAATGACTTGAATAAACCAAATTTACCCAAAATTTAATTTAGTCCCAAATTAAATGAGTGTGATAATTAAACCGAATTTTATCTTGAATTAAACCTAAAGCATGCATTCTAAATTTTGTGCAAGATAAAATAAACAATGTCACACTACGCCGCGATGTACGAGGAAAAACCCAAGACGGGAAAAAACCTCGGACGGCCCTAGCCACAAGTCCACTAGATACGGAATTATACAAATACAAGACAAAAGACTTACATCCTCGACTCGAACCCTCTCAAGCCTTGTCGCTCCTTCTTGTAGAAACCTCTTCCTAGCGGACAACCACGGAGCTCCACCGCGATCTCGGAATCCACCGATAGGACTTTGTATGGTCACCGTCACCCAAGCTTGGAGCCTTTCTCCAAGTGAGTAATACCGCAACAAACTTCTTCTTCTTTGTGATGGGATGTAGAAGGAAACCCGAAATGTCTCTTTTTCAATTCGGTAGAGAAAACCGGTGCCAAAACTCCAAGCAATTGATATAAATATAGAAACTTGGATAAACACAATTGGGTGTAAACTCTAGAGTGGTATATGCATTTTCTTTGAAAAACAACCCTCAAAACTTGAACATTTTCCTAAACTATGTTTGCTCTCAAACTCTCTCTAGGAGATAAACTTGGTTGGAAAAGTTAATTAGAAAAATGTGTTTCCTGTCCTTAATAAGTCTTGAAAAAGTTGGTTAAAAACCAAGTGGGGAAAGTGGGTAAAAACTGCCAAAAAACTGATCAAAACTGTTCCCGCCTGGCATCTCGTTCGAACGAACTTGACTCTCGTTCGAACGAGACTTCTAACGAGCGACCAGTCTGGGCTCGTTAGAAACTCGTTAGATACCTCGTTAGAACGAACAAACTCGTTCGAACGACATATCGAACGACTTACCAGTTTAGGTTCGTTGGCAAACTTGTTCGAACGAAACCTGGTTCGAACGAAAAAAACTCGTTCGAATGAAACCTGGTTCGAACGAAAAACTCGTTCGAACGAAAACCTGGTTCGAACGAAAAAACTCGTTCGAACGAGATTTCGAACGACTTCCAGAAATTTTTAATAAATTCAATTTTTGGCCCAGAAACTTTATGTACTTTATTTTAAAGTTCCAATTAAATTATTCTGAAAGTAAAACATGGTTTTTTATTAAACCTAACACCCAATAAATATTGTTCCAAGCTCCAATATAAATATAATTACATTCATACCTTGGGAGCATGGAACCTTAGATGATGACGTAGAAACGAGGCACGCAAACCGACATTTTGATGAAGCTTTATATTCTTTGCCGCTACGTCTTCAACACACACTTCATAGGCTTGAGAGTATTACAATAAATCACTAACCTATGAATAAATGTTTTTGTCCGGAATTGAGCCAAAACTATATATGGACTCAATTGGAAATTTGTGTCCTTACAAATCTCCCCCTTTGGCTATTCCGGGACAAAAACCAAAACAAAAATCCTAAAGGGCCGTCAAGCTCACTAGACTCAAAACATAACCCGCCCAATCTTGACTCAACCCAAGGATTAAACACTTTGCCTTTTAAAGTTGCCGCTTTAGTAGAATACCTGCACACTTAAGCAAACTCATCAAATGCATAGGGAATATCAAAATATATTAATCGCAATTAATTAATTACTCCCCCTAAAATAATTCTCCCATTTATCGAACAATGACATTTACTTAGAAAGACGTCTCCCCCTAAGATAAATCTCCCCCAAACTAAGATGCGATAATAATAGGATTAGATACCATTTCTCCCCCTATCATCATTCTCCCCCTTTTTGTTCGGGAATAGGCAAAGGATAAAGAACTAATAAACAGCATGTGGAAGCTTAAAGTGAAAAGACATGAAAGCATATGGGCAATAAAAGCAAGGCAAAGACAAATAAATATCATATATATAGATACTAAAAATATACCAATAGATCACTTGCATATATATATAGATATAAACACACACATGACACAAAATACAATAAGTTTGTACACTCGTATGGCAAAAATGTGTCATATGGAAACGGAAGTGTAGGGGTGTGAACTAGCAACAATTAAATTTAGACCCAAACATTTAATAAACATTCACGGAGTTCTCATTTGATTGCAAACTTTATCACATTTAAATATAACCTCATGTGACAATATGAAGATTGAACTCAATGAACAAACATACACAATGCATACAAGCCTAGCATGATGATGATTCTACAAACCAAATAGAGTCATGTCATTAAAGACAACTAGGATAAACGGACGTTGTGCAAACCGTTGATATACCATCCAATTCTCCCTCAATAAGCATATATATTCTTTTGCTTTTGAATGAATATATCAAACAAACATAGGCCTTGGCAATTGTTTTCTTTTTAATGCCAAATATTCTGGTTTTAGGCCTTTGAATCACGTATTTCTTTTAGATCCAATAAACGGTGGCTTACAATCGCAAAGGATTTAATTCATCCTTTCGGAGCCCTTCCCCGTGCACATATTAATTTATCATGTTTTCATTTTTCACACAAATCTCACATGCAACGGATTTTGACATGCACTAGTCCTCCTAGGTCATAAATATGTAGATGACTAGATTGATAGGAGAACACCTCAAAAAGCTCAAATATAACATGTGACATTAAGATTTCAAAAGAGCTCGTGCATGTGTGAAAAGAGGCATATGAAAATAGAATCCATTTAATCAATACAAAATCCAACTACTCCATATAAAACATGGTAAAGAACATTTTAAGGATTGAAAATCTAAACCAAAAGTTCTAGCCACGTGGGAGCGTAAATGATGGGATTCAAACACAAATATATGCCACATAAAGTGTGTCAAACAAAAATACACACAAAATAAAATCTTTTTGAGTTTTTAACATTTTTTAACCAAAAATAAATATATATATACTCAAAAGGATAAACAAAAATCATTTGAATCTTTCATTAAGCTCAAAGTATCAAGAGATAAAATCCAAATGATAAACAAAAATCTTTTTGTATTTTCATTTAAAGCAAACAAAATGAAGGAAATATAATACAAAAGATAAACAAGTCATGATTTCTAGCATGTGATATGAAATAAGGCAATGACTAGAAAATGACTAAACAAGCATACATTTAGCATGTGAATATAGCATGAAGTACAAAAGCTAAAGTATGCAAACACTAACACATTAAACCTTTAAATTTAGCAAGGGAGGAAGGATGTGAAAGTAAATGAGAATCAAAATCCCTATTTTGTAAGGCAACCAAATCGGATTTCCTCACCCAAATTAATGAAGAATGACAATCTTGGGGTGAAGGAACATTAGCTACCGTGGTTACTTTACAATGGGATTTTCTAGGAATTCGTTTAAGATCAAAACAAAATTTCCTAAGATGACCGTTTCGACCACAATGTGTACAAGTAAAAACATGTCGAAAAGATTTACTTAAGGAGTGATCTTTAAATGTATTCATAATTGATTCTCCTAAAACATTGGTTTGGGCATTATGAGTAAATTCATTACAAGGATTGAAGCCTAAACCACAAGTGTCATTTTTAATTTGGACCGTTCCTAACATTTTATCTAGTTTTTCTGAACGACATTCCAAATCAAATTTGACATTACTAGAATCTTTTAATTTATTTTCCAATTCAACAATGTTAGATTCTAGTAAAAAATTACGCTCTTCAAAAACGAGAAGCTCCTTTTTCAAGGATTCCATTAAACCCCTAAGGCTATCTCTCTCGCCTTCTACGTATTCTAGCTTCTCTCGAAGAGTCCTCTCTCGTGTCCTAAGGTCTTCTATTAAGGCACTATCATCAACGACCTTGACACTTTCTCTTAAACAAGCTTCTAACTTCAAATTAGCTCTTTTCAATTTAATAGATTCTTTATATAATTCATGAAAAGCATTTTGAAGTTCACTCTCATCAACCTCTTCTTCATTTTCACTCTCTCTTTCTTCTCCACTCTCACTATCATTAAAAACAAGGGAATCATGAACAATGACCTTGGAAGTGGCATGTGCTATCGTGTCATCAATCGATGAGTTCTCATTATCACTCACATGACTAGCCATAAAAGCCACAAAATTTTTCTTAGTGGGGGAATCGGGCGTTTCTTCCTTATCACTATCACTAAGGGTTGCATTATATGCATTGGGTTGTTTACCCTCTTTCCTTAGTTTAGTGGGGCACTCATAAGCTCGATGGCCATAACCTTCACAACCAAAACATTTGTTAGACTCGTCCCTATCTAAATTGTCATTACTAGGTTTAGGGATCCTCTCGGCTTTAGAAATATTCTCGCTTTTATCATGTTTAGAAGTATCAAATTTATTAAAATCATTTTTAAATTTATCTTTGTTAAATTTAAGAAATTTTCTAAATTTGCGAGCAAACAAAGCCATATCTTCCGAGTCACTATCACTCTCGCTCTCTACTACTTGTTTGACCTCTTTTCGGACTTTTAAAGCAACGCCCTTTTCAATTTTCTTTTCAGTTTTAGAGGGAAACATATCTAGTTCATAGGTTTGTAAATCACCTACAAGCTCTTCTAATTTCGTAGAAGCTAAAGTGGGTAAAGAATTTAAAACGGTCACTTTAGGAATAAATCTATCGGGTAGGGACCTTAAAATTTTCTTTACAACACGGTCGTCAGGTATTTTCTCTCCCAAGTTAAAGGATGAATTAACAATATCAGAAAGTCTAGCATAAAATTTATCAAAATTTTCTTTTTCATCCATTTTGATAGTTTCAAATTGAGTGGTGAGGTTTTGGAGTTTTGAAGCTGTAACGACACTAGTTCCTTCATGAGTTAATTGTAAAATATCCCAAGCTTCTTTAGCGGTTTCACACGTCATAATACGTCGGAATTCATCCGGTGTGACAGCGATAAATAAAGCATTTAAACCACGGGAATTAAAATTTGCAAGCTTAAACTCATTTTCGGTCCATCTATCGACGGGTTTGGGAACACGTTCATTTTCAATTAGATGAGTTGGTGGGGACCACCCGTTAACAACTGACATCCAAACACGTTCATCGATAGATTTAAGTGCCGATTTCATTCGCGCTTTCCAATACGCGTAGTTTGAACCATCGAAAATAGGAAATTTTGAAAATGGGGAAAAATCCATTTTAGCCAAAAAATTAAAAGATCTTAACGAAATAATTTATCGTTTTTGGCTCTGATACCAATTTCAAAACGTAATCTCCTTTGTATGTGTATAAAACAAACACGAGATGCGGAAGCGTATGTAAGTAAAGATGGTTCAACAATTAAACAAAATCGGATTTTAATTTAATAAAACAAAATTAACCAATTCATTAATCCAAGTCCTAGAATTTGCCTAAGTCATAATTTTCAATTAACCAAAGTTAGGCGAAACCGATTTTAGCAAATGACTTGAATAAACCAAATTTACCCAAAATTTAATTTAGTCCCAAATTAAATGAGTGTGATAATTAAACCGAATTTTATCTTGAATTAAATCTAAAGCATGCACTCTAAATTTTGTGCAAGATAAAATAAACAATGTCACACTACGCCGCGATGTACGAGGAAAAACCCAAGACGGGAAAAAACCTCGGACGGCCCTAGCCACAAGTCCACTAGATACGGTATTATACAAATACAAGAGAAAAGACTTACATCCTCGACTCGAACCCTCTCAAGCCTTGTCGCTCCTTCTTGTAGAAACCTCTTCCTAGCGAACAACCACGGAGCTCCACCGCGATCTCGGAATCCACCGATAGGACTTTGTATGGTCACCGTCACCCAAGCTTGGAGCCTTTCTCCAAGTGAGTAATACCGCAACAAACTTCTTCTTCTTTGTGATGGGATGTAGAAGGAAACCCGAAATGTCTCTTTTTCAATTCGGTAGAGAAAACCGGTGCCAAAACTCCAAGCAATTGATATAAATATAGAAACTTGGATAAACACAATTGGGTGTAAACTCTAGAGTGGTATATGCATTTTCTTTGAAAAACAACCCTCAAAACTTGAACATTTTCCTAAACTATGTTTGCTCTCAAACTCTCTCTAGGAGATAAACTTGGTTGGAAAAGTTAATTAGAAAAATGTGTTTCCCGTCCTTAATAAGTCTTGAAAAAGTTGGTTAAAAACCAAGTGGGGAAAGTGGGTAAAAACTGCCAAAAAACTGCTCAAAACTGTTCCCGCCTGGAATCTTGTTCGAACGAACTTGACTCTCGTTCGAACGAGACTTCTAACGAGCGACCAGTCTGGGCTCGTTAGAATCTCTTTAGATACCTCGTTAGAACAAACAAACTCGTTCGAACGACATATCGAACGACTTACCAGTTTAGGTTCGTTGGAAAACTCGTTCGAACGAAACCTGTTTCGAACGAAAAAAACTCGTTCGAACGAAACCTGGTTCGAACGAAAAACTCGTTCGAACGAAAACCTGGTTCGAACGAAAAAACTCGTTCAAACGAGACTTCGAACGACTTCCAGAAATTTTTAATAAATTCAATTTTTGGCCCAGAAACTTTATGTACTTTATTTTAAAGTTCTAATTAAATTATTCTGAAAGTAAAACATGGTTTTTTATTAAACCTAACACCCAATAAATATTGTTCCAAACTCCTATATAAATATAATTACATTCATACCTTGGGAGCATGGAACCTTAGATGATGACGTAGAAACGAGGCACGCAAATCGGCATTTTGATGAAGCTTTATATTCTTTGCCGCTACGTCTTCAACACACACTTCATAGGCTTGAGAGTATTACAATAAATCACTAACCTATGAATAAATGTTTTTGTCCGGAATTGAGCCAAAACTATATATGGACTCAATTGGAAATTTGTGTCCTTACATATTCAATTTGGTATCATTTCTGCATTAATATTACTATTGATTGATCTCTGTTTAGATTATTTTTTTGCTTATCTTGCCATGTTGTGTTTATTGAACTTTACATTATATCATGATATTATTTTTTCCTTAATATTTTATATTTACATCATATGTTCTCACATTTTTTAGGAGATATGGTTTATGGGGTAGAAATGATTTTTTATGAATTCTTTCTTTATCTATTCATGAACAAAAAAGGGGAGAAATGGTATCTTTCATTTAGTGTTAGTAGCAGATCATTATCATAGGGGGAGACGTCCTACCTAGGTTAGGGATTTTAATACATATGTGGAGTTTATAATTTTTATTTTTGGGAAGAAAAGAAATTTATTTTAAAAAAATTAGGATAAGAAGCCTCTCCTAGTT
Organism: Sambucus nigra; assembly: GCA_949130495.1. Classification (NCBI taxonomy): domain Eukaryota; kingdom Viridiplantae; phylum Streptophyta; class Magnoliopsida; order Dipsacales; family Adoxaceae; genus Sambucus; species Sambucus nigra. The sequence continues at coordinate 609,440,931 of OX422217.1, read as the reverse complement.
GGCTCTTACAAACGCTAAAGAAATTTAAAGCAGAATGACAAAAAAACTTCCGAACTACGAAAATTTACGATGTCTTGAATGAGAAGTAGAAGGCCTTAATTTATATTTAAGGACCGATTTCTCTTCATCAGTTAAAATCGAAAAAGAGTCCAATTAGGAATTTTTAATTTCTCCCTTTTGTTCAACTCCAACCCCCATGTACTGGCTGAATAATATAGAATCTTACATGTTTCCTAAGAGTTCAAAGGAATTACTTACTTGAGTATTGAATATTTGATATTGATTTTTTCATCATTTTTTGCCAACTGAGTCTTCAAGAAAGCATGATCTTTGGTAGAATTCGAAGACATTACTATATCATACTTAGGGATCTCGACATATAAATTTAATTCCAGAATAGTACATTCCTATTCTATCCAAAATGAATCATTTGCATGTGTTGAAATTCCTCATTTAAATTTGGAATGTCCTCTATAGGGGGAATTCATCATCAAAGTGTGACTCAGCATTATAAGTAATGAGAATATATATTTTGTACAAAAATTCTTATTTGTTATTTTAGAGTAATCTAAAGGCCCATTGACAACTTTGGCTTTTTGTGTAGTCGTTTTTGCAAGTCAAGTTAATCAAAACCATCAAATACCTACAAAAATATAATAACACTAGAGTGTAGAGGTAAGGAAGAGTGTCAATCCTAATCTAAGGATGAAATATATAAGAGAGAAAAGATGTAATTCATTTTTATTTGATTTCTTTTTAGACTTTTACTTTTTATATTTTTTTTAGCTTTTTCAATATTAAAATAATTTTGATGGGAGTGGATTAAACTAAAATGAGAACAAGTAAATAAAACCAGAACGAAAATATGAAGAATTGTTAAGAAGTGTGATGAAAATGATGAATAAAATCTAACACAAATAAGAGATAAAGTGAGGAAATAAATGTGAGAACAATCAAGGAATGGGATTACACCACAAATTCTAATTAATTAATTTACTCATTTGAAATCTCCGAAGTTTATATTGAAATTACAAGTCAACTCTCGTCACAAATGTAATTTTAATACCAACCTTTTAGAAAATTAAGTTCAAACCCCCACAACTCTAAAAATTAGATTTACTCTCCTTTTAATAAACCGCCCGCTAGGATCGATTCATCAAAATTTATATAAATCATGGAATATAAATTTTAGAGTAGAAATTCAAGGAATAATACCACACTTGAGAAACTCATATCTCTAGTTCGATTTTAAAATGGGTATTATATCTCGAATTTCGATTTTCTCTCGAAAAGCATTTACCCTCTCTCGAGGCGTAAATTGAAACGTGGATGATCAAAATTAACATTTAAAGGGAATTTCAAATAATCAAACTAATTAATTAAAATAACATAAATAAGGGTTCATACCACCCCTTGAAAGGGTTTTTTTAGCCTCACATAATATGTATCATGATAATCAAATAAAAAAGGCAATAAAATAAAAGACGATAAGAGAACAATCAAACCAAATATAAATGAGGGGGATTGAGATCCATCCTTGAATTACAGGCATCCAACCTTCAATTGGTTGATCCAATAAAATAATATATGAAAATACTCACTCAACTTGAATCTCACTACAATTTATTTCCCTCAATTTAAATCTAAAAAAAATAAAAATAAAATAAATTCCTACACTAAAATTATTTGTACCTAAAAATATTTCTAACTTTCTCTCTACAACTAACTCTAATCTATTTTCTCTCCTCCTTTTTTTCTCAAATGGGTCTTCAACTTCATTTATAGTAGGTGCAAGTGGTTAGGGGTAATTTTGGTAAGTACACACTAGTGTGCATGAGGGGTGTGAGGTGTGAAGGTATTTGGGTGAGGTAATTAGGATAAATGGGCACACATATGTTATGGGTGAGATCATGTGGAATAAAGGTTAGGGGCATTTTGGGAACTAACGGGCCAAAGGTATTTAACACCCATGGGTTTTGTGGTTTATTTTGTCTTTGGTTTTGGGAGTTGGTTGGGCCAGTAGGGAGAGAGGGGTTGTTGGTTTGGTTCGGGTTAGATGCGGAGGAGCGGGGGTTGGGTAGGAGTTCAATCGGGTTGGTAGTGTATGGGTCGAATTGGGTTGAAGGATATCGAGTATAAGGGGGTTGGCAGGGGTGTTACAGGGTTGGGGGGATAGAAGCCACCACCTGCTAGTGGTGAAGGTGGGTATGGGTTAAGGATTGGGGGTAAATGGGTCACGATTTTTGAGTTTTCGGGCTAATGCTTTGATGAGAAATAGGTTTGTGGGTAAATGGATATGGTGGGTTTGGAGGTGTAAGAGAGAAGAAGTTTGAAGCTTTTGGTTATGGAGTTTTGTGGAGAGAGAAAATGTGGGGGTTGTAGGGAAGAAAAAGGATTGGGGTTTGTGTGTGTGAGGGTGTAGGATAGTGTGTGTGTGTGTGTGTATTTAGATTTTAAAAAAACAAAATATTATAAAATAAAATGAAAATAAATGAAAACTAAATAAAATATATACCTAAAATATAAAGCTAAGACTTAAATAAAATATAAAATAAATAAAACTAATAAAATATAAAATAAAATATAAATCCTAACTTATTAATAAAAGACTCAAATAAAATAAAATTCACCTAATAAAATTAAAAATTAAGGCTCTTATTATATTTACATAAAAATATAGAAACACTTGATACACATACTAAAAACACTCGGGACTCTAATAATTAAATCTATACACACACAAATAATATATAAAATAAATCCTAAATATTACACAGTACTCAAATAAAAATCTAAAAATATATAAAAGTACAAACTAAACACACACGGGGCTCGAGTGATGGCTAGGACACAGTTTAGGCTTTGGTTTTGGGACAAGTTCAGGGAATCGAAACTCATGGGGCATGCTCAAACGGGATTTCAGTCTTCACGCTCTCTTTGATTTTCTTTGTTGGGCGCGTTTAACCGCTATTTTATCTCAATTAACTTGATTTAGAACTATTTGATGCCGCGACTTCATATTGACATACAATATAGATAAATAGGCTCATAAGACATATTTTTTCAAGAATTGGCAATTGAAAATTGTCTATTTGGGGTATTATTTAAACACTTTTGGGAGCTTATCACCCATGGTTAGGGATATGCTCACACAACTGAGTTTGTATAGAACCTTTTGCCTCTTTAAAGTTTATATCCAAGGACCCTATTTTAAAACCTTATGCCTAGCTTTTTTACGAATTCAAGTTGCTGAACAGAATGAGTATCGTCTTGCAATAATGTATGATTGATGGACTCTTCCACATTTTCCAATGTATTCTCATTTATATCAGCTCCTTTATTTCCTATAGAATCCTTTGATAATGTTAGGATAGTTTATTCGTATGCAGATTTGTATTGTTTATATGTTCTCTTTGCATTTGAAGGTGTGATTAAGTGTGAAAATTATTAACGTGTGACAAATTTTACAAGTGTGAGAAACTACTCAAAGTATGTGTTTGTCAAGTCTATACTTTTTCCTTTGTGGTTGGGATTGGGTTTTTTTGGGTGCTTGGTGGCCCATAGGAGTTTTTATTTTTGGTGTTGTCCCTCAATGGCAAAAGTAGAAGATATCTAAAGATAAATTTCAGATTGAGTCAATTTGTATGTATTGGATGAATTTCAGATAAAACATTTAGAGTCATATGTTAGGGTTTGTGTTTCCATTTAAAGCCTTTGATGTTTTTGGATTAAGACGTAGGTCAAGATTTATAGATCACGTCATCATGACATATTTAGAGCCAAGTTTTGTCTCTCAAGTAATGATGCATATATATTTTGATCATTGGATATTTTATTTTTGGTGTTAGAATTTTCATAAAATTATTTTTAAATGGTTTGATTTTATCCTTTTTATTTTTTTGGAAGAAAAATCATTTTTTCGTAACTTCGTCAGAACTAGTTTAGGAAGTCGTTCGAATGAGTTTAGGTATCTCATTAGATCATTTTCAAATGAAACTTCGGATGAGATATTTTTCACTCTTGTCTAGAATCTCGTTGGATGTGTTGTTTAAATGGTGTTCTAACGAGATGATGTACTTTGTTCGGACGAGGTTCAGTGTCGTTCGAACGAGTGCGAGATTTTTTTAAGAATTCAATATTTTTCAACTCTATTTTGATCATTATATCATTTTCAACAAACCTCTTACAAATAGGAGTATGGATCAATATTTTATTTAGAAATAAATTCTTATATTTTGAGCTTCCAAATTCATCCAAAAGTCTCTCCAAAACTTTAGTTTACACCCAAGTAGTTTAGGATAAAAGATTAATCCTACATATACTTTGAAAATCCTATTTTGGGAACTAAGTTTTATTCTTCACATTCTTCACATCTTTATGGAAATTATTTCTTACATTGGACTCCGTATTTATTATCCACACGTGGTGGACTCCGTGGTGTGGTGTTGTTGTGAAAAATGATGGATTGTGTGTTCCAATGTATAGACGATGATTGAGATTAGTTTGGTGGACACTTAAGTGTGTGTGGACTCACACGTTATCACTGTGGAGGAGTGGTTCATGATTGAAGATGCGCCCAGGCTGGAAAGGGAGTCGAATCATTGACTAAGTCTTTTGTCAACTTTTGTAATTCCGTATCATAGTGAATTGTGTGGTTGGGTCTTTCGACGATTTTCCCATTTGGGTTTTCCTCATACATCGGATGTTGTGTGATTTATTTATTTTATCTTGTTATACTCACCTATATGCATTCTTAGGATAAGACAAATTTGGTTAATTATTTAATCACAACAACTTGTTTAAAATTAGTGCTAAGTTTTACTTTGAGTTCATTTGTTTAGGTTTAATATTTAATTTAAAAAAATTAAATATTTTCTATTGTTCTCTCTTCCCTATCCATATTAGAACCCTATCACAGTTTTCCAAATTAGTATCAGAGCGGATACACTAATTTATCGTGTAGATCTATCTTTTCATGATAGTTAGGGTTATTTGGGTGTTGTATTTCTCCCTCTTTAGTTTGTTTATTTTCTCGTGATGGTCATAATTGTGATCGATTGTTCAATGCATTTAGAGATGATAATGATTTAGATATTCGAGATGAGTTTAATAAGTTTCATATCCATGCTAAAAAAATAGCTCTTGTGAAGTTAAAGTTTGCAAAAAGAATTAAATTTCTTGAAAAAGAAAATTTGTGTTTCAAACGAGAAATTGAATTTTTGAGAACTATTCAAACTCAATTACATATCCTACATGAGAAACTCATGGAAATGAACCATGATTTTAAAACTTTAAAAGTGCCTAAGAAAGAGAGTAAAGATAGAGCTCGATTTTTAGAAGAATTAGAGGACTCTAAATTTTCTAAGGTTAATGTGTGCACCATTGAGTATAATGATAAATTGATAAATGATTTGAATGCACGTAAGAAGACTATTAGGGATAAGTTCACTTGCATTAAGGGGATCGAGATAACTTTCTAGTAACAATTGAAAATATGAAGAAGCAGACCCTAAATGTTGAAGGGGAAGGTTTTTTCTTGAGTCTATAATTTCAGAGTTAAAAATGATCTAAGAGACTTGAGTAGTGTTAGTAATAATGGTAGAGTCTTTGATAATTCAAATTTTGTCGCTGCTAAAGCCAAGACCGTTGTTTGTTTTAGATGGTCAACCAAATCCCAGGATGTTATAAAAGGTCAAACCAAAGGTCCCATTCCCTATTGCGTCTACATGTTCACACACTGCTATAGGAAAGGTCACCTTAGGCACTTTTTCTATAATCTTAGAAAAGACTCTATGAGGTTGATGTCTAGTGTCCCCAAGGTTCCCGAGTCCCAACATCGTTCTATTATATCAATGTGGGTTAGGAAATCACTTTTGGAGACATTAAATGTTAGGCTTGTTTATTCTCGAATGCTTGCCCATAATTCTTCCCATGCTATATAATATGGTTGATTGTGTTTGCATGTTTTCCATACACTAGATTTTGTACTCCATGATAAATCTGGATGGTAGTTATATGACGTTTATATTTTGTACTTTCATTTTTCCTTTATTGTGTCTTATTAAGAAAAATATAAAAAGATTGTGTTTGCCTTTTGAATTATTTTCATTTAAATTGGTATCATTTTGAAAAATGTTTAAAGCTCAAAAATATTTTTGCTTTATGAGTAGTTTAGTTTTATACATTTTGTGTCTTACATCGGTGTGTTTGAATCCACTTCCTTCCATGTTTCCATGTGTCTAGGACATTTGATTATGATTCTCAATGGTTAGATTGTTCTTAATCATGCTTGCATGGAGTAATTTGAATATGACTTGCTTAATTTATTCACTTTGTATATGCCTCCTCACACACATGCACGATCTCTTTTGGATTTTAACTTCACATGTTATATTTGAGCTAAGTGATATTTTCCCCCATCAATGTATTCATTTACATACCTTTTGACTATGGGATATTTGTACATGTAAGAACCGTTACCCATGAGTTTTTTTATTTTTTATTGAATATATGAGGGTGCACGAGAAAGGGCTATGAAAGGAGAAAATCTACTTTGTGATAAAACCATTGTTGGAAAGAGACTAAAAATGAGATTCAAAAAGAAAATATTAAAGGACAATAAGTTTTTTTGATCTATTTTAAAAAATGGTAACTTCAAAAGAATCCATTTAACAATATATGATATATGTTTAGATTTTGAAGGTGTTATATGTTGAAGATAATGTTATAAGTTGAAGATCAACGAGTTTGTGCAATGAATCCTCGTTATTCTTATCAAGTCATAACACTATTGATTTTTAGAATCATCGATATTCTAGGCTTGTGTACATTATGCTCGTTTGTTATTTGAGTTCACTTTATCTATCACTTGAGGCTAAATCTTAGTTTGATAAAGTTTTTCCGTCAAATAGAACTCCTTGAACATTTTTAAGTAATTGGGTAATATTTAATTTTCCACGCACCTTAACTGCATCCCACGTGTTTATAAACACTATTATAGTGTGTAAATTTTATGTATGTTGTGTCATTTTGCGGTTGTTTATACCTGTATATATGTGCCTAAGTGGAATTGGTATATTTTACATATTTATATGTATGGTATCATTTTGTTTGGGGTCTTTGCATTTCAATTTAATCCATGTTTACCATGTTCTTTATCTTTGGATCAAATTGGCATGATATATGATCATATTGATATCTCATGTTACTTATTTACATTGATATCTCATGCTTCATGTTGTATTCAAGTTGGTATCAATTTTCCATCAATATTGGTATCGATTGATCATTGTTTGGATTATTTGTGCATGTGTTTCCATGTTATGTCTGTTTCACTTACCCCATTGCATTACATTATTCTTTCCTCTATATTTCATATTGATATCACATTTTCTTGCATTTTAGGGATGACGTGGTTGTGGGGGAGAAATGGCTTTTATGGATTCTTTCTTTGTCCATTCCTGAGCAAAAAGGAGGAGAAATGATATCTTTCACTTTAATGTTAGGAGGAGATTTTTATCTTGGGGAGACGTCTTACCTGGGTTGGGTATTGTTAGACATAGGGTAGTTTATTTATATTTAGATTTATATTGTTTATATATTTTCTTTGGATTTGAAAGTGTAGTTAAGTGTTTAGGCTTGCAACAAGCACCAGAATTTACAAGAAAATTTACTCATAGTTGTGTCGGTGAAGTCTGTACTTTTTCCTTCGGGGTTGAAATTGAGTTCTTTAGAGAGTTTGATGGACATTTGAGTTTTAATTTTTGGCTGTCTTGGAATAGCCAAAGGGGGAGATTTTGAAGGACAAATTTCAGATTGAGTCAATTTGTATGCATTAGCTTAATTCTGAAAAAAAAACATTTTGAATCATAGGTTAAGGTTGGTGTTTCCCTTTCAAGACATTGATTTATTTGCATGAAGATGTAACGATCGAGCTTCAGAGATTGTGTCATCATGTCATGTTTACTGCCAGGTTTAGACTTCATGTTTCGAGGGTCTATCAGGTATACATTTGTATATATTTTTATCATTGGATATTTTATTTGTGTGTTAGGATTTTTATAAAAATGTTTTTAAAATGTTTTTATCCATTTTTATATTTTCTTGGAAGAAAATTATTTTTTCAGGACTTCATTAGAATGAGTTTGGGGAGTCATTCAAACGAGTTTAGGTGCATCATTAGATCTTGTTCAAATGATACTTTGAACGAGATATTTCTCACCCTTCTCTAGAATCTCGTTAAATGTGCCATTCAAATGGTGTTTCAACGAGATTTTATACTTCGTTCAAATGAGGTTCAATGTCTTTCAAAAGAGTACATGATTTTTTTAAGAATTCAAGATTTTCCAAATCTCTTTTGATCTTTATCTCATTCTGAACAAACTTCCTATAAATAGGAGTGCGAAGTAGAATTTTCATCAGTGATAAATTCTTTTTGAGTTTCCAAAATCATCTAAAAAGATCTCCAAAACCCTAGTTTACACCGAAGTAGTTTAGGATCCAATCTTCCTCTTATATATACTTTTAAGATCAAACCTTGGGCACCAAGGTTTATTCTCTATAACTTTGTGAGAATTTCTTTGTGCGACACATTACCCAACTTAAAGCAAAATTCCCTGAGGTGTCCTCTCTTCTTACAGTGAGTGAAAACATAAACAGGCCTAGGAACACCTCTCTTAAAATGTTTAGGGGGCACTCTCTTATCCGTAACAGGATGCCTAGGATGGTTTTGATAGATCCATAAGGATCTATCACAAATTCGGGAACTGGCTCGGGTACAACATGGGAAGTGGAAGAACCGTCATGACCTATTCCTAGTCTCTTAACGTTACCCAAAGCGGGACCGAGGAGCATCTTTCCAACATTCTTATATGTATCCTCTGAAGTGACCTTTACCTCCTGAGCACGTTCAAGATCTCTCTCAAATTGTGACACACGGGCATCAAGTTTGCTCTTTTGCCGACCTACTATGATCAATTGCTCACTCAAAGTAACCTTCACCTTCTCTAGTTGACTCGTCGATGCCTCAAAACCTTTCAAAACCTCTATCTCTCTCTAAATCTATCACCTTAAGACCTAACTCCTCATTTAACTTCTTCATCTTTAAGGTCTCGACGTACAAATCTCTAAACGAAATTTGGATCTCACTTTCACCTTCGCTTCCAAACTCACTTTCACCCTCACTCTCACACGAAATACTCGAACTATCATCATCAACGCTCTCACGTGCACAAGTATCCTCATCGTTGTGGGATAAACTAGGTGTGCTCACAAGACTAGCTAAAAAGGTGACACACATCCCATGTGAATATTCATCCTCAGAATCTTTCACCTCTTCCTCATTATCGCTAAGAGTGGCTGGCATGGCAATCTTTTTTCCCTTTATCTTTGGCCTAGTGGGACACTAACACGCTCTATTCCCCTTTCCCTCACATTCAAAATATATATCCTCTTCCTCTTTCTATTTCTCATTCCCTTTCTCACCGCTCTCTTTGGCCTCATCTTTATTTTTATTTTTTTGAAAAAAAAATTATTGGAAGAATTTTATATTGAAAACTTGAGAAACTTTTTGAAATTTTTAGCAAGCATAGCTACATTTTTAAAATCAAATTCTCCCTCAGAATCAGACTCACAAACTTTCACTTTATTTTTCATCTCTCTTCCTAGACACTTCCTCACCCTTCCTAAATTGTGCCTTAAGTGCAATCCATCTATCCTTAGGTTTAACGGTCTTAGAAAACATGTCGATCTCATAAGTTTGAAGATCTCCTATGAGTTCTTTTAACCTAAGGGTATCTAGTATCCCCAAAGAATTTAAAACAGTGACCTTAGGAATAAAGAGGGATGGGAGTGATCTCAAAATATTTTTGACAACTCTCATCTCATTAATTTTCTCACCCAAATTAAAACTTGTGTTGATTATGTCTGACAACTTAGAATAAAACTCGTCAAAACATTTTGACTCAGACATCGTGATTGTCTCAAATTGGGTGGTCAAATTTTGCAACTTAGACGCCTTAACTGCGTTTGTACCCTCATGAGTCAATTGGAGGATATCCCATGCCTCTTTAGACGTGATGCACGTCATAATACGGCGAAAGTCGTCAGGGGTGACATCTCCAGAAATAGCACTCAGGCCATCGGAATTAAAATTTCTTTATTTAAAATCTTCCTCAGTCCAGTCTAAGATAGGTTTAGGATTAGTGAAATTTACAACAATGACGGTGGGAGGATTCCACCCTATTTCACAAACAATCCAGACATGCTCACCAATTGCTTTTAAACCAAATTCCATGCGGGCTTTATAGTAGGCATAATTAGTCCTGTCAAAAACTGGCAACCGATTATATAAGTTTTCATTCGGAAACATTGCGAAAATTTTCAAAAATAGATTTTTCAAAAAAAATTGACATCACAAAAAAATTGTGGAAAACAAGCATCACTCAATAAACTAGAGAAACCTGCTCTGATACCAATTGGACAACGTGAGTGGTAAAAAGGTATCAGGTGGAAAAAAAACATCAGGATCACTCAATAACTTGGAGCAACCTACCCTGATACCAATTTGTAAAATGCGGTGTGATATCGATTGCTCGGTGATTCGCAAATTTCCAATTAAACACTTATTTAATTGATTATAGTTTTTAATCCAAATTAAACCAATTAAAATCCAATTTTATTCAAACCCTAAACATGCATCTAGGTGGGTAAATCATGCCATCACAAATAAATATAAATTATTGACACACAGGTTTCAGGAAAAAAAATCCTTTTGGGTAAAACCTTTTATTTCACTATGAAGGGTAAATCGTAACTTACATACACAATGAAATCTACAATGCTATTCCGTAGAATACTCACATAGGCCTCAACCTAGGATCAGCAATGGATCAATCGCAACAAACCCATAAGAATCTCAACTCTGTCTTCAGCAAGGAACACCCTCAGGCACTATCAATGACCATAGTCGTAGTCAGTCAGCACCTCCCTCAAAAGCTACCAAGTCAGCCGTAGAGAAATATTCCCTATAAGGGAAACTTTAGCAAAATTGTATATTGCACTCCAAAATAATTCATTAAAGTATTTGGGATCATTTTTTAATAAAAAAAAGATAAAAACACCTCCAAAGGAGAAGACGGAAATTCTACAGGTTGCAGTTTTCGAAGAATGAAACTCTTAGGTCTTCTGAATAAAAAAGGACTTACAATAGTGTTATTTATAAAAAAATGAGTCGGCGGCTTCGTACGAATGATAAGTGAATGTCGCTCGAACGACATCTAATGTTGTTCGATCCCGGGATCACGTGACGATCTAACAAGGTTAAGAAAACTAAAAATGTAGCATGTCTTTAGAACACTTCAAGCGATCTTTGAGCAAGGTATCGCGCGATATGCTCTGGCACTTGAAGTTGTCATTTGAACGAATTTCTCCTATCGTGTGAACGACATTGACATGTCATTTGAACAACATCAACAAAAACTATTTTTATGAAAACTCCGCCTAAGGACTTAAAAAAATTATTTTGATGAAAAAAGACGCCTCAGATGTTTAGAAAACATTTTAGAAAAATATCCCAACACTTTAAATGAAACGTTAAGGGACTTAAACACAACCTTACCAAAATCTATCTCGCAGAGGCTTGTTTGTTGAAGAATGTTGATATTCGGATCCATCTTGATGCATGATTGAACTTGAACTTTTTTTGGACGGTTGTAGCGGTATACAACATACACTAATGTACAATGAACAATGTAAAATATGTCCTTACAGTCCCTAAGACTTTTTAGAGTTCTTTTTATGATCAAATTCTATTTTTTTCATCCAAACCCTTTGGATTTTTTAGTATCACGTTTTCAAATCAAGCAGAATAAATTCCAAGATCAAGAACCCTTTTAGGATTTTCTCTACTGCTGAATTATAAAATCGAGACTCTACTGTTGAAGAAGAAGGGAATTACAATTCCTAAGATTGATCGGTGAATACCGAGATAAAATCTTCTTGCTGTGGGAGACTTTACTACTTTATACTTAGTGGATAAGCAGTCTCTAAGTCATCTAGTGTGTGTCAAAATCTTTAACAATGTTGAAATCTAGGTTTGTCCCGAAAGGAATATTTCCTTAAATTCTTCTTCTTGCTATTTAGTTTGTAATTTAGCTTCACCACTATATTGCATGTTCACTTAAATTAAATTAAGATAAAATTTGGTAAAAAGTGAATTTGTGTGTTTGGACTAACATATGAGTAATTTGTATATCCCCTTACAGTTACAAATTAGTATCAGAGCTTTTTACACTAAGTTTATTTATGATCTTTAAATTTGGTTTTTATGGATAACTTGTATAATAGGTTACCTGTTTTCAATTGGTCTAATTATGCTTTTTGGAAAGCTCAAATGATATCGTCTTTAAAATAGATTGACGAGCCAGTCTAGCTTGTTTATGAAAGAGGGTGTATACCACATATTGTGACTCATGGAGATGTTATAAGTCCTAACCCCATCATCACTTGGATGGAGGATGAAATAAAATGGAGTAATTTTAACTCACGCGATTTAAGTGCCATCTTTGGATCTGTTAACCCTGACGAGTTCCACCGCATCATAACATGCACCACATTTAATGAAGAAAGGCATACTCTCCAGCTCACTTACTAGGGTACCAACGTTGTGAAAGCTTCTAAGATTTAAAATATCACCAAATAGTTTGAGACTATCACTATGCTAGAGACTTAGTCATTTAATGATTTTATGCACGATTATCGGGTATCGTTAACTCTAGTTTTAATTTGGGAGAGAGAATTTCTAAGACGCGTATCATCAAAAAGATTTTGGGATCTCTACTATCTGGTTTTATCCCTAAAGTCATTATCCTATATTTTTTGGGAATTTTAGATACTTAGGTTAGAAGAACTCGTAGGAGACCTTCAAACTTAAGAAATGGATATATTCCCCAAAACTAAAAAGAAAATGGAAGTAGGGATTGCTTTAATAGCCCAGTTGAAAAAGAAAAAGGAAAAAGTTTGTTATTTTTAGTCGGAATTTAATTTTGAACTTGATGATCTTTCCCTATTTGCAAAAAAAAAATCAAAACATTTCTTAAATTTAACAAAGAAAGTTCTTCTAAAGAAAACAGGAGTTTTGAAAAAAAAAATGGCAATGAGGACAAGGAGGTTTATGAGAAAGAGAAGGTGAGATGTTTTAAGTTTGAGGGCACGGGTCACAAAGACCATGACTGTGCCACTAGGCTAAAGAAACGGCGAAAATGCAAAGCTTCATACAAATCCAGTCTTAGCAATAGTGATGTCGAGTTGGTGAATTCCAAGGATGAATCACTGCATGGATATTTTTTTGCGTCCAAGGCCAGTTATGTTAGTACTTCGAGTTCGTCCCACGCTAATGAGGATATTTCTAAATGTGATAGCCTTAACACTTTGTCGAACCATTCTGAGAGAGTGAGGGTGATGAGGAAATTTTGTGTGATGGAGAAATTGGCCTTCAAAAGGCATACACTAAACTTTACAAAGAGTATTTATGAACCAAAAAGCAAAATAGAAGTTTGACTCTTAGGGTGTTTGACTCTTAGGGTGTTTGATTTAGATAAGGAAGTGATAGTTTTAAGAGAGTTTGAGGCAACGGTGAGGTAACTTGAGAAGGTGAAAGTTACGTTGTATGAGTAATTGATTGTGATTGTTAATGAGAAGGCCGATTAGACCAACATGGTGGCTAGTCTTACGAGAGATCTTCAAGATTCATTAGAGACTGATAAGAAACTTGAAGCCCATGTATCCCAACTTGAGAAAGATACCAAATGTGTCTGGGAGGTCAAGGTTACTTTAGAGGATACATATAAGAAGTTTGGAAAGATGATCCTCACTCCTACATTAGGTTTTAGACAGAGGCAAGGAATAGGGTATGGCAGTGCATCCACTTCCAATGCCGCACCCAAGCCAATTCCCAAGTTTATGATAAATCCATATGACCCTCATCCTAACTCACCTAGGAGACTGAACACATTAAGGGGAGCACGTGCTTGGAATTTTTATCAGGTAGACCAAAGCTAGTTTATGTTTGTTCCCATTACAAATAAAGAGGTCACCTTAGGGAGTTATATTTTAAGCTAGGGAGAGTTTCACACCCAGAAGTTTCTCTATATGCTCCCACATGAGTTCCCAAACATGTTCCTGATAGCACTCCTACACATGTTCCCACTCATGCTCCCACACACGATCATAGAGATTTTGAGAGCCTTCGAGAGAAAGTAGAGTTTTCGATCAAAACTTCACAAAATTTGATGGAGGAATTTCAAAGGATGCATGTTTCTGTTAAAAGCATGCCCCGAATCAATGATTGAGATTTGGTACTTTATTTGGTGTATGGTGATTATCATGTATATATATTTTATCCACAATGGCAGATTGTATTCTTATTTTATACCTATGTTTATACATGCTTTTTCTTTTTGATATTTTTTATAAATACAAAAATATTTTTATTTTTTGAGAAAAAGTTTAAAAAATCGAAAAATATTTAATTTTTGATAAAAAAAATTAAAAGAAAAAATGATTTTTGTTCTTTTATTTTTCACCATATATGGATATACATTTGAGGTATTGGGATCACCCCTACACTCCATCCATTCATGTGACTTTTTCATGGTGTTTTGAGAATTGGCTTTGTTTCTTTGGTGTGCTTAATAATGTGCGGAACATTTTGTTGGTCATTGATGATTACTTTCTTCATGCTATATTCTTTGTCACCTTTATTGCACATGTGCACGGACTTTTTTTGAACATTGTGCTTACTTATTATATGTCAAATACGGTGTTCTCATCTCAATCATGCTTAATAACAAACCAGATGTATTAGAGATAAGTTGTGCTTGTAAGAAACATTGCTAGGACTTCATTTTCCGAAAAAAAATTGTTATATATTAAGCAATGAAAAAAGGATACGAAATAGTAAAATACTCTTTGCTTTAAAATCCACCATTTGCAAAAAAAAGCCTAAAAGATTAATGATACATAAAAACAGAAGTGCCAAGGCCAATTTTATTTCATTGATGCTTTGTTACAGATGAGCAGTTTGATATCTTCAAAATTAAGAGTGAATTTTGTATATACGAGATTTCGAGGGTGTTATAAAGTTGAAGATTAATGAGTTTGCACAACGGTCCCTCTTAAAAAGTATTAAATAATCTGGCCTCAGTGATTTGAGCAGCATTTAAATTCATGGCATGTTGCATAAGTCAAGTCAATTAAGTTCAACATTTTTAAACCTATGGTTGAAATTGAGTTCTTTATTTAGATGTATCTCATGAGTGCGTGTGCCTATGTTATGAATGCCTTTGTCGATTTGCTCATTGAAATTGTTCACACAATTACATTATACTTTCACGATTTGGATATTTTAGTATTATTTCATGGTGTGTTGTATTTGTATTTTTATACCTTGTTTTTATACTTAAAAATTTTAAAAATTCAAAAGTAGTTGGTATGGAATTAAAAATTTCATCACATGTGCTTTAATGATTATCTTTATGATGATATATTTGCTTCTTCTTTATGATGATATCTTTGCTTCTTCAGGTCATGCTAATGCTTTGATGCTAAGTTTCTTACTCTTTTTCTATTACGTACAAAAAGGGGGAGAAAGAATTGAGGGGGAGTTTATTTATTTTTTAAACTCGTATACGTTATGGTATTTCTTTGTCTCATGTGTGTAGGTCTCTTCCACCTTGATGATGGTTTCATGGACTACGTAAGATGAAGACTTTTCAATTGAAGGCTTATACAATTATGCATTTTTATTTCTTGATTTGGGAGAGCATTAGTTGTATTAGTCTTAGGGGTAAATTTAGCGTTGATTTGGATTTTGTATCAGAATATCCAAAGGGGTTATTTATTAGAGAAAGTTTTATAATTAGTCATTTTAATTTTATTTGTCTTATCCCATTACACCCCACTGCACCCTCCTAACTAATTCTATGTGTTCGAAGACAAGAACTTGATGACATTTGGAGGATTAAAGATCGTTTCTCACAACATCATTCAAAAAAGTTATGAGGTGGTTTGGTATATATTTCAAATATCTTGAGGTTATTATTTAAGAGTTTGTATTTAAAAGTTTTCAAGATGTTTTAATATATTTTTTGAAAAACTTGTTAATTCATTAGAACGAGATTTGATATGATGTTCGAACGAGTTGTGTACTATTATTATAACGAGGTTCCTTCCTTCGAACGAAATCTAGAATGTCACCTTTTGGTCAGTTCTGGAATGTCGTTTGAAGTTTTGTTAGTTGTCGTTCAAATGAAATTAGGCATGTTGTTAGAGCGAGTTTCCCACGTTTGAACGAGATATGAAGCGATGCCTTTTTGGAATGTTCTGGAATGTCATTCGAAGTTTCATTGGAGACGCGATCGAACGAGATGGGGTACATCGTTCGAAGGAGGTACCGGTTCATTCAAACGAGTACGGTTGCTTTTATTTTTTTAAAAACATATTTCCAAATATTTAATCCCTATCTCTTTGCAAAAACTTTTCCCATAAATAGATGTGCATGATTTGAATTTTCCCTAAGCCTTTTTAGAGTTCTTTTCGTGATCAAAATCTATACTTTTTTTCATCCAACCCCCTTCGATTTTTTAGGATAACTTTTATAAATCAAGAAGAACTAACTCTAAGTTCAAGAACCCTTGTTAAGATTTTCTCTATTATTGAATTGTGGAGTCGAGGATCTACTGCTAAAAATGAATGGAATTACGATTCCTGAGGCGAATCGGTGTATACCAAGGTAAGAGCTGATTGTAGTGGGCGGTGCTGGATTGCACCATTTTTTATGGTAGATTTAAAGACTATATCACGTTATACTTAGTGGATCTATAAGTAGTTTTCAAGTCGTATATTGTCTGTCAAACTCTTTAACAGTGATGAAATCTAGGTTTTTCCCAAAAGGGATTTTTTCTTAAATTCTTCTTCTCGCTGTTTGGTTTGTGTAATACCCCATAATTTTGTGTATTTATAACTTAATTGATGCGGGGAATTAATTGGGAAAAATATGTTGTATTTAAATTACGTGAGTGAAGTAATCTAATGTGATCAAATGAGAAATGTCATTATTAAATATTAATCGAGAGATAGATACGGATTAATATTATAGTATGAAATTTACTAAGTGTGAATAGTAAATAATTGTTGATTATTGTAAAACGGCATAGTGACTGATATGTGCGTATTTTATTTTATCTTAATTAAGAGTCGCATGTAGACTAATTTGAGGTTGAGAAAGAAAATATATTTTTAGTGACTCAAATGATAATTTACAGGTCACGGATGATCCCTAATGGGTCAAAATAGTCGAAAAAGTGTATCCGGGAGTATTGTTTGGGTCGTGGATCAATTTTAGACCAAACTGTCACCTCTTGAGAGCGTTTTGGTCATTTGGCAAATAGAGGTTAAGGGACCAACGAAATTTCAAGTGTTATATCTGATGTTTAAGACTTGAGGCTATGGTTAGAAACAATTAAACCCAAAGGAAGCCATTAGAGAGAAAAGATAAACCAATTTTCAAGGCTTGGGAGGTATTCTTGAAGAATTAGACCCAAATCTTGCATCCTAATCATCTAAGGAATACGAATTCGAAGAGAGAAACATCAATCTATCTACAACACCACAAATTCAGACCCTACAAACCTAGAGGCAAGTTGTTTATTGCAATTATTTTGATGTTATAATACCCATGTTAGGAGGGTGTCATGAATTGATGATATTATACATATTCTTAGAAGAAAAAGTTATTTTTTATGCATGTTATGGGTAGGGATTTCATGTATTTTGATTCATATATGTAGAGGGTTGATAATCAGTAGATGAGAAATTATCAATACGAATTAAACCTGGGTTTTATGTTAAAAATTGAGGAAGAACATGAAAATCTAGGGTTTTGAGGATTTTGTGATTTAATCTGTTCTTGATTAAATATTGTGATGATTTGGTGCAAAAATCACGTTGGAATTTATCTTAATGCATGTAGTAATGGTTAGGGACAATTAGTTTAAAATTTGATGAAGTATAATGAGTGTTGGAAATTTAAAATGGTGGGAAAACGTATGAACTAGGCGAAGGAGATGAAGTGCAGGTCGGCAAACTGGTTTGATTCATTGGGCGAACCGGTTCGATCCCCTGGGAAAATTTTCAGAATTTTCTTTTCAGGACTAGTTCTTATGAATGATTGTCGTGGAGACTTTTGGAACCTTGTTGGGATATAATGAGAGAGTTATTATGTTATGGTAGGCCTATATTTGGTTCATTATTTAGTCTTATTGAGGAAATTAAGACGATAATGAATTGGCTTAAAGTATGCCGTAATCGATCAGAGTGAAAGATAACGAATTACGAAAAGATAGAATAATGTAATAAGTAGACCAATAGGGTAAATATTGATTTAACTAATGAAATTTACAAAGGGGTAACTAGGACCCTTAAAGTTTTGTGAATACTCATGAATACGATAAGTGGAATAAATCGTAAAGTAAATGGTGGTGAGTATACGAGAGAAATATACTGCGTACCAGCGGGAATAATTAGGTTGTGTGAATAACTATCATATTAATACTTAGGCGGCGTGAACACCTAAAGTATACTAAATTTAATGGGGTGTCCGGACCAATACATGAAAATTATGTGAATACTCACGAATACGATAAGTGGGATAATTTGTAAAGAAATTTAGTACGTCGAGTATGTGAGAGAAATATACTATGTACTAGTGTGAATACCTAGTTTGTGTTAATACATACCATATGAATACTTAGGCGGTGTGAATACCTAAAGTATATTAGATGTATTGGGGTCGAGGGAATCTCCGGACATAAAAGTTCGAGTTGGGGTCGAGGGCTATCCGAACCAATGTGAATGACATGAAAAATTGGGGTCGAAGGAACATCCGAACCTATGAATCCTTATTATGTCATACGAGGATATTATATATATATATATATATATATATATATATATATATATATATATATATATATATATATATATATATATATTGTGTGGGAAATATATATCGTGCGTTGTATCTACTTATGTGAGACAGTAGACAATTAGATAGTGTATATCTAAAAAGAATGAATTAAGTGGAGAAACGTAATTATATAATTCAGCTAATAACATATGTGAATGTTATTTAAAATTGTGTATATCGGAATGATAAATTAAGTGGAGAAACTTAATGTAGTGATTTGAAGAATAACATTTGAGGAATGTTATTTATGTTGGAAATTAACACATGAGAGATGTTAATAAAATTAATGTACTGTATGGGCGGTACAGTAACTTAGACGTATAGATAAGTTCCTTTGAATATTTTAGTCTAGTTATCTTGGGTAGCATAGCTAGGTGGGATAAATATAGAACGTTAGACGTGCACCATAAATGAGAGGTGAGGAAAACTCAAGAGAGAGTGTACGTGAACATGTTTAAACAATAATCGAATTTTAATGTGATAAACACTTGCTAAATATTTTGAAAACGTTTTGTGTACTAACACTTGATATAAAATATTTTTTAAAACCTTTTAGGTGTCCCGCCACAGGGACACCAAGCTTGACTTCATTACAAGGACTCGAAGTTGTAGTATTGTGGATACTGGTAGGATTTAATTTGATTAGACGACTCCTCCATTCCGATCTAGTGTGGGATCTCATTTTATATTCCATGTATGGACATGTTTTCTATTGACAGTTTTCAGTTATTTAGTTCCTTTTTATTATGGAGTATTTGGTCTTGATATTTGTAATACCCCGTATTTTTATGCTTTCTAAATTTGGGAATTTATTAAATTTAATGTGAGTTATTAATTTAATATAAATCCGAAAATTAAACATTTTTAATTACTAACGTGACGAGAGTTAGTAATCATTGGAAACTTGTTGAATATTACTAATGAGTAAAGTAATATAATATTGGTACTATTAAATGTCACGAGTGAATAAAATGACAATTTTGGAAATTTAAGTCGGGACGCGCCCGTGTCGCGTCGGGACTAAATATTGATTAATAAAAGTGAATAAATTATAAGTCGCTCGTATGGTCGTTTTGAGTGCGCCAAAGTGTCCGGAAGAGTCGAGATAGTCAGAAAAGTGTACCCGGGGGTTTAGTTTGGGTCTCGGGGCGTTTTTAGGCCTATTTAGCACCCCGGGAGGGCATTTTAGACATTTTGCATTTTTGGGTAATTAAACCCACGAAATTCATTAGGTTATATCAGCCATTTGGAATGGTCATTTAGGGTTAGCAGACTCACAACCTTAGAACGGCCATTAGAGAGGAAGGTAGAAAGCTTTCCAAGCAATCCAAGGCCAAAAATTCATACGGATGCACCGCCACCACCACCAACGCGTAGATCACGCGACGGGGAACGCAACCACACCAAATTCGCCCACAAATTATAATCCTGAAATCTACAGGCAAGTATTTATATTTCTGAATTCTAGTTAATGTTCCTCTTATGTTAGTCTAGGAATAAAAATTTCGTATTTTGATTGAAAAATTATATGTTTTGGAAGTAGAAATCGCATGTGTTGTAAGGAGAATCTGTGTAGCTTGAACCTTGATCATATGTAGAGGTTGTATTACAAAATTTGGAATTAATATGGATGAACGAATTGATGTTGATTAGGTTCTTTAATTAAAAATTTGGGAATTAGGGTTCTTACGAATTAATTTGGGGGTTTCATGTAATCTACATGATTTTTGATGAATTAATGATTCTAGGAAGTTATTAATGTTATATAATCATGATATTATTTATTGGGATTGAAGAGGAGACGTTTGGGATTAAACTATAGAGGTTTTTATGCTTAAAATGGTGAAAAACGAATCTGCCAAAGGTTGAAGACGAAACAGTGCAGTTCGTGCGATGTCGCGCGAAGTAGTTCGAGCGAGATGTCAATGTCGCGCGAATTCGTTCGAGAGAGATGGACAAGTCGCTCGAAGTAGTTCGAGCGACACGTGGAAGTCGTTCGAGCAATAACCATTCTGGTTCGAGCGAGATTTTCAATTTTTAGGGAAATTCCTATTTTTACCCCTATTTTAGAAATCGGTTAATTTGAGTGAGGAAAACCAGTATTCGAGGAATTCAGATTAGTACAAAAATTTTGGGGTTGTGTAGGTGTGACGATTTAAGTATTTGGTACGGTGAGGTTACTTTAAAGATCACGAGAGGGAGATAACCGTAATAAACGATATGAGTCCGTTATACGGGATAAGTGAGTAAAATGTCGTCAGAACAAGAAGTTATAATTATAGGTTGTGAGTACACCAAATTGAGAAATGTGAATAAGTGTTGTATATATGACTATGTGATTGTGCATATATTATAAATGTGTAAAAACCATTCCCGCTCTACTTTCTATCCCTGAGGTTACCGCGCTGGGACAGTCTTATCTCGATGGGACCTTTATGGGGGATATTGACTTGTACCCTAGAAGATAGAGATCCTTTGGTACAGGCTAATCGGATCGATAGTCAGACGGCCTAAGAGACGTGGGGGCATGTGCTGACCTCTTAGAGACCGGGACTCTATGCTTCGCCTCAATGTAGTTTGTGTTTATGTTAATACAGTTAGAGAGTGCTTCCGAACTTGTATTTCCCTTAGTACGAGTGATACGGGGACTGGATAGCAGAGTATGCCGCACCATAATTTTTTTATGTGGGGTGCTGTTAGAATATATATATTATATGAGTATTTAATATATATATTTAAATTCTGAAATTTGAGAACTACCTCCTGTGTTTATAGTAAGTAAGAGATGATAAATGATTTCAATTTGGAAATACTTGTTTGAAAAATATAATGTGATATTGGAAAACTTTATTAGAAAATAACGTTAAATTGAGAGCTTTGCTATTAAATGAAATTTACTTCTTAAACAGTTGAATTGCCAGTTTAAATCTTACGAGTAACCTAAGATAAGACAAGTTTAACCGTTGGGAAGGTTAGTGCGATAGGTGTGCACATTAGAAGAGAGGTGAGAATTTCTCAAGGGAGTGTCGCACTAATATGTTGTTTCATTGGCCAGTAAACATTTTAAATACTTGCTAAACAAATTTTAAATCGTTTTTACAATCGGGCTCTGACCCGTTTCCATTTTCTTTTCCCTCTTGTATATATATGTATATATTACAGGTGCCCAGCCACATGGGCGTCTTGCATAGGATCCTTTGGAAGGAACGCGCTGCAGCTTAGGTGGGAGTTGCAGGCCTCTTGCTTAGACGACCTCACTTTTTGATTCCTCGTCTAGCACTATTATTTCAGTTGGGCATGTGTCGCCCTTTCCATTATTCAGTTGTTTTATTGGATATTGTAATCCATTTATTTCCACTATTTGCACTTTGGGATTAGTATTGTCAGGATGTTTTTCATTTAAGTATTAAATGTTGGATTCAATTAATTGAATGTTTGGTTATTTGGATTTATAGATTCCAGGATAGTTGTTGTGTGATTCTTTATCTATGAATGATGTCCAGTTTAAATGTTGGTTTATATAAATAAAATTTGGATAGTAATGTCTAAAATGGTTTTGGCACTTAGCTTAATTATTTAGGGTGTTAAATTGGTAAAGTTATTTTTACGACAGTGATGCTAAGAATGAACCAACCGTCACCTTGATTTTAATTTAATAAATGACTGATCACCCGGTATTTAATTAGGCAGGGTGTCACAATATTTTGGCTGTTGGTTTATTCAACAAACCGTTATTCATTT
The DNA here is from genome assembly GCA_949130495.1 of Sambucus nigra. Taxonomy (NCBI): domain Eukaryota; kingdom Viridiplantae; phylum Streptophyta; class Magnoliopsida; order Dipsacales; family Adoxaceae; genus Sambucus; species Sambucus nigra. The sequence continues at coordinate 609,418,166 of OX422217.1, read as the reverse complement.
ATATATTGTGATGGTTGAACCCTAGTATATTGTGAATTATTAATTTAGTTTCAGCATTGTTATATTTATCTGTTTTAAAGAAAGATAAAATTTGGCACTGGTCTAATTTCACTTAGGTGGTTAGTAATGAAAACGTTTTCGACAGTGATGCTAAGAATGGACCATATAACAAACCTGTTTTAATTTAATAAAGGCCTGATCAACAGATGTTTAATTAGACGGGGTGTCACAGTTTGAAATTTGGCTTCACCATTATATTGCATGTTCATTTAAATTAAATCAAGATAAATTTTGGTAAAAAGTGAATTTGTGTGTTTGGCATAAGATATGATTAATCCGTATAGCCCCTCGCAGTTATAGAACTACCATAATTTTTTCACAAAAAGTGCTCTATGAAAATCCCTTACTAAGTCGTTTAATCAAAAGTTAATACAGTTAACAAGGGTCCGATGTTTTCTTGAGGAAACTCTTTTAATAACACCAAAGAAAACTCAAGTTATGTAAGACAATGTTTTTAACAAGAAATTTCAGTTACTTGGAATCTTAAAGGTTTAAAAGAAGTTTAAATACTTATAGCAGTGATAGAAAAAGTAAAACAAGTATAAAAAACATTCACACAAGATAAAGATTTTAACGTGGTAAAACTCCTATTAAACAGGGGAAACATCCACGACTCCCTCTATGGAGTAAAACAAAAATCCACTAGAATGAGTTTTAGAGTACAAGCAAGCAACGTATTATCCAAACAAATCATACCTAAAACTAAGTCAAGAAATTATATTAGCACTCCTAGTTTTTCTCCGAATTTTCTGGCTTCTAACTGTCGTCTTTAACATCCTCCAAGCTTTACTCCTTTGCTCCATTTTTATGTCGACTTTGATCATAAAACTCTCTTTACCAACACAAATTTAGTGACGTTGTGTGAAAGTGTAGTGGAGTGATGTACCTAACACATGCATGCAACTCACTCACACGTATACAGACGATTTTCTACAAATTACAAATTTGATCTAAAATGACATGAAAGAGTTCTGAATCAACTTTTCTTGAAAATAGACTCCTCTTTTTAAGGAAGATAAAAAAATATTACTATAATAAAAAAACCACGATCCTATATGTCTCTCTCTTATTTATATACAAAACTATTTCACAAAAATGTGAGATACAAACTGGGAGACATAAATGTCTTTAGATCTGAAAATTTTGAAGTCTTGTTTTTCAAGAAAACATGAAAACAAAAAAGGAGATATGTTGGGAAAATTTTGATAAAAATGTTTTACAACTAAAAACTCAACACAGAGATGATTTCTAACGAAGAAACCAGTCCTAACTGTAAATCGTGACTGTATCACTTAGTCAGATCTACAAATCTCAAAGGTATGAGAAGATATTAGACTTGGTGAAAGTGTTGGACAAGAGATGTAAACCAAAGAGGATTTAGAAGCATGAACACAAAATAATTCTCAAACTCTCAAAAGATTTTTGGAAAAATTTGGCCAGAGTTTGGTTTGCGATTTTCTTTTTCAGTCTTATTTTTCCTCTCTCTCTCTCTCTCTCTCTCCCAACTCTTAGACTTTCCAAAATTTAGAAACGAATGACCCTTAGTCCTTATTTATAGTGGACGATGGAAGGATCTGGAATGGGGTTCAAAATCAAGGGTCAAGATTAAGTCGAGCAAACGATAGTAAATCTAACGGTTCAAGATGCACCGCATTTAAACTCTCTGTGATTGGCTCAAACAGGCAAGACATGGATTGAGATAAAACGCATGCAGATGATTGATGAATTCAAACCAATGTTCCAGATTAACTCTCAAGTATGTGAGACGAAAGAAACACAAATCTGATCGTTTATAGAGCAACACGTGTGTGACCCAAATTGATTGTAAAACGCGTGTTTTTGAGTTTTATAAAATATCATTACCTCCACCCCCCAAAAGTCTTTGCCGCTTTCAGATTCTACCCAAGGCAAATTTTAGGAATTTTAGGATATTATAAAATGGCCCACGCAATTTTAAATGTTTAAAAAATAGATGTTAATTGTTTAAAAAAATCTTAAAAATCTTTAAAAATATTAAAAAATGATTTTAAGGCAATGTGAACACATACACACCTCATACACACAAAATGTCAAATAAATGCAGTCCTAGGTGTTGTGAGTTGTGTTGGTCACTACCTTTTGAATCCTTAATTGTTGTTTATGTAGATCATGAAGAGCCATGAGGCTTAGGATTTTAGAATAGGATGACATAATTTTGTCTCTAATTCCAAACTAGATAAGCTCCTATATTTTAGACTCAAATGAGGGATATATATATAGTGTGATTGAATTTACTCTAGGCTTATATCCATTTTTCACTAGACACTATTTCCCACCATATCTTCTAAAGAAGACGCCAACATCTGGACCAAGCTACACAACTGCCACCGATTTTTATTACAACCAATGTTTTCAAATCCTTAATCGGATAAAAATACCTTTAGAGTTAAAGAAAATATATGTCTAAAGTGTTTCAACCTCAAGCAATCACAAAAGATACACCTAGTATGTGTGAGAGTATCCTAAGGTTAAAATATGTGTAAAAGAGTTATTGCGCTTTGCATTTTGCAAAATGTAAATCAATACCAAAGGTTTTGTAGAAATATTTGTTTTAAAAAATTGGGTTATAAATATTCTTTAGAAGTTTAAAAATGGAAAAACTTAAAAGGAAAATCTTAAAGAACACAAAGAAGTGAGAAAATATGCTCTCAAATACGATTGGGTTTGATTCACAAGATGATTTTCTTTTTCTTTTTCTCTTTCTCCAATCCTCATGTTGGAACAATGTTGGGAACATGATTAATATAGACTAAGTGGGGGGGCACTAGGATGGCTTATACCTCATGTGTCAAACACACAAAGCTCCAAGGGTCAAGTAGTCTATCATCGAATAAACCAAAAATTATCATTAACACATTGTACAACACGATATTACAAAAAGATCTCTTAAAAAGTGCAAATTGTGAAGAAGTAACATTGTGTTCTTGTAAGTTCAGAGCAGCGAACCTGTGACAAAGCAAGTCACGATATTATATGGAATTTTTGCACTTGGACTAAGTTTGGCAGTGACGAGGCTTCATTGTAGAGAACCTCAAGTGAACAGGTCGCTCCATATCCTATAAAGGAATTATTAAGTTTTGGTTCTACAAGTTTGAAAAATATTATAAGCAAAACTTTAAAATATGTGTTACTCAACCAAGGAACGCATATTTTAAAATACACTAAATATGTTTTTCTCTAAGAAATATATTTGGGTAAAAATACTAACATTAAAAGTATTTTTCTTTATATGAAAATATATAATGTTGGAGGTGGATCTAATTTCTCTATTCAAATTATACATTTTCCTAAGTAGTGTACTTGAGGTGTTGACTACAATATTTCCGGATGAAGTTGATGAAACTTTTCCGGGACCTCTTGAACAAAGACTTTAAGTTTGCTTTGATTGAGTAATTTGAACAATCTAATCATATGGGGTACTTGTAGTATACAAGTATTCTTATAAATGGGCAAGCGCTTTGAGAATTAAAAATTTGTAAAGGAGGGAGAACTCACCTAAAATGGTCTTGGAACACAAGCGTATGTCTAACCTCTCCCCAACCCGAATTGAGAACGAGCATGAGTTCTGGATCGTGTCAAGGACTAGGGAACGGGCATGGAATTAATGGTTGGTTACTTAAAATTTTGGGGCAAATTTCTTTGCCAAATTTTGAATAAAAAATTGAAGTCGAATTATTAATTACAAGACTATTTTTAGAAACATGTTTTTAAAACATAAAACATTTCATTTTACTCTCTCTATTTCTCCCTCTCTCTCTCTTCCAAAAACACAACTCTATAATACATAGTTTTCAGCATCTGAAAATTCTTTCCATATTTTTTAACATACAATATTGTGATGATTCTGAAAAATTATGGTTTGGTTGGGTGTTAGCATACAAGATATCTACAATGCTAGATAAACTTGAACATAGGTGCAGTTTTGAGTTTTTTTTACTTTTTGGGAGACGAGTCAATTGCAGAACTACTGCGCTCTTGGGCAAAGTATTGAAACGCCTTAAAGATACTGATCTTTTCGCCATCTTTATTAGGGGTGACAATTCGGGTTAGTCGTGTCATTTTCGGGTCGCGTTGATTTTTATTTTAGTATAAGTTTTAGGTACTCTTAAATCTATACAATCTAAGCGGGTCATATTCGGGTCATTTCGGGTTATTACCGTAAACGGGTTATCGGATCAAAAATTGCTAGCTCTGATCTTTATTGGCACCTTTGCCAACGTATTAAAGTTGAGACCATTCCCTCGTCGACCAAATTATAACCCACACATTGTATTGTCAACACTATAAGTTTATAACATACATGCATCCTGGCATCACCACCGCCATCGTTGAGATCCATTGTGGCCCTCCACGCCATCGCACCCCATTGACAAATCGACACTTATGTTGTCAATGTCTGCAAGGAGTTTGTGGGGGATGGAATTTTGCAAAGGGGAAGGGGGTCACGAGTTTTCAATTTCCAAAGGAGGGGACGGGTGGAGTGAGGAATTACTGATTGGGTAAGTCGTTGGACGCCATACCACCGCCTATTTGTTTCTCCGATTTGTTGTGTCAGTGATATTTCACTCCTCTCTTTTCTCATGATTTTCTATAATATATATGTATATGCATTTTTCATAAATACAAAAATAGTTATGTAAAATTTTCAAACAATGCCCAGATTAAATGGGTTGATTTAAACATTATTCGGAAGAAAGACTCGAATTTGAATATCTTGAAATGTATTTATCAATCTGAAATTTTTGATTTTATTTTCTGAAATATTAGAAATTATTGATCACTCTCAAAAATTTTAAAAATTTGAGTTGAATTTTCTTTATAGTTTTTAATTAATTTTGATCGAACTAGAAAGCTATCTACAATTTTTGTTTTATTAAAAAAAACTAATAAAAAATTAGTTGCCCTTTTATAAAAATTATATATATATATATATATAATTGACAAATATGTCCCCATATGCATTTCACACTAGAAGAAAAAAATATCTTCCACGACACCTTTTTCACGACACGTGGGTAAAAGGTTTAGTAAAAATTACCAAATAATGACACATTTATAGTAAAATTACAGTAAATTAGCATTAAGTTAATTTTCACGACGCTATTAATTAAAGTGTCGTTAAAAGTAATTTTGACGACTATTATTGTGTGTCCTAAAAACAATTTTTGATTCCCGCTGAAATTTTGTGGCGCACGCACGGTAACTTGAAAAAGAAAAGGAAACAAATCAAGCTCGAAGATACATGGGTATTGCGGTGAAAAATCAAAACCAACCACTAATACTTAACACAGCCGTCTCCAATCAAAACTAACCGATCCAAACCTGCCAACCAAATCCTTTTTCGGTGAGATCTTCCACTGTCGACCCTCAAGGGAGACATAATTCCAAAGAACAAAAGAGAGAGATAACATTTTCTCTCAATTTTCGGCAAAAAAGAAAAACGAGTAAGATATGTCGTCTAATCTTCTGTTTCATTTTTTGGGTTTCAAGGCGACCCGAATCTTAGTTGTTGTGTTATTTTAGAATCGATCTATTGTTTTTTATTCCTTGATTTTTTTTATTTACTGAGTTTTCAGTTTAAGAAAAAATAAAAACATTCGATCCATTTTTTTTTAAAACAGACCTGTTGTTCTTTTTAAAAAAACAAGTGGAAGTTTTTTCGAACTGATTTCGTTTTTTTTCAGATCTGGAGTTTTTAAAAAAAATCGTTCTGCTTGCGTTTATCTCCTTCTAGTTTTAGTTCAATAAAAAGAGGAAAAGTAAAAAAAAAATGTACTCAGAATGGACCAAAAAGTCATGAAAAAGTAAAGCATCAACACCAAGAATGGATGGAATTCATATAGAGGTCTTTCAAGTAAAAATAACTTAGGAAATCCACAACAAAGTAGTGGCAAAATGGCTCAAATGATATAATCGGTTGGTCTTGTCTTTGTTCGGTCATGTGCTAAAGTCTTAAATGGCTTAAATGAATGATTGCACAGAAAAGACCTTTGATTTTTGTTTAGTAAGATGGAGATTTTTTCTAGTCGGTGTCTAAAGCCCATGTATTGATCCAACCCGAATTGTACGTCGACCTTTATTATTTCTTCCAAAAGATAAATTTGGTCGAGTTGAAAAAATATCAGACCGTGATTTTCCCAAATCAATAGTGACTATTTGATTTTTGCTTTACCTTGTGGATTTGATTTTCCCAACAGTCGTCTAAAATCAAAACCAATCTCTTTTTGTTGATTAGTTTTTTTATCACAAAAGAGATTTTGTGATAAAAATCTCTTATACGATAATGTTGATAACCTTATCTTCATATATATCAATCAAAACGAGTCTTCAGGGGGGAAGTAAGATTTTTTTTTAATACCTTTTACTGTTATAGAGGATCCCTTTTGGGGAAACATATTTCCTTTATTGATGTACTTAAACAAAATGTTATGAGATGCTTTTACTAGCATGGCATCCTTTATAAGTTAATTGTCATTTTTTATTTTACGTTTCACGCATTTATTGGTATCCATAATACATCCATCTATCTTTTCATAATTAATAGTACTTTGTATATAAAAATAACTAATGGTGCATTAAAGTAGGGAGATTACTATTGAAGTACAAACAGTATTTTAATTTTTACCAACACATTAAATGATATTTGTTTAGCTATCATCTATTTTAGTTCACTGATCAAATGTTTAATAGTTAGTTGATTAGAAGCTAAAATCCATATACAATCCCAATTTTTTATCAGAAATTTCAAAACGGCAGCAAAAAAACGTACAACTTATATAAATTTGATTTAATGTTTGAATTTTATTGCTTTCAGTTTTGATTTGTTAATTGTCGGGGTTTAATTTAGACAATTCGATTAATACATAGATTTGATTTGTTTATATTAATGTTTGAATGTTTGAATGCATTTAATATTAATGTTTGAATGCATGATTATTTTATATGTTTGATTTGTTTAAATATGTCTTAAATAACTCTGTAATATATATATATATATTGGTTATGCTTAGGTACTACATTAGTAAATGAGTGAAGACCCTCTCATAATACCTAAAAAATTCTTGTACTTAATATTAAATGTTTATTGCTATCAATGGTGAAAACAAAAAAAATTAAGTTCACTCGCCCACCTTAGCAAAATATTCTAGATCTGCCCTTGTTTGAGTATAACTATACTTTAAAAGGCATCTCCTCAATTTGTTAGATTAATATTATTTTTTCAATCTAGTGAAGAGGTTAATTATTTTTATATTAAGTTTTATATCTCTTACTGAAGCCCTTATACTTTTGACTCATTTGAGTCTAGACTGTATAAGAGCTCATCTAGTTTGGAAATTGTGACAAAATTGTGTCCATCCTAGAAACCAAAGAGCCTCAGAGATTGTATTGCTTCTTCTCATATTCATCTTGTAATGATCCTGAGACTATAGCCATCACTCACACACTTAGAACTTAATCTTTGCATATCATATTGCACCTTTATGTGTATTATTGTGGTGAGTGTGTTTAAATCCCTCAATTTGATTTTTATTAATTTTTTGGGAATTTTAAACATCTTTTAATTAAGGTTTTATTAAATTAAAACTTGATTTAAAAGGTTTTGGGGTTAATATGTAAATATATATTGTTGTGATTTTTGGCCTTAAGTTACTCTGGGTAGAAACCGAAAGCGCCAGAGACTCCAGGGTTGGCTTTGTAATTAGTTTGGGATGCGCGTTTGCATTCGTTCTATGGCCAACACTTGCTGCTCTCTGATTGGCCAAAGTTGTGTTTCTTTACAGAGACAAAGCTTCGCATGTTTACAGCCCTTGGATCAACCCTTATCAATGGCCTGCATGTCGCCTGAGTGAATCCCCGTGTATACCTTTAAGCCAATCACAGCCTGTTTAATCCACCGCCTGTTGTGAGCCCTTGGATTGAAGTCAAAGGAGCTTGACTCAATCTCAGACGTTGTTTTTGAACGATAGTCTGGAACCTTCTCCTCTTCCTATTTAAAGGACTCTCATCTCAGCCTTCGAAAGCTTTTGTCATTTTGAAAAGTCTCAGAGAATAGAGAGAGAGAGAGAGAAGAGAGAGAGAGAAACCAGAGAGCCAAGTTAGAAACCCTAACTTCGTCAAAACCTTCTCCAACCTAAACCACTTACCTCTCCAAAAACACCATAACCAAATAAACACCATCCTTAGTGTTTGTTGAGTTTATGAGAGTTCGAGTTGAGTGATCTTGGGTTGCTGTAACCTTGTGTTCATAAAATCTTATTTTCAACTTAGACACTTACTCAGATCTTGTTTCTGTTTCAATAGAAATCATAGATCTGAAGTTTTTCATGTCACAACACACTTAGTTGCATTTTATTTCTCATCTTGAGAAGTTCGTTGTTGATTGTTTTCTATTAAAACATTTTCTTTATTCAGAATCAACAATAGATGTTTTTATGTTTCTGTTTTTACAAAACTTAACCTGACCTAGTTGGATTCGCACTTGGAGGGTTTTCAATCTCCTAAATATTTTCAAAATAGACTGAGAAAGGTCTTGACCGATTTCTTAAGCAAGATCTCCGTGGAATCTGGGTTATTTTGAAAGGTCAAAAGGTTCTTGGTTTTGTAAGAAGGAAAAATAACAAACTCACTGCATATAGACTATATATGTAATTTGTTAGGATTGTTTGTAACTAATAAGAGTGCGTGTGTGCATGCATGTGTTATAGAACACTTTTCACAAACATCTTCACACTTCATACACTGAAAGTGTTGGCTATAAGATTTGGTGAACATAAGTCGACGTATACTGCTGAAACAAAGGAAGAGTTGACAAACTGAGAAGACTACATCAACATTCAAGATCTGCAGAAAAGTTTAAGGACGCCAGAGGGTACAATCCTGAACTTGTATAGACTTGTTATTGTGTGCATGTTAGTTAAATAGATTGTAACTCACATATTTGTTTTAGTGATATTTTCTTGTTTTACTCCGTAGAGGGAGTCGTGGATGTTTCCTCAAAGTTGAGGTTTTACCACGTTAAAAATCCTGAGTATTAATATTTCTACATCTTCTCATCCCATTCTGTTGTGTGCTGAGTTTAAAATATTTTAAACTGTTTACTAAAACTTGTTATCAAATCTTGTCCATATCTCGTACATAATTTTTGTTAACACATCTTGTGTTCAAAATCATTTTGATTTAAGTAAAGAGTTTCTTCAACAAACTTTCGGAGTTGCTTAAATATTTTATTTTCAATAAACGGCTTTAGCAACGCTATTTCAATTGGTATCAGAGCTTTTGGTGAACTTTTTCAAAAAGATCCTGAGTTTCTGAAACTGTTTTCTCAAAATCAATCATGGACGAGAAAAATGAAAGATATGGTAACTTGACCAGACCTCCTGTCTTTGATGGAACCAATTTTTCTTATTGGAAAGTAAGGATGATTGCTTTCATTCAAGGAACTTTGGGAGATGATGTCTGGGACATTATTGAAAATGGATACTTTTATCCTACTAAACCAGCCACTGAAGGAAGTAATGAGAGGGTTAAGAAAATATTAAGTGAGTTTACTCAAGAAGAGAAACAAGTTTCTCGCAATAATAATAAAGGAAAGAATGCTATATTTATGTCCATAAATGAACATGAGTTCAAGAGAATCTCATCTTGTACCACTTCTAAGGAAGCATGGGATACCTTGATTACTGCCCATGAAGGAGACTCTAGGGTTAAGGCTGTTAAAACTCAGATGTTAATTCAACAGTATAATTCCTTAATCATGTCTGAATCTGAGTCTTTTGATGACTTCTACATGAACCTGACTGATATTGTCACTAAACTGCATGCTAATGATATAACTTATGATAGACAAGAAATTGTGTCTAAAATTCTGAGATCATTACCACAGAAATTTGACAATAAAAGATATGCTATTGAGGAAATGTGTGATATAAATCTCACTCCTGAATTACTCAGTAGTAAATTAAGAACTGTGGAAATGGAATTGGAGTTTAAGAAACAATTGACCCACACTCATAGGAAACATACCAATTCCAATCTTAGCTTTACTTCTAAGATGACTAAGCCTGAGTTAAACACTCCTAGTAATGATTCTGATGAGGACTGTGACTTAGAAAGTCTAGATAATCAGATTGCCCTAATGTCAAAACAATTTAAGAAAATTGTTAAATTTAGAAACAGTATTGCAAATAGACAGGGCAAGTCTAATTATTCAACTCCTTCAAATCACAAGTCCCATGAGAAACCTCATGACAAACAGAACAAGGACAACACAAGACCTCACAGAGACCTCAAGAAGACTGAATGCTATAGATGTGGTAAACTAGGACACATTGCTCAAGACTGTAGAGTTAATTTAAATACCCAAAACAAACACTCTAGAGCCAACATCTGCAAAACATGGGATGACTCAAGTGACTCTGAAAATGAGGAACCTGAGACATCTGATGATTTTGATCCTTGTTTATCATTCTTTGCCAAAATCATATATAATGATGATATGCCTGTGCTTGATAGTGAGGATGAGTCTAGTAATTCTAGCTCTGTTGTCTTGAATCATACTTTAACTGGTTTAGATGCTTTACTTACTGAGAACATTAATATTTCTTCCTCGGGGTGTGTGAGTCAAAGGGGAATCGATACTGCTGATGTCAATGGGTGCGTGAGTTTAAGAAATGAAACCTTAGGGGTCACTTCACACACTTCACTAGTGACTCAGATAATGAAGATCTCCCAGACATTCACACTCTATATGCCAAAACTCTTAAGAAAAGCTCTAGACTAGAAAAGATTGTGAAAGATCTTACCAAAAAGCTAGAGGATCTAAGCCTGATGGTAAAACTGAATGCTGAAGAGTATACTACTCAATGCATGTCTCATGAAAGTGATGTCAAAGTGTTTGATGAAAAACTGAAAAATTTGACTGAAGCTAATGAAATTCTGGAGAAAAAATACAAAGGGACATTATTAGAATTGGAACAAACCAAAGAAAAGACAGCAACTGTGTTCAAAAAGTTTACAAAATTTGAAAACAACTCTAAATGTTTTGAGGAATTCGTTGCTGAATCTAAAACCAATTCTGATGATCGAACTGGTATAGGGTTTTGCCCCAATTTGAAGACACAAACAAAACCTGTTGAACCTATCAAATTTGTATCAGGAGGCAAAAGACCTATTGAAACATGTCCAGACTTTCATTCTCTAAAAACTGAATTTGATCATCAAAACACTAACACTGGAGATGCAAGTGGCTCTAAGCATGAAAGTCTACCAAAGGGAAAATATGTCTGCCCCCCAATTAGGAAAAGTGAACCTGCCTTCAAACCTGTGCTACCTAGGAATAAAATTCAGCCTCAAAATTTCTCAAAACCTTTGTTTAGGGACTTTCCTAAGGAAAACCCCATTCTGAGCAATCTTTATTGCTCCTATTGTGATATATACGGTCACACTTTCGATGATTGCTATGATAGGAGACTGATTAAGCCTACCTACAACACTTCTGTGTACCATAACTTTAACTACTCTAGGAGGAGTCGTAACAATTATGTCCTTCCCAGGCCATCAGACAAAAACTCCAACTATAGGAATAGAAAGACTAAACCTAAAAGGACATTTACTAGAAGGAATCCCAGAAACTTTTTTAAATCAAATGCTCAGGTGTTTAAATTTACTCAAAATCATGCGCAAAATGTTTTTCAACAAAAATTTAATGCTCGCAAATTTTATCAAATGAGAGCAAACAAGCGCAAACAGAAAACCAGAGCTATTTGGGTTAGAAAAGATGATCTAGTACCCCAGATGAAGTGTAATATTGTTATTTCTGCCTTAAAAGCTGAACTTACATCTTCTGGTTGGTATTTGGATTCTGGATGTTCCAAGCATATGACAGGTGATGATACAAAACTTTTAAATAAAACCCACTTAGATGGTGGAAAAGTTGTTTTTGGTGATGGAGTATCATCCCAGATCATAGGCAAAGGAACTCTTAAAGAAAAAGGACTTCCTGTTCTTGAAAATGTTCTCTTAGTTAAAGGTCTTAAGGCTAATTTACTCAGCATTTCGCAATTTTGTGACTTAAACCATACTGTTACCTTTTCAAAGAACAATTGCAAGATTTTAAATGAAAAGGGAGAATGCGTAATTACAGGATTCAGGACTCCTGACAATTGTTATACTGTCATGTCTAGTTCTGAAATCTGTAATGTTGCCTGAATGGATGACAATGAGATATGGCATAACAGAATGGGTCACATTAATTACGAAAATTTGAGTAAATTGTCCTCTCAACAAATAGTTAGAGGAATACCAAAAATTAAACCGATTCATAACATTGTCTGTGGTCCCTGTCAAGAAGGAAAAATTGTTAAAGCACCTCGTAAAAGGGTTAAAGATATTCTTACCTCTAATCCCTTAGAACTCATCCATATGGACCTAATGGGTCCTTCTCAAACTGTTAGTCTCTGTGGACACAGTTATATCTTAGTTATGGTTGATGACTTCACCAGATTCACTTGGGTAGCTTTCTTAAAACAGAAATCCGATACTTTCCAAACTTTTTTAAAAATTCTTTTACGGATTGATAATGAGAAAGACACTCAAGTGAATAGAATCCGAAGTGATAGAGGTGGTGAATTTAAAGACACTGATATTGTAGAATATTGTGACTATAATGGTTACAAACATGAGTTCAGTGCTCCTAAGACCCCTCAACAAAATGGTATAGCTGAGAGAAAGAATCGAACTCTTCAAGAGATGGCACGTGTCATGCTCCATGCCAAGAACTTACCTAAGTATTTTTGGGTAGAATCTATTCGTACAGCATGCCATCTAATTAATAGGGTCTATCTTAGAAAGAATTCCAAACAAACTTCTTATGAACTTTGGTACAATAAAAAGCCTAATCTTAAGTACCTTAGAACCTTTGGTAGTACCTGTTATGTGTGCAAAGATAGGGAACACTTATCTAAATTTGAGAGTAGGGGAGATAAAGCCATATTCTTAGGATATTCACCTAACAGTAGAGCTTATCGGGTGTATAATCTTCGCACTAAAACCTTAATGGAATCCATAAATGTAATTGTTAGTGACACTACTGTAGAAAGCAAGACAAGTGAATTAACTATAGAAGAAGAATCGTCAAATATTTTAGAAAATGACTCTTCTGAAATAGATAATTCATTACCTATTGAGTCACCTGAAGTACCTAACTGGATTTCTAAAGATCATCCCATAAACAACATAGTTGGTAACCCTAGTGAGCCAGTACGTACAAGATCCCAACTTCGAAATTATGCGCTTTATGCATGCTTTGTTTCTCTTGTGGAACCAAAGAATGTAAATGAGGCATTGAATGACTTTCACTGGATTTCTGCTATGCAGGATGAACTTTTACAATTTGTCATTCATGATGTATGGTATCTTGTTCCACGTCCTGATCGCAAAAAGGTTATTGATACTCGTTGGATTTTTAAAAATAAAACTGATGAAAATGGGATGATAATTAGAAATAAAGCTAGACTAGTTGCTCAAGGTTATTCCCAAATAGAAGGACTTGATTTTAACGAGACGTTTGCTCCTGTTACTCGTTTAGAATCAGTTCGTATGCTTCTTGCCATAGCTTGTCACATGCATTTTACATTATATCAAATGGATGTTAAATCTGCGTTCCTTAATGGAATACTTGCCGAGGAAACCTATGTAGAACAACCTAAAGGGTTCATTGACCCTAATTATCCTAATCATGTATTTCGGTTGAAAAAGGCTTTATATGGTCTTAAGCAAGCTCCTGGAGCTTGGTACGAGCGCCTGTCCAGTTTTCTGCTGGATAAAGGTTTCAAAAGAGGTGGAAATGACCAAACCTTAATTGTCAAACATTTTGGCAAACACATTACTATCGCTCAAGTCTATGTAGACGATATCATATTTGGATCCACTTCTACCTCAGAAGTAAAATATTTTGCTGAAATTATGAGTAAGGAATTTCAGATGTCCCTTATGGGGGAGTTACAGTTCTTCCTAGGTCTCCAAGTCAAACAACAACCAGATGGATTGTTTCTTTCGCAGACTAAGTACGCATTAGAGATAGTTAAGAAATTTGGCCTCGAGAGTGCTAAAAGTGCTAAAACGCCTATGAGTACTACAGAAAAATTGTCAAAAGATGAAAATGGAAAATCTGTAGATCCTACTTTATATCGTAGTATGATTGGCATATTACTTTATCTGACTGCCTCGCGTCCTGATATCATGTATGCTGTGTGTGTTTGTGCGCGCTATCAAAACAACCCCAAAGAGAGCCATTTAAACTCTGTTAAACGGATAATTAAATATGTTAAAGGCACTCTAAATTTAGGAATTTGGTACACGAATGACACACTGAGCACTATTATTGGGTACACTGATGCTGATTGGGCTGGTTGTACTGATGATAGTAAAAGCACTTCAGGCGCATGTTGTTATATTGGTAATAACTTGGTAGGATGGAGTAGTAAAAAACAGAACTGCACATCTCTCTAGACTGCTGAATCTGAATACATAGCCGCTGGTAGCTGTTGTGCCCAATTATTGTGGCTTGAGCAAAGCTAAGTGATTATGGTATTTTAGAACCCGCACTTCATCTCTATTGTGATAATCAAAGCGCGATTAATATTTCTAAGAACCCGGTTCAACACTCGCGAACTAAGCACATTAAAATAAGACATCATTTTATTCGTGAATTAGTTGAAACCAAGGAATTAGAAATCAATTATCTTCCAACTGATCTACAACTTGCAGATTTGTTTACCAAACCTCTTGATTATAATAGATTCATTTCTTTACGTAAATCTATTGGTATGATTTGTGTTGAGTAAATACCTGTTATATCTTTCCAAGTTCCTTCCCTTTGTCCATTTGAGACAAAATGGGGGAGAAATTTGAGTCTATTTCTGCATATACTAAACAGCTTGATCTTAGTAATTCTTTGCAGGTATTCTTCTTGTACAATCATTCTTTATTGTAATAATAGGATGTTAAACTGTATATAGTTGAGTTATGTAATTTTTGCTTTCTAGGATTTGGGTAGATAGAACTTTTATAGGAATAGGTTTTTCTTATCTGTTGTCGCCCTACGAGTTCTAGATGACTCAAAGGAGATTTTGTCTCATATTTCCAAAGGGGGAGATTGAAGCCCTTATACTTTTGACTCATTTGAGTCTAGACTGTATAAGAGCTCATCTAGTTTGGAAATTGTGACAAAATTGTGTCCATCCTAGAAACCAAAGAGCCTCAGAGATTGTATTGCTTCTTCTCATATTCATCTTGTAATGATCCTGAGACTATAGCCATCACTCACACACTTAGAACTTAATCTTTGCATATCATATTGCACCTTTATGTGTATTATTGTGGTGAGTGTGTTTAAATCCCTCAATTTGATTTTTATTAATTTTTTGGGAATTTTAAACATCTTTTAATTAAGGTTTTATTAAATTAAAACTTGATTTAAAAGGTTTTGGGGTTAATATCTAAATATATATTGTTGTGATTTTTGGCCTTAAGTTACTCTGGGTAGAAACCGAAAGCGCCAGAGACTCCAGGGTTGGCTTTGTAATTAGTTTGGGATGCGCGTTTGCATTCGTTCTATGGCCAACACTTGCTGCTCTCTGATTGGCCAAAGTTGTGTTTCTTTACAGAGACAAAGCTTCGCATGTTTACAGCCCTTGGATCAACCCTTATCAATGGCCTGCATGTCGCCTGAGTGAATCCCCGTGTATACCTTTAAGCCAATCACAGCCTGTTTAATCCACCGCCTGTTGTGAGCCCTTGGATTGAAGTCAAAGGAGCTTGACTCAATCTCAGACGTTGTTTTTGAACGATAGTCTGGAACCTTCTCCTCTTCCTATTTAAAGGACTCTCATCTCAGCCTTCGAAAGCTTTTGTCATTTTGAAAAGTCTCAGAGAATAGAGAGAGAGAGAGAGAAGAGAGAGAGAGAAACCAGAGAGCCAAGTTAGAAACCCTAACTTCGTCAAAACCTTCTCCAACCTAAACCACTTACCTCTCCAAAAACACCATAACCAAATAAACACCATCCTTAGTGTTTGTTGAGTTTATGAGAGTTCGAGTTGAGTGATCTTGGGTTGCTGTAACCTTGTGTTCATAAAATCTTATTTTCAACTTAGACACTTACTCAGATCTTGTTTCTGTTTCAATAGAAATCATAGATCTGAAGTTTTTCATGTCACAACACACTTAGTTGCATTTTATTTCTCATCTTGAGAAGTTCGTTGTTGATTGTTTTCTATTAAAACATTTTATTTATTCAGAATCAACAATAGATGTTTTTATGTTTCTGTTTTTACAAAACTTAACCTGACCTAGTTGGATTCGCACTTGGAGGGTTTTCAATCTCCTAAATATTTTCAAAATAGACTGAGAAAGGTCTTGACCGATTTCTTAAGCAAGATCTCCGTGGAATCTGGGTTATTTTGAAAGGTCAAAAGGTTCTTGGTTTTGTAAGAAGGAAAAATAACAAACTCACTGCATATAGACTATATATGTAATTTGTTAGGATTGTTTGTAACTAATAAGAGTGCGTGTGTGCATGCATGTGTTATAGAACACTTTTCACAAACATCTTCACACTTCATACACTGAAAGTGTTGGCTATAAGATTTGGTGAACATAAGTCGACGTATACTGCTGAAACAAAGGAAGAGTTGACAAACTGAGAAGACTACATCAACATTCAAGATCTGCAGAAAAGTTTAAGGACGCCAGAGGGTACAATCCTGAACTTGTATAGACTTGTTATTGTGTGCATGTTAGTTAAATAGATTGTAACTCACATATTTGTTTTAGTGATATTTTCTTGTTTTACTCCGTAGAGGGAGTCGTGGATGTTTCCTCAAGGTTGAGGTTTTACCACGTTAAAAATCCTGAGTATTAATATTTCTACATCTTCTCATCCCATTCTGTTGTGTGCTGAGTTTAAAATATTTTAAACTGTTTACTAAAACTTGTTATCAAATCTTGTCCATATCTCGTACATAATTTTTGTTAACACATCTTGTGTTCAAAATCATTTTGATTTAAGTAAAGAGTTTCTTCAACAAACTTTCGGAGTTGCTTAAATAGTTTATTTTCAATAAACGGCTTTAGCAACGCTATTTCACTTACATCCTCATTAATATTTTCCCTTATGTTTTCATTCTCAATATTTCATATTTTCTATTGTTGTAGGTGATTACTTTGGGAAGTATTGCAATACTACATACCAACCCGATTCAAGATTTTCTACTCTTCAGTCGTAGGTATATTTTCTTTCTTCACTTGTGTATCTTTCTCTTTCATGTTTTTCAAAGGGTATATTTATGGTTGAGTGTGGGCTTTTATATTACTTATATGCTCAAGTGAACCAATGTTAATTACATGATTAAGTATAAGTTATGATTTATAAGTTTGGTGAGGGGTGTTAAACATGTTAATTATCATATTTGGGGGATGCAGACGCATGTGATATATGTGTTGTTTGCATTAGATGTTAATCGAGCTTATGATTGGGGATAACTTGTTTAGATCATATGATTAGTTATGTGGTTAAATTCATCATGAAAATATATTTTTCATACATCATTATGATTATAAAATACACCCAAGGTTGGTCCGAAATTGGTGATGTTTGGTCGCTAAATATGAAAGTTATGAATTTTTGAGTAAATTAATACTCTTCTGTTCGAGCCCAAATTAGTCGTACTAATTTTATGATTTCAGGAAAACACAAAATATGAAAGTTGTAGATATATAAGTTATCTACACGTAGACACTAAGAGTGAGTAAATTGGTGTTGGTACTAGTGAGTAATGGTGATTTTACAAAGGCGAGACAAATCCGTCATTAGTGGAATTGTCTTAATGGACCTGTTGTCCACCCAATCACATGCCACCAACTTATATTGGTCACATGGCCACGTTTTATGGTTATAAGGTAAGATCTTATCATCTTTTTCATTTCATATTACAAGCTTGGGAATAAACATGCTTATGGAGAGAGAAAAAGAAAGTTAAAGGAAGAAATCCTTTGGAAAATTTCGATAAATCGAGAAATTCTCGTAAGGTAATTACTTCTTTATTAAATTTGGTCCCATGGATGAGTTATACCCTAGTATATTTTTGTTTCTAATTTGGATGAATATTTAAATGATACCCATTTTGCCAAATTGAGTTAAACTAAGGATGGCTTAAGATCATACGTGAGGACTTGTGCTACAATCGTAAATGTTAACTTTAAAGTCCCATTTTTGAATTTCCTTCTCGTGAAGCGTTTTGATTTAGGAAATTCATATATATGATGTGTTTATATACTAAAACAAGTTTATTATATGTTTCCATGATTGATACCCCAGGTAGCGGTGATATATGCTTAAAAGATTAAGTTATGCTTTAATGTTCTATTCTGACTTAGTTGTGTTAAAAGTGTCATAAATCATGGAATTCTTATTGAAATGAAATGATTCCAATTGGAGATTAGGGTATAATAATATATGTATACTATATCTGAAAATGAATTAAAAATACCAATAAATGAATCTTGGGTGACAGTTTGGAGTTCAGGTATAAAATCTGCCTCAAAAGTGTAAGTGCGCACACAGTGTTCGACGTTTTGCTTGACTTAGAAAATGAACTCTAAAAATTATGCAACTTTAATTTTATATTATTGAATATGTTTAATATATGTTTCCATGATTTATAACCAAGGCGGAGGTATATATGCTTGAAAAGTGTTAAGTTGTGCTTTGATGGTCTATTCCGACCTAGATGTGTTAAAAGTAGCATAAATCATTGAATACTTATTGAAATCAAGAAATTCCAATTGGAAATGTTAGAGAACATATATGAGTATGATATACTTGAAGGGGAGAATAAAATACCTTCTGGTTAGGCTTGGAGTTTGTGTTGAATTTGAAGTTTTGTTGTTGTTTTTCTCCAGAAATGATTTGAAAAAGGTTGTAATAAAACGAGCATAACTTTGCCTAGAGAATTCGTAATTTAATTCCATAAATTGTGTTAGAGCCCTAATAAATAAGGTGTTATAGAAATTTGAAGTATCATATTCAATTAATTTTCAGTTCTGTCAGATTGACCAACTGATGTGATATGTTACTAAGTTTAATGTGATTTGGTGTATTCAAATACTAATGATGTTGAATTTTTAAGTGGGAAAGCGGCTAACACTACCGTACCAAGGAAATAGTTTTGGTATTAATCTTCATACCAAATTCAAGTGAGTGACATGTCCTATGAAATATAGATGTTTATATGTTCATATTGAAATGTGTAGTTAAATACATGTGTTAAAATGCTTATGGGAGTGATGTTGTATTTATGAAACATATGCATATAATTCAGAATGTTATGTGATGTTATATAATGTTGTGGATTGTGGCGGGTCCTTTATCTAATGTTAAGGACTGTGGTGGGTCCTATGGGATGCAGCGACCTTGTTAATCCAACTTAAAGGTTTGTTGTACTCGGGCCTAATTGAGGGATTTGGCGTTCCCCATATGGGATTTGGTGTTCCCCATTATTCATTCGACTGGCGGGTCCAGGCTTGCGAGAGTTACACAGTTCCTGTTGGGTTATAACATTAGAAAATAAAAATGGTTATTCAAATTGGTTATATGTGTGGTATATGGTCATTCACTAATCTTGTGTTTCTTACACTCCTATAATGTTATGTTTCAGCTATGCCTATTATTTGGAGTTCACTGACTAGTTAGGACATCAAATGGGAGAGTGGAGGATAAATAACATGGGTTGAATATCAACAAGCTTTTTGGGTAAATGTTAAACTAAAGAATTTTGTATGTAAAATTGTTTAGTACTTATAAATTACATTTTAAGGTAGTAATGTTTTTATCCAAACAGGATTTTGTAAAAGTAAAAAGAAAGAAAAAAAATATGGTGCTATTTTTCAGATAGAATTAAAGTAAAGTATTATTTAAGGGAATTTATCTCTAAATAAAAGGATGATTTTAAGTTAATTAAGTCGGGGCGTGAAAACTTGGTATCAGAGCATGGTTATTAGGTTCTGGATAGGGTGTGAGGGTTTAGATTGGCAGTGGATGTAGAAACTATTTTGAGTCATAAGTATTAAGTTTCAAGGGATACATATAAGTATGTTGAATTCCTGAGGCGTGGACACGAAAGGTTTGTTATTAAGTTTTAAATTGGCTTTGTTGACTAACATTTGTCAGTTATACACATATATTGTTGTACGTGATATGAAATACAAGGATCTTGTAGGAAAGAAAATAAGATGTTAAGGTTTATTTGGGGATGACAGCGAATACAGGTATTATAATGTAAAGCATTGCATTATTTTATATGTTGTATTAACAAATGTGTCATTGAAGGAAAAATTTTAAAAACGCAATGTGGTATACAAATTATGAAGTATTGGAGGTGATCTCCTCCTATGCTAGTATATGTGGACTTAAGTCGTGTTACGTATATCATTATGAATGGGTGCGCTCCTCATCTGTATGGGAGACTAATGTACGGGAACACATATTCCATTAAAGGATGAGAAGTGAGAAGAATTATTGTTACATGATTATGATGAGACTTAAATTATTGGAGTAAGATTCAAATAGTAAAGGTTAAATCATAAGGTTAGTAGTTGTATATGCTTATATTCAATATGTGAAAAGGTAAGAAATTCAATAACTAGTCGATATATCACAAATGATCAAAATATGGGTTCATAGTGAATTATTACAAGTAGAATAAAAGAATAATGAGAGTTGAGATGTATGTCTTTAATAGTATGAATACATGTAGTGGATATTACTATTGTGATGTTTTGAAAATCTTATATGAATAGTAAAGTTGAGATAAGGTGTTAAAGAGTTGAAAGTTTAAAAATATTGAGGAGTCCTTTTAAGAATATGTGTTGTGGATGAATATGGGAAAGATGTTAGTCAGGTTTAAATATTTACAACTGAGTTGGGTGGATATTGAGTTGTGTTTGTCATTGTGCGTATGTGTTATCACTAAGAGTACGTCATATAATTAATATGATTGACATTATACGGAGTCACCAAGAAGTATGTGTAAGGAGAATGTGTATGTGAGATACCATAACGTAGTACATTAAGGTATTTGTACATGTTATTTGAAAAAGATACAACATATAATAGTTGGAGAAGTATTATGGGGTTGTAAGTATGGTTAAAGTTTCAAGTGGTGATGTTATGTTTAACATCCATCTTATCAAACGGGTAAGATGAGTGTATTAATGATGTTGCGTAAGGCCATCATGTTTAAAAGATTGAAGTAATATTATGATTGTAAAGTTATTGTGTTGGACAAATGACTTGTTAAGTTCATTGTATGTTTAGTTCAAGAACAATCAAACGATACTAGAAAAAAAATATAGTAAAAAGTTATATTGAGTTCATAGTGCATGACTGCACAAGATACATGAAAGTGAATATGGAATATTGATTAAAATATACATTTGGTGAATGATTGTTCATTTTCAATATATGTAAAGTAGTGAGGCTATGCTTATATTAAGTATCATAAGAACGATATTTAACATACTCTAAAAACTTCAGAGATGATACGGATAGTAGTCAAAGTCGAACACATATATTTGGTATTGAGTGAAAGATGAGAACATGACATGTAATAAGTTGGTATTGTAATATGATGTTTATCATTTGAAGTAATGAATGGAAGTTGGAGAGATGAACTATAAGAATTTAGTCTTGTAATAGAATATTTATTATTTGAAATGTTACACGATGATAAGGATAGACTATATTAATGATGTGAGAAATGTACAGAATGATGTTTGGTTTATTAAGAATGTTTACTCATTGTTAATATAAGAGGATACAATCGATAATCAATTATGTGTGAATGTTCAACATACGTATATAATGGTATGTAGTAATATATGAGTTGGGAATTTGCTTTCATTGATAAGAAATCACTAGATGATTATCCTTACGTATGAATGATAAAGACGCTTATATGTTGATAGATCCTGTTTCTATACATTCTTTTGTGTCTTTGCTTATTTTATTGCATCTTAACAAACCACTATCATCATTAGATTCTAGTTTATCTATTATTACTCAAGTAGGTAGGATTGGTTTTTATTGATAGGGTGTGCCGTGAGTGTATGGTGTGAATAAGTGAAAAGGAGTTGTTGGTTGACTTACTACCTTTCGATATGCGTGGCTTTGATGAGATATTGGGTATGGACTGGTTGTCCTCATATCATGTATGTTTAGATTATTTTAGAAAGGAGGTAGTGTTTCGATTACCGGGTGAACCTGAATTTAAATTTATCGGGGAACGAAATATCATTTGCGTATTATTTTACAGACCTTGTAAGAAAAGCAGTTATATGCCAAATTTTCTAAATGTAAATTTTGGCTAGACAAAGTAGTATTTTTGGGGCATGTTATTTATGTTGATGGAAATTGGGTTGCTTGAAAAGAAGATGAATGGAATTTATAAAGGATTATGACTACACAATACATCATCATCCGGGTAAGGCTAATGTTGTTGTTGATGCTTTGAATTAAAAATCTCTAGGAAGAGTATTTTGTATTTACTGTGTTCGAGTTGACCGGTTGAGAGAGTTAACTTTAATGGCAATGAAATTAACTTTGAATGAGTCTTGTGTAATACTAACGCATTTAAATGTTAGACCTATGTTAATAGACTGGATACGACCATCACAAGCAGGACATACAGAAATGGGAGAAAATTAAAGACAATGTGAAAAGGGGTAAATGAATTTTCTATTCGTAATGATGACATTGTTATGTATGATAACCGTTTGTGTGTACCTAATGTGCCTAATTTAAGGAGAACGATTTTAAAGGAGGCACATTGTTCTTTATATGTTATGTATATAGGAAGCACAAAACTTTATAGAAATTTGAAACAATGTTATTAATGGTCAGGAATAAAACACGATATTGCAGACTTTGTGCTAAATGTCTAGTTTTCCAACAAGTGAAGGCGGAGCATCAGAATCCTAGTGGTTTACTACAATCCTCACCTATTCCTTGGTGGAAATAGGAGCATGTTAATACCGATTTGTTATAAGTTTACCAAAATCATCCTGAGGGTTTGATTCTATTTGGGTTATCGTTGCTAGATTAACTAAGTTTTCATATTTTCTTCCTATTAAAGCTAGTTATTCCATGGATAAATATGCCAAAATATATGTGGATGCGATAATTAGATTGCACGGTGCACTTGTTTCTATTATCTCTTATCGAAATCCTAAATTTACTTCACACTTTTAGTATTATTTATAACAAGTTTGGGGGACTAAATTGAAATTTAGTACAGATTTTCATCCTCAAACTGATGGGCAGTTAGAGAGAATGATCCAGACACTCGAAGACATGTTACGAATTTATGTATTTGAGTTCAAGGGAAGTTGGGATGAACACTTGTCACTAAGAGAGTTGCTTATAATAATATTTATCATTTGAGTATTGAAATGGCTTTTTATGAAGCCTTGTATGGGAGTAAGTGCAGGCCCTTAGTGTGTTGGGCCAAATTAGGAGAACGAAAAAATACTTGGGCCAAAAATTGTGCAACAGACAACTGAAAAGATAAATCTTATTCATAATCACTGGAAGGTGATGCAAAGTAGACAAAAAGGTTATGCAGACAACAGAAGAAAGGAATTGAAATTTGAGGAAGGTGATCAAGTATCCCTACGTGTTTATCCTTGGAGAAGGGTTATGAGATTTTAGAACAAGGGAAAATTAAGTCCTAGGTACGTTGGCCATTATGAAATAGTGAAACGAGTTGGAATCGTAGCTTAAAAATTATCTTTGATACAGGAATTGTTTCGGATACACGATGTTTTTCATGTATTAATGTTACGTCACTATGTGCCCGATCCTTCACTTGACCTCTATATTAGTATGTGTCCCTACTAATGAGTTGTGGTGATTTTACAAAGGCGGGACAAATCCGTCATTAGAGGAATTATCTTATTGGACCTCTTGTCCAACCAATCACATGCCACCACCTTATATTGGTTACATGGACACGTTTTACGGTTATAAGGGCAGGCCTTATCATCTTTTTCATTTTGTATTACAAGCTTGGGAATAAACGTGCATATGGAGAGAGAAAAACAAAGTTAAGGAAGAAATCCTTTGGAAAATTTCGATAAATCAAGAAATCCTCGTAAGGTAATTACTTCTTTATTAAAGTTGGTCCCATGGATGAGTTCTAACCTTGGTATATTTTTGTTTCTGATTTGGATGAATATTTAAATTATACCCATTTTACCAAATTGAGTTATACTAAGGATGGCTTAAGATCATACGTGAGGACTTGTGCTACGATCGTAAATGTTAACTATAAAGTCCCATTTTTGAATTTCCCTCTCGTGAAGCTTTTTGATGTAGAAAATTCATATATATGATATGTGTGTATATACTAAAACATGTTTAGTATATGTTTCCATGATTGATACCCGAGGTAGGGGTGATATATGCTTAAAAAGATTAAATTATGCTTTAATGTTCTGTTCCGACCTAGTTGTGTTAAAAGTGTCATAAATCATGGAATAATTATTAAAATAAAATGATTACAATTGGAGATTGAGATAGAATAATATATGTATACTATATCCAAAAATGATGTAAAAATACCAAGAAATGAATCTTGGGTAACAGTTTGGAGTTCAGGTAAAAAATCTGCCTCAAAAGTGTAAGTGCGCACACCAGGTGTTCGACGTTTTGCCTGACTTAGAAAATGAACTCTGTAATTATGCAACTTTAATTTTATATTATTGAATATGTTTAATACATTTTTCCATGATTTATAACCGAGGTGGAGGTTATATATGCTTGAAAAATGTTAAGTTGTGCTTTGATGGTCTATTCCGACCTAGATGTGTTAAAAGTGGAATAAATCATTGAATACTTTTTGAAATCAAGAAATTCCAATTGGAAATGTTAGAGAACATATATGAGTATGAAATAATTGAAGGGGAGAATAAAATAACTTCTGGTTTGTCTTGGGGTTTATGTTGAAGTTAAAGTTTTGTTGTTATTTTTCTCCAAAAATAATTTGAAAAAGGTTGTAATAAAACGGGCATAACTTTATCTAGAGAATTCTAATTTAATTCCATTAATTGTGTTAGAACCCTAATGAATAAGGTATTATATAAATGTGAAGTATAATATTCAATTAATTTTCAGTTATGTTAGATTGACCAACTGATGAGATGTCTTACTGGGTTTAATGTGATTTGGTGTATTCAAATACTAATGATGTTGAATTTTTAGGTGGGGAAATGGCTAACACTACCGTACCAAGGAAATAGTTTTGGTATTAATCTTTGTACAAAATTCAAGTGAGTGACCTATCTTATGAAATATAGATGTTTATACGTTCATATGAAAATGTGTTGTTAAATACATGTGTTAAAATGCTTATGGGAGTGATGTCGTATTTATGAAATATATGCATATTGGTTAAGAATGTTATGTGATGTTATATAATGTTATGGACTGTGGCGGGTCCTTTATCTAATGTTAAGGACTGTGGTGGGTCCTATGGGATGTAGCGGCCCATTAATACAACTTAAAGGTTTGTTGTACTCGGGGCTAATTATGGAATTTGGCGTTCCCCGTATGGGATTTGGTGTTCCCCATTATTAATTAGACTGGCGGGTCCAGTCTTGCGAGAGTTACATAATTCCTGTTGGGTTATAACATTAGAAAATAAAAATTATTTTTCAAATTGGTTATAGGTGTGGTATGTGGTCATTCACTAAGATTGTGTTGCTCACACTCCTATAATGTTATGTTTCAGGTATGCCTATTGTTTGGAGTTCACTGCCAAGTTAGGACGTTAAATAGGAGAGTGGAGGATAAATAACTGAGGTTGAGTATCAACAAGATTTTTGGTTAAATGTTAAACTAAAGAATTTTGTATGTAAAGTTGTTTAGTACTTGTAAATTACATGTTAAGGTAGTAATGTTTTTATATAAACAGGCTTTTGAAAAAGTAAAAAGATAGAAAAAAAAATATGGTGCTATTTTTCAGATAGAATTAAAGCAAAGTATTGTTTAAGGGAATTTAGCTCTAAATAAAAGGTTGATTTTAAGTTAATTAAGTCGGGGTGCGACGTTATGATTTCATGTTTCTTTTTTAATTATTTGTAGACATACCTAGGAGTACCAAGATAGTGTGTACAACTTTATTCAATCTACCAAGAAAACTGCAGAAAATCCTCTTATTATAATGTCTTTGTAAAAAATGGAAAAACCATTGTCAACAAGATGAGGAAGAACTATTTGGACACCTAGTTATTCATGGCTTTGATCCTAGGTACAAGAATTGGGTCTTTAACGAAAAACATTCGAATTCTTTATCCTCTAATGATATTGATATTGAATTGTCAGGTTAGCTGGGATGTATATGAATGCTTATGTTCAAGATGTAGTTTTTGCCGAAGATAGTTTTAAAACCGGTGATGAAAGTTTTAAACAAAAGTTGAAAGATATCGAGACTCGTTTATATCCCGGGTGTAGAAAGTATACAAATATGTCTGTAATTACAACTTTACATGCATAAATCTACACATGTCCTATTTGATAAAGGATTTAACAAACTTCTTAAATCTATACCTGAAATGTTTCTCGGGGATAACGTTCTTCCTAAGTCTTTATATGCGACGAAAAAATTTCTAAAAGAATTTAATCTTGGCTATGAGAAGATAAATGCATGCATTAATGATTTGTTTTTAAAAGAGTGTGAACATTTGGATAAATGCCCTAAATGTGGCTCCTCGAGGTGAAACGTCGACGAACGCACAAAGAATGTTAAGAAAGGGTGTATTTGTAAAAGTATTGTGGTACTTTCCAATAATCCTAAGATTTCAAAGGATGTTTTTATCATTAGATAAAGTAGAGCAGTCACACTGGCACTCAACTCACATAAGAAAAGATGGCAAGATGCGACATCCAGTTGACTCATTAGCATGGGACATAATTAATAAAAAGTGGCCTCATTTCGCTTCTGATCCATGAAATCTTAGGCATGGACTTGCAGCAGATGGATTCAATCCCTTTAATAATCTTAGCTTAAGTTATAGTTGTTGATCTATAATTCTAACTATGTACAATCTTAACCCATTTTTATGCATGTAGCAGGAAAATTTAATGTTTACTCTTCTCACTGGGACCAAAGCAACCAGGAAATGACATAGATGTATATGTACAACCGCTTATAAATAACTTAATCGAGTTGTGGAATAATGGGGTGGAGATATATGATGCATCTAGCCAATATACTTTTAACTTGAAATCTATTTTGATATGGACAATAAATGACTTTCCCGTATATGGTAATTTAGTCGGGTGTACCACAAAAGTGGAATTTGGATGTCCAGTTTGTGGTCCTAACACATCCTCGCTATGGTTATAAAAAAGTATGAAAACGGTGTATAAGGGTTATAGACGTTTTCTTCCAATGAACCACCCATGGAGGGATAATAAAAATAGTTGGTTGATGGATTTGAAGAGTTGAGGAGCCCACCAAAACCTTTAAATGCAGAGGAAATTTTTAATGCTTTGAAGGGTGTTGAAAATGATTTCGGTAAAGGGAAGAAGTGTAAGAAGAAGAAAATTTTCTAGAAAAAGAAGTCAATATTTTTTTAGTTACCGTATTGGTATGTCCATACATTTTACTCATAATTTAATCCACCAACTTAATATAATTCTACTAAAAGTTTTAAGACTTTTAATTTGCATATTAATCCTACCTTCTGTTTTTATTTAGGCATTATATTTGTGCCACAATTTGGACGTGATGCACGTCAAGATGAATATAAGTGGGAAGCCTCATTTCCACATTGGAAAATCAAAATATGGTCTTTAGTCTTGTAAAGATTTGCAAGAATTGGGCATTAGAAAGTAATTTCATCCTCAACCAAAAGGGAATAAATTTTACCTACCAGCAGCACCTTACACACTGTCAAAGGAAGAAAAGAAAGTTTTTTGCCAAAGACTATATGATTTGAAGTTACCTAATGATTATAACTCCAACATTAGTCATTGTGTTTCATTGGAAGAATGTAAGTTATTGGGATTAAAATCCCATGATTATCACGTTTTAATGCAACAATTGTTATCAGTTGCTATACAGGGACTACTACCAAAGGGGCCAAGACAAGGGATTTTTCCTTTATCTTCATTTTTTAATGAGTTATGACGAAGAGTGATCGATAAAAGGATAATGGAAAAATTATATCAAGATATCATGGAGATTGTATGCATGTTGTAGAGGTACTTCCCTCCTTTTTTTGACATTATGGTTCACTTACCAATCAACTTAGCTCGAGAAGCTCGATTATGCGAACCACTACCATTTCGATGGATGTACCCAATTGAGAGGTAATTTAGAATGTATTTAATGTTTTTCTTATTAACAAGTTAGATATGTACTAAATTGATGTTATATTTGTACTCTTTTGCTATGGTTTGTCATTAGGTTTATAAAAGTACTCAAGGGTTATGTTTGGAATCGTGCCCGACCTGAAGGATGCATAGCAAGAAAATTATTTGGTTGATGAGTGTGTAAGGTTTTGTAGCACGTACCTTAAAAAAATAGTAGATATAGGTGTCCCACAATCTCGAAATTAAGAGTTCGAAGATAAAACAATACTGGGAGGTCGATCTATTTCTAAAGGGTAGCCAATAACATTGGCTGGTGACATGTTAAAAATTATCCATCGTTATGTGCTATTTAACAATCAAAAAGTTGAGCCATATATAGAGTGAGTAAATTTATGCTCATTATATGTATTTATAAACTTTTATTATCATTAATATTATTATTAAAATTCCTCTACATTCATATTAGAATGCATTTGAGCGAGCTAAGGGATTCCAATCGAAGTTTAACCCAAGATTAGACTATGCTACATAAAAGACACATCGAGACATTCACTTCATAGTTTGTGAACAAGGTGGACCAATTTTACATTATGCATTATAAGAGTCTAATGTCGTCATTTATATAAAAATCCATATAATTTCATTTATGATCTTTTAAATAGATTAGGATTCAAGAAAGCACGATCGAAGTATCAATAATCCTGAAGTGGCTAGCGATTAAGCCACGACGTTCTGCTATGTCATATTCCGGCTACGTAATAAATGGAAAACGATTTCACACATCAATAGTTGAAAATTCCACCTAAGATAGTGGAGTTTTTCTCAAGGCGGAGACTATTTGTCGATCTAGTGCAAGGGATACCACACATGTTGTTGCTAATGTTTCATATTATGGGATTATACGATATATAATTTTGTTGGACTTTCACAAATTTCGAATGCCTATATTTCAATGTGATTGGGCCAAAATTTCCATTGGTGTTAAATTTAACAATGGATTCACTTTGGTTAACCTCCACCAAGGACAAAATCAGCTGAAAAAATATCTGTTTTTCCTAGCATCACAAGCAAGACAAGTATTTTATTCGAGAGAAAGTGGAACATCAAATTGGTATGTGGTTCTCAAGGAACCGCCACGAGGTTTTCATGAGCTAGAGACGTGTGATGAGAGTGCTTACACATCATATTTGTCGATTGATGCTTCAAAACTTGACAATAATGAGAGAAATGGTGATGAGCCTCATGTGAGGATAGATTGTGAGGGTGTTACTGTGTGATTGTTTCTATTTTAGGATGTTAACATTAAGCTTGTTTGATGAATATAGCTTAAGAACTACATTATAGCTTTCATTTCATTTTATATTTTATATTTTTGGAGTTATATTTAATGTTTTGTTTAAATTCTACTTTCTATAGCAATGTAGTGGATGCTTGAAACTTCTCCAAATTCTATTTTTTATGCGATCATTTAGGGATACATTAAATGTTTTTTACTTCCTGCAACATTATCAACTGATATATCCCGAACACCAACCTGCTTAAACATGAGACCAATTACAGGACGGTTGACAGTTACAAAATGCTCACTGAAGCCCTATAACACAAAGTGATTATAAGAAACTAATAACAATAACATGTGTGCAACTGTTTTAAACAGAACGAAAAGTGTGACTAATCAATTGATGCAAATGTAATTGATGTGAAAGACATAAATGGTGGATTTTCTCCTTTTCCATGACCTTTCACTTCATTTTCCCAATCCCCTTCACTTCATTTTTCTAATTTTGAAGAATACAACTTAAATTCATGTTTCCACTTACACTGTTTCCTCTTCTCTTTCCCATAAAACTCCATTGAGAAGTTCGCGAAATTAAATAAACGCATAAAAACATCTTATATATATCCGCATAAGTGAATTCCTACTTTTCATCGTTATTAGACCACGCGCATACCCTAACCCGTATATGATATTCAGTGACACAGGTTCTTTGAAGCTTGCATTATATATTACATTTTTAATATTTATGCATTATTTTTTGCCTTAGCTACTTTGATCACTTATCTCCTTCACAGATTGAATCCATATTTATACTTTAATTTCTATTTTCATGCTTGTGTGAGTATGATTTTATGGAAGTTTAATTGTTGCTAAATACGGATCGATTATATTATTTGTACATGTAATAATAATTAAGGAAATAAAAATGGAAGGAATACACTGATTTCTATAGTATATATATATTGTACAACATTAATGTCTCTGCAATATTAATAACAGGAGTGTCTTGTGTTCAGCAAGGGGAAATCCAACACTAATAAAGTATTCTAGAAAAATGATTACATAATAGTTCACAACTATTGGCAATAAACTAATCATTATAAGATGCTCACCAAGTCCTACTTCATATTAACTCCATAACTATATTAGTAAGCAAACACAAATAAACTGTCACTTATAGCTCGGACAGTCAACGACTAACCTCCAATTCTTCTAAGCAGGAATAAGCTCCGGTATCGAGTTTCGTTCTAATAGTCCCGAAATCCATCGGATGTTCTATAATTTCATGATAATCTGAAAGATATATAAAAAATACTTCAATATGAATTTACAACAAGGAAATAAAGTATTAGAAGTTACAAAAATAACAAATGTTAAAACCAAAAACAAAAAAGGCACATCATTTGGATAAGTGGCGGAGCCACTTTGTAGGGTGGTGGGGCACTTGCCTCACCCAATAATTTAAAAAAAATTATTACTAAATTTGGGACAAATTCAATTATAATAAAAAGTAGGGTCAAAATCTGAATAGCAAAAGTAGTTAACCTAAAGTAAATACCTTCTCTTGGGAGTTAGAACTAAGAAAAAAAAGAAAACGGCTGCCCTGCCTCTCCGTCCCTCAAACTGCTGCCTCCCTCCCTCCCTCAAACCACCGTTGTTGTTCCTCAATCAACCGCCGACCACCACTGGAGCAGGAGCAACACAATCGGCTGCCTTCCTCCATTATTTATGTAAGGATCCTTATTTTATTTCCTCCATTGTTGTTCCCATTTGCCGTTTGCCCCACATTGCCCCATGTTCTTGTTTGTTGTTTAGATTTGTTGCCCCATTTTTTTATGATTTAAATTTGTTTGTGTTCATGATTTGTTATGATTTAAACTTGTAATTTTTTTTATAATTCAATGCTTGGTGAGCTAAAATAATTTAATATTTAAACTTGCAGTTTCAGTTATGGAAAAGTATTATAAAAGAACTCCCGAAAATGTGGTGCTTCCAACGAAAAAAATCGATATCTAAAGGGAACCTACTCCAAAAAAGATGTTGTTAGGTTATGAAAAAGTATTATAAAAGAACTCGCGAAAGTATTATTGTATTCAATGTTGTTTTCTCGACAACAGATTGTGCCCCACCTAAGCTAGATTCCTGGCTCCGCCACTGATTTGGATCCACAGGCTCTAAGAATACCCCATAAGTGTCCTTCCTGCAATTACATTTGAGAATTAATCAAAACACAAAAACAAACAATAAAAGAAAAAAAGAATATCTACTGAGCTAGAGGGACACACTTTTGAAGCCTGTCGAGAATGAACACCAATAACTTTTTTTCTCGAAAAGGTGTTGTGGGAACGGATTATATTGTCAACCTTGTCGACAAATAAATGACACAAACTAGAGTATACCCAACAACAACAATAATTTTTCGTTTCGAAAGAGGTAGTTTTCATTCCGGTAGAGGCAGTGCTCATTCCGGAATTAATGGTAACCTCTAACCCATTATTTCGTAGCCAAATTTTATATGAAAGTATTATCCATTGATGACCAAGATAAGTAAAATATTTTCATTATAACTAATAATGGGTTCCAAATAGTGCTAATGTTGAGCTTATGCACTCCCGATAATGCTGGAATGTTATACTATTTTATACTCTTTAGAAATAAGACACTTAATTTATGACATGACATCTCTAAAACAGAACATGGCACATAATGTGGGATGACGGGAGTATTATGTAAATGGTGTTGGTAATTTGGGGGAATTAAAGAACTTTGGGTTAAGTAGTAGATCTTCAGCGTTGTTGATGTTAAAGGTACAATCATAGGACACTAAAAATTAGGGGACCTCTGTTTAATTATGTGGTGATCAACTCTGTAGGTGTGATCTTCTCAGAAGAGGTAATTCAAGTCCTTATGGATGAAGTATACACTACACTATATTAGGCGAATGATCACTGCCAAAGTCCCTAACCAGGAGTGTGGTTCGTGGCCAAGGGTCGTGGCCATTTCGGGCGTGACCATTTTCGTGGGTCACGACCCAAATCACTAACCAAATGACGAGTTATGGACTTAGGGGTTACGAAAGATGGCCGCAGACTTTAGTCGTGACACATACATACATCTGGTCACGGCTATTGTCCGTGACCCATCCAATAATATATGAGAATGGTCATGGCTCATGTCCATGAGCCATCGGCTAATATATGAGAATAGTCACGGCTCAAGGCTATGTCCCACGCTTTGACCTTACCAAAATAGTCACGGCCCTAAGCCGTGACCCTGTTTATGCGTGATAACAAATAGAGATTTTCATGACTCCGTGACCATTTTTAACTATATTAAAAAAAAATTGGGCAGAATTTCCTCTATTTTTTGGACATTCTAGCACCTACGTAATGTAAACCCCAAGCAACCATAATGCTAAACAATAAATTATAAACGCCCGAGTGGTCACAGGACCCCCAATTTTAAAGCACGATGATATTCTCAAATTATCATCGTTCTCTCACATCGGGGGTCCCATGACCACACAGACGGTTCCTACGAGTTATATTGGTCTCGTGTGAGGTGTTGGCACCGCTCACAGGTCCTTTTGGGGGGTATTTTGAGGTTTCTCCCTCTGATGGCATGTTTTCAAGCCAAAGTGTAGATATTTTTAAAATTGGGTCGTGATCTCAAACCGGGGGTCCCGTGAGCACACGGTAGGTTCCAACAAGTTATATTGGTCATGTGCGAGGTGTTGGTGCCTCTCGTGGGGACATTTGGGGGTTGTTTTTGGGTTTCGCCCTATAACGACATGTGTTTCAAGCCTAATTGTATATATTCTAAAATTTTAGTTGTGCTCAAATTTACGATCCCGTGACCATGAGGTCGGTTCCTACGAGTTACATTGGTCCCCTATGAGGTGTTGGTGTCACTCACAGAGCCGTTTAGAGGTGTTTTTGGGTTTCTCCCTCTAACGGTATGTTTTCAAGCCTAAGTACAGATAATCTGAAAATTGGCCCGTGCTCTTGAACCGGAGTCCCGTGACCACGTGATTGCTTCCAACAAGTTACACTGTTCCAGTGTGACGTATTGGCGCAGCTTACGGGGTCGTTTGGGGGGTGTTTCGGGGTTTCGCCCTCTAACGGGATGTTTTCAAGCCTAAGTGTAAATATTCTAAAAATTGGGTCTTGTTCTCGAACCTGGGGTCCCGTGAGCACACGATCGATTCCATGGGGCCACTCATGGGGCCGCTTAGGGGTATTTTATAGTTTTGCCCTCTAACGACATGTTTTCACGCCTAAGTGTAGATATTCTAAAAACTGGTCTGTGCTCCCGAATCGAGGGTCCCGTGACCATGCGCGCAGTTCCTACGAGTTATATTGGTCCCGTACAAGGTGGTTACGCCGCTCACGAGGCTGTTTGGTGGGTGTTTTGGGGTTTCTCCCTCTAATGGTATGCTTTCAAGCCTAAGTGTAGATATTCTAAAAATTGGGTCGTTCTCTCAAATCGGGGGTCCCGTGAGCACTCGGTCGATTACTACGAGTTGCATATGTCCAGTGCCAGGTGTTAGCACAGCTCACGGGGCCATTTGGGGGTGTTTTGGGGGTTTTCCCTCTAACGGCATCTTTTCAAGCCTAAATGTAGATATTCTAAAAATTGTTCCGTGCTCTCAAACTGGGGGTCCCGTGACCATGCAATCTCTTCCTACGAGTTATATTGGTCCCCTGCGAGTTATTGGCGCTAGTCACGGGGCCGTTTGCGGAGTGTTTTGATGTATCGTCCTCTAGCGACAAGTTTTCAATCCTATGTGTAGATTTTCTAAAAATTGATTCGTGATCTCAAATTTTGGGTCCCGTGACCATGCGGTCTGTTCCTACGAGTTACATCGGTTCCGTACGAGGTGTTGTCGCTACTCACAGGGCCGTTTAGGGGTGTTTTGGCGTTTTTCCCTCTAACGACATGTTTTCAAGCCTAAATGTTGATATTCTGGAAATTGGGTTGTGCTCGAACTGGAGGTCCCATGACCACGCGATCGGTTTGTACGATTTACATTGGTCTCGTGTGTGCTATTCGTGCCGCTCACGGGGCCATTTGGGGGGTGTTTCGCAGTTTCGACCTCTAACGGCATGTTTTCAAGCCTAAGTATAGATATTCTAAAAATTGGTCCATGCTCTCGAATCGGGGGTCCTGTTACCACGTGGTCGGTTCCTACGAGTTACATCGGCCCCGTGCAAGGTGTTGGCACCGCTCACGGGGCCGTTTGCGGGGTGTTTCGGGGTTTCGCCTTCTAACGGCTTTTTTTCAAGCCAAAGTGTAGATATTCTAAAAATTGGGACGTGCTCTCTAATCGGGGGTCCCGTGACCACACAGTTGGTTCTTACGAGTTACATTGTACTCGTGCGAGGTGTTGGTATCACTCACGGTAGGGGTGTTCGCGGTCCGGTCTAGTCCGGTTTTTAGGATTTTTAAGGATCGAACCGATTGTATTGGTCACCCGACCCTAGTCGGTCCGGCTTTTACAGGGTCGGTTTGGTCTAACTTGTCGGTCCTAATCTTATTAAATTAATCTTTTTAAAAATGAAAATCACCTTTGAAAAATATCCAAAGTTGTCTAAATTTTAACACCAAAATGCTAGAAAATGGGAAATATTAATTATTTTGTATGGAAAATAAGGTTTTGAAACACAACATCAGAATATCAACACAAGCTTTGGAATATTTCATATTCAGAATAGTCAGGTCAGAAAAATAAAAAAAACAGAATCTCATAATTAATTTTTTATTCTGAAAAATCAACTGATGGAATGTCTTTCTTTGTACCTTGTACATGTTATTAGTTGGTAAAAGAGTTGATAAAAGTGAATCACAACTGATTAAACTTGTACCTGTTATCAAACCACTGCCAGCAGTGACGGAGAGGAGAAACGACAGCAGTATAATAAACGATAGCAATGACAGAGAGGGTAACCAGCAACAAATGAGATGAAATGGCATAGATAGGAAGAGGGGAGAAAAACTAATGGCAGATGGAAAAATAAAGAAGATAAGAGGGATATAACTCTTCTAGTTCTAGGGCACAAACGGCATTAGATTTTTTTTAAAAGACGATCGTACCGTACCTTTTAAGTTATGTTTTATGTAAAAATATAATTAAAATATGTATTAATATGAACAATCGGTCCGGGTCGGTCCAAATAGTTTATTTAATATAACGGACCGAGGACCGGACCGACTAAAATGGTCTATAAAAAAAACTAGACCGGACCGGTGATAAAAAATCGATAAAAATAGGCCGATCCGATTTGGTTCGGTTCGGTTCTGTTCGATCCACCGGTCCAATCGGTTTTTTGAACACCCCAGCTCACGGGGCTGTTTCGGGGGTGTTTCGGGGTTTCTCCCTCTAACGACTTATTTTCCAGCCTAAGTGTAGATATTCTGAAACTTGTCCCGTGCTCTCTAATCGGGGGTTCCGTGACCACGCGATTGGTTCTTACGAGTTACAGTGTACCCGTGTGAGGTGTTGGGGCCGCTCATGGTGTAGTTTAGGGGTGTTTCGGGATTTCTCCCTCTAACGGCATATTTTCAAGCCTAAGTCGAGAAGTGTACAAGGCTTCGTTGGTGGTGGATTTTTACTCCACCTCATATTCAGGATTCGCCATCATAGGTATGGCATTGGAAACTTGGGAGAGTGTCGAAGATACTGTAGTGTTTGTCTAGAGTAGCATGGTATGTGTGTGAAATAGAACAAAATTCGAAAACATGCACACTTAGGCTTGTAAACGTACCGTGGGGGTGTGGGCAACCCGAGTGACACCCAAACGGCACCGCGAGTGGCACAAACACCTCGTGCGCAACTGTTTCAAGCTGAAGAGCTTTGCAACTTTTTAGAGCTCAAGAGTTTTGCCAACAAGGCATTAATTGGGGAGAGATGGTTAGAGACCTTAGGAATTCTACATGCTATGACAACCAATAACTATCCAACATATTATCCAACGATCGAACATTAGTCCCGTGTGAGGTGTTGGTGCCTCTCACAGGGTCGTTTGGCTGGTGTTTTGGTTTTTCGCCCTCTAACATCATATTTTTAAGCTTAAGTCTAGATATTTTCAAATTATTGTTATATTCTCAAACCGGGGGTTCCGTGACCACACGGTCAGTTTTTGCGAGTTACATTGGTCCCGTGCGAGGTGTTCGCGCCTCTCACGTTGCCGTTTAGAGGGTGCTTTGGGTTTTCTCCCTCTAAAGGCAGGTTTAGCAAGAAAATTTGCCTTTTCTCGCCTTACCAAATGCAGTGTGTTGTAGAGCTCATTGAAAGGCACACTGCACCAATCTAAGACACTCTAATAGTATTTTCCCCCATTCTTGATGTTTCTTATTTAGAACACTCCTTTTCCCTTTCTGTAAGTATTCCTTCGCCACGATTTTCTCACCGGCAAGCTTCTCACACAAATTATAGCTTACTCCCGGGACGCTTTGGTCATTCTTCCATGAATACACCTTCATCATGCGTACAACTTATTTACTTGCACACTTTTTCTCTTGGAGAAGCTTAAGATCTATATTTTCATTTCTATATTTCTCAGAATTGTTGAGGTTATGAATCGGGTATTTCTAGATTTCCATTTTTTGACAGAAAATGGAAAGTTAAATTCCCATATCACAACCTCAACAATCTTGACCAATCTAGAAAAGAAATTATAGATCTTAAGCTTCTCCAAGATAATAGATGTGAAATTAAATAAGTACAAGAACACGTTTTATTAACATTGCATAAATGAAACTAATCACCAAATGTATATGTACAAGAACACGTGGAAATTGAGTTGGGTCAATTTGATCCAATCACAAACTCAAATGACTATATTCTCAAATCGAGCGTCTTGTGAAAGTAACTAAACATTCGACTGAACAAAACATATTATCGAAAGTTAACTTACATAAATCAGATTAAACATTCGTAAAAGTAACTTAACACTCATATACACACGCACACAGAAATACACACACATTCACACATATACACATACATACACAGATACATACACATACACACATGTATACACACGTACACACACATACACACACACACATATACAGACGTACACACACATACACAGAAATACACACACATTCACACACATATACATTAGGATTTAACAAAGTAATAAAGTTGGGCACAATTTTTTTCGTGAAGTTGTAAGGTCACATCTCGTGTTAGGGTCCGCTTCTTCCTTCTCCTTCCAATATAGGTGACTTAGTTTGCTAGGTGTACTCACTCATATCTATAGTTACATCTGTGATCCCATTTCTTTAAATTTATTTTTTCTTACCCGATCGTGTCAATTATTGGCAATCTAAAATTCCCTTTTATAATACTATCTTGTCATATATTAATAAATTTATTTATTAATTTTTCTTGTCCTCGGTATGATCTTGCTCACTTAGCTGCATTTCGAACCCGTACTATGTTGAGTGAGATGCTTCTGAAAATTAATCTAACAGTGGGGATAAGGCCACAACATAGAGGAATGGAGTTGTGCAATAGAGCGCAATAGAACATTTGTTTCTATTGCGCAGCTTCATTCCTCTATGTTGTGGCCTTACCCCCACTGCTAGATTCATTTTTTGAAGCATCTCATTCAAAATAGTATCGGGCCCGAAATGCAGCTAAGTGAGCAAGATCATCCAGAGGACAAGCAAAATAAATAAATAAATTTATTAATATTTGACAGATTAGTATTATAAAGGGAATTTTACATAACTAATAATTGACACGCTAGTGTAAAAAAATTAAATTTAAACAAATGGGATTACAGATGAACATTAAGATATTGAGGGAGTATACCTAGCAAACCTCATTACCTAGCACCTAGTCACAGATGTAGTCACGTGTGCTCAACCAGCTCTCCCCATTTAATAGATCTAGAATAAAATATGGGAATAATAATTTTGTATAACATCATCCCAATTTTCTAGTGGGGAAAATAGAATACGATCGAACATCTAATCTTGTTGGAGATTAACTTCACGATTTACAAGGTAGTTAAATTGTTCGATCTAATTATTACCATACCTATAAATAGGAGTACCTTCTATATGACGCTCGCTAATAAAAGAGTTACGTGTTGTGACACTGACACCAAGCCATATAAATACCTGGTGATCAGTCATTTATAAAATTAAAAGAGATTTCTCATCTGTATAACAACCCTCTCTTTTGAGAGCCCATTTTATATTTATTTACTATATGTAGTAATTAATTGTAAAATGATGGATGTTGAGTAAATATTAATTTAATGTGAAAAAGGTTAATATTTACTAAATTGCTGTTTAGTTACCTTTTAAGTAGGTAATAATATCCATGTGGTAATTTATAGTGTCATAAGATATAAAATGACATTTTGATTTAATGAGAAACCGGAACTAAAAATGAGTTATAAAATTTCCAAATGATAATTTGGAGGGTGTAGTTAGTCCCGGTAGGTGCGAGACAGTCAAAATAAGTGCCATATTATATTTTGGCATTTTGGGCACTTTTGACTGGTTATAGCTTAAATGTGTAGTTGCGATTTATTATATCGCGTATTAGACACTTAAGTGGGCTTTTAGGACTTAAGCCCCGTTTTATTTCCCTATCCTATTTATATTCTTCCATTATACACAATTGAGCCTTAGAGAGAAAGAGAGAGGAAGAGAACTTTGGGAGAAATTGAGAGATTTGGAGATTCAAGCTTGGATTGTTGCTCTCATCCTCATCAAATCTGGTTCTTGCAAGTTTGAGGCAAGTAATCTACTTGCAATTATGTGATTTAAGGAGAATAATTAGTTTTGATAGTATTGAATTGTTATGGGTTAATCATTTTAGGGTTTTGTTAGATTTTTGGGTATTAACCCTTGGAAATTGATTTGGATGATAAATGTAGTTGATGATGGTAGATAGATATACTTAGGGTGTAGTATTTGCAGCAAAATGATTTGAGTTTGGTTGGTTTTGGAGTTGGGTAGAAATTGGAGTTCAAGACTCCATAGCCATTCTTGGCATTATCGCAGGGACGAATCGATTCGGCCCCTAGGGCGAATCGATTCGTATAGAAGCAGCTTCCCAGGTCTGTGTTTCCGAATCGATTCGGGTTAAGGCCGAATCGATTCGGCAAATGCAGAAACTTGAAATGTTCTACCGAACCGATTCGCTTTCAGAGCGAATCGATTCTTTGGGGCGAATCGATTCGGTTCCAGCAGTTTTGGGTATTTTCCCTTTTAATTTTTCATCCTCATTCTTTAGGATTAGGACCTAGGAACCTTCTTTAAAGAAGGAAACTTAGGGTCCTAGAGTATTAGTTGAGTTTGGACGTTACCCTAGACTAGAAATGGGTTCATCTGGGGTTTATTTCGGGGAGATTTAAAGTAATGTTAAGGCATTACTTCTTATATTCGAACTTTTAGAAGTTAGGAAGTTAAACGCCTTAACTTGGAGACTAAAGGGCTTATCAAGTTATATGAACTTTGGGGATTTGTAGGATCATAATGATCATTTGGAGACTTAGTCGGAATTTGTAATTTGAGGAATATTAATGACAATATTCGATGGGAATTAGGTTCGCATAAAATGAACCCAAATGGTTTAATGATGATTGGTTCAAATAAAATGA
Source organism: Sambucus nigra (assembly GCA_949130495.1). Lineage (NCBI taxonomy): Eukaryota > Viridiplantae > Streptophyta > Magnoliopsida > Dipsacales > Adoxaceae > Sambucus > Sambucus nigra. The sequence continues at coordinate 609,377,730 of OX422217.1, read as the reverse complement.
ACCTGGTTGCTTAATAAGGATAGGTTCAAATAAAAAGAACTAATCACTTGGGTAATGGAAATGGAAATTGGTAATGAATATGATAATAAAATGTAAAAATGTAAATGTTAATTTACTGTTACACACCTCTCTAAATGACATCATAAGGGAAGTTCGCTCGTGAGGTGATGCCCCCTGGCTAATGAATGCAGGGTGGATATAGTCCTAGGCCATGTGAGCGCTGTTATGTATATATATTTTTCTGCGATGGGTAGGAGATTCCGGGTGTGGTCTTGACTACCCCACAGGCACATGGCCGCTTCCCGACGTATTGCGATAAGTGCCCAGGTTGTCTTATGTTAGGCCCTGGAAGATGATGGTCATTTAGGGGCGCGCACAGTGCGGAAACCCGGACAGGCTGTCTTAGAATCGTTATATATATATATATGAATATAACTATTTTTCATCAAGTGGGACTTGATGGTTGATAAACGCCACAAAGAGCGTATGATAAATGCCATAAAGAGCATAGATATGTGCCATAAAGAGCACGGGAATAATATATGTGTCATAAAGAGGACTTGATGTAAATGATATTCCTATTAAGGAAATGAAAGGTAAAATGAGAAGTTTTAATTAATGAAAGGAAATTATAACTTCTTGATTTAAACCGAATAAATGGTTTTATTCCTAATAAGGAATGTAAGAAGGAAATGAGAATTGTATTAATGAGTAGAGGTTTTAAATTAAAGTGCTTCACTTTTAATTCTTGTTTGTAATTGTAGATAGCATGCCATATTATCATTCATGCATAACTGTTCATACCTATCATGCTTTTTATTCTTCTGGTAATCATATAGAACCCGGCCCTGACCGGTTTACTTTCCTTGTTGCATATATGATTGTGTCCGCTCAGGTGCTCCCCCGCAAGGACGCCCGTTTTGATGTTTCCATTCCTTTGCTTTCGACGAGCTGTAAGATTTTGCGGGCTATTACAGGATGTTAAATTAGACGCTTTCATATTTGTGTTCTAGATATGATCGGGTCTTGTACTCGGGCGTGTGGCCCAAGCCTTTGTATTTGATTAATGAATGTATTACATACAATATAAAATGGTTGTACGATGTTCTATGTAGCTATGGACAGACAGCTTATTCGGTCCATTTATATACATTCGTTTTAGTTTATATCTTTGTGGGATTCCACTTGCATATCAGATTTGGGTTGCTTAAATTTAATTTTCATAACTGTATTTTTAAAATTTCACACTTTTTGGCAACCCGTTTTCTGATTTATTGGGTGGTTTTCTCGTATACTCCGTATATATTGTTGATGCTGAGGATGATATCCATCCATGATTCCTGTTACGGTTGAGTATCGGGCTGGCCACCCCTTATATCGGATCGCGGGTTGTCACAGATGGTATCAGAGCATCAGGTTCTAGAGTACTAGGATATGTGCGGACTTATCACGTTCTACCGTAGCGTTCTTTGATATAGAGCCTAATGTTAGGACTGTGTAGTTGTCTATGTTTACGATCTTCTGCGAGATAGATAGTATTTTAAATTCTATTGTTTCTTCATCTCGAATGCCGCCTAGAGAGGTCGCCTAGCGAGACGTTATTGGGTTGTATAAGAGGAGGTAGATTCTCCACCGCCACCACAAGGGACCGTAACGCTACTGATGTAGCAAAAATAGAAGCTCAAGCGGTTAACGCCGCCATGACCGGAGCGGTCCACCAAATTTCCACCGGCTCAATAATGGGCTCGCGATGTTCAAGCTCCTATAAGACTTACTCAGTGGGAAAGGGTTAGAGAGTCCTTTCTAAAGGGCAATTCCTCTGAATTCGAGGGAGGCACGGATGTTATCTAAGCCGATCAATGAAAAGAGAAAAGACAATGCCACCTTCGAATTATAGAATGTAGCGAGGAGAGAACCAAGTCCTTGCCACTTCTAAGCTAGTCGGATCGGTGTTATACTGTTGGGAGATAATTACCATACCAGAGAAGAGAGACACCATAATGATCATTGAGTTTTGGACCTTGTTTGATCGTGAGTACGTTCCTCACGCAGTTTATAGGGAGATGAGAAAGAAGTTCCAGAATGTTGTGCAAGGAGAGATATCTGTGGCGGAATATTAGAGGAGTTCAACCGCTTGGCGAGGTTTGTACCGAATTAGGTGACTCCGGAAGATAAGAAGATCTCAAAGTTTATGTGAGGTCTAAACTGTAGAATCCGGAAACCATTGCTGGGTAATCCAGCCTTACAAACTTTTGGTAAGGTTATGAATGCAGCATTGCTCCATTGCCATGAGCATCGGTTATATACATCGGGTAGCAAGAAAGCTACTGTCGTGGGGCAAGAAGGAAATCTTGGAGAACATGGGATTGGAGGAGGAGCATTTCCCTCGTTCCAACCCTCGGGTAGTAAGCAGAAAGAGAGGGACCCTCAGCAAGGGGTTTCGTCTAAGAGACAACGTTTTGGAGGGCTTATTGCGGGTGGCAATAACATTAAGCACAATAATGGTGTTTTGCAACATGTAGGTCGGGGTGGTCATGGAGGTAACGACCATCTGGGCCGAGGCATTACCCAGTTTAAAAATAATGTGGGCCGAGGTCGAGAGGTTATGAAAAGACGGTGCTTCCATTGTGGGGAGGCAGGTCATTTCAAGCATGAGTGTCCTCTGTTGATAGGGGGACAGTTTCTTAGGGCTCCGCAACAGCCACATGTTTAGTTTCCACCTCCGATACCGACTATGGTTGTTCCTCCGCAGCAGGGACAACTACAGTATGGGTTAGTTCGTCATATTCAGGAGACTATGTTTCCTCCAGCTCGGTCGGCACTGCTTGCTATTGAAGGTGAGTTTTTGATTCTAGGTTATTTGAGTTGTGTGTTATTTGATATGGGTACTACACACTCATTCACTTCTAGGAACTCTTCCCAGACTGCAGATTTGATGAAATCTGCTGATAGTATTTTCATTAGCATCAAGTCCTATGGGTAATGGTTCGCTCATTTCTTTTGTTTATATGTATATAGTAATTTCTTTTACTAATTTGTGCTTTGAGGCCGATTTACTCGTCCTTAACATGGTCGAGTATGATGTGATATTGGTATGTGATTGTTATGCCTTATCTCCACGACCAACAAAGTTGAGTGGTAGCGTATAGGAGGGGTTCCTTGTTTGGATTCCGCTTCTGCGGGACGCTCCACGCGTGAACCTTAACGACGTTGGGAGTGGAGATATACCACCTTTCCTTTCTCTTATTTTATGTATATTACGCTCTATCTCCATGATCAACCAGTTAAGTAGGCATGTGTCGGAGGGGTTTCTTGTTTGGATTTCGCTTTGCGAGACACTCCGCCGCATGAACACTTAACGATGTTGTGAGTGGAGAGATGCTATTCTTTCCTTTTATTTTATTTTATTAAATTTATTGTTGGAAGTGGGATTGGAAAGTTTAGTCGAGAATCACGTAGAAGAGTGATTGATGGCTATTAAAGTGCGAAATGGAAGCACTGTAAACAGTTCTCTCCTCTGAACGATGTGAGGGAGACTGGGATGCGAAGTTGAATTTAGGCTTCGGGTTATGCCTTGATAAGAAGGCTGTAAGGTATATATGTGTTGTGGGATATATGATTATCAGGCTTTACAGAAAGTGAATATCTGATTTGTTAAAATGCTCAACTATTTAAATAATTGTAAGTTATAGAAGTAGAATCTTATTAGTAGGGTTGAGAGTTAGAATCTTTTCGGTCCCGAATATGTGTCTTAGACCTGTATATCTTGATGACCGATAATGCGAGGTAGTAGTGTAACGGGAGGGTTCCTTGTTTGGATTTCGCTTCGGCGAGACGTCCCACGCACGAAATCGAGCAAATGTAGGGAGTTGAGAACGGTCTTGAGCTCTAGGGATATACTTAGTATTAGGGTACACGACTTAGGTAGGATATAGGTAGGTAGACCTTAGGATTGTTTGGGCATAAGGCCTTTAGTTTAGGTGACGTTAGTTTAGGAAGGCTGTTAGGAGTTGACCATGAATAAGTCATGTGTTAACTCTAAGAGGGATTGGTTCCCTGATAATGAGAAGTGGGAGGATTTCGAGAAGTTTGGTAGTTAAGGCCGAAGGAGATGAGTCCTCTTGTAGTAGAGTGTTACGGAGGTAACGAAAAGAGTGAATTGACTCGTACCCCTGAACCATGTTGTTAAGCTCGAGGGTGGATTCAATTAACAAGTCTCTGCCATGATGGAGGATAATAATACTGGAGTATCGACTTATTGTTGATGCGCCTCATAAGTTTAAACTTATGAGAAGTATTATCCCCTGTTTAAATTGAAGTTCATCGTGGGGGTGATCGCCATATAGGAAGGGAGATGCTACTTCCTGGACAGAATTTAGTCTTTCGTGCGAGCAACATTTCATTGCAAGATGTCGCGGGAGAAACAGGGGTGGTCAAAACCACAAATACAAGCTGCTGATTAAGGGAACACCACCCTACTCTATTGATTTTGAGGGTGGGGTACGTTTCCATAAGAGAATTTTGTCCCGAATGAGAAGGACTTAAGAAAGGCAGATATGGTGAAATCTCGTGGCTCTAAGTTTACGGTGCAGCTGGGTGACGACAATATGTCAAGATATGCGTCGCTAGTAGTAGTGGCCGGGCATGGAAAGGTTGTTGGACTGCATGGGGTGCCCATGAGTATAGTTTCCGACTGAGATAAGATTTTCATTTCCCACTTGTGGCAAGTATCCAAGAAGCCATGGGAATCAAATTGTGGTTAAGCACTTATTATCATCCTCCACAGACGGCCAGACTGAAAGGGTAAACCATATGTTGGAGGATATGTTCCTTATGTGGCTGCTTGACTTCAAGTATAGTCGGGAACAGTATCCCCCACTAATTGAATTCACTTATTATAAAATTGTATCGATTCACTATTGGGATGGCACCTTATAAAGCCTTGTACGGTAGGCCTTGTGGATCTCCCGCTTGTTGGTTAGAGGTGCGAGAGGATAAATCTCTTGGAACCGGGAATGATCCGAGGTACTTCTTCAAAAATCGAGCTCATTCAAAATCGATTCGGAATCGCATTCGTATAACCAAGATCGACAAAAGAACTAAGTCGATGCGGGGAGAAGGTATCTGGAGATTGAGGTCATTGGACCAAGTGTTGGTGCGAGTGTCGCCTATTAAGGGCATTAAGCGTTTTGGGAAGAAAGGGAAAACTTGCACCGCGTTATGTTGGACCCTTCCTACGAATGCTAAGGTGGGTCCGGTAGCCTGTTAACTTGCTTTACCTAGACATTTGCAGCAAGTTCATAACGTGTTTCGTATCTATCCTGTACAGTAGTACAAGAGATGTGATTGGTGCCCTTAGGCACATTTTTTTCGAAGTAGATGCATCTTAATGTTCCTTGTGAGGAGTAGTCGGTTGCCATGTTAGAGGAGACCGGCGATTTAGATTGCAGGTAGTACCTTTAGTTATGCTTCAAGATGGTCAGCACAGTGTCGAGAAATCGACATGGGGTTGCGAGGATGACTTGCGGGAAAAGTATCCTCATGTCTTCTTGCGAGGCATACCTGAAATTTGGGGGCAAAATTCCCTCTTAAGGGGGGGAGTATGTAACAACCCTCTCTTTTGAGAGCCCATTTTATATTTATTTACTATATGTAGTAATTAATTGTAAAAGGATGGATGTTGAGTAAATATTAATTTAATGTGAAAAAGGTTAATATTTACTAAATTGCTGTTTAGTTACCTTGTAAGTAGGTAATAATATCCATGTGGTAATTTATAGTGTCATAAGATATAAAATGACATTTTGATTTAATGAGAAACCGGAACTAAAAATGAGTTATAAAATTTCCAAATGATAATTTGGAGGGTGTAGTTAGTCCTGGTAGGTGTGAGACAGTCAAAATAAGTGCCATATTACATTTTGGCATTTTGGGCACTTTTGACTGGTTATAGCTTAAATGTGTAGTTGCGATTTATTATATCGCGTATTAGACACTTAAGTGGGATTTTAGGACTTAAGCCCCGTTTTATTTCCCTATCCTATTTCTATTCTTCCATTATACACAATTGAGCCTTAGAGAGAAAGAGAGAGGAAGAGAACTTTGGGAGAAATTGAGAGATTTGGAGATTCAAGCTTGGATTGTTGCTCTCATCCTCATCAAATCTGGTTCTTGCAAGTTTGAGGCAAGTAATCTACTTGCAATTATGTGAATTAAGGAGAATAATTAGTTTTGATAGTATTGAATTGTTATGGGTTAATCATTTTAGGGTTTTGTTAGATTTTTGGGTATTAACCCTTGGAAATTGATTTGGATGATAAATGTAGTTGATGATGGTAGATAGATATACTTAGGGTGTAGTATTTGTAGCAAAATGATTTGAGTTTGGTTGGTTTTGGAGTTGGGTAGAAATTGGAGTTCAAGACTCCATAGCCATTCTTGGCATTTTCGCAGGGGCGAATCGATTCGGCCCCTAGGGCGAATCGATTCGCATAGAAGCAGCTTCCCAGGTCTGTTTTTCCGAATCGATTCGGGTTAAGGCCGAATCGATTTGGCAAATGCAAAAACTTGAAATGTTCTACCGAACCGATTCGCTTTCAGAGCGAATCGATTCTCTGGGGCGAATCGATTCGGCCCTTAGGGCGAATCGAGTCGGTTCCAGCAGTTTTGGGTCTTTTCCCTTTTAATTTTTCATCCTCATTCTTTAGGATTAGGACCTAGGAACCTTCTTTAAAGAAGGAAACTTAGGGTCCTAGAGTATTAGTTGAGTTTGGACGTTACCCTAGACTAGAAATGGGTTCATCTGGGGTTTATTTCGGGGAGATTTAAAGTAATGTTAAGGCATTACTTCTTATATTCAAACTTTTAGAAGTTAGGAAGTTAAATGCCCTAACTTGGAGACTAAAGGGCTTATCAAGTTATATGAACTTTGGGGATTTGTAGGATCATAATGATCATTTAGAGACTTAGTCGGAATTTGTAATTTGAGGAATATTAATGACAATATTCGATGGGAATTAGGTTCGCATAAAATGAACCCAAATGGTTTAATGATGATTGGTTCAAATAAAATGAACCTGGTTGCTTAATAAGGATAGGTTCAAACAAAAAGAACTAGTCACTTGGGTAATGGAAATGGAAATTGGTAATGAATATGATAATAAAATGTAAAAATGTAAATGTTAATTTACTGTTACACACCTCTCTAAATGACATCATAAGGGAAGTTCGCTCGTGAGGTGATGCCCCCTGGCTAATGAATGCAGGGTGGATATAGTCCTAGGCCATGTGAGTGCTGTTATGTATATATATTTTTCTGCTATGGGTAGGAGATTCCGGGTGTGGTCTTGACTACCCCACAGGCACATGGCCGCTTCCCGACGTATTGCGATAGGTGCCCAGGTTGTTGAAGCCCTTATACTTTTGACTCATTTGAGTCTAGACTGTATAAGAGCTCATCTAGTTTGGAAATTGTGACAAAATAGTGTCCATCCTAGAAACCAAAGAGCTTCAGAGATTGGGTTGCTTCTTCTTATATTCATCTTGTAATGATCCTAAGACTATAGCCATCACTCACACACTTAGAATTTAATTCTTGCATATCATATTGCACCCTTATGTGTATTAATGTGGTGAGTGTGTTCTAATCCCTCAATTTGATTTTTAATAACTTTTTGGGAATTTTAAACATATTTTAAACAATGTTTTATTTAATTAAAACTTGATTTAAAAAGTTTTGGGGTTAATATCTAAATATGTATTGTTGTGTTTTTTGGCCTAAAGTTACTCTGGGTAGAAACCGAAAGCGCTAGAGACTCCAGGGTTGGCTTTGTAATTAATTTGGGACGCGCGTTTGCCTTCGTCCTATGGCCAACACTTGCTGTCCTCTGATTGGCCAGAGCTGTGTTTCTTTACTGAGACAAACCATCGCATGTTTTCAGCCCTTGGATCAACCCTTATCGATGGCCTGCATGTCGCCTGAGTGAATCCCCGTGTAAACCCTTAAGCCAATCACAGCCTGTTTAATCCACCGCCTGTTGTGAGCCCTTGGATTGCAGTCAAAGGAGCTTGACTCAATCTCAGCCATTGTTTTTGAACGATGGTCTGGAATCTTCTTCTCTTGCTATTTAAAGGCCTCTCATCTCAGCCTTCGAAAGCTTTTGCCACTTTGAGTTTTCTCAGAAAAAAGAATAAAGAGAGAGAGAGAGAAGAGAGAAGTTAGAGAGAGAAACCAGAGAGCCAAGTTAGAAACCCTAACTTCGTCTAAAACTTCTCCAAACCTAAACCACTTACCTCTCCATAAACACCATAACCAAATAAACACCATTCTTAGTGTTTTCTTGAGTTTATGAGAGTTCGAGTTAAGTGATTTCTGGGTTGCTGAATCCTTTGTTCATAAAATCTTATTTCCAACTTAGACACATACTCAGATCTTGTTTCTGTTTCAATAGAAATCATAGATCTGAAGTTTTTCATGTCACAACACACTTAGTTGCATTTATTTCTCATCTTGAGAATTTCGTTGTTGTTGTTTTCTGATTAAAACTTTTTCTTACTTCAGAATCAACAAATAAATGTTTTCTAGTTTCTGTTTTTACAAAACCTAACCTGACCTAGTTGGATTCGCACTTGGAGGGTTCTCAATCTCCTAAATATTTTCAAAATAGATTGAGAAAGGTCTTGACCGATTTCTTAAGCAAGATCTCCGTGGAATCTGGGTTATTTTGAAAGGTCAAAAAGGTTTTTGGTTTTGTAAGAAAGAAAAATAACAAACTCACTGCATATAGACTTTATATGTGATTTGTTAGGATTGTCTGTAACTAATAAGTGTGTGTGAGTGCATGCATGTGTTTTAGAACACTTTTCACAAACATCTTCACACTACAAACACTGAAAGTGTTGGCTATAAGATTTGGTGAACATAAGTCGACGTAAAGTGCTGAAACAAAGGAAGAGTTGACAAACTGAGAAGACTACATAAACAAACAAGATCTGCAGAAAAGTTAAGGACGCCAGAGGGTACAATCCTGAACTTGTATAGATTTGTTTTTGTGTGCATGTTAGTTAAATAGGTTGTAACTCACATATTTGTTTTAGTGATATTTTTTTTGTTTTACTCCGTAGAGGGAGTCGTGGATGTTTCCTCAAGGTTGAGGTTTTACCACGTTAAAAATCCTGAGTATTAATATTTCTACATCTTCTCATCTCATTCTGATGTGTGCTGAGTTTAAAATATTTTAAACTGTTTACTAAAACTTGTTATCAAATCTTGTCCATATCTCGTACATAATTTTTGTTAACACATCTTGTGTTCAAAATCTTTTTGATTTAAGTAAAGAGTTTCTTCAACAAACTTTCGGAGTTGCTTAAATAGTTTATTTTCATAAACGGCCTTGGCAACGTTATTTCAATTGGTATCAGAGCTTTTGGTGAACTTTTTCAAAAAGATTCTGAGTTTCTGAAACTGTTTTCTCAAAATCAATCATGGACGAGAAAAATGAAAGATATGGTAACTTGACCAGACCCCCAGTCTTTGATGGAACCAATTTTTCTTACTGGAAAGTAAGAATGATTTCTTTCATTCAAGGAACCCTGGGAGATGATGTCTGGGATATTATTGAAAATGGATACTTTTATCCTACTAAACCAGCCACTGAAGGAAGTACTGAGAGGGTTAAGAAAATATTAAGTGAGTTTACTCAAGAAGAGAAACAAGTTTCTCGCAATAATAATAAAGGAAAGAATGCTATATTTATGTCTATAAACGAACATGAGTTCAAGAGAATCTCCTCCTGTACCACTTCCAAGGAAGCATGGGATACCTTGATTACTGCCCATGAAGGAGACTCTAGGGTAAAAGCTGCTAAGACTCAGATGTTAATCCAACAGTATAATTCCTTAATCATGTCTGAATCGGAGTCTTTTGATGATTTCTACATGAATCTTACTGATATTGTCACTAAACTTCATGCTAATGGTATAACTTATGATAGACAAGAAATTGTGTCTAAAATTCTGAGATCATTACCACAGAAATTTGACAATAAAAGATATGCTATTGAGGAGATGTGTGATATTAATCTCACTCCTGAATTACTCAGTAGTAAATTAAGAACTGTGGAAATGGAATTGGAGTTTAAGAAACAATTGACCCACACTCATAGGAAACATACCAATTCCAATCTTAGCTTTACTTCTAAGATGACTAAGCCTGAGTTAAACACCCCTAGTAATGATTCTGATGAGGACTGTGACTTAGAAAGTCTAGATAATCAGATTGCCCTAATGTCAAAACAATTTAAGAAAATTGTTAAATTTAGAAACAGTATTGCAAATAGACAGGGCAAGTCTAATTATTCAGCTCCTTCAAATCACAAGCCTCATGAGAAACCTCATGACAAACAGAACAAGGACAACACAAGACCTCACAGAGACCTCAGGAAGACTGAATGCTATAGATGTGGTAAACTAGGTCACATTGCTCAAGACTGTAGAGTTAATTTAAATTCCCAAAACAAACACTCTAGAGCCAACATATGCAAAACCTGGGATGACTCAAGTGACTCTGAAAATGAGGAACCTGAGACATCTGATGGTTTTGACCCTTGTTTATCCTTCTTTGCCAAAATCATATATAATGATGATATGCCTATGCTTGATAGTGAGGATGAGTTTAGTAATTCTAGTTCTGTTGCTTTGAATCATACTTTAACTGGTTTAGATTCTTTACTTACTGAGAACATTAATACTTCCTCTTCGGGGTGTGTGAGTCAAAGGGGAATCGATACTACTGATGTCAATGGGTGCGTGAGTTTAAGGAATGAAACCTTAGGGGTCACTTCACACACCTCACTTAGTGACTCAGATAATGATGATCTCCCATATATACACACTCTATATACTAAAACTCTAAAGAAAAGCACTAGACTAGAAAAGATTGTGAAAGATCTTACCAAAAAGCTAGAGGATCTAAGCCTGATGGTAAAACTGAATGCTGAAGAGTATACTACTCAATGCATGTCTCATGACAGTGAAGTTAAAGTGTTTGATGAAAAACTGAAAACTTTGACTGAAGCTAATGAAATTCTGGAGAAAAAATACAAAGGGACATTATTAGAATTGGAACAAACCAAAGAAAAGACAGCAACTGTTTTCAAAAAATTTACAAAATTTGAAAATAACTCTAAATGTTTTGAGGAATTCGTTGCTGAATCTAAAACCAATTATGATGATCGAACTGGTATAGGGTTTTTGCCCCAATTTGAAGACACAAACACAACATGTTGAACCTATCAAATTTGTGTCAGGAGGCAAAAGACCTATTAAACATGTCCAGACTTTCATTCTCTAAAAACTAAGTTTGATCATCAAAACACTGACACTGGAGATGCAAGTTGCTCTAAGCATGAAAGTTTACGAAAGGGAAAATATGTCTGCCCCCCAATTAGGAAAAGTGAACCTGCTTTCAAACCTGTGCTACCTAGGAATAAAATTCAACCTCAAAATCTCTCAAAACCTTTGTTTAGAGACTTTCCTAAGAAAAACCCCATTCTGAGCAATCTTTATTGCTCCTATTGTGATATATACGGTCACTCTTTCGATAATTGCTATGCTAAGAGACTGATTAAGCCTGTCTACAATACTTCCATGTATCAAAACTTTAACTACTCTAGGAGGAGTCGTAACAACTATGTCCTTCCCAGACCACCAGACAAAAACTCCAACTATAGGAATAGAAAGACTAAACCTAAAAGGACATTTACTAGAAGAATTACCATAAACTTTTCTAAATCAAATGCTCAGGAGTTTAAATTTACTCAAAATCATGCGCAAAATGTTTTTCAACAAAAATCTAATGCTCGCAAATTTTATCAAATGAGAGCTAACAAGCGCAAACTAAAAACCAGAGCAATTTGGGTTAGAAAAGATGATCTAGTACCCTAGATGAAGTGTAACATTGTTATTTCTGCCCTAAAAGCTGAACTTACATCTTCTGGTTGGTATTTGGATTCTGGTTGTTCCAAGCATATGACAGGTGATGATACAAAACTTTTAAATAAAACCATCTTTGATGGTGGAAAAGTTGTTTTTGGTGATGGAGTATCATCCCAGATCATAGGCAAAGGAACTCTTAAAGAAAAAGGACTTCCTGTTCTTGAAAATGTTCTCTTAGTTAAAGGTCTTAAGGCTAATTTACTTAGCATTTCGCAATTTTGTGACTCAAACTATACTGTTACCTTTTCAAAGAACAATTGCAAGATTTTAAATGAAAAGGGAGAATGCTTAATTACAGGATTCAGGACTCCTGACAATTGTTATACTGTCATGTCTAGTTCTGAAATCTGTAATGTTGCCAGAATGGATGACAATGAGATATGGCATAACAGAATGGGTCACATTAATTACGAAAATTTGAGTAAATTGTCCTGTCAACAAATAGTTAGAGGAATACCAAAAATTAAACCTATTCATAACATTGTCTGTGGTCCCTGTCAAGAAGGAAAAATTGTTAAAGCACCTCATAAAAGGGTTAAAGATATCCTTACCTCTAATCCATTAGAACTCATCCATATGGACCTAATGGGTCCTTCTCAAACTGTTAGTCTCTGTGGACACAGTTATATCTTAGTTATGGTTGATGACTTCACCAGATTCACTTGGGTAGCTTTCTTAAAACAGAAATCCGATACTTTCCAAACTTTTTTAAAAATTCTTTTACGGATTGAAAATGAGAAAGACACTCAAGTGAATAGAATCCGAAGTGATAGAGGTGATGAATTTAAAGACACTAGTATTGTAGAATATTGTGACTATAATGGTTACAAACATGAGTTCAGTGCTCCTAAGACCCCTCAACAAAATGGTATAGCTGAGAGAAAGAATCGAACTCTTCAAGAGATGGCACGTGTCATGCTCCATGCCAAGAACTTACCTAAGTATTTTTGGGTAGAATCTATTCGTACAGCTTGCCATCTTATTAATAGGGTCTATCTTAGAAAGAATTCCAAACAAACCCCATATGAACTTTGGTACAATAAAAAGCCTAACCTTAAGTACCTTAGAACCTTTGGTAGTACCTGTTATGTTTGCAAAGATAGGGAACACTTATCTAAATTTGAGAGTAGGGGAGATAAAGCCATATTCTTAGGTTATTCACCTAACAGTAGAGCTTATCGAGTGTATAATCTTCGCACTAAGACCTTAATGGAATCTATAAATGTAATTGTTAGTGACACTACTATAGAAAGCAAGACTAGTGAATTAAATATAGAAGAAGAATCATCAAATGTTTTAGAAAATGACTCTTCTGAAATAGATAATTCATTACCTATTGAGTCACCTGAAGTACCTAACTGGGTTTCTAAAGACCATCCCATAAACAATGTAGACCCTAGTGAGCCAGTACGTACAAGATCCCAACTTAGTAATTATGCACTCTATGCATGCTTTGTTTCTCTCTTGGAACCAAAGAATGTAAATGAGGCATTGAATGACACTCACTGGATTTCTGCTAAGCAGGATGAACTTTTACAATTTGTCATTCATGATGTATGGTATCTTGTTCCACGACCTGATCACAAAAAGGTTATTGGTACTCGTTGGATTTTCAAAAATAAAACTGATGAAAATGGGATAGTAATTAGAAATAAAGCTAGACTAGTTGCTCAAGGTTATTCCCAAATAGAAGGAATTGATTTTAACGAGACCTTTGCTCCTGTCACTCGTTTAGAATCCGTTCGTCTGCTTCTTGCTATAGCCTGTCACATGCATTTTACATTATATCAAATGGATGTTAAATCTGCATTCCTTAATGGAATACTTGCCGAGGAAACCTATGTAGAACAACCTAAAGGGTTCATTGACCCTAATTATCCTAATCATGTATTTCGGTTGAAAAAGGATTTATATGGTCTTAAACAAGCTCCTAGAGCTTGGTATGAGCGCCTGTCCAGTTTTCTACTGGATAAAGGTTTCAAAAGAGGTGGAAATGACCAAACCTTATTTGTCAAACATTTTGGCAAACACATTACTATCGCTCAAATCTATGTAGACGATATCATATTTGGATCTACTTCTACCTCAGAAGTAAAATCTTTTGCTGAAATTATGAGTAAGGAATTTCAGATGTCCCTTATAGGGGAGTTACAGTTCTTCCTAGGACTCCAAGTCAAACAACAACCAGATGGATTGTTTCTTTCGCAGACTAAGTACGCATTAGAGATAGTTAAAAAATTTGGCCTCGAGAATGCTAAAAGTGCTAAAACGCCTATGAGTACTACAGAGAAATTATCTAAAGATGAAAATGGAAAATCTGTAGACTCTACTTTATATCGTAGTATGATTGGCACATTACTCTATCTGACTGCCTCGCGTCCTGATATCATGTATGCTGTGTGTGTTTGTGCGCGATATCAAAACAAACCCAAAGAGAGCCATTTAAACTCTGTTAAACGGATAATTAAATATGTTAAAGGCACTCCAAATTTAGGAATTTGGTACACGAATGACACACCGAGCACTATTATTGGGTACACTGATGCTGATTGGGCTGGTTGTACTGATGATAGTAAAAGCACTTCAGGCGCATGCTGTTATATTGGTAATAACTTGGTAGGATGGAGTAGTAAAAAATAGAACTGCACATCTCTCTCGACTGCTGAATCTGAATACATAGCCGCCGGTAGCTGTTGTGCCCAATTATTATGGCTTAAACAAATGCTAAGTGATTATGGTATTCTAGAATCCACACTTCATCTCTATTGTGATAATCAAAGCGCGATTAATATTTCTAAGAACCCGGTTCAACACTCGCGAACTAAGCACATTAAGATAAGACATCACTTTATTCGTGAATTAGTGGAAACCAAGGAATTAGAAATTAACTATCTTCCAACTGATCTACAACTTGCAGATTTGTTTACCAAACCTCTTGATTATAATAGATTCATTTCTTTACGTAAATCTATTGGTACGATTTGTGTTGAATAAATACCTGTTATATTTTCCAAGTTCCTTCCCTTTGTCCATTTGAGACAAAATGGGGGAGAAATTTGAGTCTACTGCATATACTAAAAAGCTTGATCTTAGTAATTCTTCGCAGGTATTCTTCTTGTACAGTCATTCTTTACTGTAATAATAGGATGTTAAACTGTATATAGTTGAGTTATGTAATTTTTGCTTTCTAGGATTTGGGTAGATAGAACTTTTATAGGAATAGGATTTTCTTATTTGTTGTCACCCTACGAGTTCTAGATGACTCAAAGGAGATTTTGTCTCATATTTCCAAAGGGGGAGATTGAAGCCCATATACTTTTGACTCATTTGAGTCTAGACTGTATAAGAGCTCATCTAGTTTGGAAATTGTGACAAAATAGTGTCCATCCTAGAAACCAAAGAGCTTCAGAGATTGGGTTGCTTCTTCTTCTATTCATCTTGTAATGATCCTAAGACTATAGCCATCACTCACACACTTAGAATTTAATTCTTGCATATCATATTGCACCCTTATGTGTATTAATGTGGTGAGTGTGTTCTAATCCCTCAATTTGATTTTTAATAACTTTTTGGGAATTTTAAACATATTTTAAACAATGTTTTATTTAATTAAAACTTGATTTAAAAAGTTTTGGGGTTAATATCTAAATATGTATTGTTGTGTTTTTTGGCCTAAAGTTACTCTGGGTAGAAACCGAAAGCGCTAGAGACTCCAGGGCTGGCTTTGTAATTAATTTGGGACGCGCGTTTGCCTTCGTCCTATGGCCAACACTTGCTGTCCTCTGATTGGCCAGAGCTGTGTTTCTTTACTGAGACAAACCATCGCATGTTTTCAGCCCTTGGATCAACCCTTATCGATGGCCTGCATGTCGCCTGAGTGAATCCCCGTGTAAACCCTTAAGCCAATCACAGCCTGTTTAATCCACCGCCTGTTGTGAGCCCTTGGATTGCAGTCAAAGGAGCTTGACTCAATCTCAGCCATTGTTTTTGAACGATGGTCTGGAATCTTCTTCTCTTGCTATTTAAAGGCCTCTCATCTCAGCCTTCGAAAGCTTTTGCCACTTTGAGTTTTCTCAGAAAAAGAATAAAGAGAGAGAGAGAGAAGAGAGAAGTTAGAGAGAGAAACCAAAGAGCCAAGTTAGAAACCCTAACTTCGTCTAAAACTTCTCCAAACCTAAACCACTTACCTCTCCATAAACACCATAACCAAATAAACACCATTCTTAGTGTTTTCTTGAGTTTATGAGAGTTCGAGTTGAGTGATTTCTGGGTTGCTGAATCCTTTGTTCATAAAATCTTATTTCCAACTTAGACACATACTCAGATCTTGTTTCTGTTTCAATAGAAATCATAGATCTGAAGTTTTTCATGTCACAACACACTTAGTTGCATTTATTTCTCATCTTGAGAATTTCGTTGTTGTTGTTTTCTGATTAAAACTTTTTCTTACTTCAGAATCAACAAATAAATGTTTTCTAGTTTCTGTTTTTACAAAACCTAACCTGACCTAGTTGGATTCGCACTTGGAGGGTTCTCAATCTCCTAAATATTTTCAAAATAGATTGAGAAAGGTCTTGACCGATTTCTTAAGCAAGATCTCCGTGGAATCTGGGTTATTTTGAAAGGTCAAAAAGGTTTTTGGTTTTGTAAGAAAGAAAAATAACAAACTCACTGCATATAGACTTTATATGTGATTTGTTAGGATTGTCTGTAACTAATAAGTGTGTGTGAGTGCATGCATGTGTTTTAGAACACTTTTCACAAACATCTTCACACTACAAACACTGAAAGTGTTGGCTATAAGATTTGGTGAACATAAGTCGACGTAAAGTGCTGAAACAAAGGAAGAGTTGACAAACTGAGAAGACTACATCAACAAACAAGATCTGCAGAAAAGTTAAGGACGCCAGAGGGTACAATCCTGAACTTGTATAGATTTGTTTTTGTGTGCATGTTAGTTAAATAGGTTGTAACTCACATATTTGTTTTAGTGATATTTTTTTTGTTTTACTCCGTAGAGGGAGTCGTGGATGTTTCCTCAAGGTTGAGGTTTTACCACGTTAAAAATCCTGAGTATTAATATTTCTACATCTTCTCATCTCATTCTGATGTGTGCTGAGTTTAAAATATTTTAAACTGTTTACTAAAACTTGTTATCAAATCTTGTCCATATCTCGTACATAATTTTTGTTAACACATCTTGTGTTCAAAATCTTTTTGATTTAAGTAAAGAGTTTCTTCAACAAACTTTCGGAGTTGCTTAAATAGTTTATTTTCATAAACGGCCTTGGCTACGTTATTTCAGTTGTCTTATGTTAGGCCCTGGAAGATGATGGTCATTTAGGGGCGCGCACAGTGCGGAAACCCGGACGGGTTGTCTTAGAATCGTTATATATATATATATATATATATGAATATAACTATTTTTCATCAAGTGGGACTTGATGGTTGATAAACGCCATAAAGAGCGTATGATAAATGCCATAAAGAGCATAAATATGTGCCATAAAGAGCACGGGAATAATATATGTGCCATAAAGAGCACTTGATGTAAATGATATTCCTATTAAGGAAATGAAAGATAAAATGAGAAGTTTTAATTAATGAAAGGAAATTATAACTTCTTGATTTAAACCGAATAAATGGTTTTATTCCTAATAAGGAATGTAAGAAGGAAATGAGAATTGTATTAATGAATAGAGGTTTTAAATTAAAGTGCTTCACTTTTAATTCTTGTTTGTAATTGTAGATAGCATGCCATATTATCATTCATGCATAACTGTTCATACCTATCATGCTTTTTATTCTTCTGGTAATCATATAGAACCCGGCCCTGACCGGTTTACTTTCCTTGTTGCATATATGATTGTGTCCGCTCAGGTGCCCCCCCGCAAGGACGCCCGTTTTGATGTTTCCATTCCTTTGCTTTCGACGAGTTGTAAGATTTTGCGGGCTATTACAGGATGTTAAATTAGACGCTTTCATCTTTGTGTTCTAGATATGATCGGGTCTTGTACTCGGGCGTGTGGCCCAAGCCTTTGTATTTGATTAATGAATGTATTACATATAATATTAAATGGTTGTACGGTGTTCTATGTAGTTGTGGACCGACAGCTTATTCGGTCCATTTATATACATTCGTTTTAGTATATATCTTTGTGGGATTCCACTTGCATATCAGATATGGGTTGCTTAAATTTAATTTTCATAACTGCATTTTTAAAATTTCACACTTTTTGGCAACCCGTTTTCTGATTTATTGGGTGGTTTTCCCGTATACTCCGTATATATTGTTGATGCTGAGGATGATATCCATCCATGATTCCTGTTACGGTTGAGTATCGGGCTGGCCACCCCTTATATCGGATCGCGGGTTGTCACAATCTGGTTCATTCTTAGCATCACTGTCAAAAACTTTTTTAAAATTTACTAACCACCAAGTATTCAAAAATCTGATGTCAAAATTTTAATCTTTTTATTAAACAACAACAACAGGTGAAAAATATAAATTAAACCATTCACACAATCAATGAGTCTAAATGAATACTGCATAAAAAAAGACTAGTCAAATAAACCATCGCCTAAAAATATCAAATCCAAAATAATAATAATTTGTGTACAAAGTCTGACTGAAATAAAAATAGTTGGGGCAACATGCCCAAATGAAACAAATGAGTTGCATCCTACTCTAAGAATGAAAGAGCTGAATCGTCTAATTCCAAATCCTGCAAGCATCCACACCTGCTGCAGCTAGGCATCCCTGGAACAGATCGTCAAGTTTGGCGTTCCTGTGGCTGGACACATAAAAGGTTCTGAAAATAATTTTTATTGCAAGTACGGATCAGAGCCCAAATCCTTTTGAAAATATTTTGCAAGTGAATTAAAATGCATGAATTCCCTTCATATTTAAGTTAGTGTCGCACTCACTTGAGATACTACTCACCCCTCGTCTAAAGTGCACACCAAACGCTTCTTCCTAACTCTCCCAATTACACTACCCCATTTAATTAGTCTTGTCCTGAAAATTCGTTGACACGCTACTCTAGCCCGAGTAATTTGTACATTTACTTCATAAGTTGTTTATCACTTTAACTTAAATAATCCTTTTTAAATGCACTATATAACATCCTCACTAGTTATATACAAGTAGTACTTTTTTTTACTTTATGAAATTCACCCGTATATAAATATCTCCACTCTTATATAAGTATATACTTAATACAATTG